>OZ024854.1:45896422-46151422 GCA_964017155.1 Oasisia sp. SBJ-2009
ATCAGGACACAGGCAGTGCTGCTGGAGACCTGAGCGAAAATCAGGGAGATTTGCATACATCTTCGGGGTTTGTGAGACTCTCAAAAGTGCGTAGACAACCGGTAAAGCCGGTTACGTTTAATTTTCCCACCTCCCCTACACCGCACAGTGACTTACTGTCTTCACAGCATTCGCCCGTGTAGCCGCTGTATAGCAGTGACAACTTCCGCCGGACGTTCGACTGCCGTGGTCGCAAGAGCATGATTCTGTCTCGACGAAGTATGAATCTGAGTAGGAGCCGTAGCCACATCTCTCCTGACAGTCGTCGAAACTTTCTTCTGCTCGACAACAAACACTCCGGTGTCTCGAGTGTGTGCCGGTACACACAGAGTTGCACGACTTCCATTCTCCCCAATGGTATATGTAGCAGAGGCTTCTTCCGCCACTTGCGTCATATGAAGGTAAAAAATTAAACAGGTTTCGGTGATGTTTTAGAACGAAAACATCCTTGCAACAAACTACCTCAAAGGATGCTCAACAATGTTAGGAATGGGTTTACTAGGCTACTATCGTACTCATAATCTTGCTAGCTAAACACTGCGTTTTAACTAAGTTGCACTCAGTAATAATTGCACGAGGAATTCCACTTTTCAATAATTCGAAGCCAAACAGAAAGAGTGACGACATTCAACTAGTTTAATTGTCAGTTTTACAAAGTGCAATCCAATTATGGCATAAGAGAATGTGCTAAAACCTGGCTACAATGTCACAAGACGAAACTGTCATATCATAATCAGTCCCTATACATGTCTATGCATGCCCATATAATAAGGACATTGTCAACAATTGTTGTTGGACTGGAGCACTCATTGAAAGTTGAAACACCGTCCCATCTATGCGCCCATAACTGCGTAATAAATATATGGTAACATGTCATTCAGCAACTTCCGAAGGATCAATATCGTATGTGAAATCGATATGAAAATATAAATTCCGTTACTACCATAAACGTTATGTTCTTCGATGCTCTTTCATGTAACTATCATACGGAAATGTGAAAGACAAAACGAAAGTACTAAAGAAAGCGTGTCATACCTGCAGGCAGCTTCTCCCGTCGCTAGCAGGGTCGTGACAACAAGAAGTAGGAACACGAACTGCATGGCTCCTTGAATTGATCAAGGCGGCAAGTGAATTCTGGAAGAAGACGACCGTCACCTTACTTATCATTCAACCGTCGTATGTAAGCCAACTGAACCAACGGCATCATACCACAAGTCTAACAAAGCTCCTCACCTTGAAATATAAGTCTCATCAGCTTAACTGCATCATTCCTGTTCTACCATCAGGCTCTGATGGCAAACATAATTCACAATGCTTTCAATATAATCTTTTTAAAATGTAAACATATAGGGCAAAATTATGTCTTACCGGAAAAAGCAGATGGCTTGTTTTTGTGTTCAACGATCTCACCTTGAATGGTTGGTGTATTAGTAAATGACACGCCGACTTATCTCTCTCTCTCTCTCTCTCTCTCTCTCTCTCTCTCTCTCTCTATCTCTCTCTCTCTCTCTCTCTCTCTCTCTCTCTCTCTCTCTCTCTCTCTCTCTCTCTCTTCTCGCCTATATACCTCCGGGGGGTGGTTTCCGCTAGGCAAAGGAGCCAATCAGATCGTGTTGTCTTGTGAATGACACCCTTCAAAGCCCACGCAAAAATGCGATTCGCGTCTGTGTTATTGCGTCGACAAGCGATCAGTCGCGCATGCTCACAATGATCTCGGACGGTAAAGTAGGAAGTCAATGTAATGATTATATGATATTACAAAACTGGCAGGACTGCGTGTGTGCGCGTGTGTATACGGTGACCTAGAAGTGACACAAAACAATGGAACCATCCAGTGCCTGCATTATGTGATGCCCAATAATAATATATCAATTTGGGGGACCGTCGTCATGTAGTTTCGTTTTACGTTAAATCACATAACATCGCAGTGAGTCCATAGATTCGGGTCCTAATTATATTGACTTGGTTTCCAAACAACTCACTGACATACAGGCACAATAAACAAAAAAATACGTATTTCAAATGTATTTTCTGTAGGTGTGACATTCATTTAAGTGTTCTCCGAATTCTGTCCGGGTCACAGCGACATACAAGTTGTCGAAAGCCTGCCCGCGTGAAGACAGGAGTGCCAGACGTTGCTACAACAAAATAACATACCCCATTACCAGATAGCCAAACGATATTGTCCCAATATCGGCCCGATCTCGGCCATCTCGGCACCGACATCGGCCCGATCTCGGCATACGACATCGGCCCGATCTCGGGCATCTCGGCCCTATGTCGAACCGAGATAGACGACATCGGCCCGATCTAGGTTTTGCACATGGGATCGATCTCGGTCCGATCTCGGCAATCTCGGCTGCATCTATAGCATGCATAGATGAAACCCATAAAGCCTAGATGCAGCTGAGATCCCCGAGATCGGATCGAGATCGGACCGAGATCGGTGATATCCCCGAGATCGGACCGAGATTGGACCGATCTCGGCAATCTCGGTTTCAGCTAGGCATACTGCCTAGATGAAACCGATATAGCCTAGATGCAGCTGAGATCTCCGAGATCGGACCGAGATCGATGAGATCCCCGAGATCGGACCGAGATTGGACCGATCTCGGCAATCTCGGTTGCATCTAGGCTATATCAGTTTCATCTAGGCATACTGCCTAGATGAAACTGTTATAGCCTATATTACTTGGATACACTATAGGCTAGCTGTGTGTGGCATAATTAGTAGGTAACAAAGAATGCAATGACATATTTTGTTTTATTTTCATCAAACAGTGGCATAGTTTCCGAGGTTCTTCTCTTAGCCCTGTCCCCATTCCAGTCTTCGGACCCCATGAACCATTTGGACAGACACTTCTGGATGGCTTTGTCTGTAGGGTCTACGTGGTGTCTTCATTTCTCCCGATGTCTTCTGCAATTAAAATGAAAGAGATATTAAGCTAGATACCATTTATATTTAACTAATATCACAGACTGAGCAACAAAATAATTGTTTACAAAACTATATATATATATATATATATATATATATATATATATATATATATATATATATACATAGTTATGTAAACAATATATATATATATACATATATATACATATATATATATATAGTTTTGTAAACAATTATATAAAAAACAAATGTATATAAGCTTCCACAGAATCAAGCATGCGCATATAAATTCATGCCACAAATGATTTGTTAATCTAGAAATGTACAAAGGTTTACAACAAAATAAATGATTAAACGTACCTTCTCCATTGTAGCTGTGCTTCTGTCTGAATCCTCTATGGCAGTGCAGTCAAGAAGCATGGAACCTAGTCTCAAAGGTCACTACCTCCAGTGTTCCAGGCCTGTGAGCATCTGGACTCCCCAGCTGGACTACTGTTACATCACTAGCATTGGTGTCACTGGGGCTGTAGTCACTGAAGTCTCTCCATGGGGTATCATCAGGCTAGGCTAAATTTAAGGACCTTGGAGTTTACCGACAGTTCAAGCTACATTCAACTGTGAGAAGACATGTTTTGGTATAGTTTTGTTACAAAATAAACTAATATTGTTTTGAATATATTTTCACAGACTGGAATTTCTTTGGATGTTCAAACTGTTTCTTCTAAAGATTATTTTCTTAGAAGAGTTTTTTTTTTATAAAAAAAAATAGTTTTTAAAAACACTTACATGCAGGGAATATTATGTAGGTACACCCTTGGTTGTGGTTTAGTAGGCCCTATGGCGGACGGCGGAACAATCTGATTACAGTGGCGCACAAAATATTGGAAACATTTAATAAATTATAAATACATCTAAACTCGCCCAAATTATCTACTAATTACATTCACCACAATTAATGCGATATGTACTAAATTAGCTTTGCATACGTTCACATTTATAAAGGATATACAAAATTATATTTACTGCCAAACCCTTGCTGCATAACGTCATGGCTTATCTTGGGCCGATCTCGGTCCGATGTCTGCTGCATAGGTGCCTATATACTGCCAGTATCACCAATATCGGAACGATATTGTCCCAATGTCGGCTGCATAGTGCGTACAGCCAGTATAGCCAATATCGGGCCGATATCGCCCCGACATAGGAGAGATTGCCGAGATGCAGCCGATATCGGGCCGATATAGGTGGCTATCTGGGTTGGCGCCGCCACCTGTCGCTATGAATATTCAAAGCGATTAATATGTTACTCACACGCGAACCGATTAATATGAACACAGACTTACACAGTCTACACGGGTCTGTGATTTATTTACGTACACTGTAATCACTGCTTGAATTTGTTTTCGCACAATTGCATGCGCCGTAAAAGATTGCTAGTTACTGTAGTAATTACACAACTGACTGAACTTGGACCAACGTAGGGGGAACAGAACTGCTTAAACGATCAAAAGGCAAGAAGAGTCTGTCGCTTTGTTAGGTGCTTCCTTGTGTGAGTGGAAGACCGCCATGTTCGTTCCTGTTACGGCCGCGAAATTTGTATGCATCTCAGTGTATGGTTATGCATACAAAATATGTTCAGCTGCCACTAATCAAGATCAGATACTCCGACTATGTCATTTATTTCTAAACCAAAATTCCACATTTATATCTTTTGATAATTAGGGCTACAACTGCTACAAGAATAATTGTTTTCAAATTAGTTGCAGATAATAACATTTCAGTTTTCCATCTGTACTCTGCCTGAAATATGGGTAGGTGGGGTTGCTCTAGGGTTCGGTGGAAATGGTTGTACTTGTGTGGAAGAAGGTTTAGAGTTAGGATTCAGTTTAGGGTTATGTCGAAAGTACTCCTGACAAGATTTACATCATTCGTTGCGAAAAAATAAATACAGTGGCGCCACCTGTGGTGAAAATAATGTAAAAGTGTATTTCGTGAACATTTTACCCAATGGCTCCTCGCCTAATCTATAGAGCTGTATAGGATATGATGGGTATTGGAATCTGCTGCGCATTGCTATGTTTATGTAGCAAAAGGGTCACTGAATATGTGTGAAAAATGGCAATGCCCTTTAATAACATATGTAATAGTTATAATGTAAATATAGTAAAGACAAGACAATGGGCATTGTCGTCAACCTAGATAGCAAAAGGCAATTCCCCTTATAAGTAAAGATGAATCGTACATAGCTATCGAAGGGGAATGCCAATCATTAACTATCTAAGCGAAATACATGTGGGGCCCAGAAACCACCCAAAACCCCACACAAAGCGCAGCAGGATCCAACATAAAATTGTTACTGGGCCTACCTCAGCCAGTCTTGCATATAGCAGACTTAGCCTCCTGTGATCAGTTCGGGCCATTCTCGCATTAAAATCTCAAAAGTCTCTTTTTGAAACAAGTGAGGACAAAAGATGAGAATGTTGCACGAATGCAGCAACCCCGACTCTGACTCACAGGGAGAGCCAAAGAAATATGACTGCATGTGATGTTTGCACACAGAAAAGGCCCCTATAGATAGGAAGTGGATAAAATTCAACGTCATAACATCCGGCTCAAAGCTGAAAAGCATGAACGGAGATAACATCTCACCTTCCTTGTACCACCTTCAAGTGCTAAACATGCACACCAGCACTGCATACATAGTATAATGCCGAAAATTTGAATGCATACATCCAAATGACACACACATATATATATATATATATATATATATATATATATATATATATATATATATATATATATATATATATATATATATATATATATATATAAGCTTATGGTAAGATAGATATATAGTTCAGATGTAATCCACCAATGCTAGTTAGTTCATCATTACATATAAATGATACAGATAATCCCTGTAAATATACCTGTATAGGGATTAAACTCCCACTACAAGGGGTTGTGGGATTGTAAATCAAAGTCACCACATACACCTAAATTGTTTCAAAAGAAGTAATCCGGATATCATTGTTGACTGCATAAGATTTCCAGCCGTCCAACCTTTGGATTTGGGAGTCGTAGTATTCCTGGGCTGCAGCATATGTTGCAGCCCCAAAACAGAGACTGGGAGCTTCTAAAATGTTATTATGGAAAGATTACTATGCTAATGAAAAAGGAAAATAGCCGATAATTTTGCTGAATAGGGGTGATAGGTGACATGTTAGCATGGCACAAAGTGGGCCTGGAGCTTGGCCTTTCTGAGGAGGTATTGTTGGCAGAGAAGCCTGTGATTTGGTCGTGACCGTTGTTATCACAGACACTGCAAGCATGTCTGAAAGTGCATCGTTCATTGATACATCTGCCAGATCTGTTCCAACTAAAGCACAGGCGTGGTCCTACTGGTGATGATGCTGTTTCGGTTGTATCACCATGGACAGCATCCATGACAAGGTCCCAGTTTGTGGTCTGCTATGGGAATGACGGCGTCAAAGTATGGATCCATCGAAAGGTTTCAACGTAGGTCCGCCACGCTGCCATAACATTTTAGTATCGCCATGATCCGCACCATGTAGGTCAATATGGCTGGTGCCTCAGCTGGGTAGCGTTTGACATACACACTGGTGTATGTGCTGAATGCACGTAGCCAATGAGCCATGGTAGTGATCGGTGACACCCTGTCTAGGGTCCCATGTGGCAGTGGCAGTTGGCTGCGGGGGTCGGGAGAGCAGGACACAGTTGGTTCTGTAGTAGCAGTCAGTGACCCCATGTCGATGAATTGGTGGGCCCGGATTAAAGGTTTGATTTTTGGGCCCGAGCTGGGTTGTTCCCGACATCTGTTGGATGACGCTGGCCAACATGGCTTGAAAGTCTGTGTCCTGGCCACTGCTGGATGGACCTGGATGTGGCACAGATACAGGGGTGGGTGGCGAAGGTGGAGTGGTAATCGGAGGGGAACGAATGTTACTGCTGCGAGCCTCCGTCAGCTGGGCTTGAGATACCTGCAGTTGGCACTGCGGGTCGTGAATGATGGTGCGAAAATTGGCAGGCGCAGTGTCATGGTCCGAGCTGACTGGCGAGTCAACTATCAGTCTCGCAGGCATCTGATTTGGCCAAATGGAGCATCAGCATACACGTGTAGGTGGAGGGCCGCCTGTCCTCCCATGTTTGAGCATATGCATTGCTGAAATAGGAAAGCACAGCAGAGCAGTATTTCGTTCATACAAAATAAATATGAATCTCTGGGATAGATCCAGGCACAGTGCCGTGATGTCAGCCTGTGACAGGTAGCATACACATATTTGTGGTCATGGCATAATCACCTGAGACAAGAAAGTGGCATATTGAATCCAATACACTGTATTAACCTCAGGTATTTGAAGCGTGCAGCAAAAGCGCACCTACAAAAGTTATGAAACACATATGAATACAAATAGTTCAACTCAGCAATGTAACGCGACCAACTATCATATTCCAATGTGTGTTACACAGCAACACCTGTTTCCATATAAAAAAAATGACATGTGTGTAAAGAACCCTATTTGTGTCTGATATCACCAAGCCTGTATGTAATAGAAGGTTAGAACTTGGATGTGGCGACTCATCCTCACCGCCCAGGTCCGACAGCAGTGGATGTCCAAAATGAAAACCTGTTGATTAAATCAGGCTCGAAAGCAAAAAGTTAAGGGTGTGGCTCACATCATCACACCCCGCGCCGACCACGTGTGCAAACCCAATGATAAATGTATGGTCTCCAAACAGCCTGTTCGTGCATACCGGCTTAAATGCATATAAGGGTGTGGAAAGACATCATCACCCTGGGCCGACCACATAGCACGCCCGACAGTAATTATGTGGTCTACAAGAGCCTGTTCAATGCACGCAGACACGAACGCAAATATGAGCCTGTTCAAGAAATAGGAAAACACAGCAGCGCAGTCTTTTGTGCATACAGACTAAATATGAAAAACCAGGATAGATCCAGGCACAATGCTGTGATGTCAGCCAGTGACAGGTAGCACACACGTGTGTGCAGCAACACTGCACATGCAATTCATAAAACACACATTAACATAAGTAGTTCAACACAGCAATGTAACGTGACAAACTATCTCATTCAATCTGTGGTACACAGCAACACCTGTTTCAAGTAAAAGACATGTGTGTAAGGAACCCTGTGTGTGTGTGTGTGTGTGTGTGTGTGTGTGTGTGTGTGTGTGTGTGTGTGTGTGTGTGTGTGTGTGTGTGTGTGTGTGTGTGGGATATCACCAAGCCTGTTACATAATAGAATGTTAGAACTTGGGTGTGGAGATGGACGTCCAAAAAAGAAAATCATGTTGATTAAATCAGGCTTGAAAGCAAACAGCTAAGGGTGTGGCTCACATCAACACACCCCGGGCCGACCATATGTGCAAACCCAATGATAAATGTATGGTCTCCAACAGCCTTTTCATGCATACTGGCTTAAATGCATATAAGGGTGTGGAAAGACATCATCATCCTGGGCCGACCACATAGCACGCCCGACAATAGAATGTGGTCTACGACAGCCAGTTCATGCACTGGCCTGGGAATGGAACAGACATCGCCTCCCTGGACCAACCAAATATTCAACCCAAACAATATATGTGTGCTACCCAACAGGGTGATCATGCCTACAGGCACAAACGACCACCGTCAACCCACACAATATAAGCATGGTGTCCAACAGTATGTTCATGCATACCTGCATAAACACATCAACATGGGTGTGGAAACAACATCATCACCCCGGGCCAACCACAAAGCACGCCCAACAATAAATGTGTGGTCAACATCATGGCCATTCAAATAGCCAGGCATTAACGTAACCAGCCTTGTAGCATACATGGGTGTATCGCGTCAACATCGACCTGTGCAACATTCAACATATATGGTGGTTCAAAATTGAACAATATGGTATGGAAGAAATATTCTCATCCAGGATTGACCACCTATAAATCCAATAAACACATGCAGGTGTAGTGTTTGTAAAGAAAGCAACGCATGGCACCAACTATTGTAGAAACCTAGTAGTTAGTTAGGTCGGCCCAACAGCATAGACTGTATGGAAAAGAGATGAAGCAGGTTATCATGTACAGCAAAGATACAGATTCATAACAATGCCTGTGGTAGGACACATACATTACAAATATAAAGAGCACATCTGATAATATAAAAGATTAGAACGCACATTATTGAAGTATGTAGACGTGCTAACCAAGTGTAGACCAGCAGGTTACTTGGTCCTAAACAAAATACATGGTGATTACCTCCAAAACATATAAACATTAACACTATGTCATATCTCAGTCAGACCTGTTGGCAGACAGGTAGGGAAGAGTGAAATCCTGAAAGTAATAATGGAATATGTGCATTTTGTAGGCACCATAATCAAACCAAGGTTTCAGGATATCACCTACTAAAATTGAGTAAGTATCAAAACACAATTAAACAAACCACTTAGCGAAATGACGCGGCAGATACAGCTGTTGACTAGAAGACGGTGGGTGAAGAGTATTTAATAACAACTCGACGCAGAGACCTGTAATACTTGGCTAAACCAAGTTCATTCAGATGCACGTCATCTGCCAAAAGATATTGTTGCCATTTTTCCACAAGACCCTTGGTGATGGTGGAATTGAATTGTGCGTGTGTACCGAGGACCGGCTGCATCAATTCTCTCTTTCAACAACGTATTGTATGACACAACACAGTCATTAAAGTCAACTGGGCAGTGATACCTGCCAGTCGGAAAATTTGTGCGGAAAATTTCCAAAATTACCACCTGTTTGACATGATAAAAAGATATCAATATACGCGCAGCAGCCAATACTCGCTCTACAAGACGTTCAATGGGGTAACCTGATGACAAATCATTCGTCCCAATATCAAAGAAGACAACATGAGGGCCCATGCGGCCAACCAAATGTGTCTTCTGTTCCAAGTGAGCAGTTGTCATTCCTCCCTGCCCTACAAGGGAGATACAATGACCATCGTGGCACAGGCCAAAATTCCGGGTTTCCTCCCGGTTCATAAACAACTGTAATCTCCGAACAAAGCTGTGTCCGTAAAACACTACGTTGACAGGGTAACATGCGGCGTTCATGCTGATTGATCAGACGCAATCATAATATTGTAAATTATTGCATAGGCCCCTGATTGAGCTATATAGTATCGTCTAAACATATTGATTTTAGTTGTTGTTGCCCCCGCTGGACGGCGGTACTGAATAAAAAAGAAACCGTAGTCGTAAGCACCCGCGCCGTCATCGACTGGCGCAATTGAATTTAACTAAACTATTGATACCACTTGAACGTACGTAAGGCAAAATTAAAATGCAGGCATTCCAGCAAACAACAAACTAAAATGTTTTGAAATTCATGCGGTCATGAAGACACGAACAGCGTAGGCGTAGCAATGAACGAGACGTAGGGTCGTGTTAAAACTAAAAATGCGTCTGAAAGTAGGTGGAATCGAATAGATTACGATACAGCGTAAATGCAAGATTTAACAAGATTTAACAAGATTGCCACCTAGAGAATCAACTCTAGATGGCAGGTGGACAAGGAAGCCGTTTGGCTTATCGAGAGTCCAACATATCTATCTAAGTATACCCTGCCCGTCTTAGGTATATGTCAATTTTATTTTTAAACATATTAACACTTCTAGCACCTACACAATCAGCTGATAATTTGTTCCATTCGTTTACTATTCTTTGGGAAAATGAAAATTTTCTAATATCTAGTCTACACTGCTTCTTTGCTAATGCAACTCCATGTCCTCTAGTCCTTCTCTCTTCCTTGACCGTGAAAAAAATATTTCTGTCAATATTTTCATACCCATTCAATATTTTAAAAACCTCAATCTGATCTCCTCTCAATCTTCTGGTTTCTAGTGTTGTTAGACCACATTCTTTTAGACGCATTTCATAACTAATATTCCTGAGTTTTGGTATCATTTTTGTTGCTCTCCTTTGTACTCTTTCTAGCATATCAATATCCTTCTTGCGATATGGCCTCCATGCTTGTATACAATATTCTAAATGAGGCCTAACTATTGTTTTATAAAGCGGTATTATTAGTTCTTTTTCTTTGTATACTATATTTCGCCTAATTAATCCAAGAATTTGGTTTGCCTTCGCTGCTGCAATTCCACACTGCTCTGATACCTTCATGTCAGCACTAATGGTTAAACCTAAGTCCTTTTCCTTTACAGTAGTATTTAGTACAGTACCACCCATTGTATATTGTGCATTTTCATTCCCATGTCCTGTGTGGAGGCACTTACACTTTCCAAAGTTAAACAGCATTTGCCATTTCTCAGACCATTCTATCAACTTATTTAGATCATCTTGTAAATGCTGTCTATCTGCATCACTTTTTATTTTCCTAAACACTTTTGTGTCGTCCGCAAACTTCAACACCTTGCTTGTTATGTCATCATCCAAATCATTGATATATATTAAGAATAAAATAGGTCCCAATACTGATCCTTGCGGTACTCCACTCAAAACAGATTTCCAATTTGAAACCTCCCCATCAACTACTACTCTTTGTCTTCTATCAATAAGCCATTTTTCTATCCAGTTAATCATACTATTTCCTATGCCATGGGCCTTTAGTTTAAGTAGTAATCTTTGGTGTGGCACTTTGTCAAAGGCTTTTTTAAAATCTAAGTAGATTATATCTACTGGTGATCCCTCATCTACCCACTTTGTGACATCTTCCAAAAAACATAACATATTTGTTAAGCATGACCTCGCTTTTAAAAACCCATGTTGAGATGTGTTTATCAATTTATTTTTAACAAGAAAATCAACCAAGTGATCTTTAATTAGTCTTTCTAATAGTTTACAAATCACCGATGTTAAACTCACTGGTCTATAGTTCTCTGACTTGCTTCTTGATCCTTTTTTAAATAATGGTATGATGTTTGCTTCTTTCCATTCTACCGGAACCACTCCTTCCTCTAATGCCAAATTGAACACTGTTGCAAGTGGTATGCTAATTTGTTCTACAATTTCCAGTAGTAATTTGGGAGGAATCCCATCCACTCCTGGTGATTTATTATCCTTCATATCTCTTATTTTCATAGCTACCATTTTTGGGGTTACAGTTAGTTGTCCTAAATAGTCACACTCTCTCCCTTCGAACTTAGTCTCTAGTACTGGTAATGTACTAATATCTTCCCTGGTAAACACCGAACTAAAGTATTCATTTAGGTTTTCTGCCATTAAGAATCCCTCCGTTATTATGTTTCCATCACTACCTTCTAGTGGCCCGACCTTATCTTGAACTTTCTGTTTACTTCGAACATACGCATAAAAACTCTTGCTGTCATGTTTTATGTTGAAAGCTATTTTTTGTTCATAGCTTCTCTTCGAATTTCTAATTTCAGCTGTAGCTTGATTAAGTGCTTCTTTATAAATGGCATAGTCTTCTTCACTTCCAGTATGTCTATATGTCTTCCACATCATTTGCTTGTACTTGATTTTTCTAATGGCTTCCTTCGATAAGTGTTTCTTCTTTGACCTTTCCCCCTGTTTTTTCAAAGGGACAAATTTGTCAACGACGCAGTCAATTTCCCTCTTTAAGATATTCCAGCATTCTGTTGCTGTCTTATTCTTCAGTGTGTTATTCCAGTCTATCTTCGCTAAATATTCCCTCATGTCCTTATATCTTCCTTTGTGAAAAATTTTCCTGTACCGTATTTTTCTGTTCCGTTCTCCTTTTACTTTGATGATAAAATGTATCTGGTTATGATCACTACATCCCAGTGGCTCACATATATTGACATTATCAACAAATTCCTTCTGTGAGCTCAAAACTATGTCCAACACGTTCTTGTCCCTGGTTGGTTCTAACACATGTTGAAAAAGATAAGACTGAAAACTCACCGTCTAAAGACAATCAACGCAACGGCGCACCCGTTTACGCCACTGATAAGACAGAGCGTCGCGCAGACGAGAGGAATAGTCTGGAGGTATTTTGAGTTGAGGTGGAAATGTTGTACAGACTTTTTTGATGATTGATATGAGTTAATTATGACCTAAGGTCATAATTTCCGGAGGGTGTGCAAAATTTCTTTCGGTGGGGTTTTTACGTAGACGGAATCGAATGGAAGGGTTATTTATGTGATTCGACAATTGTGTCACCATTAAAAATCCAAAATGGCCACCAAAATACCATATAAAACCATTGAACTCATGTTTCGACCATTAGATGCAATTTGTAATAAACTGTCGTAGTACATACCGGTATGTGAAAGCTATTCAACTTTAATATGTTTCATGATTCAACTTTAATATGTTTCATGATCTATATAATCGTAAAATACTCGCGCGGTTAAGCTTTTTGCACTGTATGTAGACAAGGGTGGTTCGTGCATGTGCCGCAAAACACTGTACAGAAAACTGAGTGAATACCACGGCGAAAATGTGTTGATTCTGTCATCCTGTCTTCGTAAATGTCATGGTATTCAGAAGGGAATTGGCGCTGTCATTGCACTTAGTAAAGAACACTGATGATGACGTAGAGTATTGCGTGGACAGAGTTGCATCGGCTGTGACCAATGAGTGTCTTGCCTTGAAAATAAAGAGTAACATGTACCACATAAACATTGACAAGGAACTTGTGCGTGAATCTGTTGGCGACACTATTGCTTTGCTCTTGTCAAAGATATCATCCAAATTTGACAGAGTAGCTGGCAATGACGTTGATAGGGGAATATTATAATAGGGACAGTGTGCTCCCAACCAACAGACCTTCAAGTAGCCTTAGGGGCACTCATACGACGGAACGAAATCTTCATCTTTGAGTTGTCCAAATACTCTGTGTGCTGCTCATACGATGAAGTTCGGCTGTTTCTGTACTCAACAGCTGTCCATGTTGCACAGAATTATGACGAAGTCGGGTTTAGGGTGTGTGATCGTGACATCGTAAAGCACTGGATTGTTCTGATGCTGAAATATTGTCATCCAATTGCAAGAGGTGTGTCCATTGCCTTGGTATGATCATGGCACAGGCTCGTCCACCTGCCATTAGCAGTCCTGGTGAGGTGGCTCCCAAACGAAAAACCACGAAACGACAACTTATGCAAGATCGTTCAAACCCGGTAAAGTATGATGTGCAGCAACAGATGTACAATGGACCCAAGAAGCCCCTGATGCCCCCAGAATAAGCTTGTATGTATGTATGTATGTATGTATGTATGTATGTATGTATGTATGTATGTATGTATGTATGTATGTATGTATGTATCTTGAGCACATCACGGGAGAATTACCAACATCGTACTAAAACATATACATAACACATTCTTTAAGAAACCATTTCTTCATCTGGGTTTCACACTAGGATTGAACCAGCAAACCCCACGCCTGTGGGCATTCGATACCCTGACATTATAGCATGGAAAGTGAATACTTGTGAGATCATCGATACCAGGATTTGGGCCGACAATTTCGTTATCAATGAAGCCCACAGTTGTATTACACCAACCCGTCATTAATAAATGGAAAGAGAATGTATAACTCAAAATCCTGACCTGCTGGGATAAATATGACTTCCGAATTGGAACCAGCATATTGGATTTAATCTAAATTGATTCCGCTAGCAAAAGTTGTGGTATTGCGAAATAGAAGAAATCGACGAAATCGACTAAGTACAAGAAACCAACATGAAATCCACGAAAACGACTAAGTCCTACGAGAAATGTGTACGTTATTACATTATCAGGCGAAAGTTATTACATTATCAGGCAAGAGGAGTTTATTACATTATCGGTTGAAAATTATTACATTATCGGTTAGCAAGTTTATTACATTATCGGTTGATGTTATTACATTATAGGGTGGTTATTACATTATCGGTTGATTTTATTACATTATCGGGTAGTTATTACATTACCGGGCGATTATTACATTATCGGTTGTAACACGTGTCATTGGTCTACTTGCAAGTTCACGGGAGATCAACTTTGGCCATGTGTTGGCATACGAGTTAGCTGCATATCCACCACCAACCCATGCGGTGAAATGAAAATCACGAAGTCAAAATCGACCACGAAACTGAAACTTCAAGTGGTTATATCGGAGGGTAACTGCTCCGTCCCGGAGACCTTTATCTATGATGTTTCTGCGCTTCTTTGGGTCCTCACTTGGGCGTCTGACGAACTCCAGGTGTATGTGGATGCCTTATTGTTCTTTGATCATCACGCTCTTCAAAACTCAAATGTCACTCTCGTATTTGACAGATACTTCCCCAACAGCAGAAAAAACTTCACGAAGATGCAGAGATGGTTCAAGCCGGGTGCACAAGCTGACATCGGATATGCCTGCACCAGCAAAATAAGTCATTCTCACCAATACGAAGAACAAGATTCAACTGAATGCCATGCTCGTAGAAGGCCTGCTCAACTCCGACTACTACACGAATGCAACACAGAAGCATACTCTGACGACTGCTGGTGTCAGCGACGTGCCAGTGGAGATAGTTGGTGGTGTACGGATTGACCGGCATGATCTCTGTTCCATACACGAGGAGGCTGATATCGTCATAACACAGCATGCCATCTCCCGCTCACTCTCAGGCAAGTGTGTTCGTGTTGTGTGCGATGAAACTGACATCGGTGCCACTGCAGCAGTACACAGCGACATAGCAGTTGATCTTCTGGCAATTCATGCGATCTCCGGAGCAGATATTGTAGCTTCATTGCATGGCGTAGGCAAGGCAACTATTATAAAAATTGCCAAAAAGGGAACACTCTCCCTCTCTAAAGTTGGTGATGTAAAGACTGATATGAAATCAGTGCAAGCTCAGGCCACTAAGTTCATGTGTGCGGCATATGGCAAGGTAGCAGAGCCGTGCACATCCATGACCGAATGCAGGGTTAATATGTGGCGTTCAAAAACAGGGAAGAGTGGGGGCATCATCGATTAAACTCTGCCCCCTTCCAATGACGCGTTCGTCGAAAACATTAACTGATGTCACCTGCAAGTCGCAACATGGAAAGCAGCACTTCTCGCATCACCACCGACAATGGACCTAACAAATTATGACTGGGAATTCGACCACCAAGACATCCTGGTACCACGAATAGTGCCAACAGGCACATTATCTGCACCTGCAGATATACTGAAGCTAATACACTACAACTGCAAGACCTCTGGGTGTCTAACTCCAGGTTGCAGTGGCTCCAATGTAGGATGCACAGCGTTTTGTCTATGCGAGGGTGGGGAGGCATGTAAGAACCATCTGTCACGAAACCAGTATGACGAAGAATCCTTTGAACCAGACGAGGACACTGGTGAGTAAGGTGCACAAATCATGCTCTGGTTACTAATCGTTTGCAACAAAAATTTCAATAAAGTTATTTGTTTGAACGAATGGAATTTGGATTTTAATTTCCATATCCGATCCCCATATCTAGCAGGTCATTTTGGACGGTTTAGCCGCCATATTGGATTTATACGATGATACAGTTGTCAAATCACATAAATAACCCTTCCATTCGATTCTATGTGTCTGTAAACCTAGGCATAGAGCCCAACATCAAAACTTTAGCAAAACTATTGACCAAGTTATGACCATTTTAATAATATCGGTCGGCGATGGCGGCCATCTTGGATTTACACAAATGCCACCGAACGAAATTTTGTACACCCTCCGGAAATTATGAGCTAAGGCCTTTATTGACCTATATCAACCATCAAAAACATTTCCACCCTCAGCTCCATATTCGGTATATTCCTCCTGACTAGAAGGGAAACGACGGCAGGAGTCCGAAGAGTCAGTCGCTGGTGGATGTTGGCGTAGACGCTGTCTACCGCCAAATTTCGTCCAGTAAAGTCACCAGGCGTCGACGACGTTCGGTGGCCGTATGTTTGTGTAGAACGTGTAAAGACAATCAACACAACGTCGCACCCGTTGTCGCCGCTGAAGACAGAGCGTCGCACAAACGAGACAACGGGAGTCCAAAGAGTGTCTCAGACTCAGTCGCTGGTGGATGTTGGTGTAGACGCTGTCTAAGTGTCTCCCGCTAAAAGTTGCCCAGTAAAGTCACCATACGATGACGTCGTGCAGCTGCCATATGTAGAATTCCAGAGGAAAATGTCAGCGAAAAGTAATAATATGCAACAGAAAACGGGTTGCAACAAGCAAACAAACTTCTTCCCAGAGAGATGTGTTTGGACTGCTTATCCCAAGCTCAGACACCAGGCAGTGATTGGCTGCATTGCTTGGTCACTGCCCAGCTACCCAAGTTGGGGTGCTGCCCTGTCTGCAACCCCCTCTGTGGTATCCCCAAGGGATAACTATCAACCTTAGCTGAGGCAACATCAAAGGTGACAGCATTGTCCAGCTGTGCCTGGCCAATGTTTATGTCTCAGTGCCTTGGGTGAAATGTATTTAATTCATGTTGGATTAAATACCTATTTTTATCGAGATAAAACAGTAGGCCCTAATTTTATTTGTTTTCGATCACATCACGATAATATAGTTATAATAATGGCATAGTAGATATACGATGTGAAATTGTGTGACTGGAAGTGGTTGTTTTCGTGTTTTGAAGTGCAAACTAAACTAAACTGCAAAATCACTAAAAAGGTTGCGTGCAGGATTAAGGCAGTACAATTCCGGCGTACAAAGTAAACGTCACTTAATTCTCCAAAGTTTCTTGACTCGCGTTATGCTTGCGCATGCGCCCCGCGACCTCAAGTGTCTTGGTGTTGGTAATAGAACTGGGCGTTTTTCGTGAACTTCAATAACTTTGAACGTAGCAGCGAAACATTTTGAATACTAGGCCTACGTACCCTCCCACGTGTCATGACCCCTCGACGGAGAGCTGGAACTGCCGTCGACTAACTGAAATATGCAGACATTTCTGCCGTCGGCGTACTGAAATTTCCCACTCACCATATGTACAATAAACACAAACAGAACCACGTGGAAACATTGTCACGTATATCGTGTAATCAGAGGTTTTTCATGTGGACGCATGCTCGTTAATTATTGGTCGAAAAATGCCTTGTTACGGAACCTACCTGGTCAGTCAAAACTTGTAGTAGGGACAGGACACAAGAATGATATTCGAACAACTGATGACAGTTGTAGTTTCTGAGTGATGAAAATAAACTAAGGCAATCGGATCTCGCCAAAAGCTGTGAAATTGTGTCACGAAATACGCGTGGTATGTAATTGCTCAACGTGACACTACGTGTCAGCATTGTAGTGTGTCTACAGTACACCAGGTGACAGCACTTTGTTATTAATTTATAGACTATGCTCGTTTGCATCAGTTTTGCATGTAGAAAACATGCACGAGGTTCTTAGGTTGATGCATGAAAACGTCAGATGGACGCTAAATGAATTAGTCTTTTTTCAGTAATATCTGACACTGCAATATGTTATTATAAAATGTAGCAAAATATTGTGGTATAATCATAACAAGAGATATCTAAACATGAATCTTACAGTAAGATATGTTCACGTTATATGAAGTAACATGTTTGAAACACATAAACCAAATTTATTTTATTTTATTATGTAATTTATTAAGAAACCTAAAATAGCACAAGGTATAATGTCATTTCAGTATAACGTAGATAAGATGTTCTAAATTATAGCAATATACAGTGGATTGTTTATTGCGGTTTGTTTTACTGGTTACAGACCAGTTTATCTGGTCTTTTTCACACATTCACACGCACGCACACTCCAACAACCTTTATTTTGCCATGCCATTCAAACAACTCACGCCAAATGAATGTTGCAACCATTTAGAAAAAAGGCGAAATTGCAACAAACATAACATCCGTGTTTGTCTACAGCTAGCTGCCTATGTTCACTGGTAGGCATTAGCCTTGTGCTTGGGAAGGAATTCGAAGTCATCCGGAACAGGTCCCAGAAGTATCTCACTGCAAACACACAGACATATCACTGAGACATTGTAGCAACAAGTCGGCATATTTGGTACTTCATCTGCTATTTGTAGCAGCAGAAAGGTTGAAGTCTGGCATATATAACGGGCGCAACTAGGTCAGCCCACTTGGCAAGTAAAAAAATTGCTCTATATAAATGGCTATCATATTACAATTAGCTCGAAAAACTAGGTTATTGAGAATGTAAGGTGAAGAAACCCCTTAGCGAATATAATTACGACACTGGCTGGAGTATTCACCATCCCAACAACTTTTTCATCAATTACACACCTTTCAATCGATAGTTCACCAGTAACAAAATGTCTCCACCGACCACCATTACACCAACAGTCGCCCGTGACCAGAAAGACTAACTGACCTTATCTTGACCCAATCTGCACAGTTCCCGCTGGCCATGAGCGTCTCAAGGTCGTTGCGACCTATGTAGTACGGTGGCTTCTCGTTGATTCTCTGGGGCAATCTCTCGAGCACTCCGACAGGAATGTACCTGAGATGATAAAACAACTACAGGTGTAAAAATACATTCTCTGTAATAGTCTCTAGCACTCCAACGGGAATGTACCTGAGATGATAAAAAACTACACCCTACCTTACCTGTCCCTACCTGTCCCCATCCTACTTATATCCACCTTACATTTCCCCACCCTACATTTCCCCACCCCACCTGTCCCCACCCTACCTGTCCCCACCCTACCTGTCCCACCCTACCTGTCCACACCCCACCTGTCCCCATCCCACCTGTCCCCACCCCACCTGTCCCACCCCACCTGTCCCCACCCCACCTGTCCCCACCCCACCTGTCCCCACCCCACCTGTCCCACCCTACCTGTCTCCACCCTACCTGTCCCCACCCTACCTGTCCCCACCCTACCTGTCCCACCCTACCTGTCCCACCCTACCTGTCCCACCCTACCTGTCCCACCCTACCTGTCCCACCCTACCTGTCCCCACCCTACCTGTCCCACCCTACCTGTCCCCACCCTACCTGTCCCACCCTACCTGTCCCACCCTACCTGTCCCACCCTACCTGTCCCACCCTACCTGTCCCCACCCTACCTGTCCCACCCTACCTGTCCCACCCTACCTGTCCCCACCCTACCTGTCCCACCCTACCTGTCCCACCCTACCTGTCCCCACCCTACCTGTCCCACCCTACCTGTCCCACCCTACCTGTCCCACCCTACCTGTCCCACCCTACCTGTCCCCACCCTACCTGTCCCCCACCCTACCTGTCCCACCCTACCTGTCCCCACCCTACCTGTCCCACCCTACCTGTCCCACCCTACCTGTAGAGGAAGCTGAGCCACTCCAGCAGGAAGCGACGAGTGGTTGCCACCCCGCGCTGGTCGGAGCCCCACTGCTCCAGGCCGTAGTTGGTGAAGCTCCGGAGCATGTCGAGTCGCTCCGAGGACGAAATGTCCCAGTGCCGCTGCTCCTTGATCTCCGTGAAGATCCACGGCTTGATCAGGGCGCCTCTGGTGGAAGGACACAGAACTACATTATCATCTGTAATGTGAGTTTGCATGACAATTAACTAATATGCAGAGCCCATAATATTCGTACATAATTATCCACCACTGTCTAGAGCCAGATGCTCGTTTTTACAGCTGAGTGAACTGTTGGGTGACTGAACTTCACCAAGATTTGAAACAGCAGCATGTGACGTTCTTATGACAGAGTCCCTCTGTGTCACTGTGCTCCATAAAGGTTGTGGGAGAAAATATATGTAATTTAACTACTGGCTACATTAAAGGTTCAGTCATGGGGTCAAATATTTTTTGTTATTACTTTTTGGAAGTATTTGCCACTAATGAAATGAAAGTTTGTATTTAAATGCTTTCAAAAAGTATTGAATTCAACAAATACTTTCAAGTACTATATTGAATACTTTGGCATGGGAATCGATAAAGGGAAGTTAGATTTGTTATGTCTCGAATCATAGTTGTACACAACATCATCAAAATACATCAATGAATAACATATTTCAATATAGATCTTATTGTAAGGCTGTCTTGTAAGGTATATCTTGAAAAGTAACTGGTATACTTTCCAGTGTATTTGCATTTAAATACTTTGCATTTCTAAGCATTTGAACACATCAAGATGATTTTGAATTTAAATACTGCATTTCAGTGTTTGTACATGAACACATCAAGAGTACTTGAATTTAAATACGTGGCCTTTTAATGCATTTGAGCCCATCACGAGCATTTGTATTCAAATACATTGTTATGTATTTGTCACAGGTATTCAGCTGCCTCGGACTCAGACGCATGAGGACAACGACTATCTGACCAGTGGCTATCACTGGAGGCTGACCAGTGGCTATCACCCACCGTCCAATCATCATGCCCGCCACACTCGTCTCCTTCCGACGTTGATTCGCATCTTCATACGACAGAATGTCTCCGTTACCTGAAACAGTTCACAACATATCCAAAACAAGCATTGTATTGGTAAGTTCTTATATAGCACGGCGCAGTATCCAATCCTCAGGATTGCTCAATGTACTTAACACTTTACTTTTTACAATTAATGCGCGAAGGCTGCTCGTACACATATCCACCACTGTCTATAGCCAGATATTCATTTAAATACCTGAGTGAACTGGAGCAATGTAGAGTGAAAAACGTGCCCAAGGTTTTAACACAGCAGAACAGGATTCGAACCAGGGTCCTTTTAGTCGAGTCCGAAGCTCTACCCTGAGCCACTGCGCTGATTTGTGTGTTTAAAAAGCACAAATGAGCCCACTGGTTAAAACAATCTACATTCACTGGCTTGTCACATATACTAAGAACAGGTAATCTGCAGAACTATGGATATGGTGATAGGAATCTTCTGACTTCCAGCTAAACGAACCATCTAAAATACTTATTTCCCCCCACATAGTTCACTGCTCCATAGATAGGTATAAAGTAGTCTAGTTTAAGCTGTTTAACACTTTTATTCACCATACAGTTCAAGAATGAACTCTGTGTGACTTTGTAGACCTTACCAAAGACAGGCATAGGAGCACCAGCCTTGGCACAGCGGTCAATGTATGTCCAGTCGGCCAGGCGGGTGTACCTCTGCTCCCTTGACCGTCCATGGAGCTAAGTGAGAAATTTAAAACACAGTGACACCTGCACGAACCATCACAACACATGATGTACCATGTAAACTTGAGAAATAATAAAATTCCATACGATTCCCATAATTTTTCCAGGCTCTTATTTTAAAATGTCATGTTAAAACTGACTACTACTGAGCTTGACTGTTACATCAAATATATATTTTTTATTTAGTTATACATCTTTTATATCACACCTATACTATATCAGTCTACACCCACAGGCAGCAGTTACTGTATTTTGAGCTATTAAAACTGTTCTCCACACTGACATCCACTGGAGAGACGACTTGTTCACCCAGTCACTGTTTTTACAGATGAAGAACATAACATTATACATATCAGCCATTTTATTTTAAAAAATTATTCCAGACTTTTCCCGCCATTTAAAAATTCCATGCATTAATTTTAACTAATTTTAACCGTACACATCTGGACATTTGAAATTCAAGGCTATTCCAGACATTTCAAAGTTATTTGATAAATAAATTCAAGACTGTTTTAATGACATATATACTTTAAGTGCAGTAAATTAAGTTAACATTAAACATTGTATTCGACTAAGAAAAAAATGGTGCCAATCAAATTCAAGGCTTTTCAAGACTTTCAAGACCCTGTACGGACCCTGCTAATGGAATCCCATGCTATTCAAGGATTTCCATGTCCCATAAGAACCCTGTGCATACTGTAACGAGCGCGACACCCCAGTCTCTCAGTCGTGGGATCAGATTGTGAGCGGTGCTCTTCGACTCGTAGATGCCCGTCCTCATCTTCACAGTGAGTGGAACATCCAGAACCTCCGTCATACACCCAACCAGCTTCTCAAAGCGTCCAGTGCGACCCATCAGTGCACAGCCGTCGCCCTGGACAGGAATGGTCATTAGTGTCAGCCTTACCTGGAGACCGCTGCACCTGTCATTTAGACAGGCAAAGACCATTTTTGGACAGCTAAAAGCGTGTGGTTGGACGGGTAAACATCTTGAAGAGCAAAAGAACATTTCATCTATACTGCATCAGTTTTGTGTTCAATATGGATGTCACATTTTAGTGAATGAATTATTGTTTTTATAGAGGCAAATTTGGATTCTGCATAAAGACCAGATTGCTGTTGAACCTCAGTGTCATGATTAAAGCCGTTCACAGTGACTGACTCCCGTTACAGAGAAGTCAAGATGGCATTTCATTGTAAATAAACATTTGCAAAGCAAGCAAAGAGGTATTACTTTGGGGTCATGAGCATCATGAGTTGTCTTGTTTGCAAAAAATGTAGCTACCTTCTTGAAGACAAGATCCAGGGGACAGCCACAGTTGATGTCGACAAAGTCCATGTCAATGTTCTCCTGCAGCAGCTGGGCACAGCGTGTCATTGTGTCGGTATAGGAGCCACACAGCTACAACAGACCATGTGTCATTGTGTCAGTGTAGGAGCCACACAGCTACAACAGACCATGTGTCATTGTAGGAGTCACACAGCTACAACAGACCATGTGTCACTGTGTCAGTATAGGAGCCACACAGCTACAACAGACCATGTGTCACTGTGTCAGTATAGGAGCCACACAGCTACAACAGACCACGTTTCACTGTGTCGGTGTAGGAGCCACACAGCTACAACAGACCACGTGTCATTGTGTCGGTGTAGGAGCCACACAGCTACAACAGACCATGTGTCATTGTGTCGTTGTAGGAGCCACACAGCTACAACAGACCACGTGTCACTGTGTCAGTGTAGGAGTCACACAGCTACAACAGACCATGTGTCACTGTGTCGGTATAGGAGCCACACAGCAATAACAGACCACGTGTCACTGTGTTGGTGTAGGAGTCACACAGCTACAACAGACCACGTGTCATTGTGTCGGAAACACACAGCTACAACAGACCATGTGTCATTGTGTCGGTGTAGAAGCCAAACACCTACAACAGATCATGTGTCATTGTGTTGGTGTAGGAGCCACACAGCTACAACAGACCATGTGTCACTCTGTCGGTGTAGGAGCCACACAGCTACAACAGACCATGTGTCACTCTGTCGGTGTAGGAGCCACAGAGCTACAACAGACCACGTGTCATTGTGTCGGTGTAGGAGCCACACAGCTGTAGGAGTTACAACAGACCATGTGTCATTGTGTCGGTGTAGGAGCCACACAGCTACAATAGACCACGTGTCATTGTGTCGGTGTAGGAGCCACACAGCTACAATAGACCACGTGTCATTGTGTCTGTGTAGGAGCCACACAGCTACCACAGACCATGTGTCACTGTATAGCCTATATTCTAATAGACAGACCAAGTGTCATTGTGTCAATGCACATAGAGGCAGTTACAACAAACCTCTTGAAAAAGTCAGTTACAACAAACCTCTTGAAAAATTATTAGTAAAGAAACATGGATCTTCGCCTATTTGACTAAGTCACAAGTTTTAAAAAGAAATTATTTTGCATGTTGGTCGACACTCTAACATGCGACAAAAGCAGCAGTTACCTGTACACCAAATATGTCCTCAGATTCGTGTCGTCGAAGTATGGCCCATTCCGACTGTTGTCCCTTCAGTAAAGGTACAGACATTGCCATCTCCGAGCATGTTATGTCAGCTCCAAATGTCTTGCAGAGTCGACGAAAGGGCAGATTCCCCACCTAAACATAAAAACCAAACCAGAACTATACTACATTAATGATTACAAGTGATTTCCGAGAAACAGTTCAAAAGCACATCATATCAATTGAACAAAACTAGACATAACTTGCCAGAGTGTCTAATATTGCATAATATGACAAATGATATGATAAATGATACGTACAGCAACAGTAAACTTTGCTATGCACGATCACATTTGGATGATTGACCAACTTTGATAAGTCTCAGACAAAGGTCAGGTTTGGAATAATATGGCAATAACCTCGTAAAATAAGTAAGCCTACATAATGTTTCTTAAGGTCATCACACAAATATGAAATGGAATGAGACATTACAGCAGTTAAAGGCAAATGATTGAGTTTCAAATCCCTTTTTTTTATCTAGGTATTTCCATACGACACCAATAGATTGTGACCATATGTTGGAACAGAAGAGATTGGTAAATGAATGCTAAATGTAAGAAATGTAACACAGGTTTATACAAAATTTCACATCAAAAATACAGATTTCTCAAAACAAATGTGTCTGTACTGCAATCATGCAATGAGAAACTAGATTCGCTCAGTCATGTTACTTACTGTTGTCAACGGAGCAAGGTAGAGTTTGTCAGCAAAGTTCAACTGCAATACCAACACATACTCATGTCAAGGAAGATGTAGGATTCACCAACATTACAAAGATGTGAAAAAAACTGCTTCCCTAAACAATCCACAAGGGAGTAAGAACAACATACATAGCTTTATCTAGAGACCCGTCCACCCGTCATTTGGACGGGTAAAAACTTATATGGACGGGTAGAAATATGGAGGACGGGTTGTGGATG
This sequence comes from Oasisia sp. SBJ-2009, assembly GCA_964017155.1. Classification (NCBI taxonomy): domain Eukaryota; kingdom Metazoa; phylum Annelida; class Polychaeta; order Sabellida; family Siboglinidae; genus Oasisia; species Oasisia sp. SBJ-2009. The sequence goes on from OZ024854.1 coordinate 45,921,892, forward strand.
GGCAAAAAATTAAGGAGCAAAAAAAGTCTTCCAAAACCATAGATATTTTTAGTTATGCCTTGAAAGTGAGTGTAAATGGTGTCAAATTTATGTTTGTAGCCCATTTCAGCTCATCAGGCACAATTTGAAAGTTTATAAACTAGCTTAACAGTTAACATCAACGTGTCCACCAAAACATGTGACTGGCAAACCAAAGCATGTGACTGGCAATAATTTGATCCTGCATAAAGCCCTGACAACATACAACCACAAAATTAGGCTAATAACGTGATATATCAATTTTCAGTGAGTCATTTGACCAACAATAGAAAAAGGTAACCAAGGATGAGTATAACAAATAAAGCACTGGAGTTTGAAAAAAAGAAACAACATTGCCATAATTGTCATTGTCTTTCACCAATTCGCTGTAATCTCTGATACAGGTAAGACATTTATAAGTGTATTTTTAGGTTTAGAGTGTTTATGCAAAAATGTAGGTGACTGTGCCAATTGCCAACCTGAATTTTGTTTAACAAATTTAATCAACTGTTCCTATTTGTAACAATCTGCTTTATGAAAGGATAATCATTCAATTATGACATTTTTTTTACCAGTACCGGTACCTTTTTCTTTTCCAGAGGTCGGAGCTTAATAGTATCTTCATCTGTAACTGGCCCAGCTCGTTGAACTTTCAGTGTCGCAATACTGGGCATGTCCTCATTGTCTGACGTGATTGTCGAAACAGCCACTCCCACAATGTTGCCATTGGACGATGCTTCTTCATTCATGGAAAGACCCTTGTCATTACCTGGATGATCCCCTATGATGCTGGGACCGCCTTCGTTGGTATCTGCAGCCAGTGCAGAACTCTCTGAACCCAAACCTATCGTATCAGCTTCAACACCTGGCTTGTTTTCACAACAGGTATGACCGACATCGCTGTCAGTTCTGTGTGATGTTTTATCACACTGAACGACATCGCAGTCTGCATGTACATGGTCACCGGCTTCGTCTATGTCATTGACATGTTTGTCGGCACCACCGGATTTCTTCATCTTCTCCTCGTAACGTTTCAAGATGATGTTCGCCTTTGAAAAGCTGTACTTCTTTTTCCACAGACGCGTTTGCAGATCGCCTCGGTTATCCAACTGGTTCAACACCGTCTTCTTCTTGCTCGTGGTTTCGTACAAGGATTCATTGACCACATTCATGTAGCGTTCATCAACATGCTGCTTGGAAAACATGCACATTATCCCATACGGACATCGCCCGAACGTCTCATAGTTATAACACCGATCAGATATGTCAACCGGCTTGCTGGCAACATATTCTGCAATGTTATGGCTGTATTGACACTTCTCACCAAATGGACATTCAAGGCCGTGTGCGATCTTCATACAGAGTTTTGTTCCGACGTCTGGACGATTGCCACGTGGACGTTTCTTGTTGCGTCCTTTCAGTTTCATCTTCTTCTTATATGGCATCTGCGGTGTCTCGTCCGAGTCGCTCTTTCGTTTCTCAGTCGCCATAGCAGTGAGCTCTTCTGAAGTGGAGGCTGGAAGATGTGCAGCAACCTTCGGCACATGGTTTAAGTCAAGGAACCTAAAACAAATGTTACCATAAACATAGTTGACACAGTTGTGTTACTTTGAACACAATTTAAGCAAACTAAATGGTCAGAACCATTCAACGCTTACAGATCTTTGTGAGAAACAGGGTGTACCATTTTTCAGAACTAACCAAAACTCCCGTGACGGCGTGAGCTTGGACCGAAATATTCTGAGCCAGAATATTTCGGTCAAAGTTTGACAGAAGCATCCAGAACCAGGGGTGGTGTAGGATTTTGAGTACTGGTGATATTCGAGTGGTACTTACTCAGGTTTGATCGGTGCATAACCTGGTTGATCTTTGTTTTTCATAGGCTGTTTCGAGTCTACACCCAACGCGTCTGGCGATACTGAATTATCGCCCATATTAACGTCAGCTTCTATCCGAACGTTCTGTAATTTGTCCATATCAGTCATTCTAACTAATAGCTTATATGGCAAAAAAAATCATACAGTGTCAATGTTTTGTCGACCTTTTCAGTACAAGCGTTTACTTTTAACTACTAGGTAGCCACTGGTAACTTCTACGAGGATTGATACACGTGGTAACAATCTCGCCCCCTGTCGGATAGCTTCGTCGGAGGGATAATTCACTTTGGGGACCGACTAAAACGCGGACATGATCTAATTTTAGTCATTCATCAAGGGTGCGAGCTTAACAACCCGCGAAACATTTGCAGCGCCATCAGACGGATTCACGTGCACGTGAGTGACGGCCTGCGCGAATGACGTCATAAATGGAACCTACCGGCAAGGCGCACCGCGAATTGATGTCTGCTGTCCTTAGCGAATTATGCAAGATCGACTCAACGAAATTCTGCTAAGAAGTCATGCCACGGTTGAACAGATAAGCTTAGTTACCCAGCGTATGGTACAAAGACACAAATGTTACTTTGATTTCATAATTGCGCTTCCTTTAGCAAGGTTAGAAGACCAATTCAGTGTGTTACCATAGACACAGCCTGGCCCTGGGGGAACGACGTCCAAAACAATCAACGCCAAAAAGGTCTTACACCCGTTTCGCGTTAATGGAAACCATTATTGTAAATTTTACATTATAGTTTCATAGAATATTATATAGTTATGTTATTATGACGTATATAGCAAAGTCGTGCAATGCAATATTACGAGGTATTGTGAATAGTGATTCATTATCCTCCTCGATCACCGCTATATCATCAGCAAGACGGACATTGAAACAGGTGAGTTAAATATGTTCTTAAAATAATTCATGATACTGTTCATTATTACTATCACAGCTACAGTGTATGTGATGTTATTTACATGCATGTTGTATAGTATAATATTAACTAGTTATAAAATAACAGTCGCCGTAAATCAAATCCCACACACAATTTGTATACATAGCGATATTGTCAATGGGTGCACGTTGTAGAATACGCGTAGATTCGAGACTAACAACTTCGGCGTGTTTTGTTACAGATTGGTCAGGTTCGACTTATAATCAGATACAAGCGAAAAACCGAGCGACAGACTTGGCCTGCAACTAGAGGAAGGGGCGACCGAAGCAATACGGAAAAAAGACAAGGGTATGAAGTCCTCTTGGCGACCTGTACCCAACAAGTAGCTCATCACAAACCGGTTTCGCAAGCGTCTCATGACGCCGCGGCCGTGCAAGTATTTCTGACATCTGTAAGAACTCCTGCAATGGTTGTTCCTCCTACTCCGAAGATAGTCCAATAAAATGAGCGAAGGTGGAACAATAAAGGCAAAACGTGTCATCGTCCCTACGCCTATACCACTGATCTCGTGGTCCGGATACCGCCTAGCCTCAACATGCTAAGGATACAGGCGGGTGAACAGGAAAAATCAGAAATATCTTTGTACATAATCTATGAGACGTTTATGACAAAGGCTGAGGGAGGAATTTGTAAATACTTTGAGTGGTTAGGAATATATAACGGAAATCGAAAGTGAAGACTTTTAGTGGAGACCGGATTGCACGACCAGCGAGGGGGAATAAAAAACGCATAGGACGGGTATCGATGCTAGAAACGAGGAAAGAACTGATTGCCATTTTATATGGTCAGAAATATGATGTTAAGAAATTAACTACTAACCTCCTCCCAGTAAACTTTCATGTTATATATAGCATTAGTATGCCCAAGCAAAATGACAAAAGGATCCCTCCATTAAGTACAATCAGTCAACCAATCAAGCAAGCAACCCATCCATCCCATCCGACCTACCCCACCCCATCCTATCCCATCCCATCAAATTCCATCACATCTCACTCCAGTCGAATCGAATCGAATCGAATCGAATCGAATCGAATCCAATCCAATCCAATCCAATCCAATCCAATCCAATCCAATCCAATCCAATCCAATCCAAACCAATCCAATCCAATCCAAACCAATCCAATCCAATCCTATCCAAACCAATCCAATCCAATGGTGTGGTGTGGGGTAAAAAAAACATGAGTATGTACATAGCAGCATGGATGTCGTTGGCGAATGGGCTTCCACAAATCAACGTTAGTCGCTAGAGGCGTAATACGCAACTAGACCTTAGTTGTGTATCAGCGCCTCCAGCGACTAACGTGGAATTATTTGCATGTTTTGCTGAACGCTTGTTTAAATCATCCTCATCGTTTAAATCAGCTATTTACCGTGCAGGCGCGTAGCCAGCGATAGTTTATATGTGGGCATGCCGTACGCGTGGTCAATAGACAGAACAGCGTGCCGTATGTTCAATAGACAGAACAGCCAAAACAACGCCATCTTAGCACTGAATACTATCGAACGTCCCCCGACGTTTTATCGACTGGGGAGGGGATCAGTGTGCGTGTGGTGTGTGTGGTGTTTGGGTGTGCTGTGTGGTGTTGTGGTGTGCGGTGTATGGTCTTTGGGGAATGGTGAGTGGTGAATGGTGAGTGCTGAGTGGTGAGTGGTGTGGTATTTGTTGTGTGTGTCATGTTGTATGTCGATATGCATGTTGCGTTTCGTATGGCGTTTGGCATGTGGTGTCTACGGATGCAAATGTGGCGCGTGTTTGTATGCCTCCGTATCTACTTATCATAATGTATGATTACTTAACATTTGTGTATGCTTTGATTAAATAGTCCGATGTATTTGGTGGAAAAGAGGATTCGAACGGAAATAAATCAACCATGACGCAGTCGGATAAATCGGCTGTCAACAACGCGAATGTAAAACAAATTAATTTCCCACGTACTGTCCCACCGTAAGGTTACGATTTTATTATTGATTATTGGCAATCGAAACCCGTTGTATTTTGTCTTTGATGACGTAGTTTGAGGGTTTTTTCCTGGGCTGGAGTCGTTTTAATGATTGTTGAGCAAATAAATATATGTGTACTACAATAGTACATACAACAACCACTGTCATACGGTTTGAATCGTGGCCTATGACTAAACGCTTAACAATCCGAAAAATAGGAGCAACATGGATACATTTCCTTGGAGTGTGCATGTAGTATCGTTGGGGAAAAGGAGAATATTGAAGAAATCCTTAGAACAGCAATTACCAAGAGAAAGACCACGAGCAACACATAGAAACTGCAAGACATGAAAAGAGAAAAAAATAGGACATCAGTTGACAACGGGACATAACTATGTGAAAGGATGCAGAATACATATATCAAAGATTGACTATACTTGATAGTCTGTCAGTTGGGGTAAGAATTAGAGCATGATAAAAAAAGGTTGTCCAACCGGCATGATGCGTACAACGTTGGAATTTGGAACGATAATTGCCGTCTGCAACAATCAAGGCAAGTAGATAGCATGTCATTTCACGTGGGAGTAAATAACAGACTCTACTAGTTCATCTGGGATATATAGCTTATGATAATCGCAATGTTGATTTATACGTTGGAGAAACGTACGGGATCACGTTTGTGACTGAAGATTCACTGGTCATTTGGTAGTGATAATAATGGACTAAACTGCCATAGAAACTTATATAAGTGTGTTGATACGTAACGGTAATGGCAATAACAATATGAAACTACGCGACTCCATCCCACATTCTTCCAAAGTGATGACAGTTTATTAGCTCCGGATCTCGCCAGAAGTGGCGACAACGACCCGGCTGGAGCCGGCGACACCCCTGCCTCGAGCAGATAATACGGCCTCTCGCCACTGCACACGAGTTTCACTAAATTAGGTTAAAAATTAAATTAAATTAACGGACAATGGCACAAATAGAATATAACTTAGGCCAATGCAACGCATTTAGAACAAAATGAAATCAATGTGCAAAGGTATGTAGCTAGCTATTAAAGTATACAGCACAACAACACACTTTTGCAAAAGAACAACGCAAAAGATGCAATGCAATGCAAAAGAACATCGACAGGGCACGTTTAGGAAGTGGTATGGAAATGGAATGCAGTACGTGGCACAATAACGAGGACAGTAGTACAGAGGCAACATAGATTGTTCATCTTTTGCGTCTTGGCATTATTGTGGGTTTACTGGTAAACGGAAGCTTTAAATTTAAATCACTGTCATACTTTTTCGAAATTCAAGTGGTTAAACACATTGTCACTCAGATCGACCGAAGTCGGGTTATAAAGGATCGCGTTCCCAAGTATGAACATTAATTATTTTGCCGTCTTTTTAAAAAATCCTAAGCATTGTAGACGGAGCAAAATTATCATCGCGCTATATGACGTACCGAACACTGCTAGATAGAATCAAATGCATAGGAACATTTAGATAGGTAAATTGATTTAGAAGCGAAGACTACGGTATGGATGTCAAACATTGTATTTGACGAGACATGAGGCCTACCCAATGAGACAGGGTGAGAAGAAGGAGATAGATAGACACTGATTATATAACCAGCAGGCGGTAACGATGACTGATATGAAGCATAATTAAGTAGTAGGAAACACATATAAGCAATCGGCGTGATGTCGAAATGTTTACTTCTACGCCATCCCACATATTGAATAAAAATAATATAATTTAATATCTGATATAATAATAATAATACTAATAGTAGTAGTAGTGGTAGTGGTAGTGGTAGTGGTAGTGGTAGTGGTAGTGGTAGTGGTAGTGGTAGTGGTAGTGGTAGTGGTAGTGGTAGTGGTAGTGGTAGTGATAGTACGTAGTACGTAGTACGTAGTACGTAGTACGTAGTACATAGTACGTAGTAGCAGTAGCAGTAGCAGTAGCAGTAGCAGTAGTAGTAGTACGTAGTAGCAGTAGCAGTAGCAGTAACAGTATGTTTATTTCGGACAAATAGTCAAATATTATGTATACATAAAATACAACACAATTTAAAAAATACACTATTTAAAAATGAAACTAGAGTAACTATGTGGTACAAATAAAATAGTAAATAAGTGGGTAATAGAAATAAATAAATAGTTATTGAAATAAAATTGAATAAGTGATTAAAATAATAAAAAGGGTAAAATTATAATAAAATATTATGTGTACAACAGGGATCTCCAGTATGTGTGCATCAAGCTTCTAAAATGTATATCAGTATGAAAGTAATTGACAAATAAATAGTTTTCAAACTGTTTTAAGATAATAATAATAATAACAACTATAACAATGCAAGTAATAATGATAATATGACGTATAGCTATCAAAAAGAAAGGAACAAATTACACAACACCATGTGCACTCAATTAGGTTAATATAAGGTATAGTTATAGGGAGCTCGCGTGCATTGGGTTGAGGCCGGGGGACCATGTACCGTGGAGAGAATCTGGACCTAGTTAAAGTTAATAATGTTTTGGGCAACTGATTGAATTATGCACGCACACCTATTGTGATTACAGTTAATTGTGTCGGAATCGACACAGTTACATATGTTTTACTGAACAACTTGTATCTTGAGAAGCTAATTGATCTAGAACTAGAAAATATTGGAAACGTTACCGCCTTTAATTCTTGTCCGCCATTTAGGATACCCCGTTTGGGTGGCCTTTTGGTTTCATGACGTTCACTAGGTGGCGCCGTGGAGAAGTCAACAAGCATGGCAGCCGAGAAAGAGGAGGCGCATCGTCCTGGTGCTTTCAAACAGCAAAACAAGACACATAAAACTGGTCGTCACAGAAGCAAAGGGCAGTTGGATAAAGATACGAAAGGTACACACGTGTGACGCAAGTGTGACGCTCGAATGTGCTTGTTTTCCGCTGATACGCCTCTTTAAGTGTCACGTCTAAGATATTTTCTGAACACGTGGGTGCCAGACTCAAGTTTGTCGATCACTATGACTATGACTATCAACTCACTCGTTTATCAAGCAGCACCTAGAATGTTCTCGAACAACTCTGAGACCGGAGATTGTACGACTCTTGAGACTGAACACTTGACCGAGTACAGGCTTACGTCCCATATCCCCTTCCTTCCATATCTGCATCTCCTACATAACAACACTAAACTGCACTACTACATGCATGGTCTAGCTACACTACTTTTCTCTATAGTCTTTCCATTTGCCAGTGATCACCCCCCTCCCCCAATCATAATGACAACATTTTTGATCAGATGAAGGTGGCCATGAAATGTAAGAAGACTCCCACTGCGTGTCGGTGTACCAGTTCAAACAAGCCAGTCAAGACGTGTATTACGTCCTAAAATAAACAGTTAAATGTCTAACACCCATTTTCAAAGCATAATATGAGTTTGGAAGACCGTTTATATATATAATTTTTAGGTACTTTGCAGTTTAGGTCCGCACCTAGAAAAAACATCAAAATGTTCACCTACGATGACCAAACTTCGCATGGTGTATCTACTACACCTGTACTACGCGTATGCACTTGTCACGTGATCAAAAAATAATAATTAATGCCTGAAATCGATCAAAATGTGTATGTAAATAATGCGCTTTCCTCGTCGAGTCACTACTGCCAGAGTGAACTCCGTCAGGTGGCACTGAGGAAAGCGTGTTATTTACGTACACATTTTGATCGATTTCAGGCATTAATAATTATTTGTGGATCATGTGACAAGTGCGTACGCGTAGTTTAGGTGTACTAGATACACTATGCGAAGTTTGGTCATCGTAGGTGAACATTTTGATGGTTTTTTCGAGGTGCGGGCCTAAACTGCAAAAGTACCATTTTTTAACCCTTCCAATGAAGTGCATCATGACTACCTGTGACAAACATATTTTACCCGTCCAAAAGATGGGTGAATGCGTGCATAGGTCTCTAGCTAAAGTTATGCCTGCACTGCCCTGCAGGACATGTCAAGATTAGTGTTTGAAAAGATCTTAATATGACCACTTAATGGCGTGATATCAATCCAAGGTGTCGATCATCATACAGTTGGCAGCAGCATCCATGTCAGTTGGGAGAAACTTGACTATACACACACAAGATTGTAATCATTTTGATTCTTAGTCAATGTAGCGAAAGATGGAAATTTTATTTACACAGAGACATAACAACATTTATGGGGATATATACTACAAAATTATTAATATTGTAGATTCTTGCAGTGTCTAAAATCAAAAGGTATCCAGATTTAGCCAACATGGTAATTGTACGCTGTAATAAAGCAAGACTCGAGCAATGAAATATTGATGTTTCAGGGAGAGTGAATGTGAAGTCTTTATCAAGACGACCAGCGAAGAAGTCACTGAGTAGACAGCAGAGGAGAAACCAGGTGCTTAATACTCCCCTTCACTCTGACAGCTAGATGTTATAAAGAACAAAATAAAAGAATCACTTATGAGCAGAAACTTGTTGTTAACTTACGCCAAATTCTGTCTCTTTCTTTAAATCTCATGTTAACCAAATGAGACACTCTGAATCTTTCTGTAATTTGTTGTAATTGTATTTACGCGTGAAAAAGCTATCTGTTAAAAAATTATCTTCACTGAATTGCAGCATCGATGACCACATTTTTGAAGTCTGTCTTGTAATGTTTGTTTTTCCTGTTTAGGCTTTGCAAATTAGAAAGAATAAGCGAGATGAAATATTGAATCGCAAGCGAAGTCGAGGAGGATCAGGAAGTCCACCATTTCTTGTGGTAAGTCAAGAATATTTTATTATTGCACCAATATACAGGCTAATAAAACTTGCTCAAAGCCATTAACAAGATAAAAACTGAACACATTGAAATAATTACTGAAACTAAAAATAAAGTGAATTAATTATGTATTTCAGAATATACAGTGCTAGAGTTTTAGTTATTTGTTTGCGTGTTTTGTTATTTCATTGTGGTGCATCAAATGCCAGGCCAAATGTAGACAAAGTACGGCACTGGTTCACTGTACAGCTTCTAGCTGGTGAAGTGATCGCATCAGGACACTGACTTTATGTAGTAATCTTGTGTCGGAGCTGTCAGGTGTTTCCTCGAGTCCTTGTGTCAGTGTCCATAAGATACATTGTACACCAGGGGTAGAAATATTCCACAATTTCAGGTAGTCAGCAGGACCACCTAGTTTGGAAATCTGATAGTCCTCAGATATATCTGGTAGTCAGGAAACTGTCCAGAGGTAACCAAAATAACACGACAAACAGAAAATTAGATAAATATTTCCAATTTTGTTACTACTGCTGTCACCATCTTTGGTAGTCCGACTGAATTTCTGGTAGTCGTCAGACTACCATTATTTCGACCCCTGTACATAAAGTGTATGCTGATGTTGTGTTGTAGACTGTCGTCTGTTTGACCGACGGCGTTGACACTGGAGCACTGCTGAAGTTGCTGCAGACCTGTGACGACACGGCCATCGTGAGACAGAACGACCTCAATGTCTGCCACATTGCGTGAGATCACTGTCTTTCAATGACATCATTTATTTCAGTCATTTTGTTGCAAAGTCTTTACTGTGCAGTGTGCACAACCATTTGCAGTGGCGTCCAAGTTATTTTATACTTTGGTCATGTGCTGAGATCCCTCATGCTGCCAGGTTTGACAAGTCGGAGAATTCTGTTATGCGAAATAAGCACTATTGGTGGCATTTATACAACTTTGTGTTTTTAATGTACTGTCTTAAGCATGTATTCCAGTGCACTGCTTAATTACGTGAGATGAAATCATAAAGGAGGATTGTAATGTTTGTAAAATGATACAAAGAACAAGGATACTAAGTTCGTTGTGACGACAAGTGTGTTCTTTTTGATGACGCCTGTGCAGTTTTTGAATAAAATACAAATTCAGATGTTATGTCAACAAGCTAGTGACTAGATCTCAATAGAGATTTTGTTTCACTTTTAGAGTGCCTCGCTTCAAGCAGCGGTATGAGTTTGTGTGTCCTGACTACGGCAACCTGTACGCTCTGCTGGATGCTGTCAAGGTCGCTGACTGCCTCCTCTTTGTGCTCAACCCACACAACGCAATCTGCAGCTACGGGGAGCTGTGTCTGTCCGCTGTGTTTGCCCAGGGGCTGCCCGTCAGTGTGCTCGCCATACAGGTAACCACACCATCTGGAGTTCAGAAACTCTGGTGGTTTATTTAACAATATTTAACAAGATTGCCACCTACAGAATCAACTCTAGATGGCAGGTGGACAAGGAAGCCCTTTGGCTTATCGAGAGTCCAACCTATCTATTTAAATGTACCCCGCCCTTCTTAGGTATATGTCGATTTTATCTTTCTGAAAATGAGGACTTTCTAATTTCTAGTTTACACTGCTGCTTTGCTAACGTAAGTCCGTGTCCTCTAGTCCTTTTCCCATGCTTAACCGAGAGAGAAAAGATATTTGTGTCAATATTTTCATACCCATTTAATATTTTCAACACTTCTATCTGATCTCCCCTCAATCTCCTCGTTTCTAGTGTTGTTAAATTCTTACATTCTTTAACTAATATTCATGAGTTTTTGTATCATTTTGGATCCTTTATTTTAAACTCCTTGTCTGTTCGTCATTTATTAATACCAGCCAACACTGTGAAGGTAGGTTCTCATATACCACAGCGTTCCACGGCCTCACTCCCGCCCTTCCTTGTGACAGCACAACATGTTTTACACGTTACTCCCTGACAGACCTGTTCAAACACCATCTCGCCTTCTCTGGGAAGAATTCAACCATGCTGCAACTAATGTCGGAAGACTATTTGTACACTAGGCTAGCGCTGTCGATCGCCATTTGCGCCATAGGCGAAACGGTTTTCTATTTGGCGAAAATAAATTAAACCTCTTCGCCAAATTGGCGAAACGTTATATCTGTCATTATTATTGATGTTATCAGCAATACATGACTGCATTATTCAACACCCTGCTCTGTTAAAGTTGCTTAAATGATCGCACATTCAACTGACCCAAATAACCAGTTGGCGTAACGTGACCCGCTGGGTAAACAATAGGTCGCTAATCCCTCCACTTAGCCATGCTCACAGACAATAGGGGAGCTTAAATCAATCAAGAATTGTGTTTGCTAGACAATGGGGACCTGCCTGATGGCACTAATTACAAGTTTGAGGCAAGTACAACGCTGTACCCGGCAGGTTCCATATTATCGCTCAGTATCGCCGCCGGCGCAGTCACATGGCATTGTCAATGATTAATCAATGTGCCATCTGGTAATTATTCAATAAAATGCCAATGTAGATTGTAATTCATGTATGTTTGACAAGTTTCACCACCAGAAACATTACAGATAGAAAGATGCATGTCAAAAACGTGTTTTATTAAATATAGCCTGCGTCACCCAGGCCAGGATTACAGTCAGCCACAGTTAACTAATTTGGTGAATTACTGTATTCAATTACTGAGCAGTCAAATGAAGTTTTAAGATAGGTAATAATTATTATCAATACACTGTTTGAATCATTGCGGGGCATCAAGAGTAGAGTAGGTGGTTCTTAATTATTTTACCTTGTTATAAAAGTTTATCTTTCAATTTATGTTATACACACCTGTAATATAAATTTTATTACATTAATAGTATGTGTTAGGTGCTGTTTCTTTATATTTTGCACAATTCCCAACATTTTTACAGGTTTCATTTTATTGTTAAACAATGTTCTGTTAAATTATACTGGATGTTTGTTTGCGTTATATATTATGTTTAGCTAAATATATAAATGTTTAGTTAATTAAAATAGGAATTTTTTTTCTTGTGGATATTGTATAGATTTTTTTTATTATATTATGTCTTGTTTTGCACTTTTAAACCGGGTAATTTAATTGATCTAAAAAAATGGCTAAAGAGAATCTCATTTGGCTAAACAAATTTCTGACCTTTAGCCAAATTGGCTAAACAGATTTTAGGCACAGCGCTAGCCTAGGTACACAAGTGTGCACCACTATCTATAGCCAAGTGCTCATTCACAGTGAACTGGAGTGATGTAGCTAGCCTGGTGTTTGACATGAATGACTGCACAATTTGAACTTGGATTCTCTTAACCATGGGACCGGCCATGGCTGGTTAATCAAACCACGACACCTTCCTGCATAAAAACATTTTGAGTTTGCAACCTACACAGATTTGGTGTCAAGATGGTGTATATTTATTCATGAGCATATTGAATGACAGCAAGTTACATGTGGGCGAACAAAACGTGACAAAGTGGGTGTCTAAATTTTGGTGGTTTGCTATACCTTTTTCGATAGAAAACTATTCTTGCCGATCTGGGAAAAAATGTGGGTGGGGCTGGTCCAGCGAATCAGAACCAAGCTGTCAAACACTGCGTCATCTTCCTGCCGGAGCAGAGGTAAACAACAAGATGGCAGATATTCTTTGAATTATCTAAAGTTATATTATTTACTTTGAATTATCTAAAGTTATATGTACGACAAAACAACTGATAGTATTCAAGATTATAGCTACTGTACTAGCTTGAATAGTTAGAATGACTTTGGATGCTTTTTAGTGTAAAAAAATCGACCATTTGTCAGCGCAACATTTCATCGCTTGCGCCATGGGTTTGCGGCATTGCGCTGGTGGCGACTGTAGCAGTGATCGGCTGGCCAAAAATGGCCTACTTCGATGTCAAGAAATTCACAAAAATAAATGTTCTCAACAGATTTGATTCATTTTTATGTTATAAGGCAGCTAACATGTATGGCTACATTTGTCTTGCAGGAAGTAGGAAATTTGTATGCTCAGTGGTTATTTGGGAGCGGGATAGTGCATGGTTTTTTATTTGATGACATTCGGCTAATAATACCACCATGATTATCCAGCATAACAGAGATAGTATAATTTTATGATAATAATAAAGAGTTCATTTGCAATAAAATTATATTCATTCATATTTTATGATTAGTAATTGCAGAGTTATGATTTTTATTATAACAGTATACAGCAGAGGATTTTCGCTGGTCGGTCGCAGGGTTAATTGAAAGTTTGATATTGTCTGGCCACTTATGCTTTGGCTCTCTACCTATTCACGGAGGACTGTCATCATCACACTTTATTTTCGTCTTAAATTCGTAACTGCAGTGCTCTCTGGTGAATGACTATTGACTTCATCACCACTAAAAGTAAATACCATTACGCTTTACAAATACCTGGCCAGTTGGTAGATGAGAAGCCTGTAGTCCTGTGAATTGAATGTACTGGACAGTGGCACTTGGTAGATACACTTACAGTAGTCCCAAAGTTAGTATACTCGTTTGTAGAATAGCAAAAATGTCCATCCTCATGTTAGTGATGTTAATGTTATACACACAGAGTCACAGACACATACATATACAGGTAAACCATTTACACAAAGTATTCCTATCTGACGATTGTAGGTTACATATGTTCCCCAAAGTGATCAATACTTGGTTGGCATAGCTACTAGCTTGGAACAATTGGAGAAAATGTGCAGTATATTATATAGTAATATCTGGTACAAAGAAAGACCCGAATAAAAACCTATAATGAGCAGTGGATTTCTAAATAATAAAGATGTTGCATTTCTTCCATGGGTTAATTTAAAACCACCTGCCATAATCTCCATGTTAGACGACTTGTACTTTATGTCATCAGACTTATCAGGATTGTTATGGGTGATGATGTGTTCGAATTTCTGTTACTGGACTTAAACTTTGGAACTCCCTCGATAATTCACTGATTAGTTGTAAAGATGTTTATCATTTCAAAAAGCATTATATAGATAGACTGTTGAATAGTTATGTCCATACTCCTAGACCATTTTGCCAACATAAATTAGATAACTAAATTAAATATTCAGATTGTTTATTGTTATAAAGGTTTTTTCTTCAATAATGTCACAATATGATTATACATGTAAATAGTGTTGTCGCACCTTCTATTGCACTGTTCAGATGCTTTATGTATGTAATTAAGCAATTATAAGGGTAAACATGATAAGTATTGTACTTCTTTTACCCTTTTTTCAACAATTTGTATTGTATGTATAATGTAGAAGTAGTAGTAGTTGTTGTTGAAATAAATAAATAAATTTCAATTCCATAGTCCGCACTTGTGTCTTGCAGGGACTGAGGGAGCTGTCTGTGAAGAGACAGGGAGAAGCGCGTCATTCACTGCAGAAACGTCTCGAGAAACGGTGATTATTATATGCTTCTTAGAGACATCAACGAACCAACTACAACCAGTGAACTATCTTCTAAAAAAATTGATTTGATGAATAATTTTTTTACTATTTATTAATATGCATTTTTTTTTACTAATTTAGTAACTTTCACTTATTAGTTATTACCGTTGTATATATTCGTTTTTTTTTTTTTTTTTTATTTATATATAACAATTGTATGTCTTTCTTACCTGAAACAGTTGTATTCATATTTGATATACAATGCTGAAGTTTCTAGAGTTGGCAGCAGGCTTGTTAACAAATGCAAATTGTGTTTGAATGTCCCATTTCATGCATTGCAAGTGTCATTTCTCATTTTGTGATAGCATCAATCAGTTTACATAACATAATGGTATCTTTGAAATGGGACATTATAACAGCTCAAGTAATTATTATGTAACATATCACCGTTTATCATTGCAGCTTTCCACAGGAGAAGCTGCATGCCGTCGACACATCCCAGGATGCACTGGTGCTGCTGCGGACGATCGGGAATCAGAAGTTGAAATCGGTGGTCTTCCGTGATCAACGGCCTCACATGATGGCCGAAGATATCAACTTCGAGCTGACCGATGAACAGGTCAGTCAGTTGTCACTAGAGGCGAGAATTGGTCTGGTTTTCGTGGTTGACTTTTATTTCGGTTGTAGTCAGTTCATTGATGGTCTTTATGAAAATAGGTTGATTGCTAGTAAGTAATTTTTTTTCGGAATCGCATACATCACACAAATAATTATAATCAGCAAATGTGACAATAAATGATATAGTACACGAGCCAATTAAGGCTGGAGCCGGTAATATAATATGAGGATAATACAATATGATGAATGCTTCAAAAGAAGAAACTGGCTGCTGTTAATCCAGCGATAATTGTATAAACTATATAATAGTATTTTAACATGTTGAATAAGAATTACATTTCAGATTTAGACCCGATTTGATGTCACAACAGTAGTGTAAAGTAATAGGTTGACTCATTTCAAAGTAGTGCAGACGTAAGGTTACGCTAACCGCAATTACAATCTGAATCAGTTACACATGTGAATAAATATTTCAATATATATGTGATTTAAAGTAAGTAAGGCTACATGTGCTTCAAAATGGAATTAAGGTTGAGCCAGATCTTCATACCCTCTTACCACAATTGATTTTAGTGATAACACAAAACGTTTTAGGCAATGTTCCCTCAAGTGATGGGTTACCTGTTCCAGAGCACCACGGGGACACTGCGAGTGACGGGTTACCTGCGGGGCCGGGCTCTGTCTGTCAACGGTCTGGTCCACCTGCCTGGGTGGGGCGACTTCCAGATGGCTCAGATAGACGCCACCCGCGACCCCTACACCCTGACGGCGGCCGGAGGGAAGGAGGGGAAGAAGAAGGGATCGGACAGCATGGTGAGTGCAGGGACACAGGGACACAGGGACACTGGGAAACTGGCAGGACGCTTAGGGGCCATCTCAGAATACGATGTTTGCTTTTTAAATAACATTCAATCTTTCAGTGTCATGCAGCTGGAATAGGGTGGGATGTTCACTTCAGATGTTAAAATAATACAAACAAGTGTCGAGGAATCTCACACCAAACATTAATTTTCACTTTATGGCATCAACCATATAATAATAATAATATTTTTCTGTAGCGCTAATTCCCGCATGGCGGATCGATGCGCTGTACAAGACATATAATAAATGTATTAATAAATATAAATGTAAATATAAATCAAATAAAAAATTTGTTTTAAGATATACACTAGTAAACCTTTGTATGTATATCATATAAATCAATTGAAAATAAATTAAACACTGTTTTAAGGATGTATAGTACTAAACCTCTGTAAATTAAAAAAATTATATAAAATTAAAACATTTACTAAATCTGTATGTAAATTATGTATACATTAATCTGAAACATAAACACTGATTAAACGTGTATAACACTAAAAAGTAATTCTAAATATAGATCCATATATTTGTCTAGCTGTCAAGTCGGTGCAGAGGTTGTACGGTTGTACCACTGCTGTTGAGTGCTGCCATGTCCAGTCACAGGCTGGCAGTGTTTTTGTAGCTGTGTGCTGCAGAGCCTGCAGTCCACAAGGGTGTTATGCATTTGAGTGATTCATGAGAACCTATTGTAGGGGTCTGGTTAGACATACTGATTAGGCCCACTAGAAGACACCACATATATCATACTAAGGCTGTTATAATCACACCAAGATTATAATGTAATAATAATGACACAAACATTTTGAATTCTGAATGAGTGAGCTGTCGTCTGTCTTGGTGTGATTGAGGTAGTGTGTGAAGTTAAACAACATGTCTTATGTAGCGCAGTAGCCAGGACTTGGTGCTTTACACATTACTTGACATCTCAAGTTTTTACTGCAGTTAGTGTGTGAAGACTATTCCTACGTAAATATCCACATTTGTACAGCTGAGTGAACTGTGGCAACATAAGTTGGACGAACTTGCCCACGGTTCAACTCAGTAGCGCATGATTCAAACCCAGTTTCTCTTGACCTGAGCTACTACACTTCACGGTCGGTCGGTCGGTGTGAGCGTGTGTGCATGTGCGTTTGTGTGTGTGTGTGTGTGTGTGTGTGTGTGTGTGTGTGTGTGTGTGTGTGTGTGTGTGTGTGTGTGTGTGTTCTTTGCCTTTCATATCCTGACCTTTCAGTGTGTTCATCAGCTCTGCAACTCCAGGAAGAAACCACATCACTGTTGATTTGTGAACATTCACCCACATTATTGTTTCCTTGAACAGTTGAATTGCAGTTGCTCCAAGTTATAGAATTATTATTTGGAACTTCACTGAAAAATAAATATGCTTGCAATCAGCTTTTCAGAGGAACATATCTTTTGGTCAAGTGTCCACTGTGAATATTTTATATAATTATAGCATAAACTCTGCAAATACGCGTGTATCCATAACATCTCGACCACCAAGACTAGTGAGAAAGGCTGTTGGAATAAATATGTTTTCAACCGAGATTTAAACTTGGTTAAAGTTTATTGTAGTATAATTAACTTACTTTGGAGCTTAAAGTCGAAGTTGAGTACGACGTTTCGACCTGTCAGCTACGGGCCTTGTTCACGTACTGGTGTCACGTGTGTTGCCTCAGATTTTGGCGAGATAATTTGATTGTAGATGGCATGCAGATGGTATCCCTGATCTCTATTCATGGTAGGGGCTCTCTGTCTGATGTATATGGCCTCCTTCACTTTTTTCTTTCTTGTGCCAGTTGGATTCACGGGTCAGTATTTTTGTGTTCTTCATGGACACTGAGTGTCCTGTGGTATGGCAATGAACAATATATTCTCTATTGGGTAGAGTTTGTTATCGGTTTATGATATTGTATAACACATGTAGTTGTTTGAGTCACATTCATCATATAAAACCATCAAGTATACATAGTTGAATAACCAAATATTTGCATTTACACAGGAATGTCACACCAAAAGTGACCTCAATGCGACGCTAGAAAATTGCGATTATAACCGCTGAATCAAAAATAATACGCATTTAAATGCATTTGTAAGTTGGCTTGGGGTTTTAGATTTTTTGGCAAAAACAATGTATACAAAATGACGTGGCACTGAGTGGTTTTGACAGGTCGACACATCAGGGCCCTGGGAGGCCCTGTGGTCACGCAACTGAGGCCTGCACTGAGGCCCCGGTGAGTGGGCAGTTAGACTTAGGGCACATTCTGTGGTGAAAGATGTAAACGTAGGCTGACATTCACTTGCTGGTTGATTGATGTTCCGAAAGTATATCGGAGACAGGTCGATGAATAATTGATGTGTGTATGATGAGTGGTGTTTTATTGCCCAAGGTCATGTGACCAGGGTGGACGGTGTGATGTTAAGCATCAGAACTCCCAACTGTCCGCCACAGTTCAACTGACCGATATCAATAAACTTGATCAATTTCCATCATCTCGCGTTTGTTGTCAAAAGCACGAATGTTGTTTAATACAAGGGTGACAGCTCCTAATATTTGTGGGAGGGGCAATCTGGTACACCAGAATCACTTTCTATGTGCAAGTTATCAACACTGATTGAAACAGCTCACATGGCTGTAAGAATGAATTGAGCACTGATGGAAAAAATCCTAACTAGTTTCAGTTCTGGGGGAAATGCACACAGACTAGAAATTATTGATTTAGTAATACCAAGACTCAAGATACTAGTTTGATATCCTGTTATACCAAATTCACATTACTTTAACATGCTGATAAATAAAATATAACAATCAATGATTTTGTGATAACTAAATTGTATGACTCCAGCAGTGTTGGGGTCCCAAGATGCCTAATCCCATGCAGTAAATGTGATGCAAGGTGCATTTTTTGTATACTTATGGCTAATACACACCCTGTATATCTAGTATGGATCTCGATCAAGTATTCCAAGTTTCAAAACTAAAGTGTATTAAAATGTCCTAATCATGCATGCATCATTTTATCATTCTCAACCATCAGCCAGTCAAATTCTAACAACCACTGGCCCCATTTTCTCTCTCTGCCTTTTCTACTGCTGGCGATATCATGATACATACATGATTACCTGGTTATAGACAGTGGTGGATGTGCATGTACAGATACTGCGTAGTCTTTGCTTATTAATTACAACATGGCTGAATGCTTCCCAGAGAAGTAGAGATGCCATTTGCTCAAAATTTTGAATACAAATCCAAAATAAAATCTAACCTTACATGGAGTCAGACCACATTTGCATTTTCCATAGGTGACCATTATAACGTTTCCTTCATTTCCTACTAATCTTGATGAGATCTATTATTGACAATTTCACAGCATATTTACCCTCCATAGACAGAGGTTCAGTGAAAAATTCGGGAACTTTTAATACCTTAGGCTCCCACAAACTTCTTTCAAACCTTACACCCCTCCATTTCTGCGTGAACCACCCACGGATTGTCCCTGATTACATCACCAAGCAAAATGACAACTGTATTAATACGCAGAAATGCTCCGACTGACAGCTGTCATAATTTGACAGCTCTGATGCCACGCTGCTCAAAAACATCATTTCCACTCACTCCACACTACGTATGTGCTCACAGAAATTCAGACAACCTGCATAATGCTGTTTTATAGGGTACTCTGGTCGCTCGGGTAATGGCGGATGGACACCTTATTGTGGTCTTGCATCATATAGACGACTGGGTGTGTTTGTAGGAGGTCGAGCTGGAGGAGGAGGGAGGGAGGCTGCTGGAGCGGGCTGACCCAGGGAGGCAGGAGTCGCTGCAGGCAGAGGTCATCCCTGACCCGATGGAAGGGGAGCAGACCTGGCCCACGGAGGAGGAGCTCGCTCAGGCTCAGCAAGGTCAGTGACATCACACCCCCTAGTTCAACAAGTCAGTGACATCACACCCCCTAGTTCAACAAGTCAGTGACATCACACCCCCTAGTTCAACAAGTCAGTGACATCACACCCCCTAGTTCAACAAGTCAGTGACATCACACCCCCTAGTTCAACAAGTCAGTGACATCACACCCCCTTGTTCATCACACCCCCTTGTTCTACAAGTCAGTGACATCACACCCCCTAGTTCAACAAGTCAGTGACATCACACCCCCTTGTTCATCACACCCCCTTGTTCTACAAGTCAGTGACATCACACCCCCTTGTTCAATAAGGTCAGTGACATCACACCCCCTTGTTCAACAAGGTCAGTGACGTCACACACCCTTGTTCATCACACCCCCTTGTTCAACAAATCAGTGACATCACACCCCCTTGTTCAACAAGTCAGTGACATCACACCCCCTTGTTCAACAAGGTCAGTGACATCACACACCCTTGTTCATCACACCCCCTTGTTCTACAAGTCAGTGACATCACACCCCCTAGTTCAACAAGTCAGTGACATCACACCCCCTTGTTCATCACACCCCCTTGTTCTACAAGTCAGTGACATCACACCCCCTAGTTCAACAAATCAGTGACATCACACTCCCTTGTTCAACAAGGTCAGTGACATCACACACCCTTGTTCATCACACCCCCTTGTTCTACAGGTCAGTGACATCACACCCCCTTGTTCAACAAGGTCAGTGACGTCACACACCCTTGTTCATCACACCCCCTTGTTCAACAAATCAGTGACATCACACCCCCTTGTTCAACAAGTCAGTGACATCACACTCCCTTGTTCAACAAGGTCAGTGACATCACACACCCTTGTTCATCACACCCCCTTGTTCTACAAGTCAGTGACATCACACCCCCTTGTTCAATAAGGTCAGTGACATCACACCCCCTTGTTCAACAAGGTCAGTGACGTCACACACCCTTGTTCATCACACCCCCTTGTTCAACAAATCAGTGACATCACACCCCCTTGTTCAACAAGTCAGTGACATCACACCCCCTTGTTCAACAAGGTCAGTGACATCACACACCCTTGTTCATCACACCCCCTTGTTCTACAAGTCAGTGACATCACACCCCCTAGTTCAACAAGTCAGTGACATCACACCCCCTTGTTCTACAAGTCAGTGACATCACACCCCCTAGTTCAACAAGTCAGTGACATCACACCCCCTTGTTCATCACACCCCCTTGTTCTACAAGTCAGTGACATCACACCCCCTAGTTCAACAAATCAGTGACATCACACTCCCTTGTTCAACAAAGTCAGTGACATCACACACCCTTGTTCATCACACCCCCTTGTTCTACAAGTCAGTGACATCACACCCCCTTCTTCAATAAGGTCAGTGACATCACACCCCCTTGTTCAACAAGGTCAGTGACGTCACACACCCTTGTTCATCACACCCCCTTGTTCAACAAATCAGTGACATCACACCCCCTTGTTCAACAAGTCAGTGACATCACACCCCCTTGTTCAACAAGTCAGTGACATCACACCCCCTTGTTCAACAAGTCAGTGACGTCACACCCCCTTGTTCAACAAGTCAGTGACATCACACCCCCTTGTTCAACAAGTCAGTGACATCACACCCCCTTGTTCAACAAGTCAGTGACATCACACCCCCTTGTTCAACAAGTCAGTGACGTCACACCCCCTTGTTCATCACACCCCCTTGTTCAACAAGTCAGTGACGTCACACCCCCTTGTTCAATAAGTCAGTGACGTCACACCCCCTTGTTCAACAAGTCAGTGACGTCACACCCCCTTGTTCAACAAGTCAGTGACGTCACACCCCCTTGTTCAACAAGTCAGTGACATCACATCCCTGGCTCCATAAATGACGGCATAGTAATTAGAGTATGTGGGTCTCAAATGATATATTCATGGTTTTTATACCCAGTTTGCCTTTTTCCCTTGATATTTGGAAGACGGAAACCAACACACTGTAACATACACCTTAACAAATACAGTTACATGCACACACAATTGAAACTGCAACAGAAACTCAGAAATTATTAATGTTTTCATTATATTCAAAATATGTTACTAGTGAATTTTTAGCTAATTGCAAGTTAAGTAATATAAAGATATAACTGACAATTTAAATATGATGTCAAACACGTGTGGTGTGTGGTATAGTGTGTGGAGTGGTGTGGTGTGGTATGTATGTGGTATATGTGTGGGTGTTGTGCAAGAAAAATGTATGCAGCTGTCACCTGGTGTTGCTATTAGAAAGATCCTGGAGGTGGAATAATTAGTACAAATATTTACCCTCTTCTGTGAAGGCCAATAGTCACCAGAGGGCAGCACACATATAATGGGTATAGAGTTCCTGGTGATGTTACACACACACACACACACACACACACACACACACACACACACACACACACACACACACACACACACACACACACACACACACACACACACACACACACACACACACACACACACACACACACACACACACACACACACACACACACACACACACACACACACACACACACACACACACACACACACACACACACACACACACACACACACACACACACACACACACACACACACACACACACACACACACACACACACACACACACACACACACACACACACACACACACTGTATCCCTGTATGGGTGCAATGTCTAGCAGTAGTTACTTGGTGTGGGTTGGATTTAGTCATACAGCACTACACAGCACTACACAGCACCTCTGGTCAGTTTTCTCACTCTCCACCTTGTCTCCGATATATGGAGTACTGGTGATGTTCCAGTTTCCATTAAATATTACCTCGGGGCTTACGCGGTTATTGGTCAATCTTACAGGGAGATGTGTTACTTGATGTAAATAAAAATGTATTCCGTATATATTCTGTAAAAATAAGACTGCAAAGGCAATTGTCATCTTCAGCAGTCCCTCAAAACGAGGATGACATCTTCCAATGGTGGGTCATGTGTCCTGAGGTGACTCAAAAGCCCAGTTCTTGATCTGCAAATCTTGTTGCAGTGTGGGCAGGAGGTGCCAGGTGGAAGGTGCGTAGGCAGTAGAGTAGCAGGGACACCTGCTCACGCTGTGGCTGGTGTCAGTGATGATGGGTTGTGTCAACTACGGTCATATCCTGTGACGGTGACTAGGATGTTGGATAATATATAGAATGCATGCACCACTTCCTTTTTGCATCAGTCTCTTTACTCAGTTTTATAGTCCACAGGTGTCAGCCTGGGACACCGTGTCAGCGCGATCAAGAGAAACAGCTGAACAGTCGCGGGAAAATCTGTGCAAAATGTCAATCCAAATATAAACATAATATTGGTATATACAGTGTGTGTATATATATATACATACATACATACATACATACATACATACATACATACATACATACATACATACACACATACACACATACACACATACACACATACACACATACACACATACACACACAGGCACTGTATATACCATATATATACACATATATATATATATATATATATATATATGTACATATATATATATATATATATATATACACAATATATATATATATATCTATATATACAGGGCTGTATATATATATATGCAGATATCTATAGATATATACACATATATATATATATATACATATATATATAGAGATATATATACATAAAGTCACTGTCATAACATATCCACAGCGTGTGTTTTAATGTTGTACACATCGTGGAAACAAATGACACACTAAACATGGTGGTCTCTCAACTTCGACAACGCCATTATTCCATTAAAAATCCATTTCCTGTCATACCACATATTGTTTTCGCTGTAACAACCTGCATGTTGTTTTCCCTTTGTTGCGGCCGGGGCAATTATCCTGGGTTTACATGTTTTCCCCACCAAACAGTAACTACAGGCGGTAAATACCGGTGAATCCCATCTGGAAAAAAGTCCCAATAGTGGTAATTACGAGACTAAATGGGAAAAACTCTTCAAAGGCGTATATTTGGAGCATTTTTGCAATACAAGCTGCCTCACCACGCATGCATACACACATCAGTACTGGGCAGTATTGTAGGTTACTGAACTCGAATCATGTGAAAAAATTGCCACAGATTGTCAACTGATGTTCATCCTGCCACCCAAGAAGCCAACTGAGCAGTCGCCAGTGCTTCTGTCACAGAATGTCTGACAGAATGTATGTCTAGTGTCTAGTTTGATGTGCTAATTCTGGTGTACTGATATCAGCAGAAGATCGCTATAAGTTCAAATATTTAGTTGGAACTGATTTGGGGCTCTTTCTCCTTTTCTCTCTCTTTCTCCCAGATACTGGACAGGGCCCTTTGCAGGGCATTTAAGTCCAACGAGAATTTGTGAGTCCACTACAGGTTACACATTGTGGGATCTTTTACTTCCTTACTAGACACTAGATAGAAGGGACCACCGGCTTTTAGTGTCTCTTCCGAGACGCAGGCAAATGTGGGGTGAACGAAATTGCCTAAGTTTCGAAACGGCGGTAGGTGGGATTGAACCACCGTCCCCTCGATTGACAGACCGGCGCTCTACCACGCGACCACCGCTCACAGTGATAATGACTACAGCTGTTTTGTCCCCTAGTCTAAGTGTCAAGGCATGGCGTGGCTGGCTAACTAATGTTTGTTGAGTGGATACAGTAGAGCCTGGCAATGTCCACAGCTCAACGTGTCCTTAGTTCCTTAAACACCGGACAGTACTATGCTTCAGTCACTTCTCTACCAGTACTCGATATTTTTTTGTTGAACATGTTCTTGATGTCATGCTGTAAACAAATACAGTACAAGTATACACCTAACTAATAACTAATCTGTTAACTTCAGATGAATATTCACTAAATTCTAAATGGACTAGGTGTAATGACAGGAACTAGCCAGTGGTAATATCGGTTGTGGACTTATTCTCGGACATGTCCCAGTACATACCATTTCCTTGGTAAATATTCTGGTTTTTCCACTGCCGCGTCTAAAACGTGTTTTCCCGGAAACATGCTAACCCTGCAACTATCCCTTACATCTATTTCATCCAAAATTTATTTTATAAAAATGTTTAATATTGAAGAATTGTTTTGTATACCCTTAAGTCTGTACATTTATCAAAAATCTGTAAGACTTGTGCCTAAAATGTGCAAATTGACACCTCTGTTTTTATAAACACTGTAAGCATTGTTTCCGCCTGTAAATAAATAAACAATTATAGAGGTGAAGTGTGTGATGGCTGAATACTTCCTTTGTGCCCTCAGCTGCCACGGAGAAGAAGAGGGTGAAGAGACTCGTGCCGAAGGGAACGTCTGAGTACCAGGCCGCCTGGATCATAGAGGACGAGGAAGATGAAGACGAGGACGAGGAGGAGGTGAGTCAGCCTCACTTGGTCTCACTTAGGTCACCACACTACCATCACCTCGTGCACTACACCTCATTCTCATCATCTCACTCTCATCACCTCACTCTCATCACCTCACTCTCATCACCTCACTCTCATCACCTCACTCTCATCACCTCACTCATGTCACCACATTGTCATCACCTCACTGTCATCACCTCACTCATGTCACCACATTGTCATCACCTCACTCTCATCACCTCACTCATGTCACCACATTGTCATCACCTCACTGTCATCACCTCACTCATGTCACCACATTGTCATCACCTCACTGTCATCACCTCACTCATGTCACCACATTGTCATCACCTCACTGTCATCACCTCACTGTCATCACCTCACTAATGTCACCACATTGTCATCACTTCACTGTCATCACCTCACTCATGTCACCACATTGTCATCACTTCACTCTCATCACCTCACTCATGTCACCACATTGTCATCCCTTCACTGTCATCACCTCACTCATATCACCACATTGTCATCACCTCACTGTCATCACCTCACTGTCATCACCTCACTCATGTCACCACATTGTCATCACCTCACTGTCATCACCTCACTCATATCACCACATTGTCATCACCTCACTGTCATCACCTCACTCATATCACCACATTGTCATCACCTCACTCACATTACCTCACTCACATTACCTCACTAATGTCACCACATTGTCATCACCTCACTCACATTACCTCACTCTCATCACCTCACTCATGTCACCACGTTGTCATCACTTCACTGTCATCACCTCACTAATGTCACCACATTGTCATCACTTCACTGTCATCACCTCACTCATGTCACCACATTGTCATCAGCTCACTGTCATCACCTCACTCATATCACCACATTGTCATCACCTCACTGTCATCACCTCACTGTCATCACCTCACTAATGTCACCACATTGTCATCACTTCACTGTCATCACCTCACTCATGTCACCACATTGTCATCACCTCACTGTCATCACCTCACTCATATCACCACATTGTCATCACCTCACTGTCATCACCTCACTCATATCACCACATTGTCATCACCTCACTCACATTACCTCACTCACATTACCTCACTAATGTCACCACATTGTCATCACCTCACTCACATTACCTCACTCTCATCACCTCACTCATGTCACCACGTTGTCATCACTTCACTGTCATCACCTCACTAATGTCACCACATTGTCATCACTTCACTGTCATCACCTCACTCTCATCGCCTCACTCTCATCACCTCACTCTCGTCACCTCACTCTCGTCACCTCACTCTCGTCACCTCACTCTCGTCACCTCACTCTCGTCACCTCACTCTCTTCAGCTCACTCTCATCACCTCACTCTCATCACCTCACTCTCATCACCTCACTCTCATCACCTCACTCTCGTCACTACACTACCATCACTTCGTTTACATCACCTCAATCACACCACCTCACTCATTGTCATCACCTCACTCATATCACCACATTGTCATCACCTCACTCACATTACCTCACTCATATCACCACATTGTCATCACCTCACTCACATTACCTCAGTCATATCACCACATTGTCATCACCTCACTGTCATCACCTCACTCATATCACCACATTGTCATCACCTCACTCACATTACCTCACTCATGTCACCACATTGTCATCACCTCACTCACATTACCTCACTCATATCACCACATTGTCATCACCTCACTCACATTACCTCACTCATGTCACCACATTGCCATCACCTCACTCACATTACCTCACTCATGTCACCACATTGTCATCACCTCACTCACATTACCTCACTCATATCACCACATTGTCATCACCTCACTCACATTACCTCACTCATGTCACCACATTGTCATCACCTCACTCACATTACCTCACTCATGTCACCACATTGTCATCACCTCACTGTCATCACCTCACTCATGTCACCACATTGTCATCACCTCACTCTCATCACCTCACTCATGGCACCACATTGTCATCACTTCACTGTCATCACCTCACTCATGTCACCACATTGTCATCACTTCACTGTCATCACCTCACTCATGTCACCACATTGTCATCACTTCACTGTCATCACCTCACTCGTGTCACCACATTGTCATCACTTCACTGTCATCACCTCACTCATGTCACCACATTGTCATCACTTCACTGTCATCACCTCACTCATGTCACCACATTGTCATCACTTCACTGTCATCACCTCACTTATGTCACCACATTGTCATCACTTCACTGTCATCACCTCACTCATGTCACCACATTGTCATCACCACACTGTCATCACCTCAGTCCACCTCATCTATACACAACATATTCCACCCCTGCACATTCCATATTCCGCCCTGGCAAGAGGAATGGGCTCTTTTGATTTTTACTGCAGTGGAAGTGAACATATTCATGTCAGATGTTTCTACCTCCCAATTCCCAGTGAAATCACAGACGTCCATCCCTCCAGACTTATTTACAGTTTGGTAACAAGATTGATGACTGAGGTCCCAAGTGTCAATGTAGTTTGTCTTTATTTGCTGACACTTTATCGCCATTACTGGGTGGCACATAAACGTTGGTTTGAGTCAACGCCTCCAGGTAGTTGCCTCTATGAACTGTGTTTTCAATTTCAGCCAATTTACAGGGGTTGTAATTGCAAACTTACGTTTGCATCTTAGCCATGATTGACAGCTGTCATTGTGTGGGTGAAGTGAGTGGCAGGTGTCAGTCGTGGCAGATTGTTATCTGGTCCATGTGACATGTTGTTGTTGTTTCACGTAACGCACCTGGGTGAATCATTTGTTTACTCTCTCCTGATAATGTGGTTTGGTTACAATGGCCTGCCTGTTTGAATGAAACACAACATTTGGTCATAAACCTGGTTACTTTTCATGATGTATTACATGATTTTGAAATTGTATTACATTTGGTATGATTATCAGCTATAAAAATGGACACACATCCATTCTCTGTGGTCAATGGAAAACATTGGGAATGTTTTATTATTATTGCTATGTGTCAGTTAGTTAATAATTACATCTAAAAAACTCAATTAAATATCGGCTAGTGACTCATCAGTTCAGATGGTAACTGGCAACAGGGGATATTCAGCGGATTATTTGCTTATCAAATACCTACTCTATGCAATGGTAAACACTTAGAAAATTTGGATGTCTTAACTAAAAAAAATTCCTAACAAACTATGTCTTGGTTGACCAATAAAAATGTCTGTACTTTTGCACATATGTGATACAGTATATGCAGTTAACCAGTGAGTGGTCGTACCTTTAGTAGCGTACAAACAGAGTCCCCTTGTTACCACAGCAGTAGAGTGCTGGTTATTTTCATGAGATTTAGCCACATTCAGTGAACGTAATTGTATAAATGTTTGCTTAAATCAATATGTGCAATGGACCTCGCGAGCAGATTGTGCCGGGGTACAGGGCCAATCGCCGGGTCAGATTGGTGAATGGTGGAGAGTCCACGAAGGCGCCAGCCTCTGTTAGGAAACGGGAAATGGACATTCATTTGCGATATTAGGCCCCGGAGATTCAATTATCACCGCCAAAGTGTTTCTAAATTGATGGCACATTCGTGGACGCGGAGGGTCGGGTGCGGAGATTGTAATGGGAATGCGGTGTCGCAGTCGGACGGCCTGCTGCATGCCGATTCGTCACACATGATTCCCCGACGGGGGTGACACTGTCGTCATAACTAGCAAGGATCCCCCAAGTGAAATAGCACTAGAGCGTGCGTGTCTAACATCCCCAAGTTTTGTGGTTTACTGAAAATCAAATGGGAAAAGGTTGACATGTGATTTGGATGTTCATATAATATTGTATTTACTTGTACAGCGTCTGATAGTTTGTTATATAACTTGTACTTTTCTTGCCTGATCGACCAGTTATTAATCATTATAAATGCATAGGGATTGGTCCATATTTATTTTCTCAATTAAAAGTGACATCAAATATCATGTAAGATTTCATTGATGTTGTGTGTGTTGCTGTTAATTCATCCGTGTATTATGAAATCCTGTTTTTTTTTACATCTTTTGAGGAATCTTTTTTGGCTGAAAGATGTCGCTGAAAATGCATTTAGATAGGTCTGATTATAAGCGGCTTCGGTATTGTATTGCTAAAAGGTACTCATATCACTGACGCTGGTTAAACTCAACATTTTCAGGGCTAAAGTTGAAATATTCAACTGGAAGTTTTTAGTGCACATGCATAAAATGGCGGTCTGACCCCCGTGGTGATGTTGGTTTATTGTCTGCAGGCAACACATGGGATTACTGATTGGTGCAGTAATTATTGCTTTTAGTTATATATAGTACATGTTAATATTATGGTAAATGTTGTTGTGTAGGGTGTAAGTGTGTAAGTTAGTGTTATTTTGTTAACAAAGTTGTGGGAATTAAATAATAATATAAGTTATTAAATAATATGTTATTACTAGCCTACTAGTGTTCTTGTACTGTAGTAAATTATACTTCATAGATTTAACTATTATTATTTTATTGTAGTATAACTTAACTTACTTTGGAGCTTAATTGTCGAAGAAGAGTACGACGTTTTGACCGGTCATGTACACGGGCATTGTTCACGTACTGGTATCATGTGTGTTGCCTCAGATTTCATGACACCAGTATGTGAACAAGGCCTGTAGATGACAGGTCAAACCGTCGTACTCATCATCAACAATTTAGCTTCAAAGTAAGTTAAATTATACTACAATAAACCATTCTTGGAGCCATGAACAATATATTCAATATTATTATTATTTTATTTTATAAATCTTTTAAGTCCTGTAGATCTCCATAGATGTATTCTTAATTACCATGCAATAACTGGACATATATTTCACGATGATTCATCCCCCTCTCCCCTCCCTTCCCCTCTCCCCTCCCTCCCCTCTCCCCTCCCTCCCCCTCTCCCCTCCCTTCCCCTCTCCCCTCCCTCCCCCTCTCCCCTCCCTTCCCCTCTCCCCTCCCTCCCCCTCTCCCCTCCCTTCCCCTCTCCCCTCCCTCCCCCTCTCCCCTCCCTTCCCCTCTCCCCTCCCTCCCCCTCTCCCCTCCCTTCCCCTCTCCCCTCCCTTCCCCTCTCCCCTCCCTTCCCCTCTCCCCTCCCTTCCCCTCTCCCCTCCCTTCCCCTCTCCCCTCCCTTCCCCTCTCCCCTCCCTTCCCCTCTCCCCTCCCTTCCCCTCTCCCCTCCCTTCCCCTCTCCCCTCCCTTCCCCTCTCCCCTCCCTTCCCCTCTCCCCTCCCTTCCCCTCTCCCCTCCCTTCCCCTCTCCCCTCCCTTCCCCTCTCCCCTCCCTCCCCCTCTCCCCTCCCTCCCCCTCTCCCCTCCCTCCCCCTCTCCCCTCCCTCCCCCTCTCCCCTCCCTCCCCCTCTCCCCTCCCTCCCCCTCTCCCCTCCCTCCCCCTCTCCCCTCCCTTCCCCTCTCCCCTCCCTTCCCCTCTCCCCTCCCTTCCCCTCTCCCCTCCCTTCCCCTCTCCCCTCCCTTCCCCTCTCCCCTCCCTTCCCCTCTCCCCTCCCTTCCCCTCTCCCCTCCCTTCCCCTCTCCCCTCCCTTCCCCTCTCCCCTCCCTTCCCCTCTCCCCTCCCTTCCCCTCTCCCCTCCCTTCCCCTCTCCCCTCCCTTCCCCTCCCCTCCCTTCCCCCCTCCCCTCCCTTCCCCTCTCCCCTCCCTTCCCCTCTCCCCTCCCTTCCCCTCTCCCCTCCCTTCCCCTCTCCCCTCCCTTCCCCTCTCCCCTCCCTTCCCCTCTCCCCTCCCTTCCCCCCTCCCTTCCCCTCTCCCCTCCCTTCCCCTCCCCTCCCCTCCCTTCCCCTCTCCCCTCCCTTCCCTTCCCCTCTCCCCTCCCTTCCCCTCTCCCCTCCCTTCCCCTCTCCCCTCCCTTCCCCTCTCCCCTCCCTTCCCCTCTCCCCTCCCCTCCCCTCTCCCCTCCCTTCCCCTCTCCCCTCCCTTCCCCTCTCCGCTCCCTTCCCCTCTCCCCTCCCTTCCCCTCTCCCCTCCCTTCCCCTCTCCCCTCCCTTCCCCTCTCCCCTCCCTTCCCCTCTCCCCTCCCTTTCCCTCTCCCGCATGGATCCCACTCTGCTGGCGGTGTACCACATGTTGTATCACTTACAGAGTGGACAGCAACATCACGTGGTTAAGTACACACACAAACTGGGGCACTTGGTGTGACTGGCACCCTTGTTTAGATTCCGTCTTGTCAAGCTACATGTGGTGTTTGTATTGATTGGAGTGATATCTTATCACGAGTGGATCTGGCCTGATTCATGCGTACCACCCACAGTGAGGCGTTCACCTAGTACACCTTTCCTTTCCTTTCTTTGCACATACAAAACCCACGCAGGTATTTCTACTTTGAGGTGGGTACAGTGCGTGTGCCGTTGGAGCCACGTGCGGATTAGGAAGAGAAAATGCCACGGGTGTGGTTAATTAGGTTTAATGTTTTGTTGAGATTCTTTCCACATTGATCGTTTGTGATGGCACGGTCATGCAGTACAGTGCAAATGCGGCGACATTTACCGCAGTTGGAAGTGGGTGTAGCTCCCACATCACAACATCGTCTGTGTCCCTGGCTTTGGCTCGTGGCCATGCGTTTACAAAGGCTGGCACCTGGGAACGACAACAGAACACATTCTGTTGTCCGGCGAAAGTGACGTGTCATTGCGCTCATCCTTGAAGCTGTTGTCATAGCATAGTGGTAATCAACCAAGTATGTGTTCTGACTGCGTAATCCATCACACTTTGCGCAACATTGCATTTGGCAACTCATAATATTGCCCTTATTATTATCCAATCACTACACATAGTAGCACCAAAAACTGGTTGCGTCTTTGTTAGCGCTGTTAAGTTAGTATAAATAACTATGGTATCTCATCGGTTGCCTCGCAACGACGCAGCCACTTTACATATAATTTACCAGATTAATTTACGTTATAAAACACTTTATGATGTCACAGTTAATTCATATAATCGTATTATATATAAGCACACAAGGTGAATGATATAAACCGCGTCGTGAACGGCTACGCAGAACGTGTTTGTACGTCGGCAACTGTTGCTGTCCATAAGGCAGTAATGGTTCGATTCTCAGACGAAAGTTGCCTCCTGTTGCTGTCCTTAAGGCAGTGATGGCCCGGTTCGGTTTGGCTCAGACGGAAGTTGCCTCCTTTGAGTCCTTCGCCACCTGCGTGTAGCGCGTCATCTTGCACCAGGTGAGATGACACAGCTGTAGTAGCCGCGTGCGGAACTTGCGGCCGAGAAGGCAGTAGATGATGAAGTTGGTCGCGGAGTTGAGCACGACGAGGAGGTTGGCGACGACGAGGAACATGACGTACTCGGTCGAGTAGCCGACGTTCGGGTGCATCGCCTCGATGACGTTGACCGCGAGCGCCGGCGTCGCGCAGATGAAGAAGACGACGACGATCGCGAGCGGGATGTTCGTGAGGTTCTGCTCCTTGCGTTGTTTCACCTGCAGGGTGCGCCACATGCGGCGGCCGCGTCGGAGAGCGAGGATGAGCTTCGCGTTGAGGAATATGAGCAGGGAGAGCGGGAGGAGGAAGAGGAAGAGCGAGTAGAGCGTGCAGGTGTAGAGGTAGCGGTAGACGGTGCTGTGGCCGAGCGCGGTTTTTGCGCTCAGGTCCGAGCGCAGGTACTCGTACTCGAAGTAGCGCGGAACGTTGAAGACGACCGAGATGCAGAAGATCGCGATGATGACGCCGCGTACTTTCGACATGGTGCACAGCGACGCCACCTTCAGGGGAAAGCAGATGGCGACATAGCGCTCGACCGAGACGAACACCGTCAGCCACACGGTGGTCATTTGTGACATCATGAGGATCGGCCAGAGGATGAACTGGACGTAGCCGCGACTGTCGTGTAGAGTCCGCAGTACACCAGTGTACGGGTACACGTTGACCAGCGTCATCGTGATGAACACGGTCAGTAGGAAGACGATGTCCGATACGATGACGGAGCGAAGCACAAGGAACATCGTCGACTTCTTGAACGCCTGGAACAGGACGATGAACGACAGGATGTTGCCGGCAAGTCCCAGAATGCAACACACACCCGTCACCCAGATGCCCGTGATGCTCGTGAATGACTCGTCCTCCTCGATTGGTGTGTTGTTGCCGGTGGCGCCACCTGTGTCCCACATTGTCGTGTTCATGGTGACGCGTCGGTGAGGCTGGCAACGGTCAGAGTGACGTGTCGTGGCTGTGTCGGTTCATGTCACTATTGACGTGATGTGTCAAACCTGGAAAAAACATTGAAGACGGTATTGTAGCGCGGTAACAATGCAGCTGCTTTTTTGGTTGTTATAAATGTCATGAAAAAGTTGACTTTGCAAGATTAAAGAACTATGTAAGTATAATGAATTTGTAAACAAGTTTGGCCCACCCTCCCACCACTGCCCCACCCCCACCCCCACCCCAACGCATTCTACCCACGTTGCCAGTGCAATGAATGATAAGCAGATTATTGCAAATTTTCAAATCTGTTATAGTTCAAGTGAACCTTGACACAACCAATTTGGGGAGTAACAATTTTATTTAGTATAATTTATGCAAAGCCCACATTTGACCACGAAATATGTTGCTTTCTTAATCTTCTTCCAGTTTGTGTTGTGCCCAATATTTTGCTAGTAATTTAAGACTTATATTTAGTTGGCCGAAATGAAAGCATTTTATCTAGGTGTCCTTCCCAGCCCATCTTGTTGGATGGCCATCCCTTTTGGGAGCCACCAACAGGCACACAGGAAGAGAGCCTGGCGTGTTTCTCCCGCTAATGCATCCTGTCACATGCAGGTAGTGTCAACTTCCAGCTACGTTTTGCTTTTACACGACATAGATTCATATAATGTCCATTAGCTCACCTGTCACAGGATACACGTAACACTGAGCAAAAGTGAGGTATGAATATTACAGCAGCAATGCGTTGTGACACAGTAAATGCTAGTGACCGGCTGTTTTGATGTGTTCATAAATTTAATCAGGGCCGTGTGTCAGCATGGTGTAGATTAGATAAGGAAATATTCCCACTCTGTGCTGTGAATGAATGGTACAAATTAGTTACTGATTGTATGAAAGTCAGTAGCATGAATATGCTTAAAGGCGAAATTGAGAAATAAATCTTTCTGAGGGGCAGGTCATGAATACGTAAAAATGTTGGCCATTCGATAAGCCGAAGATGTTCTTGAAGATTGTCCAATTGTGTGTTGTTATGTGAGGTGTGTTTGGCGTAGTATTAATAAGATAACATTTTTAGTGCAAATATCCTCCAGAAACCTTAGCTCTTTTCAACTAAGGTGGGTGTGCAATATTTAAAATCTCTCATAATCTACTCAAGCCACTGTTAAACATCTTGTTCAAACAAGATGTTGTGAAAGTACGAACACATCCACCATGATCACAAATGACTAGAAATCGAACTTTCACAATTCACGACAGACAGAATTAGGGACACAAAAACTTTGTGAGCGATCGATACAGAGGGAGGCGTTGCTTTACACTTAAATACAAAATAAAAATCCAGGTTTCACGGAATGTCCAACTGACACAGGATAGCGTGGCTGGATTACCTCTATTACACCGTTGGAAAACACGATAATGACATGTAATGTACCTGATGTCATTCATAGCGGTGGTTTTTCATGAAACAGATGAAGTTTGCCTGGCCAAGTGTCGTTAATATATAACGCAATGACAGAAATATCGGTGTCAGTTTAATATCGTTCTCAAATGACAGTAAACTGTTGAACAGATGACATGACTGAACAGTGAGGCCAGTGTCATTGACAATTGGCTGATTATACTCTTAGTGTTTTTTTAAGTACAGTAATTTACTGGGCAGGGCTTTATGCAGGATAAAATAATTGCGAGTCACACATGTTTTGGTGGACACATGGATGTTAACTCACTTAAGCCAGTTTACAAACTTTCAAATGTGTCTGATGACCTTAAATGGGCTACAAACACACATATAACACCATTTACACTCACTTTTAAAGCATAACTAACAATATCTATGGTTTTGGAAGACCTTTTTTGCTCCTTTTTTTTACCCGTCCACCCATATTTCTACCCGTCCATATTCATTTTTACCCGTCCAATTGATGGGTGGACGGGTCTCTACATAAAGCTATGGACCTGGGTGACAAGAAGGTAATTCACACAGGTTACCTCCGTTGTAGGCCTCCGGGGCTTAGTACAATATAACACAACACAACACAACACAACACAACACAACACAACACAACACAACACAACACAACACAACACAACACAACACAACACAACACAACACAACACAATAAAACGTTATTGTCCCACGATGGGAAGTTTGTATTTAGTGTTTTTATTAACTAAATAAAAAGTAGTAAAAAACAAATAAATATATAATTAAAACAATCTTTAACTGGTAATAATGATTACAAAAATTGCCTGATTGTCTAATGTTCTAATTGTGGTCGGCGCAGGCAAGTGGCGATAAATACAGCATTGTAGTGAAATGTATATGCACATATGATAAATTGCATAAAATGTGGCTCAATGGCCGAGATTTGTCATTATAACACTGACCCAACATAAGAACAGTTGACAACTGCTTCCTGTTTATTTCGCTTGTGACAGTTTTAAGCCATCTGGATGAGGGCAGAAGGATGTATTCAACAGGCAAAAATGTGTCATCTAGAATTCAGGAGGCTTTTTGCAATACCTGCTTTTCGTACAGAGCAGTGAGAATGGATAGTTTCACAATGGTCACTTTACTACTAAAAGTTACACTGCATTGCAGATTATTGTATTTTTGACTGACATTTCCAAAACGAACAGATAAAAAGGTTAAAACACTACATACCCAAGTATACAAATTATAAAACAATGTTGTTCTTGTGCATCAGTACAGAGAATACGGATTCAAATCCTGTGCTGCTGTGTTGAAGCTTGGACAAGCTTATTCATTCAACGTTGCTTCAGGATAGCCGTATGAATGAATATCTTGTCAAAGGTAGTGGTGGGTGTTTTAATGGAAGTGGTCTTTGTGCATTAATTGCAGCATGGCTAAATGCTTCCCAAAGAAGTCGGGATAGTGTTTGATTGAACAGGTCTGCCGGAGAGTAGAGTGCGCAGCACTTCGTGATGGATACTGCGTTATATCCCGCTTACTTTTTACCATTTACATCTCATTCATTGTCTGCCTTTTTATACTTAGCTAGTGTTCACTTCCTGTTCAGTTTGTTAAATGGGTATGTCTGCTCATTTGTAAGTTTTTCTGCTTAGGGCCTTATGTCTTAGGTGGTTTACCTCCAAACAGCCCAAACTTGGGCTAACGCAGGAATTATCCTTCTCTCTAGAATTAGTGAGTCCACTACAGGTTACACATTTACCCCATGTGTGGGATCTTTTACTTCCCCTGGCATAGACACCAGATAGAAGGGACCACCGGTTTTTAGTGTCTCTTCCAAAAGACACAGGCAAATGTGAGGTGAACGACATAGCCTAAGTTTCAAAACGGCAGTAGGTGGGATTGAATCACAGTCCCCTCGATTGACAGTCCGACGCTCTACCGCACGACCACCGCTCATTTATATTGTATCGGCCTCAGATCAGAGCTGTGAAGACTAAAGATAACACGAACACAAAGTAATATACTTCTAAGTAACACCAGGCAACACAAATTACCTTACACCAAGGCAATTGATTTAATTAACACTGTTACACTGTTTCACCAACTAATCTACAATTTCCGTATTTCTCCAGTAGCTAGCAGTTGTACGTAACTACATAATAGGAGAACTCTAAGTCACCACATTTATGTTGGTAGACCAAAGACCATTTTGTCTAAGGATGGGATTGGACACAACAAGACATGAGTGGCACATACAATGCCCTAAAATTAGCACGTATGATAGATACGACTATATCTGAAGATCAAGATTGCTGTGGTGTGTTTTCATTGGTTACAACCCCACAGCACATATCTCGTCTAGCGATCACCGATGGGTTCCAACATCTAAATGTAATCCCTGAGTAGCCATTGCAGTGTTTACAATTTTCTACAAAACGTACACCATCATGGTGTATTAATTCAAAGTAAACTTGTGCGCAAAAGATCTTTAATATGAGAT
Organism: Oasisia sp. SBJ-2009; assembly: GCA_964017155.1. Classification (NCBI taxonomy): domain Eukaryota; kingdom Metazoa; phylum Annelida; class Polychaeta; order Sabellida; family Siboglinidae; genus Oasisia; species Oasisia sp. SBJ-2009. Next base: position 45,959,873 of record OZ024854.1, read on the forward strand.
CAGTATAAAAAAGAAAATTTCATAAACAAATAATTCATACTTATTTATTGTCTTGTATGCTCAAACGTGAACTTAACATTTGCAGAAACTTGCATCTTAATTTTACCACAAATAAGTGAATGTGACATGCAAAGGCATCCAGTATTGAATAATATTTGCAGCATGGCAGAGTAGCATAAGGTCTTTGAGATATACAGCTGTTCGTTTGCCACATCAAAGCCAGCATTTCAGTTTGCTCAGGTGTTTAATGTCGTTGTTGGTTCACAGAGTTACCTCGGTACAATTTTTCTGTTCCAAAAGTGGGTGTGGCGATATAAACAGTGTACATGTATTTTTATTGATTAATGCAAATAGTTTGGAGTTTCATCTGTATAAAAGCGGTGATGTTCTGAATTTGGTAATGTCAAAGTACCTGTAATGTTATGCTGATTAAACTTATGCCTATGTACAGTAGTGATGTAGTACGTAATTTTATAGTGTCTAAAACTACATAATAAAAAATTTGACTAAATTAATAAATTACCTAATAAAATACCTCGCCTTCAGATGTGAAGATTCAATGGTTGCTAATTGGTTGATTGCCTACATCTGTGCTGTAAGGTAAGCCTGTTTAAATTCAGTGTCAAACTGTGTTTTAAACAATTACTAGGAGATGAAAATTTGTAACGGTGTAACATCTTAGCTGAATAAAAAATTTAACTTATCAAGATGTTAATTTATACTAACAGGTTTGCTGTTACAGTGATCCATAGACGAGTAATTAGGTAACCAGACAATTTTATGCATGACAGTTAACATGTCAAAGTCAGTAATTTCTATAGAAAACATTCCTACGAATATGTCTTCAAGACATAATTATGATAGCCATGGAAGAGGCAGACAATCATAAGTGACACCACAGGTATTCGAGAAGCACTTTAGGCGATCGAGCAGTCAAGTATGCACTGATAAACAGGTGCCTGGAAATGATGGGAATCACTGGTGCATTATTCCTAGAAAAAGTTTCCAGGAAAAACAACATCGTAAACAGTCACAGTGACATTTTGCAGAGTGCCGTAGTGTCAGAAATATTGCGTCTAAGTAAAAATGTGGACAGATTCGGGTGTGCGGAGTGTTTGTGCTGTGGGATCGACACTACAGCAACTTGGCGTGTTTTGGATGTTTTCCAATTACGCTAACTTTTTGTCACGGTCTACATCCCTCCGAAACACTACTTTAGTTGTCAGCCAGCGGCCAGACATTGAAACACATTTACACGTCTGGTTTCTGCCTTGATACCTCGGTGCTATGGCTGTGGTACGCTTACGTAAACCCCGTGAAAAGAACATTTATAAAATCATGTTCATCCGTTGTGTGTGTGTCATGATTTGCCAAGCCCCAACAAGGTGTGATAAATGTTCCTGTTGAATTCTCCAGGTATTGTTTAGTGTCTCAACTTCAATAAACTGATAACGCATACCATTGAGACATCATCTGATACCTTTTCTAGTTACCTAAGGTATGGTTGGCAGGGCTATGTACCTATGTCCCTCCCTCCTTCCCTCCTTCCCTCCCTTCCTCCTTCCCTCCCTCCGTCCCTTCCTCCCTCCCTCCCTGCCTCCCTCCCTCCCTCAAATTTGGCAGTGCCTGTTTGCTGCAATGTACTGGCAACCGCCATCATGCTTAGGAAATTAGACAATGGCCCATGGCCATGTTGGTCATGTCTTATAATGCTGTCCCATTAGTGTAAAAAGTAAAGGTGTGTTCTCCTTACAGGGGACCCAGGCCATACAACGGCTCAAAACACCTTACATTGTGCACCTTGGCTGACCTGGTCTATCGAACATCATCTTGATTTCTCTGGCACACATTCAATCAATCTGCTATTACCATGAAATATTCCTATACAAGGATCCCCCACTGTTTGTAGGCAGGTACTTGCTGACACAGCTGAGTGACCTGCTACAGCGTAGAGTGAATGAACTGGCCTCATATTCGACATGCCAGCATGTGAAACACGTGAACCACATGAAAGCAAACATTTAAGTTCTCAGGCATACTATGTTGTTAGTGACTCATGGAGTTACTTTGTGCAGTTTTACTGCTGTCAGAGACAGAGTACAACTGCTTGTATTGGTTAGTGCAAGTAGTTTGGGGTTTCATGCAACCAAAATGCTTTGACAGTCTGAATTTTATAATCTCAAAGTACCACTAATTTGAAAGTTTAAACTTGTGCCATTGTCCACATTGGTGTGGTGTGTGTAGCACTGCAAATTATGTAAAACTTCAATTTTACTGATTGACTTATAAACCCTTGTGTACGCCCTTGAAATACTCCCTGTTGTATGGATGTGTGTCCAAGGTCGCATAAGCCATTGAAATACAACCCATTATGGTAGGAGTGTGAGCCCAATGATTAGATTGTAGTTGTGGGGTGGGAGCAGGGAGCGGGGAGCGGGGGTAGGGGGTAGAGGGTGTCTCCTAGATCTTCAGTAATCTGTCTGAGTGCTCAGGGAGCGGGGGGCAGGGGGTAGAGGGTGTCTCCTAGATCTTCAGTAATCTGTCTGAGTGCTCAGGGAGCGGGGGTAGAGTGTGTCTCCTAGATCTTCAGTAATCTGTCTGAGTGCTCAGGGAGCGGGGGTAGAGTGTGTCTCCTAGATCTTCAGTAATCTGTCTGAGTGCTCAGGGAGCGGGGGTAGAGTGTGTCTCCTAGATCTTCAGTAATCTGTCTGAGTGCTCAGGGAGCAGGGGGTAGAGTGTGTCTCCTAGATCTTCAGTAATCTGTCTGAGTGCTCAGGGAGCAGGGGGTAGAGTGTGTCTCCTAGATCTTCAGTAATCTGTCTGAGTGCTCAGGGAGCAGGGGGTAGAGTGTGTCTCCTAGATCTTCAGTAATCTGTCTGAGCGCTCAGGGAGCAGGGGGTAGAGTGTGTCTCCTAGATCTTCAGTAATCTGTCTGAGCGCTCAGGGAGCAGGGGGTAGAGTGTGTCTCCTAGATCTTCAGTAATCTGTCTGAGCGCTCAGGGAGCAGGGGGTAGAGTGTGTCTCCTGTATCTTCAGTAATCTGTCTGAGCACTCAGGGAGCAGGGGGTAGAGTGGGTCTCCTGTATCTTCAGTAATCTGTCTGAGCGCTCAGGGAGCAGGGGGTAGAGTGTGTCTCCTGTATCTTCAGTAATCTGTCTGAGCGCTCAGGGAGCAGGGGGTAGAGTGTGTCACCTGTATCTTCAGTAATCTGTCTGAGCGCTCAGAGAGCAGGGGGTAGAGTGGGTCTCCTGTATCTTCAGTAATCTGTCTGAGCGCTCAGGGAGCAGGGGGTAGAGTGGGTCTCCTGTATCTTCAGTAATCAGTCTGAGCGCTCAGGGAGCAGGGGTAGAGTGTGTCTCCTGTATCTTCAGTAATCAGTCTGAGCACTCAGGGAGCAGGGGTAGAGTGTGTCTCCTGTATCTTCAGTAATCAGTCTGAGCACTCAGGGAGCACGTGTGTAAATGTGCCTGTTGGAAGTCAGAAGAACATTTTTAGGTCCATATTTTCCCTAGCAATCGGTAATTTGTCTTGTAATCTGTACTGTAGTTGTATGTTTACTGTAGGAAATTGAGGGTGAAAATTGACACCAATAACTCATTTAATAAAAAGGGCATGGTTCGCCTTCAGTGTTGATGTTTTTGTATGTTATCTATACACATACACTGAGACTAACATGTTTGCATCCATTGGTGATTTGATATATTTTTGGAAACATGAAGAGCTGACAGATCGTGTCACTAACACTTTTGGTACCTATTTCCATGCAAACATAATATTATAAATACTGAAGTCACGTGCAATGTGATACCATAGATTATACTATGATGGCACTCTGGTGCCGGTTGGATGTGTATTTATGTGGGGCTGACTGTCAGCATCTGTTTACACATCGTATACACCTAACTAGCCATGCCCTGGTACCACCAGTAGTTGAAAGCAATTAATATGCATGGATAGTCAGTTGTCAACTTGATATTTACCAGCATATTACAGTGTGACATGGGGTATTACCAGTTTTTATGCCACTGAGGATTAGATTGCTTTGTTGGTTTTTGATAATCACCACGATAGATGCATCTTCCTAAAGAATGAACCTCCTGGCAAGAGTCTTGTTTCCGAGTTAAGAATCGTAATTAAATTTAATTAACAGTTACAATGTTTCACTAAATAATCTACAATTTCCGTATATCTCCAGTAGCTAGCAGTTGTATGTAACTACATAAATAGATAACTCTAAGTCACCACATCTGTGTTCATGTTGTGGTTATGTCACCATGGTAGATCAAAGACCATGTTGTGGTTATGTCACCAAGGTAGATCAAAGACCATGTTGTGGTTATGTCACCATGGTAGATCAAAGACCATGTTGTGGTTATGTCACCATGGTAGATCAAAGACCATGTTGTGGTTATGTCACCATGGTAGATCAAAGACCATGTTGTGGTTATGTCACCATGGTAGATCAAAGACCATGTTGTGGTTATGTCACCATGGTAGATCAAAGACCATGTTGTGGTTATGTCACCATGGTAGATCAAAGACCATGTTGTGGTTATGTCATCATGGTAGATCAAAGACCATGTTGTGGTTATGTCATCATGGTAGATCAAAGACCATGTTGTCTGAGGAAGTGATTGGACACGACAAGGCATGAGGGACACATACAATGCCATCAAATTAACATGTTTGATAGATACGATTATATCTGAAGATTAAGAATCCTTTGTACACAAGCGCACTATGGTGGGTTTTATTCTGTGAAGGCATGACACCGTATAGGCATTTGTCAGATATACAACATCAAAATCATGTTTAAAAACTGGGGCAAATGTACACATTGTTTTCCTTAGTTTGTTTGCATTGTGAGTTCAATATCATCCACTTATTAAGTTATGATTGATTTAGTTATACCGCCATCCCTTTACATTTGGCACTGAGGTGATTAGGATTAGGAAGAAAGTTCACAAGCTACGTGGCTGATCTCATCTGTAAGGGTGATATACGTTAATCTTGAGACACGTGGAATGTCTAGTGTCAAGTCAGTTTCGCATTCACATAAAGCCTATACTACAACCTCCTCATAAGTAGCACCAATATTGGCAGTGGTATGTAGAGAGAAAAACAGGTTGTCTTTCGTGGCAGAAAAACTGAAAATTGACACTGGAAGAGCAATCAGCCTTGAAAGTTAGGAGCAGCAGGTTAAATTGATAGGCTTTAAGAGTAGGAGAAGAACTCAGAAAGAATTCTCTTGGTTTAGTAGATCATAAGTGCTGAGAAAGTAAATTGTTTGTTGCGAATGCTGCCATCTGGTGTCCAATGTTTTTTTTATATATAATATGACAACATAACAACAAAAGTAATTAATAAATCATGGAGGGTCTTGGAGGGACATAGGTTTATCAAGAAAATTTAAAGTTTCATGCTATTTGACTTTAAAAATGTATTGTCCATGGACACAAAAATTCTGTTATGCTAAGATTTAAAACAGGTCAATTTTGAAAAAGATTGTTAGTAGAAAAAGCAGTGCAAACTTCATCAAAGAAACAGGAACCATCAGCTTAAACCTTATTCACAGACATGTGACAGCAGTAGATAAGATCACTGAAGAAGGTATTCCTGTGTGCTAGTTATTTATGACGCTCAAATAATACCATAAATAGTTAGGTATGACATATTTTCAAAATTCTTTAGTTCTCAAGGTATATAACCTTTTGTGAACTAGAACAACGAAACTATGTCCGTCTTTTCGACTGAAAGCATCCGGCCGACATTGAAAGACTCCAATGCGCTCGGGTGTCAGTATTTAACCCGTCAGATCAACCTACTGACAGGTCTGACTTGAAGGCACCGGTACCGACAGCAACGAGAACAAGGAAAAACAGCTTTTTTACCGGATCTGAGATCCCACTCCCCTCTTCCTAACACCGAGTTTAACCATCGGTAAAACTAGCCCACCGAAGTCGACTTAATTGCGGTGGTCACAGACAGCGCGACATACCTTGAGCGTTGATCCCGGCTCCGTTACGGCCGTGACATGAATCGTAGAGACGCGTCACGTCGTTGCACGCACTGTTGTCTCACAAAGGGATTTCAGTCTGACTGGATACCGCTGCGAGTTATTTAAATAATAAGCGGGCATCGGCACGTGACTGTCTGTCCCCAGTCTTCCCCTCCGGCCAGACTACGTGAAACTGTTGGCCGTGTCCTTAAAACTAAGAACAAGCGAACCAGTCATCTGTGCGTGCATGTGTGTGTACATTTGCTCCAGCTGTGTGCCGTACACTGATCGCTCCCGGTGGTGCCCGACTACTGGCATATTTACCCCGTGTCGGCGACGTTTTATCCCTCCGAGCACGGCACCGCATAGTCTCCTCTTGTAAAATACCCACAATTCCTAGCGCCTTCCCACGAACCACTTGTTGTTTGGGAAGGTAGACGTGGGATGTTACACGCACTAAAAATATGGGCAAATTTTTTCGCATGGTTTTTAGCTAATATGTGATGTTTTTAGTTAGTACGACTGGAAAAAACATTGATTGTAATTCCATATGATATGGGATTATCGGTATCAAACACGTTGTAATAAAAATGTTCGGTGTAAAAACATCTGTTTCACCATCTTGGAGGCAAACAGTAGTAATAACACCATGATGAAGAAAGGAAACTCACAAGTCATAGAGACTATTATAAAAGTTTAATAATAATAATAATGACTTCTTTTGAACCAATATACTCGAAGATCAAGCTCAGTGGTGCGACAATACCAAGGGATTAAGCAAACTCGGTATTGTTAAACAGTGCGTGAGTTGTCAATGGATGGATGAAGAAGCTACGGAGGATAGGCAGCATTAAAGAGATAGGTTTTTAGACGTCGGCGGAATGAAACTATATTACCTTTTCATTTAACACTGGCATACTAAACATATTTGATAAAGATCCTGTGTTTCTCTATTTCGATTTCGATTATTTTTCGATTAAAATACATTTCCAGGTCATTGCAAACATGCAACACTTTAAAGGTGCAATGTCTGCGCCCAGCATGCTCATTCAGGGGGGGTAGAGCCACCAGGGAGGGAGGGGACCAGGGGAGAGAACGTGTGTGCCTCGGGCCGAACAATAGGTACGGTTGTATTACAACGTCTGCAACGACCGAGTCAGTGGCCCCGTAGTCAGAACCAGCGCGTTCTCATCAGTCGGCCAACACCTTTAATCACACCGCACAGCCACACGACTGAGTGTCGGGGAGCATTAGCCCGCGATGAAACACCTTCAAGACTAGACATCACTACGCCTAATTGTGTTCATTTACGCATTGCGGCTGGGCCGAGTTACACGCATCTACACACAATCAAATCAGTTACAATTACTTCCTGTTACAAAGACTCGATTATAGTTACACCCCTGAAACATCCGAATGAGTTACAGTGCCACCATTTTTGTCGCAGTTACAGCGAGAAATTTAACTGTTTGTTAAATACGTATTTTGTGTGTTTTAATAATTTTATGGCTGAATTTTGGTGATTGATATAGTGTGTGAAGCCACACTTTTGATAGTTGTATCAGGTTAGGTTTGTTACATGAACAAATACTGCTATTAATCATAGTTGATCTCAATGTAATCATTATAGTAGCAAGCACAGGATATATATATATATATATATAATATATATATATATATATATATATATATATATATATATATAAATATATATATATATATATATATATATATATATATATATATATATATATATATATATATGAGTAATAGCTTTATAGAAAAATTGAACCAAGTAAGAGAAATATTATTACAAATACCTTATTTCATCTGTAATTCACAGAGCACTGTCACACATGTAGTGAAATACGTCAATAACTGCCTGTTACACGACTCAGATAAGTTTTATATCAACTCCATGAGTGTCACAGGAAGTGATGTGTGGTCATGATTAAGTGGTCATAGCGGTACTTAGCCACCCCCAACTTATGGGTCAGTGACCTCTTACAGGTCAGCGCCCTTTTTGAAACATAAGTGCTGTGGGTGTTTTGGCTAACAAGTGCAGGCCCGTGTGCGTTCTGCTCCAGCCACTTGTGCAGGTAACACACTGGTGGCATTCAGAAAGTTTGTTGATCGTACCATTCTTGAAAGATGTTTGCGCAAATATGCAGAAGCCAAAATAACTAACGGGGCATGACTACATACCTTACGGGCATTTACTTAGTGCAGCTTAGAGTGATTCATTGGTTACACATTGGGCCAGTCATTCATGACATATATAATTTTTTTTTATGCTATCAATTAGTCTCAATACATTTTAAGCTTGATCTTTGCGTGGCACGTGGATTGTGGTCGAGTTTTATCTGTTACATTCAGGCATGATTCAGCTATCCTCCAGAAAATGGTTTCAGACATCTTATCAGCAACTACCGTAAGATCAATGTTTTTGACCCTTATTGTAATTTTTATTAAATGTGAAAATTATCATAAAAATAGTTATCGTGACTGAAGCTGAATAGTTCTTTAATTTTATGGTTAGGGCTTTATGCAGGATCAAATTATTGCCAGCACACATATTTTGTGGACACGTAGATGTTAACTGTTAAGCCAGTTTACAAACTTTAAAATGTGTCTGATGACTGGAAATGGACTACAAGCACACATGTGACACCATTTACACTCACTTCTAAGGCAGAACTGACATCTATGGTTTTGGAGACCTTTTTGTTTTGCTCCTTCATTTCTTTTCCCGTCCCACCCGTCCACCCACATTTCAACCCAATGGTTTTTACCCGTCTCTGCATAAAGCTATATTTGTGGTCTAAATGTCATGTTTATCGACATCGTGCTAAAAGCAACATCACTGTCAGCATACCTAAGGCGACAGGCCGGGATCTCTATAGGGTTGATGGAGCAAGTGAAGGGTGTAGTTATGGTGGGGAAGACGTCTCCTCAAATTCCCTCTTATGTCTTCTCGGGTTCCTAAATCATCCGACGGGGCTTCATGGAGAGATAAACGTTGGCAATTCTTGTGATTAAGGTGTTTAGTGAGGCTGGTGTTCAGTGTCGACCTGTCTGTATAACAGGATCCGAGTGATGAGTTTCCAGCAGATGGTTTCATGTCGGATGCTGTTAGAATATCTGGGATTAATTAATCAGATACACGCGTCCTATAAACAAGTGTTTCCCCAGTGATAAGTAAACATGTTTCAAGGTACCTAGTACCCAGGGGCGTGTTGGAAAGTGGAGATCCCCACTCTGTGTAGCCAGTGTTTGTTCAGTGATTTTTTATTCGCTTGCCCGGGCACAAGTGTGCGCAGTCTTGTTAAATGTAATTTGAAGACGCTAAGCGTTGCACCTGTAGTTTTAGAAGTCACATTGCGTTACGTTTCTTTGTCCATAGATAATTTCATGACTGTGTGACACTGTGTGTGACACTGTGTGACACTGTGTGTGACATTAAGTGTGACACTGTGTGTGACACTGTGTGTGACATTGTGTGTGACACTGTGTTCACATGATATTTATATGATTTCATAAAATTCACTATAATAGGGAGATTAAAACCATTCATTTAGTCAACATCGATGATGATGTGCAGTGCTTGCAATAGTCAGACAGTGGCCTGGAATATAGACAGAGAAACGAGGCAGTTCCACGAGGACCTAAACAGCCTCACACGGGGATTGTTTGTACTCGGTTTAAACCACAGCTACACATCCAGAAATGTGTTACACAAACATAGTGCTGCAAATACACGAGTTAGCCAATTTTAGTGATTATATTTGCCAAGAAGTTAATGCAATTACACACCCAGAAGTGTTTACATGAATGTAGTACCTAGAATACACACGTTAACCAATTTTAGTGATGTTATTTGCCAAGTTGTGACCGTTTCGAGGCAGTTACACATCCGCTGGTGTCTCACACGAATGCAGCGCGTAAAAATACACGAGTTAACTGATTTTAGTGATTTTCTGTGCCGAGACCTACCAGCCTTGAGACAGGTTGGAATGTTTAACCAGTCCTGCTTTTTGGCAGCGAGACAATACGATATGACGAGGCATAGATATTTACGTGGTGACATTCCCAAGGTACAAGCAGGCGTAGTAATATTTTTGAGAAACCTGCCAAGTTTGAGGGGAAGCGTGTTTGTGACAAGACAAGGGAATGTGAGTGTGACTAGACATGTTTAGCACATTTGTAGCAGTGTGTCGTACCGCTACTTAGAGATTACTCTTAGGCAATGGCAGAGTAAATTAAGAGGGATTAATTTTGTATCATTATAAGTAAATATAAATAAACACACTTATATAAAGTCCGATATGTACAAACTTTAGTTTACACTTCAAAATAAATGTAATAAATTAACAGCCAAAGTATAATAAAACTAAAGATACAAACCAAGCACCATGTTTCTCCCTTAAACTCTCCACCCGAACTAACCTGTTTGCTGTCTCAGTCTCTGGCCCAAAAGCCACTTGTCTTCCCCTGGCCTGGCATTTACACCCCTCCCTATCTGTGGGAAACCTTTGTTTCATTAACTATTACACATCCTCTCTGGTGGGCCTCACTCAACACTGACACACCACCAGCAGGAAACCCCTGTGGTTTGGCACAAGAATTTCATGGGGCATCCAGTCCATTTACCCCATGACACAGGGATTTCATGGCAACCCAGCCCATTTACCACCGGAACCCTAAGAGTGTCATGGGACAGTCAGCCCATTCTTTACATCGGACAAGAATTTCATGGGGCATCCACACCCAGTCATTCAAGTGGCTTCATGGGACACCCAGCCTGTTCACCCCATGGGTAAATAACTTCATGGGACAACCAGCCTGTTCACCCCATGGGTCAACAACTTCATGGGACACCCAGCCCATTCACCCAATGGGTCAACAACTTCATGGGACACCCAGCCTGTTCACCCCATGGGTCAACAACTTCATGGGACAACCAGCCTGTTCACCCCATGGGTCAACAACTTCATGGGACACCCAGCCTGTTCACCCCATGAGTCAACAACTTCATGGGACAACCAGCCGGTTCACCCCATGGGTCAACAACTTCATGGGACACCCAGCCTGTTCACCCCATGGGTCAACAACTTCATGGGACAACCAGCCTGTTCACCCCATGGGTCAACAACTTCATGGGACAACCAGCCTGTTCACCCTATGGGTCGACAACTTCATGGGACACCCAGCCTGTTCACCCCATGTGTCAACAACTTCATGGGACACCAAGCCTGTTCACCCTATGGGTCGACAACTTCATGGGACACCCAGCCTGTTCACCCCATGGGTCAACAACTTCATGGGACAACCAGCCTGTTCACCCCATGTGTCAACAACTTCATGGGACAACCAGCCTGTTCACCCCATGTGTCAACAACTTCATGGGACAACCAGCCTGTTCACCCCGTGTGTCAACAACTTCATGGGACAACCAGCCTGTTCACCCCATGTGTCAACAACTTCATGGGACACCAAGCCTGTTCACCCTATGGGTTGACAAATTCATGGGACACCAAGCCTGTTCACCCTATGGGTCGACAAATTCATGGGACACCCAGCCTGTTCACCCCATGGGTCAACAATTTCATGGGACACCCAGCCTGTTCACCCCATGTGTCAACAATTTCATGGGACATCAAGCCCATTCACCCCAGAGACCAGTGGCATCAATTCATGGGACAATCAGCCCATTGATTCAAGGACTTCATGGAGCCCCAGCCTATTTGTTGCAGACATCCTCCCAAGCCAGGCATATTTGCCATGCAGACTTGCCCTGACAAGTCCCCTATGAGAAGTGCAGAATTTAGCCGAATCGAACTAGTTTATTTTATTCACTTTGCCAATCATGACTGTGTCACCCGTGAGAGAACGGCGCCAATGCCTGCCCCAATTTGAAGACGGATAACCAATTTCTGTGAATTCCTGTACACTGATCTGTCTGCAGAAGCTGAACAATTTTGTGTATTCGAATATTTGTTTCAACATCCCAAACATTGCATGTAACACGAGCAGCGTGTGGCTGAAATCACCCAAAATTATATCACATGACTAGAGAATGGGCACACTGCTCGTGGGCGAATTCATTGGCTGAACTTAAAAGAGGAGTTTTACAGAGAGGTCTGCCAGGGGTAGTCAGCAGCAGCGACCCCTGGCGCTTGAGGGTGATTGCAGTGACTTGAAGGAACTCTGTTGATGATACCATGGAACAGGGAATTGCCAGGGGGGGTCAGTTGTGAACCGTAATTGGTGGGCAGTTCATTCAGAATGGTCAATATGTGGACGTGCTGCTCTGATTGGTGATTGTGGATGTTGGGTCGATGTGAAATCACCATATTAAGACGCACTACAGGCGACTTGTCATCAACTGTCACTACTGATGACATTCACTGGAGTAACAATAATTACTGTCGAGGTTAGACCTGCCGTCGTGTAATTGCATCGGCTCATCATCTTTCGTTATGCATCAGTAATGTGATACATTGTTAGTTTTCACTAATGTTATTGTGCACTCATCAGCTCGAGTTTGCTAGTTAATGCCACTTTTTATGTTTAGTTTGCCTTTGCAAGGGAACTTGCTGTACACTTCATGGGAATTTGAATACAAAAAAACATGATATACACAAATCATAATTAATTTAGTAATTGTCCGTGTCTGATTATCTCAGAAGTTAACAACTGCCAGGCCAGTGGCACGAACGAAACTTCATTCCACTCGTCCTCCATTTATACGCATGCAGTCTCCCTCTGGTGGTAGGATTTAGAAACATTTTCACAATGACTCATTTTTGTTTTTCACAACTGATTTTCCATTTAACAGGACTATTTGTGCACATAATTATATAATTATATCGTCTACTAGCGTTAGACTATTGTCTACAATTTTTGTTGTGCTCTTTTTACGATTCGTTCCAGAATCTTTCTGTCCCTGGCTTTATGCACGTATACGACATCATGACACAGAATTTGAGAATGCTGTCTACTGTTGACCAGTAGAAGTGTTCCAGCATAGTTCTGTTGATCTGGAAACTTTGCAGCATTTTATATTGGTACAGTCTCTGGTTGAATTGCTAGGCACAGCTGTTAAATGTTCAAACCATGCGAGACCATCTCGCATGGTTACACCCAACAATTGGAACGACGAAACATTTTCAACTTCTTTGTCATTTATCATCACTGTAGTAGGACTAGGAGGTGCCTAAAATTAACGTCTCCACTGATGTCACAAAAATAGTGTCCTCTGATATGGCAGTAGGTCGACGCAGTTTGAAAGTCTCCTTAAATGTAATGATGGATTGTGGTTAATGCTTAGTTTTCCTTGACACATTGTCTCAGTGAAATGTCCCTTGTGGCACTGAATGGTTCACCAGCTGGGACATCAGCATCTAGAGCTAGTGAATTTATATCATGTCCTGCCAAGCTCATTCACTCAATGACACGACTCCTGTTCACTCAGCTGCCTGAGTGAATACTGGCACAGACTGATGAATATTCCTGTATGACTAGTATTCAGCAAGATTTATGCAGGATGAAATTTTTGTCAGTCACATTGTGGACACGTGGATGTTGATTCGTATAATTACAAGCCACTTGAGATGTGTTTTATGACCTGATAAACTACAAATATACGTATGACATCCATTTATAAGACTTCATTTTGGTCCTTCATTTGTTACCTGTCCACTCATATTTCTATCCGTCCACAATGGGATTTACCAGTCCAAATGACAGGTGGACCAGTCACTGCATAAAGCTACGGTCTTCACATATACACTGCAGCACAGCTGGATACTCTTATTCTAATGGTTAGCTCATCACTCTATGTTAGCCACATGTTTGTAGCTAGAGTCGAGCGTGGTTTTCAGAGTTGTCCTTCTCTAGAACTAGAACACGTTACACATTTACCCCTGGCATAGACGGCAGATAGAAGGAACCACCGGCTTTTAGTGTCTCTTCTGAAAGACACAGGCAAATGTGAGGCGAACGAAATTGCCTAAGTTTTGAAATGGTGGCAGGTGGGATTGAACCACCGTCCCCTCCATTGACAGCCTGGTGCCCTGCCATGCGACCACTTGTCCTCACAGCCAAGAAACGTTTGATTGCATAGGTCTGTGATGGAGGAAAGTGTACTGTGCCTTGAGGTATGGATGCTAAGTTACGTAAAAACTTACTAATACTGGATGTCTTTTGAAGTGCTAGGTTTGTTTGCAATACAGGCTCCCCTGTGTTCTCCAGTTGTCGGGTGCATGTGGCCGTGGCGAGAACATACTCAGTGGACAGGTATGGCCCCACTGTGTCCCTTTGATGTCCCCCCGATGCTTGGGTCACCACTGATGCATGCTGGGAATGCAGTACTTCCAATTCAGGGCCCCCAGTGCGTAAGACCCAGAAATAGAAGACCATGCCTAAGAATACAACGGGTCCTCTTGCAAAAAATAACGGTACAAAATCGGGTTATCGCCATGACAACATGGAGGTGCCATCAGGGAACTCTGGGGGAGGGGGGGGGGTTCATTGATGGACGATATTTGTCAAAGTAAAAAATAACAGTGCATTTGGCATGGTTCCCGTTGGCTGCGTGAAATCTGAACAGTTCATAGATAATAGTTGTCATAGAAAAAAGCTTTCAGCTCCGTGGATGGTGACATATTGTAGTCTTATTTCCATGGATGAGTTTGGTAAATGCGAAACTTCTGTGAAATTACAAGCAGGGCCATTTAGTTATAGTAATGGTCGTAATTTAAATACAGGTAGAGTATGATTCTGCTTAACAGTGTGTGCAGCAGTAACATTGATTATGTACATGCACACACCTTAGCAATTTAAACATAAAATAATCTAAAAGAAGTTTGTATAGAATCTGAGATAACCTCAAATAACTTTGTGTAGAATCTTTAAAACTATTATGGCTATGTGTTTTAATGTTAAAAATAAGACAACATATCATTATATTAAAATTTAAACTGTAAGTATCAGACAGTGAAGTTGTAACATGTAATACGAATATATGTTTTGAATGAACACATTTGGTTAAAATAATAACAGTACACCAGATGACAAAGTGATATATGTATAAAATTATAAACAAATCAGTCAGTAATAACTATTTAAACCATTGAAGAAATGATTAATGTTTAGTCTTTTAAATGCACTGTGGTCATATGTATATCAATAATTACGTTGCACTGTCTACCTCTGACATATTTGCCATCAGCTGATAACTGGTTTGAAAATAATGCTGTTTAGAAAACAAGCTTTTTGGCATGCTATTGAATGTTAAATTTGCATGTACTCATATGATGTTGAAGGTTGTTATTGTTCAATAAACAGTTGTTTACCATGATGTATAGCTGCAATATCAGATTCTTACAAGAGAGGATCAATGTTCCAATCCAGTTGCTACCATTTTTGCAACTCGGACCATTTCTTCCATCCCACATTGCCTCGGTTGTATCTGACTGCGATGAATAGGTGCAAATGAAGGCAGCATGGCTGAATGCTTCCCAGGGACACTGAGATGGTGTTTGTCTGTAAAGTCTGCCCTAGCGGCAGTGGGTGATGTGTTAAGTGATTTAGACATTCTTAACGGCTGGATACAGCTGTACCTCGCAGTGTTGGTTAGGTGTGTAGTCTCTTCTAAGGTTCTAGGGGAGGAGAGATCTATTGGAGTGGAGGGGTGTGGTGGCAGCCCAGTCGTAGCATAAAGACATCCAGTGAGATCACTTACTGTCTCATTAACAAGTGTTCTCTTTCCGTCCCCATCTGTCAAGTGTACACATTTCTAAGTACACAGGTGGGAGAGTAAACACCCAGGTACGTCCCTCCGACCATCCACCCCTGATTCCGATATATTGGTTGTGAAAAGCAGTGCACGTCTAGACAGCATCGACACAAATGTAACATTCACAGTTTTGCAAGAACAACAGAGAAACCAGCATTCCTCGATGCTTGCGTATGTGTGAATGGTGATGGGGGCAGAGGGCGTAAACTAGTGCTTGCTTACTGAAACTCTACCCCTAGAGGGGGGTAAATAAGTTATTGTTTATTGGGAATCTACCTGTGGGGGTAATGAGGTCAATGTCTATTGGAAATCTAATGAATGAATGAATATTTATTTTTGGAATTGTACGAAGCACATATGCAAACAGTATGTTTAAGCTAACAATGTAACAATCAATTATATTGTGTACGATTCCGGGCAGACAGCAGAGCCAATTAAGGCTCAGTACTAGTTGGTATAGATAATAATTATTATTATGAAACCATTTCTCATAAATTAAACTGGTCGCTGCTAACCCTACCATAGCTGTATAAACAATAATGTTATAATAATACTGTCACATGTAACACATACTTATAGTTTTTTTTCTAACTGGCCAGGTATGTAAAACAAAACAATAATATTCAATAATAAATGTTCAATTAACATGTATAGCAAACG
The DNA here is from genome assembly GCA_964017155.1 of Oasisia sp. SBJ-2009. NCBI lineage: Eukaryota > Metazoa > Annelida > Polychaeta > Sabellida > Siboglinidae > Oasisia > Oasisia sp. SBJ-2009. Next base: position 45,976,330 of record OZ024854.1, read on the forward strand.
TGTAGTAATACCAACTTCCGACAACGACAAGTATATAATTACATACGTATATGAACAGGTATTTTATTTTGAATAAGCTTCAGCTAGCTCTTCATACCCATTTACAACAGTTGCTTTTAGTGATACTGCAAAACTTGTTATGTTGTTCTACGCATAAAACCAAGATCTTGAACCTTTGTTCCAATGCAGGCGGTCTTAATTACAACGCTGATTCACAGAGTTGGCAGACTAATAACTAATGGCAGTGACAAAGGCATTGGAACTGTGAGAACTGACAAATGCTATGAGGGATTCTCAATGTCACACCGCTAACCCAAGTACAGACACACACGTGAAAGACACACAATCCCCTCTGCCTAAGTGCACAACCCATCTGAGAAACTTGCCGCCATCTTTCAGTGGGGACATACCGCAAGTCTTGTTAACAATGTGAACCCTCGAAGTGCAAAAACCTCAAAGAACTACACGCGTGTAGTGTACTACACGCGTGTAGTGTATGAAATAACACATCCAGATCAACACAGCAGGGCATGACGACAGGCTCAAAGAACATGTCCACATGACTGCTCCACTCTTAACAGTAGGAGCTGTTGAGTTAACGTGAGCCACAATATCGCTGCCAAAGAACATGAATGTGGGTCCAAGAAACTGACTTCTGGCACAGAGAGATCAGTGGAGCAATCAGTACCCAGGACAGACTCCAGCCGTCAGTGGAGGAGGAGGTTACCGCATTACTGCAAATGTCTTGTGGTTGCAGTCACGTGATAAGGTCACATGACAACTGATATCCGCCGACAATGACGCAGAGGACGACACTGTGATGGTCTTTTAAACTCCGTTGAACAACGAGTCGTGATTTTTGAACAGCGTACTTTTTTCAAATTAACAACCCATGCTGCAAAGTTAATGGTTTTCTCCATTGGGCTGGAAGGGAACAATCCACAATGTTGTTTTTTCCCAGAGGAAATGGATTGGTGGTTTTCTGACTGCTTTGTGTGTTCATTTGTTTGTGGACAAAGCGTGCAGGATCAGCTGCCTCTCGCACTGATCCGGTATATGACTTTATCGATGCAACACAACACAGTGTCTTGGTGGTGACATTTAGCCCATATCCAGGTTCATTGTTTTTGTGTTTTTCCTCTGACGTTAATGTCTGTGAGCACACAATCGACCACGAGAGATCGATGCGTGGATAAAGAAACGTGTGGCCGGGGTCGCATACTAACGCTGCTGTGAACAGTTCCAGTCAATTAAGCGAATCGGTTGAGCAGTATTGTGCAGCACATGCGTTACGACTCACCGCAGAATCCCCGTGTTTATCACTGTGTGTGTTTAGTGCATACTAACTTACTAAGTACACGTGTCGTTGGCTGTGAGATTACAGTGATATCACCAAAAGTCTAAGCAGGAACAACAGTGTAATAATAATAATAACTTTATTTATATGTTAAAATCCAAAGTAGACGTCTGTTCGGAAGTGTTTACAGTACTCGATCAAATATGTGTCATGCACTGTACAGTGGCACATCACTGCTACGATCATCTTCAGGATTGAGTGAATGTGACCTAAGTTCAAATGTGACCTTATTAGCAAAACTTCCTTTATTGTGGTGTTATGGAAATAATGTAGACTGTTCAATAATTTAGACCTACCCTTAATTGCAAGGTGGCTGCATTACCAAGGTGGCTGCATTACCAAGGTGGCTGCAATGCCAAGGTGGCTGCAATGCCAAGGTGATTGCATTACCAAGGCGGCTGCATTACCAAGGTGGCTGCATTACCAAGGTGATTGCATTACCAAGGTGGCTGCAATACCAAGGTGATTGCATTACCAAGGTGACTGTGAAGCGAGGTTTGACTGCACAGGCAGTTGTGGGAGTGAAGGGGGTGGGAGAGGGATGAATGGCCGGGGGAGGCGGTTGGGATGGAATCCAGGTAAATGGGGAGAATACTAACAAGTTTGAAGTCACTTGGTGGGTTGGAAACGATCCAAGTGGCCGTGTGGAGGTGGGGAGAAGACGCAGGCGGCAATTAGGTGGGAAGACTGCGTTGAGAGGGAAGTGGGAAAGGTGTGGGAGGAAGGGAGGGGGAAGGGGAGAACTGGGAAAGGATAACAGCCAGTATAGGGACTTGTATAAAGGAACATGAGCAAGAATACATCGTTGTGTGAGGCCGTTGATTTTAAAACATACAAATCTTTAAAATTATGTTTTAATTTAGTTTCAGGTATCTGAATAATAAACTGTATCCAAATTCATAATATTATATTCACTATGGTAACTGACATCTTCTCAGTTGTCCTGCTATAAAAACGATAATTAATATGTATTCCGAGAAATGTTACTGCAAAACTATTTTGGGTCATTTTCAAACTGATATAATATTAATATTATATCATACGGAGAATTTCATACATTTAAAATGTTTAATTATGCATTGTTCTTGCAATTGTCAGAAAGTGGCCTGGAATATAGACGGAGACACGAGGCCATCCCACGAGGACCTAAACAGCCTCAAATGAGGATGGTTTGTAAGAGGTCAAACCGCAATTACACATGTAGAAGTGTTTACATGAACGTAGTGCCTAAAATACGCAAGTTAGCTCATTTTAATGGGTATATTTGCCAAGACGTAACCGTGCTTAGGCAACTACACATCCAGAAATGTTTCGCACGAACATTGTGCGCTTACAGATAAGGAAGGTGACTTATTTTAGTGTGTTTGTATAATATTATAAACATTTATATCCATATTATACATGGTGTGTAATAATCTCACTGTGTATACATCTTAAGGCTGCTTGTGAGATCAGTTATGCATTCCAAGGTGTGTGTACTCAGTAGGCAGCAGATGGTGTGATTACGTGAGCCCTGGATACATTTATAAAACACTCCAGGAACCACTGAGGCACACCTGGTGTTGAACTGCCACACATGGGATGACAAGTCTGTATGTGGCATTTAGGAGTAGACACATGCAGATACGTGCATACATGCATACATGCACACATGCACGTAATACGATTATAGATACAAACGTATACATGCACGCATACATACATCAAAATAATAGTGGCCTGCCACCACAGCCGGATATAATCAGTCGCATGTTTTGTTTCTTTTCATAGTAATGTATAGTGTATAATCTCAACTTTCATTGTCCAGGTCATTTTCCACAACAAGTGATAAAAAGTAATAAAACACTAACTCTTTTGTTTTTAGCACACATGCAATTTTTAAACCTGTTTTTCTCAACATATCGCCTTTTATAGTTTGCTTTTTTGCAATAACTATATACTGAAGATATGTAATTAAATATTGTGTCAGGTTAAATGTTATATTCTGTGGATATCAAAAAGATACTACCCCAGGTAAGCCCAATTTAAGCAAAAGTGAGGCTTAATGTGCACGTTGCTGGAATGCAGATTGCTCTGTTATGAGAGATAGGAATCATGGGATGTGTGCCCTCCCAAAACAGTGCTTTCAAAATCAAAACAATGTCATCTTGGTACAATTAGTTATTCATATCATTATATTTATTAATACAACTTAATTGGCCTGCCTAAGCTGCATTAAACAATGTGTGTGTGTGTATATATATATATATATATATATATATATATATATATATATATATATATATACATACATATATATATACATATATATATATATATATACACACAGTGTACACACACATAGCGTTATGCAGAGACCTGTCCAGCCATCATTTGGACGGGTAAATATGATTATGGACGGGTAGAAATATGGGTGGACAGGTAAAAAAATTAGAAAAGGTCTTCCAAAACCATACATATTGTTAGTTATGCCTTGAAAATGAGCATAAATTGTTAACATCCAGATGTCCAACATGCGGGACTGGCAATAATGTTATCCTGCATAAAGCTCTGTATATATATATATATATATATATATATATATATATATATATATATATATATATATATATAATATATATATATATACATATATATATGTATATATATATACATATACATATATGTGTTATATATATATGTATATATATATATATATATATATATATATATATATATATATTACACACACACATATATATATATCATAATAATTGTAACACTTCTATAGCACCTATATGTTTGCAAATTCAAGCTCAGAGGCACAACTATAATATTATATATATATATACACACCAGGTATTTATGCACCCTGTACATTATCCCGCTGTAAATAAGAAAGCATTCCCCACATGTTTCTTGAGCCACTTACACAGCAGGAGCTGGTTATATTTATTGACGTCGAAGTGTGACCTGTGTTTGGCAGGGAACTTTGTCATACAAGACAATGTTAAGTGTGTAAGGGCCACCTTGTTCTCCAGTAGGGTGCCCACCCTACACCCCATGACACTGGGGCTGTGTTTACCCCACCTGCTGGGTGCAGCTGAGGGCAAAAAAATACAGGTCACTTTATGTACATACACAGCAGGCAACTAATGGTTGTGTCAATAGATCATCCTACTAAATGGACTGTAAAATAATATAATTATGTGCTGTGTGCCCCTGTTATAATGTACATCTTGGGAGTTCACATAATAATTAGGTGATTGCTGTTGCATATATATATATATGTATATATATATATATATATATATATATATATATATATATATATATATATATATATATATATATCCTTGACGACCATGTTTGCTGGTGTATCAAGGCATAAGGAATGGTTAGTTGCAAAATTGATAAGCAATATTAAAGTTGGCGGGATGTTTTATGTTGATTTTTCCATAGGTATATAACAAAGTGTAGAACAGGGTTGGGGTAGGTACCAGAGCTATAACAAGTACATTTATTTTGTACTTGAGTAAAACTAAAAGTAACCCTAGAAAAAGCTACTCAAGTAAAAGTAAAAGTACTTCTAAAATAATGTACTTGAAGTACAAGTAAAAAGTAAACATATGTACTTGAAGTAAACACAAAAGTACTTTTCTCCTGAAACTAGTTCTCACTGTTGTGAATAAAACAAAACATTCATAATTATAATTTAGTGTGTACACGCTATGCATAAAAATAGTTAATCCTATGAACTATAATGATGCAAACAACACAGCTAGGCCAACTATAGGCCTACAAGCTGTATATACACCATGCTTTATTAATAATAGGCCCACGGCAACCATCGTGTTCATAAGTTGAACTAGAAGTAATTCACTTTGTCATAGGGGTGTTACATCTTTCTTAAAATGTTCTTATCATCGTGGGACGTATGATGAATTTTATCCTGTGTTACTTGAAGGAGGCATTCGGTCTAGATGAATGCTTATAATAACGTGTCTTTTGAAATATCGTCATTTGTAATAATGACTAATTGTAACATTTATAAAATATTTTAGTTAAATTAGACAGTTACTAACACTGATCTATATTAAAAATAAATAGAAATTATAAAAATGTGGTTCCACAAGACCGGCAGGTTTGCGGTGGGCAATAACGGGGAGCCTTCGATATATATACACTGTAGCATGTGCAGACCACAGTCTTGTAACACCCAGTTCAGGCTCAGCAGCACCAGAGCCAGACCCCAGATTGCAATTATCTCACTGGCTTCATCAGGTGACAAAGCAAATCATTTCTACAACTTATCTGGCCAGTTGTAGAAATGTCTGTTTGTAGTACGTTCCGGCTGATATTTATAAATAAATCTGCTAACTGCAGACATTTCCTTGCTTCCGACAGGTGCTTTTAGGACATTTGCACATTTAACAAAGAAATTATGAGTACTTCACTACATTTAGATAAAGTACACATATTTGTACTTCGTTACAAGTCAAAGTACTTCCAAAAAAATGTACTTCGTTACTCAAGAAAAGTAAACTTTTCTACTTAAGTAAAGTAACGAAGTAAAAGTACTTCGTTACATTACGGCTCTGGTAGGTACTCACCTAAAGTACCCAGTAATGAGTAGTACCAGTATGTTTTGAGGTACTCGTGCGAGAACTTTTGAAAGTGCCTCTGTACAGTCATGTCCCTTTTGTCCAGTCTCCAATGATCCAGTTGTTTCGTGATCTGCATGCTTTATATGGGACCCATCTAGATACCAGGTATAATAAGGTGGCTTGCTAATCCACTTGTTTCATTTGTCCAACTAGAAACCCCGGGAACCAAAGTGGGCAGATAAACGAGGCAAGACTGCACAAGTACAGGGATTTCAAAGTTGTTCCTTTTTGTAAATGTTTCTAACTTTAGAAGTCTATTGTAGCATGAATGTTGCAGCCGACAACATGCCCATCATCTCCCCAGGTGGCGCTATGTGCTCATATGATGTTTCCCGAAACTATTTCACGTGGCATTTGTTGTGACGTCAATGTGACCTATTTTTCTTGATGTAAGTCAAACGTCCCTGGGTAATCTAACGTTGGCGTGGGCATAAAAACTGGCACTGCATAAATAAACTCACTCGATTAAAGTTAGATGCAAAGATAGGGTCTGATGTCGGCAAATTGCCATACAATGATCAGCGTAGGGCAACAGTAGCACATTGTTCCAATGAGATAGTTGTTAGGGCATAAACAAGTTAAGGTAAGTTCTTATATAGCGCAGTATCCAGTCCTTAGCACTGCTTAAAGCACTATACACTTTACTTCCCTGACAGACCTGTTCAATCAAATACCATCTCAACTTCTCTGAGAAGCATTCAGCCATATGCTACAATTAATACATGAAGGTTGCTCATACACATATCCACCACTATCAATAGCCAAGTACTCATTGATACAGCTGAGTGAACTGGGGCAATGTAGAGTGAAAAAAACTTGCCCCTTGCCCAAGGTTTTAACACTGCAGCACAGAATTCGAACCCGGGTCCTCTTAGTCGAGAGTCCGAAGCTCTACCTCTGAGCCATTGCGCTCTACATAAAACATAAGTTACATCAGGCCATTGACCAACATATCAAGATAAAGATGTGGGCCTAGGTTTGGGCATCCCAATCGCAGTGGGAGGGGGCTTGGGAAAGGGGGAGGCAAGCATTGGGCATGGGGTTGTCAGGAGACGGCTTGGGGGGTGACATGCAGGAATGCGGGAAGGAATGGAACCGGTTCAAAGTGAAGGATTTGTAATTACTGCCGACGCAAGACACACGTTTAATTGCGCAGAAATGAGTCATGCAGGTGTTGTTTCATGTCGTCCCTCCCGCGTTCCCATACTGGCGCCCTTAGCGCGGGACTCGATTCACACCTGATTCTGCCTGGCCATAGGCAGGTCACATGGCCAGCACGACTTTGGGGAGTTTACTTAAGACCGGTGACTGACCCTTCGCGTCTGGGAGGCAGTGTACGGGGGGTTGAGGTCAGTTGTGTTGACCCATCGCAGCACCTGATGTTGGCTAGAGAAAATTGGTGTAGTGGTTCTGTGAAATAGTTGTCAAATTACCATACATTTCATTGTTGATCTGGTGTTTAAATTCTGATATTGTTGTGGTTGTACTATGATTGTGCATTGCACTGTGATTGTACTGTGACAGTACTGTGACTGTACTGCGATAGTACTGTGATAGGGGTACTGTGATAGCGGTACTGTGATAGCGGTACTGTGATAAGATTGCATCGCATTACCACATTAGTGGACAGCAAGCACGGCTGACCGTAGTCAGGTTTAAAGGCAACAAGATGATACCCAACCAATGCAGGAAACTAAATGTTTAAACAAATGTTGAAAAAACAACTGTTTATCAACAATATTACAGCTAATGTGTCATGTGAGTATTTCCACTTGGTCAGTTGCCAACTACAGTGTATTAAGACTGATACACCCGTTTGCAGTCAACATCAAGCACCAATAAATGCTTTCTCTATTCATGGTATTCACAAAAGCATTGCATTTAACCATTATTCGATCTGTTGATGAGAATTTTTAATCTGTGCAGAATCGTTGATTGTGGAAAATGATTGCTGCAAAAGTACACAATTTGTGTAGAAAGTTTCACCTTGAGAAACAAGTAAATCTTCCATCAAAACCCTATCAGCAATTTCCTAGACTCGAAGAACCTCTGAAGTGGGGTAAACGGTTATGGTTTAGTTGATATATCAGTTTCTGCTTGCAACATGTTTGGTTTGGGATCCACTGGAGTAGACTAGTGCTCACAAGATTCATTGATTCTGGTGTTTAATCTGTTTTCATTAAGACATTACTCGACCAAGCAGTGTTGCAATTTATCTGATTATTGTGATTCGCTGCATAATCGAAGCAAGTCGCAACCTAGGCAACTGATTTATCAAGTGGGCGCTATGGGTGGTACACTGGCAGAATCTGTAGAAAATCATCGGAACCAAATAGACTATGTGTAAGGTGTGCAATGTGTGCGCATGTATGCATGTGAGTATGCATGTGTGTGTGTGTGTGTGTGTGTGTGTGTGTGTGTGTGTGTGTGTGCACGTGTGTGTTTAAATTCCAAGCATAAGAACTTGAAACAACAGGATATTATAGGTTTACATCATCTTCTCAGTTGCACGGATAAGTATGGTGGATATAAGAGTTTGTAATTGTGAGAAAAATACTTCAAATGTTTCCCAATACTAACGCCTCAAAACCAACGCACACAAACAAGTTAAATGAGTACTAAGAAATTATGCTTAATTGAAACAATGTAACCTAAGTGAACGGAGAGGCATTAGTTTACAGAAGACAGTAGAAAAACCAAATGAGAGCATTAATAGGTGTTATTTTCATAAAACATAGACACATCTACACTTTACGAGGAAACTTTCATTGAGTGTTTTTTCCACTTTAATGTTTTGGTTCTCAGGCTTCACATCTAGGGCTTGATATTGTCAATGTCGTACAGGAGATGTGATACTTAACCTTGAATGTTGCCAATTTTTTAGAGTTGCAAAAGATGTATTTTGTTTCACTGTTGTTTAAAAAAGCTATAATATATGGCTAACATTTACCTGAGATGGTAGATTACTTTTACCTGAGATGGTGAACTGCATCGATCCCAGATGCACTGGAAATGACATTAATTAGCATGTGGATAGGAGTTTGCTGCTGACTGACACATGTGTCATCAAGTGGTGGATTGAAACTGATCAGGCTGTCCTACCTACTGTGCTGCAGCAAGGGGTTGACCGATAGTGCCAGTTGTCGACAGCGATCTGTCACTGCAAACATGACCGTTGTTTCTGTATGTAAATTGTTGTTTTGGTAGATTTTGTAAGTCAAAAGTACACCCGTTTTTAATCAGTTACTGTGGTTCCTGCCAAACTGTGAGGCATTCGTCACTATTTTGTCATATAAATTGCGGGTGTTACTTAGTTTTGACACTTGCTAGTCACATGTCACTACTTCATATCTGCAAAAAAGACTGCTATTATCAGATGAAAATGTTTCGCATACCAACTTAAAATTTGCTGTGGTCTTCTAATATAGTCAGGCATTCCACCAATGAGTCAACATGGGGCTGATTCGGTTGATCTGGCTACAAGAAGCAGGGCTTTATGTAGGATAAAATGATTGTCAGTCACACATGTTTTGGTGGACACATGGATGTTAACTGTTAAGCTAGTTTATGAACTTTCAAATGTGCCTGATGACCTGAAATGGGCTACAAACACACATATGCCACCATTTACACCCACTTTCAAGGCATAACTAACAATATCTATGGTTTTGGAAGACTTTTTTTGCTCTTTCATTTTTTTACCCGTCCACCCATATTTCTGCCCGTCCATATTCGTTTTTACCCGTCATAATGACGGGTGGATGAGTCTCTACATAAAGCTATGACAAGAAGATACTTGGGTACTTGCCATTTACCACAGTTATGTAAGTTGCTAAATAATACCGTAGCTAGCATGGATATTATTAGTAAAACAGAACAGTCAGAAATGTTGTACATGTTTTCAGTGAGTGGGGGGGGGGTGAGAGACAGAGGGACTGGCCGACAGGGTCAGTCTGTAGACCAGGAGCTCTTGTTTCTGTATCAATCATCCTGTGGGAGGAGGCTGCCAATTGATGGGAGATGTTGGAGTGTGTCTCTCACCTGACTGTTTGCATAAATTGTTTTCTTTAGCCAAGACAAGCTTTGGCTGCAAAGGGAGGTTTGATGGGAGACACTGTCAGTTTACACTTGGAGTCCTAGTCGGGGCCTTTCCCGCGTGTATGTGCATGCATGCACGGTTCATGTGAGATCTGGTTTCATTTTCCGAGAACAACAGTTAGCAGGAACGTATCCATGGAGAGGCTGGTCCACTTTGATGATACGTTTTACAGTAAAACAGGCAGAGTTGACTTGTGTAAACTTTATGATCAAATACATTCTAGTGGTTTCAGTGGTGTTGATGGCTTAGTCAGCCACGATCTCATGCTGCAACAGCAGTGCACAGGTCAATGTTTCAGAAAGACTTACCCCTCACCGTTACATAAGCAGCAGTTAATATTTTAGGTAATTTTGATTACCTAGGCTCCACATCCCACCATACAATGTCCATCACAAGCCCCCCCCCCCCCCCACTACAGTCATGTAAAATTTAGCAGCTGACACTTGACATACCCAGGAAGGGCACGTGTTGAGGTAACATTCACCACCATTATTAAAATTATCGATCTGTTGCACGCGATGATCATGTCATTGTTCTGTATCGTGACAGTGTGCGTGTTGATATGCGTTTGTTCGAAATCGTACACTTTGTAGTTAGTACACTTATTTTCACAAATATGCACATTATGTGTACTTTCACATTTATTAGTTGCAAAATTATTAGATATAAAACATTACATGATTTTGATACAACTATTATAATTGCCTGTGTGCACATAAAGGAAACTAATTGGTCTAACGTGGGTTGCTTCAGTCGTTGTTAGGGGTTTGGAATAAATTTTGCCGTGTAGAATTGCATTTGTCTGTGAGTGCAGTGACCAGTTCCGCACTGCTGGTTGTCTGACAAAGTTAGCAACACCACTCTCTGAGGTGTACAAAACAAATCAAGAAGAAATTGCGAACAAGTAAATGTTTTACCTCTAACAAAAGTTTTGTTTTTTTCTCCGTATATTCCGGCTGTCTCTCACAGCCTTCTTCAGCAGACTTATTAACAATGAACCAATAAACCGGGTCATTACGTTCAAATAAGAAATTGCGGGCAGAAAATGGAGGCATACGATTGGTTGCACTAGCTAAAACGCCTGTCCCCTGAGGGGATACTTTGGTAATTCATTCGTGCCAGTTGTGAAAGTAATATTTACCCACTGCTAGAAAAAATGCAGTATCGTTATGTAAGCACCATTACACACTCGCTATAACAACAACAAATGTGTCACTCATTTGTGGTATGACTTGTATTACTCACTGTGTGTTCAAACTGATGAAGTAAAAGTCGGGTGAAGAGTGATGTTTCTGTTCACTGATAGGCCCTTAGCCGTGATAGTACACATAGGATTGTCAGTTAATGTTTGTAGGCCTATGGCTGTGGTGTTGGCATGAGGGTAGATGTAAACCTGTTTTGTTTGGTCAGCATCTACTTCATATCAATCATAAGCCAAGTAAGGTAGTCTACGATGGGGACCATTTTTTTCCTGTAGTATTGGCCCCGTGCACATCGTTCCCATGACTGTTAAATAACTTGTACGTATATTTTGTGTTCCAAACAATTGATTTACCCCATAAAAGGTGACAATTTTGACATATAGAGGGTACTTTAATAACTACCGCAATATGTCAACATTTTCGCCTTTTATGGGGTAAATCAATTGCTTGGAATACAAAATATATGTAAAAGTAATTTTTGAAAAGACAACAGTCTTACTTCATATCTGATCATATTTGGGGTCCAAGCTGTGTAGGGAAAAAGTTTCACACACAAAACATACGCAAGCATGACTATAGTTACATTCTAAGAGACCCCCAATTCAGTTTCACATGAGAATCTCTCTCACGTGGAACCCCCAAGGGGTGGGAACGAGGGCGACCTAGAAATACCCGACATTGGAAAACACTGGAAAAACATTCTGGCAATGGGAAGCACCTGGACGACACCCGCATTGATGGCCCCAAAAGAGGATCAGGTTGGGATGTTGCTGGTGGCATTCCCACATAGCGGACCAGGGCCCTAGGCTGATGAATGGACTGGCAGTAAATAAACCAGTTGTTGGTTTTTACATGGGCAAGCAAACATTGTGGGGGAATCTGTTCACAGGTGCTAGACCCGTGACACTTGACACTGCTAGTGCTGTCGTGTCAATGCTGTCACTGTCCTGGGTGTCACTGAGGCAGTGTTACGTTAAACTGGAGTAATTTTTGTACATGACACTTAAAAGTAAGTAAGTGTACATGATACAGGCACTTGGTAATAGGGAGCCATAAAAAGAAAACCAGTTGAGGCACATGAGTTGTCATCAGTGATATACATACATATATATATATATATATATATATATATATATATATATATATATATATATATATATATATATATATATATATATATAAATGAACTTAAATCACGCCTCCGAAGAGATTGGAGAGGCCACCCAGACCTATATACACTTTGTAATTATAATTTTTCAAATAACCAGCATTGACTATGCAAACCGAACAAAAGCATATAAAAAATACATCAATAGAGAAACTGCATCAACAGAAAATAAACCTTGAGACGGTCTCAATGCTCAAAGTTGGGTAACTATTGACCGGAGGTAAGATGTTGAGGTAAGATATATATATATATATATATATATATATATATATATATATATATATATATATATATACTGTATAGGGTCCCTATACAGTATATATGTTAGGAGCCTGCCTACCTGTTATTAAAGACAAGATTTCTGAGTTAACCTAATACTATTAACTTTTTTTAATGCATATACAGCCTGTATATATATGGAGTGAGAGAAACTGCACAAATCTAAAACCAGCTGTAGACGTACTCGAATTCCCATGCTCTAGCCCATAATCCCATTATTTATAATTTGCACTAGGAAAACTTGAAGCATTTCAACACATATTGAAGAGTGTTATATATATATATATATATATATATATATATATATACTTGAAGCATTTCAACACATATATTTCAACACATATACTTGAAGCATTTCAACACATATTGAAGAGTGTTTTATATATATATATATATATATATATATATATATATATATATATATATATATATATATATATATATATATATATATATATATATAAAACACTCTTCAATATGTGTTGAAATGCTTCAAGTTTTCCTAGTGCAAATTATAAATAATGGGATTATGGGCTAGAGCATGGGAATTCGAGTACGTCTACAGCTGGTTTTAGATTTGTGCAGTTTCTCTCACTCCACGTTACCAGTAGAAGAAAAATATCCCTTTCAGCCTCATTTCTGTGTATTGGACGATGTGAAATATACCACACAGAGGGTAAATATTTAACCTGTCATTGATTCACAGAGGTGCTGATCTATGCCTGCAAAACTCACTATTAAACAAAAGTTATACACTAAGTACTGTCCCATCTGCAATAGTATATCGTTCATTTATTTCCCCTTGTGTAGAAAACCAGTTGTTTTGATTAGTTTTAGTGTCTTTACCCAAACACCAAACCAACATGAAAGAAACAGGCTAAGCTTCAACACGGCTGGTGCAGTGAACCCACCTCCCTCTTTGTTGCCGGTCTAACCACCGCCATAGACCAATTACACGAGTATCTAACCATTTTTGCCGCAAACGACAGTGTGGGGAGCTAAAGACCCAGAAAATAGGATGTGGGATTGTTTCCATGTTGACAAGGTTGATCGGCAAAAAAAGCAACTGTCATGACATCATGTTGGGGTAATTGGCCATGATTCACCAGCATCCTCCATAGAGTGGGGTTGATAATGCCACAAAACTGGCGGTGAGAGTGAACTTGGTAGAGAACAAATTGCTGTTTACTCGGACAGTTTGTTTACTTTGTGTGGGTTATGGCGAACATTTCTAGACCGTTTGAGTGAGCTTAATGTCAGAATGTTCAAGGCAGGTTAGCAGGAACTGTACAGCAAAAGGTCTGTTGTCTTCTGTTGTTGTATTGTTAGTTTGTCTTATTCCTCCTTAGCCCCTAACATCTTATTGTACTGCTCCCACTGTTGGCAACTTTATGTCTTCAGCCAGGAGAGGGCAGACAACATAGCCTAATCCTGGAGATTTTGAGCCCCTGGGGAAGATACAGGGCCTAGACAAATGTCCCCTCCGGTATGTTCCACAAACGTTGTAGACCAGTAACATACAAGGGAGCTGTGGGGCAGCCAATACTTTTTACCCACCTACCCACCCACCCAGATAAAGTACAAATCTAAATGTGTGGAGTTATTTTTGTTGATCCGAATATATTAAGTAACACGCTATTGCAGATATTATTATCTTTTTCTCTGGAACTAATTTATGAAGGACTTTTTATACAGATATGTTTGTGATGCAAGTGATATAATTATATATGTATGTATGTATGTGTGTGTGTGTGTGTGTGTGTGTGTGTGTGTGTGTGTGTGTGTGTGTGTGTGTACGTACGTACGTACGTATGTACGTACGGATGTATATAAATATATATATATGTGTGTGTGTGTGCATGTATGTATGCATGTGTATGTTTGCATGTGTATGTATGCATGTGTATGTATGCATGTGTATGTATGCATGTGTATGTATGCATGTGTATGTATGCATGTGTATGTATGCATGTGTATGTATACATGTGTATGTATGCATATATATATATATATATATACGCATATATGACAAGAAGATTGACACAACAGAAGCTTTCTTCTTCAGTCCATTTAACCCGTCATGAACTAGACTCATTCATGTTATAGCGGAGGGTAGTCTATATACTGTTGTGCTAACTTTGGAACGCTATATCTGCATCCTTTCCCATGTGCCAAAGGCTACTCATGTTCACGGTTGGCCTCTCAGTGGTGGTATATTCCAGCAAAAAGCAATGATATATATTTTTTACTTAGACGTTCATGATATACGAGGGCCTTTCTCCTACCTGAGAGAGTTGAGTGACCTTCTCTCCTACAGATGGGGCCACTCTGGAAAAAATTTGTGACAGACCAATGCACTGCGACTGTGATGACTCTTGCTCATGGATTTCACTCTCTGTGGATGAGTGCTGGCTTGTTTTGACAATATATTCACTTGAGTTCATAAAACAGAGTTGACTTTATAAATAATCATAAGATTGGGTTAGTCATAAGATTGTGAAAGTGTGAATGTTAGCCTTTAATTTACATTATTAAATAGAGACAACCTTTTTCAAAGTTTTGAATAAGTCTGGCCGAAAATAACTAAATGTTTGACCGATAGTTTCATAAAGAAAATACTAAGTGACAGTTTTGTACAACTGACATGATGGATGCGAGTTAGGTTGAAGTGGTCATGAAATTATTCTGCAGAAAGATGGACAAAAATGGAATTGGTAAAGGATGTCAGTAAGTTTGTCAGGGTCAGTAATAATTTTTTATAACCCAATTTTGTTTCCATATTGTGTGACCTCTCAACTCTGTGTAAGCGAGAACTTGAGCACGGCGGATGTGGCGAAATTGATCGATGCAAAAGTGATGTAAAATGATTATTATTGTGTCGGATCGTCGAGTCATTAGTCACAAGTATCCATTTCGCGGTGACATTACACGGTTATTGTTCATTAATTTTATCTGATGTAACTTCCTTTTTGCGAGCCAAACTGAAGTGTGTTCAGCGTTGTTTCGCCCATGTCAGTTATACTGTTATTTATTTAGTACATAAAAATTCCCACCAGTGGCATTTGTATTTTTCCCCAGAGCTACAAGCATTGGGTTTACACTTGAAGAGGTTTTGTGATTGAACGAAACCGATGTTTTCCACAAGGGTATTCCATCAATTCTAAATGTTGTGTCTGAAGTGGTATTTATGCTGCCGACTAAATCCTTCAGTATCAAGCTGTGTTTGATTTTGCATCTTGCCCAAAGATCAATTCAAACACACGGCAAGGAAGAGGTTTGCTAGTGCTCACAGTACGGTGGTGAAGTCTACTAAAGTAGCATCTTTTTTCTCACATGTTTATCTAGAAAAGTTGTAAATTGGCTACCTGAAGTGTGCAGGTTTCTCTTTGTGTTCTAACATTGAGTTGTAGATTTCCTGAAGAGATTGTATTTTAGCCTTATGTAGGGAAATACATTTTTTATTAAAATTATTATTCATTTTTAAAAGTGATTTTAGATGTGCAAAGTAAATGCATACTTGGGATAAGTGGCAGGGAGTTAAGACATGGGGTGTTGCGTCTCGGGTGATGCCAGTAGTCAAACCATGAATGCCCAAATTTAAATGCACTCGCGTTGTTGACATAACACTGATTTATTCTATTGGCTGAACCCGTAATTTTCTTTGGTGGATCTTCGGCGTTGACATAAGTTTTGCGGGAACAAGTCAGCAAACGCAAGAAACAAACCGGAAAACCGATGTCTTGACACAGGAATCTACCGATGCCTCTACATGGTACTTTAATGATAATCTTCAGAATGCTCCATCAAACAGTTGTTCAAAATAAGCGTGACAGGAGACAGGACTGACGATAAACGACAAGACTGTGATTGCACCCGCTGAGTCGCTGTGTCTTACCTGCAGTGACGGGGACAGCCGGGTAATCCTTATGTCTTCAAGTGGTCCTCATGTCACCCGGCAACAGCGGTACGCTACTACGGCTCGCCAGCGCACAAGCGGGTGTTTTATCGGTGACAGGCGAGAGCCGTAATCGTGTTGTGGACATGTAACTAGTTTAGCAAGATGGTAGCACTTTGACAAGCTGCCGTAGCGGCTAGGTCCCGGTAGCGGTAGCGGTAACGGCTGCCCAGGGACTGGGCCTCCTTCTTCCTTGCAGTGATTGGTGGCTGCTGGTGGCTACAGACAGCCAATAGCCAAGGGGCATCATGCACACACATACACACACACATACACGTGCTGCATGCTGTCTCTGGGCATCACTGGCCTGTCACTGGTGTGATGTGTGTGTTCTCAGTGAGGGCACTCTGGGTCTATTATCTTGTCACCGGGCTGTCAGTGTGTTAATGCATCTCATCCAAGAAATAGTTCTTATTTACTTAATAATATGTCACTTATTTTTTACATAAAATTGTTAAGCTCCCCTCGATTCACTTAGCCAGTCATCATTAAAACAATTTTAATTCAAGCAGTCATCATTAAAGCAATGTTAATTTAAGCAGTCATCATTAAAGCAATCATAATGTAAGCAGTCATCATTAAGCAATGTTAATTTAACTCATTAAAGCATTATCACTGTGTGAAATGTATCTTTCCAAACATCATTGATCACCGAGAAATGTTTTAATGAACCAATTAAGTGCAATTTCAATTGTCAGTGTGTGACAATTGATCATTTAAGCTATTTATTAGACAGAAAAATGCGATTTAAAAATATTTAACAGTTATTATGATATTGACTAAGTTTTTTTCTTCATAATATGAGAATATTTACAAAGATTTTCAAAGGTTGATTGAATGTTCTTTAAAAAAAATATTATGACACAGTTTCAGTTATGATACATTTTGGCTTTTATAATGTGTCGGTTGATTAAAAAAATGTTTGCTATCAGAATCTTTTATATCATAAACCTGATGTGTGGATGAAATAAAATTAAACATGTGTAAATACACTTTCAACATCAAGCCACAGACATAACACATTTCAAGATGAAATATAATATTTTCATCGTAAATTATGATTTATTAGTTAGTCAGATTCCCGTTCCTACAAGGAAGATTAAGATATAGTTAATTTTGTGCTCTGAGATTTAAAACTGACAGGAAATTGAGATATGTTAATTATTCGGAACCACAAATAATGAGCCAAACAGAAATGTGTTCATAAATGAGTGAAATATACAATGAAACAAGTTATCCATTCAAGCAGTTTCCCAGAACTAATGAAAGCACACCAAACAACATTAGTAAAGAAACAGTGTAGATTTCAACTGGAGTTGAGAGAATGCCATCTTTCACAGGGTGTGACAATTGAATCAGACAAATTATCTGCTAACTGTGTTAATGCCGGCACTGTGAGTATCGTCAGATACAGAATTGACAGATATCTGAAGACCAGGAGCTATACTTAGATGAAAACGTGTCAGACTCTTGATAGGGTAATATCTCCCTTACTTGTTTGTCATCTCCAGCCGGTTGCTATGGATATCAATCTTGTTATTAAACATGTTAATAAATCTTGTTCATTTTTTTATCAGAGCCCTGATACAGATTTGCCACACCCTAGTGTGAAATTTGGAGAGACGCACATCCATATTCGCTATTTATAGGACCTCTATCAAATTGAATAAATAAATAAATAAAAAAGCAAGATGGAGAAGTGCTTTTCATGTTGATCATTCAAGTACAAAATGAGATTTTAGAAAACGTAAACTATCTATTTCATCTGCAAAGCCTGCCTTAATGGAAACATATCCGGTCACATCTGAGCAACATTACATTCTGTTTTATTGTATTGGGTACATATTTCATATCGTCATTTATCATTTGATAAAGACATGGGCGCATTTCATGGTCTGACTGCCGTTTGATTGCAGTAGGAATGCAACAGGTTGAGCAACAAAACACTTTGTACATAAGCTTTAGACATAATTGCAATTCAGATATATGCTATAAATGTTTATTTTCTAAATCTGCAGTTATGATGACCAGGCCAGGCAATGATACCATCCAACTGCGTGTGCGTGTGTGCGTGCGTGCGTGCGTGCGTGCGTGCGTGCGTGCGTGCGTGCGTGCGTGCGTGGGGTCACCATTGACCAAAGACAAGGATGGGACATTGGATACTCTGTAGCTTAACACCAACAAGTTGCCATTTGTTTCCCTTCAAACAGAGGTGTAATTTGTTAGGTGATGGCTGTCTAAACAAATGCGGGTAGTTCAAATTGTCTAGTGTCAACATCAAGTAGCGAGAGACAGACAGGTAGACAGACACGTATAGGCAAACACATAGATGGTCAGATGAACAGGCAGGCAGGCAGGCAGGCAGGCAGGCAGGCAGGCAGGCAGGCAGGCAGGCAGGCAGGCAGGCAGGCAGGCAGGCAGGCAGGCAGGCAGGCAGGCAGGCAGGCAGGCAGGCAGGCAGGCAGATAGACAAACATACACACAGACACACACGTGCACATGCACACAGACACACAGACACACACGTACATACACACATGCACACATACAGACACACAGACAGACACACAAACAGACAGACAGACAGACAGACACACAGACAGACAGACAGACACACAGACAGATAAACAGATAGACCAAGGACACCAACAGGCAGACACAAACAGATGGACAACAGGTGGACAAACACACACAGCTACACAAATATAATTTTTAAGACTATAAATAATTTACAGTCAACTGTTTCTTTACTCATTGTCCTTGTGTTGAATACACAAAAATGCCATTAAAAAGCAAACAAACACTCATATATGAGTCGATACATTTATGCTGGTGAATTATCGGTAATTAAAAAAAAATGTGCATCTTGTTGCAAGCCATTAGTACAGTGTATGCCTCTTGCCATTTTCTGTATTTCATATGTCATTTGTTGATCAGATCATTGATGAGATAGATAGTTGATTGCAGTCGCCAAGTGCAGTATAACATCAATAATATGGCTGCACTTGAAGCAGGGCAGGTCACATGACTAGGTCAATTAGCTGGTCTGATGTCAACACCATCAGATGGTTTGATGAATGTCTCCAATTACCACTCCATACAAGTGTCTATTGTTGATCGGTTACCTCTAATGCACGTGTTGAAAAGGTTGTCATGTTGTGTAGATATGTAAGTTTAATGATTAAGTGACAGTGAATCTGCAGTGGTTTCCAGCAGCCATTGTGATCAGACTGATCACCTCAATCATTTATTGGCTCTATTTTCTGTTTCATTTTGTTTCTATGGCATCTAGAAAGATATTTACCGTTTTCTTTAAATGTTCTTTGTTGCATATACCGCAGGGTATATATAATGGTTGGTCATGTTGTAAGAAATTAACTAACTTTGGAACAAAATTGTTAGAAGCGCATGACGTTTCGACCTGTCATCTACAGGTTATAAGTCACACAACTTAGACATGTACCACAAGCCAGCGAACACACTCCGTTCGATGGTAATACACTGTACACCCTAAAGATAGAACACAAACTTTGCTTCTAAGTAAGTAATTTTTTAGTTAATTTCTTCTCCGTCCAGCTTTGTTTGCTTGTTGTTTTTTACCCGTCCACCCCCCATCCACTCATATTTATACCTGTCCAAAGCAGATGTTACCCATCCAAGTGACAGGTGGATGGTCTGGACATAAGGGTACGGCTTTATCTAGAGACCCGTCCACCCATCGTTTGGATGGGTGGAGGTAATTGTTGGATATGTAACACTATTTGGTTGGATGTGTAGGAATTTGAGCATCAAAATAGCTGATTTAATTTGTTTACTATACTTCGAAGTTTGTATCTTGTGAGTGCAATCTGTGCATATATTATTGCATACATTATCTGCTGCGACATTTCTGTACTGGCAAACATTTGTTCCTGCATAAAGACTTGAACGTCAGTTTGTGTGAGTTCGCCCCAGATGCTGGACGGGTTGTAGATTGGGTTGTAGGAGTGCCCTCTAGTGGCCAGGTGTGTCAGATTGGATCCACCATCACAGCTGTGCCAAAGCCGTTAAACTACACAATAGATTTGTTTAAAATTTCGGTAATATTATGAATCCACCCGCTGGACCAATCTCTCTCTGATGTGTGTATTCATGAATAAACCTGCTGGTTTGTTTTAGCAATGATTTGGTGTGCGATTAATGTACTTTGGGCAGCAAATATTGATAGTTTAGTTGATTGTATTGCATCAACATTTTTGCGGTCAATTGTGTAACCAGTTACCAATTTAACCCATGGCTAAATTAATGTATTTATGTAGACAAAACATACATTCTGTTTTCAGTACGGCATTGACAAATCAGTAGGCTAAGAACAAATATATTTATAGTGATACATATGTGTCTGTTTCCCAAGTTATAAATAGAAATGTGGAAAAAATGCATAGTTAACAGTTAATTGTGTTCTTATCTATCCGCGCATGACTGTCATGTAGAGTCAGATGGTGCAATGAGTTCCACGTCAGCTGTTGGCACTAACAAAACGTTTCCTTATCACGTGTCGTAGGCGCCAGAAAGGCGCATTTTTGCGGTGACAGATCAGAAATCGCTTATACATATTCCACGTACAGTTCGAGTGTGTAATTCTTGCTAAATGCAGTTATCAGCGCTAAACGGAAATCTGTTGGATTTGATGAATACGTCAGCGCGGTTATCCGCAAGTGTCCCGGGAGCACTCAGGGGCTTTGTTGGCGGCGATGCGCAATTAGACGGCAATCTGCCCACGGGTACAATGGGCTCACTTGAGGATTATCTCAGCGTTTAATTGGAGAAACATTTGTCGGCATGCATGGTGTGGTAACTTTGTGGTTGTGGTTGTGGGATAACAACCGGCACAGCAGGAATCTGGGCTTCTCCCTCCAAGGTCACCCACGTGAGATGGGAAGAGGGATCTCTCCCCAGGGAAGGGAAGGGAGCAGAGGGGGGTGGTTGTACTACACACAGGATCATAACTGAGTCAACATCATAGGCCATAGGGATGCTCCTGGGGTCAGGCCTGGGCTGTGTGCTGGTGATACTGTCACCTGGTGGTGGCTAGTTAGTTCTATGTTTTGATGGGTCAGTGTTGAATAAGAAAACTTTATGTCATGTTGCAACCTGTGTAACGATTTGTACAAATGGTACAATTATGAATTAAAAAACTAATAATAAAGCTAAAACTTTATGAGTTTAAAAAATAAAGATATGTATGAAAATATAATGAAATGTAAATAAGAAGATATGTTGAACGTATAAAACATATATATACATGTATATGTGATACATTAATAGGATTAATATTATGGTTTTCTGTTGTAGTTTATATATATTAATACATCATAACAAAGGTTTATTTCAGACAGAATTAGTAGTTTTGAGTACATAGTACAAAAGGTAGTACAATATATATATATATATATATATATATATATATATATATATATATATATATATATATATATATATATATATATCAATACCATGCTTTAAGTGTGTACATAAGGAACATGTAGTTCTAGTAAACATGTCATGCACTAAAAGACCAAGAAAAAGCACTTTTTGCATTGAATATACAATACAAAGAAGTGGCAAGTGATTTGTTGACAAGTTTAGTTTTGCACCTGTTTGTAAGTGTTTTAAAAGGGTGGGTCCTTCCCCTTTTGATCGAAGTGTGCTTTCAGGCAGTCACTCCCCACTGCCCCTAAAGGTCTCTCGCCATCAATCAGTGGTCATCATGCTTCCAAGTTTATGCCAATTTTAGTTCACTTTACAGCACTCCAGTCATGTGTAAAATATTGCTTTCACTACTCAGTGTTTTGTTTGGATGAACAAAACCTTGCTGTATGTACCCACTGCACATACAGCCTCCTATGCAAAGCAGTAACGCAAGAGAAGTGATGATTGAAACTGGCCAAATATATGACATTTATTATTAGATGAATCAGATGAACCACATGTATATATATATATATATATATATATATATATATATATATATATATATATATATATAACACATACATCAATGCATATACACAGCAAATATGTTGTCCACAATGGTCTTGCTAATCAAGACCTACACCTTTTAACATATTACAAATTACCGGTACAAACAGTTCTCTCCACAATATATTTACTACTTATTGTCGGTGGGGGTCACTCCACCACTAGGTCACCTAGAATTAAATGTGACCGACCCCCACCTACTATTTATGCCTGGTAAAGTATACTGTTGCACAGTTTACAGTAAAATGCATATGTCACATTTGAGGAATGCACGCTTAACTGGAGACCTGCTTCGTACATGACACAACACCAGCAGATTGAAGAGTGAGAGACAGGCATCAATTAAGAATTTCACCCGAAGGCATGCGTGGTCGGTACACTTGCGCCAGCGACCACAGCGCAGACTGATTCTCTAATAGAGTCACTTAATTTCAATTACGTATCATTGATTGAGATCAATACATGTCGTAAGTGTTGTGGTAGGCGTTGTTTAGAGTCTCGACGGACAGTGTGGCTTTGTCTAGCCATCCACAGCTGTCAGGATCTATTGAATAACGACATCCGTGGAATATATTGAGGAGATCTGTGCAGGTTGCCGGCGCGAGACGATATCGTCCACTAGGGTTGATGTATGATGGCGATGATGATTTTGTCTTTTTAACGGGTGCATATTAAATGGTGATGCATGGTGTGTTTAGGCGCGGTTTTGATGCCACTTTCTGGCATCGGCTCTCAGTTTAGAATAACGTTAGCGGGACAAAGTGTTTAGTGTGTGGGTTATTTATACAGTAGAACAAATAACAACACTGTCTAGAGGAAGATGTGTGACACTTGGCACACAGTGGTCCTGTTGTTCTGTAAGAATGTGCGGCCTAGCTCAGTCATCGTTGCACACAATTCACTCATAGTGGCAACCCATAATTGCTCAATCTGGGATGGTTTTAACTGCTTGGTAACAAGTCGTTTAAACAGGGTTCATTTGGCCTTGACGTTGGTTAAGAAAAACCTGTGTCGATAAAACTAATATATGAATCTCTGGTTTTAATTGTTTGTCAGCACCATTGACTTTTCAGTGACATTTTCTAAAACATCTTCCATAACTGTCTTTGACATGTTTTTACTAGTTTTTACTTCAAAGATTTTATTTTTAGTCTTGTAACCATGTACACTGTACATGCAATGTATTTAAAATAAATGCTGTTCTTTATATAACTCTCTTCCCTTTGATAGACCTGTTTATTCAAACAGCATCTGATCTCATTGCCACTGGAATAACCTGACCATCATACAATGCACCTTTTAGCAAACTCCAGTACTAATGGTTAAAATATATGACAAGTAAACACACAGTTTGATCATCCTTGCAAGCCAGGGGTCATTGCACTGTGCTACAGTACCCCTGGCTGCACCGTTCTGCAAAGGTGAGCAGAGTTGAACTATAAAATTGTAGCAGTTAACTTCGCCAGCCGTTTCTACTACAGCCATGGGAACAGTGCAAATACCAGCCCCAGTTTAAAGACAATTACACGACTGGTGGGAATCCTAATATAATGACCCACTAGCATCCTAAACAATGCATGTAAACTAAGACAAGCAGCCTGTAGTGAGGTTCAGCCCCTCAACTCCGCCTGGAATATAAACGGCCTGCCGATGTGACTGAATTTGAAATAAATAAAATAAGGAGACCTTTTATCAGATAATGTTGTATTATAAAGACTATTCAAAATTTAACTTGTATTAACACAAAATACAAAAAACTAGAAATACAAATTTGCAGTTGTTCATAAAATAGGAATTACGGCAGGATTATCCAGTATCCATAAGGTGGCAGCATTGTTTAGCCCCACATGGATAACATTCAAACGCTGGCGAAGTTACACAGCCGAGCAACAGTCAGTTAAGTGAGACTAAATGTGGCTGAACCCACCCTAAATGATTATCATATGACCGGAGGCTGACCACACATCATATGACCAGAGGCCGACCACACTCTCATGAGCAATATGGGTAACTGGTGGTTGTGGTTGGTACTGACGTAATCAACCGCAGTAACCTCTGGTGTTCGAGGATGGCTTAGACCCGATTAATAATTTTTTAGCTCGTTTAATCCACTTTAAAACCCAAACCTGTTTTTGATCAGTCAAACCAGGTTAATAACAACTCACATCAACACAGCTCACATCAAAACAGCTCACATCAACACAGCTCACATCAACACAGCTCACATCAACACAGCTGATCTAAGAGAAAACACAAACCACAGATGTGTAGACCCTTCCTGTTAACACGTCTTTTTTGGTTTACATCGTTTCCCACTTGAGCAACTATTAATCAGCTGCAGTCATCAAGTATTTATTCATAGACTTGCGTAACTTTCAACAGCCAGATAGGGATGTTGCAATCATACCCTTACACGTGAGTCTGAACTGGTACACCACATATCTTCATTCAGAGTATGTGATGTCTTTCTTTTCCGGCATTGGTGATTGAAGTAATTTAACTTTAACGTGTGTAGCGAATTCTTGTTTCCTTGAAACATGCTAAATATATTTTTACCAGTTGAGACTAGATGCATGTGATTGTATAAGCAATGTTATTTTATTTATAAATGTTTGATGTTAGGAAAAACTTAAAAATATATACTTAAAGAAATAGTAGTATTGCTTGCAGATTTTTAGATTCGGTTTCCTTTTGTTTGCATTACTGAGTCTGGTTACTGATGGTTTAAATGCAGACAAAATAGACTTGATTTTTATTACCATATTATTAAAGTAACTCCTTTTTGGAAAATGTTCAACTTGACCAAGTGTATAGAAACTATGACAACTTTGTATTATCCTTCAAGTATGCAGCATTGACCAGTAAGTTAGGGGTTGATTTTGAACAAGTAAAGGACCTTTGGGGTGAATTGATGCAGTAACTAGTGGATCAGACTCTTCATCAACAGAAACCGAGTGGAAACCCTGAGCTGTCATGTCAGTCCCTTCAGCAAGCCAATTCACTCAGCCGTATGAATGAAGACCTGGCTGTAGACAGTGGTGGATGTATATGTACAAAATGTCTTTGTGCATTAATTACAGCATGGCTGAATGCTTCACAGGGGAGTTGAGATGGTGTTCATTTGAACATGTCTGTGTGTAAAGGCCAGGACACTGCACTGTGCGAGAATTTACCTTTGTAAGTCACTGACGTTTCCATGTTGGTTTATTTGTTGTTGTCAGGAGGAAGATGATGAGATGGAAGGAGTGAGAGAGGAGAGCAGCAGCGAAGGAGGAGTGTCAGAGGAAGAGGAGCTGGAGGAACTTGACACGGTCAGTTCTACTTTCACTTTCATTTTTCACACCCGCAGCTCATGTCAAAATGGTAATCACCTGTGAATGGGGCATTACCATGGATCTGGTGGTGTTCAAATAAAGTTTATTGTCATTCTTAATACTAACTTTATTTGTCATAATATCTTATCATGTAACAATATTTTGATGTGTTACATTTTGGGGTAAATGTATTTGGCATGTTTCTTGGTTTGGTGGATTCTTAAGATAGTGTTACAAGCAGCTATTGCCCAGCTTTGGGATGAATTAGCTGCCAGAACACCAGACAGATAACGACAGATACAACATGTTGCTGTTTGCTGAATTGATAAATACCTTAACAACTGTTTGTATTCAGACATGCAAAATAACTAACTTCTCAGCTATCTGAAAACACAAGGTATAAAATAATAATTTTGGTGTACAACACATATTCACTTTTACAGTATTTGGACACATAAAAATAATAAATGCCCTGCAACACATGACTGATAAAATAATAATTTTCCTAAATTTGCAAGTTGTCTAAAAAGTTAGTGTCTGAATGTGTACAGTCATTACTGTGTCACCCACTGCTGGATGTCTTGTGCGGTATCTACACCACTGTCACCACATGTTTGTTGTTTGTTGATTCAGATCAGCGTCACAGACAGCAGCAATGTGATGAAGTACGACGCGACAATTGACATCGATGAAGAGAGACAGTTGTAAGTAAACGCTGCGTGTGTCTCCTTTTGTGACAAGACTAAACAGGCCGACGTGTGACATTGGATAAACCATGGTATCTCTATGAGAACCTTATTTTCAGATCAGGTGCTGCCATCTGGTGGTGGTCAGTGCAGTTAAATCAACTCTGCTTTTCAGACATAACCGATAAAGATTACTGTAAAGTATGAGCGAAGGATTTACTGTTTGGTCTTATTTCACAAGAAGGAGCCCATCAAAAATTATTAATTTAAATATAAACACGTCTAGCAAATTGAGCATATTTTGGAACAAGCAAATGAATACTAAAATTGTTTTTCATTGTATATAATACACACACACACACACACACACACACACACACACACACACACACACACACACACACACACACACACACACACACACACACACACACACACACACACACACACACACACACACACACACACACACACACACACACACACACACACACACACACACACACACACACACACACACACACACACACACACACACACACACACACACACAATTGAGACTACCTGAGTAATGTCAACCTTGTATTTCAGTGTGGAGACAGTATAGGCTGGATATGACATCTGTGTATCATGTGTCCAGCAGAGCGTGACATGTCATTGGGTTTCAGTCTGGAAACTGTATGCCAAGACATGACATGTGTAGAGGTTATCCATTGGATTTGTAGACTGATATGACATCTACATGTCCACTGGAGTGTGACACATGATTCTGTTTCAGTGTGGAAACAGTGTAGACTAAAGTGATGTATATTGTGTATCCACTAGAGCATGACATGTGGTTGTGTTTAAGTCTAGAGATAACATAGACTGATATGACAAACAACATGACATGTAATTGTGTTTCAGTCATGAGACAGCATGAGGCTGATATGACATCTGTGTCCAGTAGACCGTGACTTGCAACTGTGTTTCATTCAGCAGATAGTTGACTGATAGGACATTTGTGTCCAGTAGACCATGACATGTAACTGTGTTTCATTCAGCAGATAGTTAGTTGACTGATATGACATCTGTGTCCAGTAGATCGTGTCATGTAACTGCGTTTAAGTCAGCAGATAGTTGACCGATAGGACATTTGTGTACAGTAGACTGTGACGTATATGTAACTGTGTTTAATTCGGGAGAAAGTTGAATGGTATGACATCTGTGTCCAGTAGACCGTGACATGTAACTTAACTGTACTTCACTCAGGAGATAGTTGACTGATAGGACATCTGTGTCCAGTAGACCGTGACATGTAACTGTGCTTCACTCAGGAGATAGTTGCCTGTTTATGATATCTGTGTCCGGTAGACCATGACATGTAACTGTTTCATTCAAAAAGATAATTGACTGATATGACATCTGTGTCCAGTAGACCGTGACATGTAACTGTGCTTCACTCAGTAGATAGTTGACTGATCGGACATTTATGTCCAATAGACCGTGAAATGTAACTGTGCTTCAGTCAGGAGATGATAGGATATCTGTGTCCAGTAGACCATGACATGTAAATGTGCTTCACTCAGGAGATAGTTGACTGATAGGACATTTGTGTCCAGTAGACCGTGAAATGTAACTGTGCTTCACTTAGGAGATAGTTGACTGATAGGACATTTGTGTCCAGTAGACCGTGAAATGTAACTGTGCTTCAGTTAGGAGATAGTTGACTGATAGGATATCTGTGTCCAGTAGACCATGACATGTAACTGTGCTTCACTCAGGGGATAGTTGACTGATCGGACATTTATGTCCAGTAGACCGTGAAATGTAACTGTGCTTCACTTAGGAGATAGTTGACTGATAGGACATTTATGTCCAGTAGACCGTGAAATGTAACTGTGTTTAACTCAGCAGATAGTTGACTGATAGGACATTTGTGTCCGGTAGACCGTGACGTATATGTAACTATGTTTCATTCGGGAGGAGACAGTTGACTGATATCACATCTCTGTGTACTGTGTGTTCACCGAAATGTGACGTCCTGTTTCAGCCTGGAGAAGCTGCAACAGGCGCGCAGTGACCAGATGTTCCCGGACGAAATGGACACGCCGCAGGACGTCTCCGCCAGGGTCAGATTTCAACGGTGGGTGGGCACCTAGTGCCGTGGTGCAGTCTAAATGCAGTCACTGCTCGTGGCTTTTGGAAGATACACCGGCACCTCTTGTCCCATCAGCCAGGGGAAGTAAGAGATCCCGTGCCAGGGGGTGAGGGGTGGGGGGTGGGGGTGAATATGTAACCTGTCATGCCAGCCGTCTTGTGCCGTTTCGTCTACCCCATGTCGTCTATGTATTTTGGAAATGATACAGAAACCTGTTGGTTGCCTCTACCCGGAGTCCGTGCCAGGGGGAGTCAGATATCCCACAATGCACCTGGACACGTGTCGTCCATCTTGGGCAGTTTCATTCACTCCATGTTGGCTGTTTCTTTTTTTGGAAAAGACGTTCAGAACGTTTGGTGTATTCTGTCTGGTTTCTGTGCCCGGGGAAGGGAAATATCCCAGATGGGAGTAAATGTGTGTCATGTTGGGACTCGATCTAACAACCATGTGAATCACACTAGGAAATGAGGATGTTTTGAGGAACCATTAAAATTATGTTATAATAATCTTTGTAAATCAGATTACGACTTCATGATAACGTCCATTGTGATAATGAAATAAAAAAACTTGCTTTAAAAGTGCTCATTTGCATATCAACGCCAACAGTAGGTTCAGTAAGATGGCATGCGAACATGTCATCTACTTACTTGTGTACCAAGATTAATGCAAATTAATTTATTTCAGCCATAGAGCTTATGTTTTTATGTACAGATGTATGTACAATGAATGTTACATGAGTGTGTATGTGTTTAGGTAATGAATGTTGTACTACGACAGCTGTATTTTTTATTTATAGTACTTTTACACAAGACCCATATCCATATAACCACAGCTTAATTCTTTAAACATAAACAAAGGAAATTTGTTCTCAAGACTGAATAGTCAGTTTGATCGGTAACCTGGGATTATAGGTAAAATAAATCAGATTTATCTTGCTGGGAAGTGGTAGGTGACTCGAAGCTGCAGGTTATCATGTGTAATCAAGAGATGATGGCACATCAAAGAAGCTGGATTTAAATGAATGAATGATTCCAGTGCTAAATGATTTATCAGTGCAGATGTTGGATTAGGATTAATTGATGGTGATGTGAATTGATTCACAGACTTCTAAGTTGCCAGCGTCTGACTGTTACTGAATACTGATAGCGTAAGTAGTTAAGACATAAGAAACATTGCAGATTGACCAGGTACCTGGTGTACTCTGACACTGACTATGCAGTGTCTGTGAAGATTATCAGTATTTCACAAGAAGGCTGGAATCATTAGATATCTGGGCAATCATTGGACCTGGTTTAGGATTAAAGGTTTGATTTATTGTGTCATTACCGAGGTGGTAATTATAATAGGGATTTGTGCGATAATGCCAATTACTGACAATGGCGATGTTTGGTTTTTTAACGTTGTGGCTACAATAAAAATCTTTACCAAACTGTTCGTTTTGAGTTGTAATTGTGTAACATAAAAATAGAGTTAATAGACTAGTGATTCGTTACTTCTGTAATATCTCATATAGCATAATATCAGATTGATAAAAAATAAGGTGTTTTAATTATTATGTTTTCAGATATCGTGGCCTAAAGAGTTTCCGCACATCACCGTGGGACCCAAAGGAAAACCTGCCCCATGAATATGCCAGAATCTTTCAGTTTGGCAACTTTCGGCGGACATGTCGGAGAGTGCTGGCAGAACAGAACGAAGACGGGGCCCAGGTATGTCCAGGTTGTGTGAGGGGTTATACCTGCTAATTAGTAAGTCATTTATTTCCATCAGCAAGAGTAGAAAACAATTGTACATCTGTTGAATATATTGTTCATGGCTCTAAGAATGGTTTATTGTAGTATAATTAACTTACTTTGGAGCTTAATGTCGAAGATGAGTACGACGTTTCGACCTGTCATCTACGGGCTTTGTTCACATATTGGTGTCACGTGTGTTACCTCAGATTTCGGCGGAATAATTTGGTTGTAGATGGCAGGCAGATGGTATCCCTGGTCTATCTTCATGGTGGGAGAGCCCCCAATTCAACTAACACAAAAATAAAACAATTGTACACCTGTTGTTTATTTTTTTAAATGTTTGTTGGTGGAAAAGAGCTGAATATAAGTAAAACTTACAGAAGATAAGGCCTTGACTAGAAACGTATTTGCGTGAACACAGAGATGTTTCACAACGTCATCAACATTACACTGTAGTAGTTCATATTAATTACATTCGTCTATTCTCTTAGCATGGTAAGAGATGATGCCTGGTGCCTACGTTTCTTGAAAATGCGTGAACAATTCCACAGCTGTTGCATCAATTATGTTTGCAGCACGTAGAAATGAATTTAGGTTTCGGCTGATTTACATGTTGTAAAACCTTTGAACATTAAAAGTCCAATTTTTTTTACAGGGATATAAACTATTTACCACAGGAACCAAACATTTTCCATCAATATAGTTACTTTACCTGGCATCTCTGGTTTGAGTAAAAAATTGTACATTTTCATAACACTAAATTCCCTGACAAATTAGATGTTTTTACAATGCATTAATTTTTTCATGGATGTTTGTAGACATGCCTTGTACAGTTCTGAGAATGCTATTTTTGATACAGGTTTACGAGTTCAAAGAATGTTTTACCAGGCATTAACAACTGCCGTCCTTACCTAAAGCGAGAAGCGATGTTTTCGAGCATTTTGTGTTGTTCAAACAACAAATGTTCACACCCTCTGGTGGTTGGCATGTGAATCAAAGGGTATGCCAGGAGCTACAGGAATGGGTATGTCACCCTCTGGGCCCCTGTGTGACTATATATGGGATGTATCAACTAGTTCTCCATACATGCTGTGATAGACCAGACAGTAAATAGTTGCTGTGTTTGTTTCAGCCCGGCTGGTACATCACTGTTCACATACAGGACGTGCCGCGAGAATTCATGGGTGAGTGTACTATGGCCTACATATTGGACATGCCCGGCACGGTGCCAGTGACGAAGCATGCCAGGTGTTATGGGCCAATCAGATTACTGCATCTGGTGATAATCACTGATCAGTTCTCTTGGCCGCCGCAAGACAGAATACATTTAATTTCAGTCAGATGTGTCATAGTTGACTTCTACATTTACAAGATAGTTAAATTGTATATTCACACAGTTGCCTTATGAGTTTTACCAAAAAAAGAGTATTTAATATGGAATATAGTCTGTGTGATTTATTATGTGACAAGCCAAATGTTTCCTTGAATCTCCATTTTGGGTTTTCCTCCCAAATCTCAAACATATCTAGCTTCATCCTTCTCACTCCTGATCACCCAGTGTCAGTGGTCATCTCTTGTCTTGTACTACTACCCCCCCCCCCCACCGGTCATCCAATGGTCATCACTTGTTAGTTCCGTGGTGATCACGTGGTGATCACGTGGTCATCTCATGTCTTGAATAGTCATACTCCCCCTGGTCATCCAAAAGGTCATCTCATGTCTTAAATAGTCATACTCCCCTGGTCATCCAAAAGGTCATCTCTTGTCTCATATCCTCATATCTAGTCATTCAGTGATCTTCACGTCTTGTAGAGTCCTACTGCCCTGGTCATCCAATGGTCATCTCTTGTCTTGTAGAGTCCTACTGCCCTGGTCATCCAATGGTCATCTCTTGTCTTGTAGAGTCCTACAACCCTGGTCATCCAATGGTCATCTCTTGTCTTGTAGAGTCATACAACCCTGATCATCCAGTGGTCATCTCTTGTCTTGTAGAGTCATACAACCCTGGTCATCCAGTGGTCATCTCTTGTCTTGTAGTCCTACAACCCTGGTCATCCAATGGTCATCACTTGTCTTGTAGAGTCCTACAACCCTGGTCATCCAATGGTCATCTCTTGTCTTGTAGAGTCATACAACCCTGGTCATCCAATGGTCATCTCTTGTCTTGTAGAATCCTACTGCCCTGGTCATCCAATGGTCATCTCTTGTCTTGTAGAGTCCTACAACCCTGGCCATCCAATGGTCATCTCTTGTCTTGTAGAGTCATACAACCCTGATCATCCAATGGTCATCTCTTGTCTTGTAGAGTCCTACAACCCTGGTCATCTAGTGGTCATCTCTTCTTTTGTAGAGTCATACAACTCTGGTCATCTAGTGGTCATCTCTTGTCTTGTAGAGTCCTACAACCCTGGTCATCTAGTGGTCATCTCTTCTCTTGTAGAGTCATACAACTCTGGTCATCTAGTGGTCATCTCTTGTCTTCTAGAGTCCTACAACCCTGGTCATCCAATGGTCATCTCTTGTCTTGTAGAGTCATACAAACCTGGTCATCCAATGGTCATCTCTTGTCTTGTAGAGTCATACAACCCTGGTCATCCGGTGGTCGTCTTTGGCCTGCTGCCCCATGAGCAGAAGATGTCGGTGGTCAACCTGATGGTGCGTCCAGTGGGGGGGACGTCCTGTCTGCTCAAGTCCAAGGAGCGGGTCATCTTCCACGTCGGCTGCCGCAGGTTCGCTGCGAGCACCGTGTACTCAGAACACACCAACGGGGACAAGTACAAGGTATGTGAGGGTGAGAGGTCACTAGAGCGCAGAGGTTCAGGGGTAGAGCTTCGGACTCTCAACTACGAGAACTCGTGTTCGAATCCTGTGCTGTGGTGTTAAAACCTTGGGCAAGTTTTTTCACTCTACATTGCTCCGGTTCGCCCAGCTGTATAAATGAGTACCTGGCTGTAGACAGTGGTGACAATGTGTACGAGCACCCTGGCGCACATTAGTTGTAGCAAGTGGCTGGATGCTTCCCAGAGAAGTTGAGACAGTGTTTGATTGAAAAGGTCTGCCGGGGAAGTAAAGTGTAAAAAGCGCTTTGAGCAGTCCTAAAGACTGGATACTGCGCTATATAAAAACTTATCTTTATTTTTTTTACTTAGAGGGTGAGGGTCATCACTCGTGACAAATGCACCCTCTTTAGGGTAACACCGCCAAGTCAAGTTGGCTTGAGAGTCAACAAATAATAACATAGTAAATTATCCAGTTTCTTATGATATTTCGCACCGTCAATGAAAATTTAGTGTTGTTATTTGTAAGTATAAGTAGTACATTAAGAGTTTGCCTATTTTTTTGGCATTGTTTTTAGAATTTATATGTACAATAGTCAGAGTCATGCGCTCAGCTATTAGAAAGAACCATCTTTCGTACTGTTACCCGTGGCTGAAACAACAAACCAGACTTCATCTGTGCAGCCTCACAGTAGATCTGCCAGTTGTTGTTCAGTGCTACTTCACAAATCTTGGAGGTGCCTCCCTGTCAGTCTTGCGACAGGCACCAAATGATAAATATAAGACAATTGACAACAGTTTCAAAACTGACAGCCTGCTGACAACTGTAGCTGTGTATGGAATTCCAGACAGCTACAATCAATCAATAGTAACCCTCTTTATATTCCTTGGGTGAAAATGAAAGCTGCAATCTGAGCTTTCTCTGTTGTCGCACCAACTCTGTGGAATTCACTTCCTGGTCAATGTTATGTTTTATTAAAAGGAAATATACTTTCTTTCCGCTGTAAAAACCTATCTCTTTAATGCTGTCTCTCCTGCTTAGCTTCCTAGCAACTTCATCCATGCATCAATGACTCGTGCATTGTTATACGATTACGAGATTGCTTAATCCCTTGGTTTTGTCGCGCCACTGAGCTTGATCTTCCAAAGTATTTGCGTATAAGATGTCATTATTATTATGGATGACTTGTGTGTTTCAGTACGAGAGATTCCTGCAGCAAGCAACTGTAGTCGCGACAGTCTACGCCCCAATCACCTTCCCCCCTGCAGGGGTTCTAATATTTAAAGAGAAGACAAATGGTAGGTCTGACCTTAGTTGATAATAATACATAATAATATCAGTACACTTTGTGTGGTTTTTATTAAATTTTTCAAATAAAATTATGTATGTTGTATAACAACTAAAGTAAAAATTGTATGACTACATTCAGCAATGTTAAAATTATCAGATTATAAAATAAAGATTTTACTCAATTAGTTTAAAAGTGATGTAGAAAAATATCCAAGGTAATATTTGTCAGTCAATAAATCATATCATCTGCCACCAGATCATTGTTTAAATGAGTAAGTCTTCAGTTGGCACTTAAACTGTAGACACTCAGTGATTCAGGTACAGTTCATTTCACTAATTTGAAATGTAGGCCAGATAGAAATAATTGGGGGGATGTTTCATTAAGGGTAAACGATATGCTGACATGTTTATCAACTAACCTCTGGCTCTGCTAACCAAAAACCTGACAATAATAAAACTGTAAGTGCCTGATTTGTTCAGGTTCAGTGATACTTAGCACGCGGTGATGGAGTAACTTAGTACTAGACGTCTCTGTTTAGTCACCCAGAGGGATTTAACCTAAATCTCTTGTGGTAAGTCTAAGCTGTTGACCATTCAATGCTGGAGCACAAGGACGGTTTCAGATGATAATGGGTTAAAAATATACATGGACTACATTATGACTAAATAATACCATAATATATGCAAACAATTTGCCTAAATCACTAACATTTTCTGAGTGTAAACTAAAATTCCAGGAACCTCCTATTTCCATGGTCCTGTAGCCTACAACACTGAACATCGTAGAATTAGTGAGATTTAATTTCTTAAACACTGAGCACCAAGGAGCCCTGTCTAGGTAATAGAGGGGTGTTTTATTTTGAGTTTTCACTCCTAGAATTAATGAGAGTTAATTTCTTAAACACTGAGCATCAAGCAACCCTGTCTAGGTAATATAGGGGTGTTTTAGTTTGAGTTTTAACTCTAGAATTAGTGAGAGTAAATGACTCGACACTGAGCACCAAGCAGCCCTGTATAGCTAACATAGCTAGACATCAACATAGCTTTAAGTTTTAATGAGATTTAGCGAGTCCATGACTTTTTTCCAATATTCATATGTGGATTCTTTCGTGTCCTTGGGCAGAGATCCCAGGTATAGTATCATTTCTAAAAGGGGTGAACCTGATTGTCAAATTTCAAAATAGCAGCTGGAGGAGTCATTCCCTAGATCAGTAGTGTAATTGTGAGACCACAGCTCCTTAGTTAAATGTAATGAACATGGCCTTGTCTAATTGGGCCTTTAGGCATAGTGGCTAAACCAGAAATCACAACAAACCAGTGTTGGTAATGGTCAATTATAAATGGAATGACAAAATACATGGCATCGCAATGTTCAGAGTTAGTGCGGTGGGCATCCAAAGGTTTTTGATTAATTAAGGCCTATCCAATTTGCCTGTTGGAAAGGTGTTAAAATATGAATGTTTAAAGAAATGTATAATAAAAAGTCTGAAATTTGAATATATGATAACAGTTGTCAATAATGGTTATAATTGGGAATGTGCAAAATCACCATTATATGTAGGTTGTTGTCATTATGGGGAATTTAATTACTTGGATACTGACTCGTAAAGAGGGGGCTAACTCAGGTTTGATGCTCAGATTGTGGTAATCCCATGTGGTGTAATTTTATTCAGGGGAGGTTATGAATTCACATTTAGCTGCACGCATGTGACAGATTGACAGTGAATGGTTCGGCCCAAATGTACAGACAGTTAGCAGTACAAAATAACACAGCCATTCAGGTCTTTCAAAAGTAACTGTTATATTTAGGGCAATTCCACGGTAACGGAATTACAATTCACAATATTTTTTGGTTTAAAATGGTTATATTTTCCCATTCAGCATGTGTCTAGAAAAGAAACTTAAACATGGTTTGAAGTCCACACTACACCCTATAAGTACCAGTGGTACCTGTTAAAAAATATAAAATAATTATGAAATTATGGCTGTTTTAATTTTGGTAACGGAATTACTCAGAAAATTTGAACATCAGTTTTTATTAAATGTCATGACATATCGTCTGAAATCTGCAATCTACCAGGGCCAACACCTAGCATTAATAAATAGATATATAACATGACCTTGTATTGGATAGAATTTTACTCATGATATATGTACTGTTTTTTATAGTGAACAGGTTTTGATCGGTAACGGAATTACATGCAATAGTAACGGAATTACAAGTCTGACTATTTTTGGAATAAAACAACAAATAATAATTGATGCTCATTTTTTCCTTTTTTGCAAGATTACAGAACACCATAACTTCATGTTCTACTAAAAATAACAATTGTACTGGCCAATAATTGTACGCACAGTACAGCGATGTATTTCACATTTAACTCAAAATCAGTCGAAAGCAGTTATTGAACTCCTGTCCATCTGTGGGTCATGGAGGATGTTAATGTCACAATCTTTATCAGTAGAGGCAGTCAATATATCTTCAACATCAGGCCACAAAAATTTACATAGTTCAACACACTTCAAGTAATTTGTCACCTTAGTTTAAAAACCCCGGGAAGACACTTTTTTTTTACAACCATCCACTTTAAGTCCAGACATTTTGGCAAGGTCTTTTCTGTATTCTCAAGTTTAATTACCCATGCTGTTGTGTTCTTTATCATCTTCATTATTTCAATGTTTTAATTTTGAAGAAGTTCCTCGTGGTTTTGTATAACAGTCACAAACAATGTAACCAACTACCCTCTGACTCTTTGCAACTGCTTAATGGTGGGAATGAGACTGATCTCATTCCAGTCATATGAACTTTATAATTTTTAATTCAACCATGGCTTAGTTGATGCATCCATGTAAAATA
Source organism: Oasisia sp. SBJ-2009 (assembly GCA_964017155.1). NCBI lineage: Eukaryota > Metazoa > Annelida > Polychaeta > Sabellida > Siboglinidae > Oasisia > Oasisia sp. SBJ-2009. The sequence continues at coordinate 46,013,858 of OZ024854.1, forward strand.
TTCTGACAGGTCCTGGCAGCAGGGCTTTATGCAGGATCAAATTATTGCCAGGTTTGGTTTGCCAGTCACATGTTTTGGTAGACACGTTGATGTTAACTGTTAAGCTAGTTTATAAACTTCAACATTGTGCCTGATGACCTGAAATGGGCTACAAACACACATGTGACACCATTTACACTCACTTTCAAGGCATAACTAACAATATCTAAGGTTTTGGAAGACCTTTTTTTTTTTTGCTCCTTCATTTTTTTGCCCGTCCTCCATATTTCTACCCGTCCATATTCGTTTTTACCCGTCCAAATGACGGGTGGACGGGTCTCTAGATAAAGCTATGCCTGGCAGCAACTTTGTTAAACTCATTGGATGTGATCACGCGATATCACTCCAGAGAACAATTGGAGTCATAGTCTTAGACAATAAACCTTAGCCATGTGGTAAAGAAATACTGTGTAGAATTTCTTTGAAAGTCCATGAACACATTCTGCAACTGATCTCTGATAGATAATCTGGCCAATCTTGTAGATTTATATGGATCACGGCTGCCATTCCGGTGTAGTATCGCGATTTTTACAGATAGTATATGTTACAAATGGTGCATGTTTCTGAATCCATGGACAATTTTCATAAAGTCCAAAGATTCCATTCATATTTAACTGAAACATTGTCCCAGTGCCTGTGCTGACCTCTAATGTACTTAGGTCCCATTATTTGTTTCTTATTATGATTTATAGTGCAAGAGAAAAAAACATGTAATTCTGTTATTGTAATTCTGTTACCAAAATGTAATTCCGTTACCATGATTCCCGCAATATGAGATAAGACACATATAAATTGTGTACTCTCACCTATTCGTGGGTGTATCTAATAAGAGAATTTCAAGTAACTGTTAATTTTGATCACTTGTTGGCTCTCAGGAAAACTTTATGTACTTTTTCGGTAACGGAATTACATAATAAATATATGAAAATGTGTGACTACCCATATCAAAATACAGCTTATGCAGTACAAGTTGCTTTCTGAATTTTGAACACATACAGTATGAACTTTGAAAATCTATCAAACAAAGGTAAATTAGTTTAGAGTTTATGGTAAGATGGGAGGGGTTTCTGTTGGCCCTTGTTTTTCCATTAGTTTGACTGCTAAGAATTCACTCCATTAGAAATGCAATTAAAAAAAATTGTGAACTGACGGCACAATTTGTTTACTTGGGCCTGAATTTTACGTATGTTTTACATCAATGGTACAACTTTTACACTGTTTCAACAAGATTTAATTTTTAGCACTCTGGGCTCTCCAATATGGAATTGCCCTTTACGTTATTGTTATGGACGGGTTAAGATAGGTTTTACTTTGTCAAACTTGATGAAAGAACTGCATATCACTAATACAGTTAGCTCACCAAATAAACAGTTGGTTTATACAAGTGTTTGAAGAAAATATCGTCATTTTTTATTTGATGTGCCGTGGTAAAAGATCGTGACCATTAAATATATTGGTGTTACAAAATCATGACAGAGACATGTTTTGTATTTGGTGCTTGGAGATAAATTTTGAAGTATGCAGATGTTATAAATATTATAAGACTTTGTAACTGACACTGTGGCATTCATTTAACCATTGGCAAAATAATTTTCACTAAGTGTGCCTGATCATGTCAGTGGTGCCACCTGGTGAATGTGCGAGTAACTGATGTACACCTGGTGGACATGTGAACAGTTGGCATGAATATGACATGGTCAATGAGCTCAACTCACAGCACCACTGGGTCAGACCCACACTGAAAATAACTTTGATAAGTGCTAGCATAATTTTGTCATCCAGATATTTAACTGGTAATTCACTTCAATCAATTTATTTCAAAACACACAACATGAAAAATAGTTACATATTGATATTGAATGAATAAAAAATAGGACACCTGTCTAGAATATTTTGTCGTAGCACACTTTTGAGGCATTTTGTGTTTTTCTCAATATACATTTTATGCTTCTGTATCGCTCACAGCCAGGTGAAGGTGTGGTTAACAGATTGGTCACAGTAACCTAGACAAGTCACACTGACTGGTCACAGTAACCTAGACAAGTCACACTGACTGGTCACAGTAACCTAGACAAGTCACACTGACTGGTCACAGTAACCTAGACAAGTCACACTGGCTGGTCACAGTAACCTAGACAAGTCACACTGACTGGTCACAGTAACCTAGACAAGTCACACTGACTGGTCACAGTAACCTAGACAAGTCACACTGGCTGGTCACAGTAACCTAGACAAGTCACACTGACTGGTCACAGTAACCTAGACAAGTCACACTGGCTGGTCACAGTAACCTAGACAAGTCACACTGGCTGGTCACAGTAACCTAGACAAGTCACACTGGCTGGTCACAGTAACCTAGACAAGTCACACTGGCTGGTCACAGTAACCTAGACAAGTCACACTGACTGGTCACAGTAACCTAGACAAGTCACACTGGCTGGTCACAGTAACCTAGACAAGTCACACTGACTGGTCACAGTAACCTAGACAAGTCACACTGACTGGTCACAGTAACCTAGACAAGTCACACTGGCTGGTCACAGTAACCTAGACAAGTCACACTGACTGGTCACAGTAACCTAGACAAGTCACACTGGCTGGTCACAGTAACCTAGACAAGTCACACTGACTGGTCACAGTAACCTAGACAAGTCACACTGGCTGGTCACAGTAACCTAGACAAGTCACACTGACTGGTCACAGTAACCTAGACAAGTCACACTGGCTCCCTGTTTATGTCTCAGAAGTGCAATATACGTAATAGTTTCTAAACATTAATATGCCCTGGTTTTTATATGGAACAGTGGTCAAGTGTTGACACATTGATATATCAAACGCAGGCAACCATTTTGTTACAATGGCAAAATCGAGCGCCTGGATTCTAGCAGTGCCAAAAATAGGAGGATTCCTTATTTCCCTCCTGGTTTGGCATAATGAGAAGAATGGGGAAGGTTTATTAACGGGTTCACACAAGTTTATACCTGACGCACCCTTCGGCATGAACATGTTTGACTGTGGTTGACTGTAGGTGAGCATGAGTTGGTGGCCACAGGCAGTCTGCTGTCGGTCAACCCTGACCGGGTCGTCATCAAGCGAATCGTCCTCAGCGGTCATCCCTTCAAGATCAACGCCAAGTCAGCCACTGTCAGATACATGTTCTTCAACAGAGGTAAACCTTCAGGGTCTAACAACATGGACCACACAACAATTCTGCAGTTACATCTATGATTATCCTGCTACTTGTGGCTATGAAACTACGGTGGAATATTGACATTATTGAGCCTATTATCTATGCCACAAACTGACTTGTATAACCTGAACTCATTTCCTGGATTGCTATGCACCAGCACCACGACTATGGGATGAATTACCTGTGAATAGTCGTGCATCTGGAACATTGTCTATGTTTATAAAGTGTTTAAAGACATATCTTTTTATTAGACATTTTAATTAATTCAAATTGTTGTGAAATGACAGACACTGCTTTAGAATTTCTTTAGTGTTATACACGTTTTAATAAGTGTTTAAAGGTTTACTAGTGTGCATCGTAAAACCAATTTTTTTATTTATATTAATTTATATAATTTACATTTATTAATACATTTATTATATGTCTTGTATAGCGCATCGATCCGCCATGCGGGAATTAGCGCTATAGAAATACAGTATTATTATTGTTATGTGAATTATCATGGACTGTCCTGGGTTAAGCTTAACGTATATGTGATGTGGAGGTGTTACTGAGTTGACCTTAGCTGTATTGTCACCAGTTTTCAAGTACAACACAGGAATTAGCAACCATCAATACACACTTGACATACACATGCTAAGGTTCATCCTGCCATGTCTCAGAACTGTTTTAGGTTATTCACTTTGAGTGGGCATTCTTTAGCAGTGATGTGACATTGATGTGAACTCTCACTGAGAGGGGGGGACACACTGGCCGTGTAGTTTCTGTACAACGAGGTGGCTTCTTGTTTCAGAGGATATTGCGTGGTTTACCCCGGTGGAACTTCGCACCAAGTGGGGTAGGCGGGGACACATCAAGGAGTCTCTAGGTAGGTGGTACAAGCGAGGGTGGAGGGTGACTGTGTGAGGGTGGTTGAATGAGGGTGGCTGAGTGAAGATGATTATGAATGAGGGTAGTTATGAGGGTGGTTTGAGAGAAGATTGCAGAGTGAGGGTGATTGTGTGAGGGTGGCAGAGTGGGGGTGGCAGAGTGGGGGTGGCAGAGTGGGGGTGGCAGAGTGAGTGTGGCAGAGTGGGGGTGGCAGAGTGGGGGTGGTAGAGTGGGGTGGCAGAGTGGGGGTGGCAGAGTGAGGGTGGCAGAGTGAGTGTGGCAGAGTGAGTGTGGCAGAGTGGGGGTGGTAGAGTGGGGTGGCAGAGCGAGGGTGACACAGTGACGGTGGCAGAGTAAGGGTGGCACAGTGAGGGTGGCACAGTGACGGTGGCAAAGTGAGGGTGGTGAAGAGGTCAGTGACTCCCTCTATGTTGCAGGCACCCATGGTCACATGAAGTGTGTATTTGACGGTCAACTCAAGTCACAAGACACGGTCCTCATGAATCTCTACAAGCGCGTCTTCCCGAAGTGGTCGTACGAGGGTGTAGTGCGGGCACCAGTCACCAGCACTAGTGCAATAAACAGCAGCACTAGTGCACTGCAGGAAATGGCAATGAATGAGATGTTTGACTGAGGCTTTAGTCAGCCAATCTTTTATCACTGTCACATGAAATATTTGTCTGAGTGATCATCTGTATTATTAAAGGAATACTCCAGTCAGTGAGAGATTCACAGCAATTTCTTACACAAGTATAATATGTTGGTAGTGAATAGTAATTGTGCATAAAGATCTTTAATAAACAATTAATATTTGTACCAGAAACACTCGATGTTGGATTCCGGGCACTGCCATCTTGAGATTTATGCGCCAGTGATGTAAACTGCTTACGTCACTGGCGATAAATCTCAAGATGGCAGCTCTCTGAATCTAAGATAGCATGTTTTTGATACCATTAAACAATAACTAATTGTTTATTGACGATCTTTATGCACAATTACTAGGCACAACCAATATATTATACATATGTAAGTTAATACTGTGAACCTTTCACTGACTGGAGTATCCCTTTAGATGATGGATAAATATATGTGTGTATACATACTGTATATGTATGTATAATCCATTGGTCATGCTTGATGTTTTATGATTGTTAATTAAATATATACTTATGCGTACATATCTACATCAAAGTTGTGTATTCATTGAACATCCCAGTGCATCTGAGGCCTTTGTCTGCAAAACAAGTGAATCAATTTTGTGCATTTCAATATTAGGCTTCTCTTCTGTTGGGCTTTGCTAAATGACAGATCGGAAAACTGTTATTTTATCGATCAACTGTGTACTGGGTTTTATGTGTTTTGTCAGAAATTACCTCTACCATTATTCACCCTATTGTGGTACAAAAACTCTTACTTCAATTTATTGTATTTAATTCCCGTTGCAGACAAGCTCTTGTAGTGTGTGGCCCACCATGCCAAAATGAGATGTCTCAAAACATTTCAGGATCAGATACAAGCCAAAACACAACTACACCATCATACAGTAATCCAGAATAGACTGGTCTTCAATGTATATCAATATTACCCAAATGTGTTTATTTTAATGTTTTGGTGACACTAATGTATTTTTCTGGCAATGGTTCAAACTACAGTTGTTAATGTGAACATTGGCACCTACAGTGAAAATCGTAACCTACAGTCATAGTTAAGAGAATGAAAATCACAATTACCAGTGTGAAATCCCGAGACTTGATAGTATGAAAACCAGTTAAAACTTTGAAAATCATAGCTGACAGTGCATGAAATCGTAGTTTAAATTGTTTACATTAAAATTGACTGAGAAACACTCAGGTATTGTTATTTTCCTCTGCTGTGCTCTGTTCAAATAAGCAATAAAAGCAATACTTTTCTTTTTCGAGAAGTATCTAATGTTGGTATTATGGGGCATAGGTACACAAATGTATATATATATCATTATATATTTTAACCTTATGTATGTTATGATGTTTAACATGCAATTTGAGGTAGCTATTGTGTTGCTATTGATGAATGTAATATCCAATAAAACCAATTAACTGTAAATTTCAAAATGGGTTGTTATCTTTCATAAGAAAGGATATTTAGTCATATATAAGGTAGAACATTTCTGTCACATAGTTCTGTTGTGAAATTGTACTGTACCTTATTTATACAACTGTGGCCAAGAACAGAAACATATAAAACAATGATACTTTTCCTCAGTTTGACACTACAACAAGCTGGTTTGTTTGTAAAAACTGGGTTTTGGTCACTGGGCTAATGTCGAAATAATGTTTAACCGGATGTGGTCAAAATTATATATACAATTGTAAAAAGGTGGTCTGCAGTGTTCAAAAGATATGTACTGACCAGTGGTCACTGGTCACTGAGCATGAAGCATGAATTCTGCCTTGTTTCAGTTCAATAAAACGTCGCAACATTTACCAAGTCTCTGGTTCGTAATTATTTTAGACAATTTCTAGAATCAAGTTTGAAATCAGTTACCAGGAAATTAACATCTACTAATACATCAAATCGTGTTGTAAGCACTAAAATGCAACTTATAGTGTACACAACATAATATGCTACCTATGACCATTATGAATTCTTATCTCAAACCTCTCCCATCTGTTCCCTCCCTGTTGACAGCCCTTAACCCCAACCTCTCCCATCTGTTCCCTCCCTGTTGACAGCCCTTAACCCCAACCTCTCCCATCTGTTCCCTCCCTGTTGACAGCCCTTAACCCCAACCTCTCCCATCTGTTCCCTCCCTGTTGACAGCCCTTAACCCCAACCTCTCCCATCTGTTCCCTCCCTGTTGACAGCCCTTAACCCCAAACTCTCCCATCTGTTCCCTCCCTATTGACAGCCCTTAACCCCATCAAGTGGCACTACTACACGTTTTCTGTTATTACCAAAGATTACCCCCCAAAATGGCACCATCATCAACCAAATGAAGGTCATCAAATAGAAGAACAGGCAAAGAGGAGACCATGTATAATATGGTGCCACATTCACCATATCAAACATTATGCTACTTGGAGCAAATGATGCAATATATTTGTCAAAAGTGGTTTTGTTTCCACTGCCAGTCTGACCAGATGTTTTATGAAATGTTACAGCATTCAGTGGTTTTAGAGTACCAAAAGTAATTACGGTGATTGAAAGTGTAGTAACTAGTTCATAATTGTGTGACGTGCAATTTCAATTGTAAAATTATTAAGTAATTTGGTAAAATGTACACCAGAAATTTACTCTAATCAGCACCTTGTTGCGGTAAAGTTAAAAGAATGCTATATAAATGATTACACAAATCAACAAGAACAGTTGACATTACACACAAACCACGCCAAACAACTGATATTTAAGCACATTTTATTACAGACAAGTAAATAGAAAGGACAACAATAACAATAGTTACCTTAAATGTCTAACTTTTAGGCAAGATAGGCATAACATTTTAGAAAATACAACCACAATATCGGCGTGCTCCCAATGATATAGGTAAACATAATAATACATAAGTAAATTATCTAATTTTACCCCTTGCTACAAAAGTAGAATATTTGCATACGGGTGCATCAATACTTTTTATTTTAATACCTTGGCATATTTTCTTTGGCACTTGCATCTAATGTCACATTTTGTACTGATACATTCCACAGAATACAGCGCATTGTACATAGTGAATTTAGTGTAGACTCATTTTGACTAGCTAACTGAATGAATTAGTTGAACGAACAAATTTAATAAATTTATACGTATTTATAATATCTTAGAATAAAAAATCCACATATAGCTTATTCTTGCATTTTTTTATCAATAATTTTTTCTCTTGAATACATGTAATAAATGTATACGTATTTATAATATTTTTAGATTAAACATAATTTTTAGATTAAAAATTACATGTAGCTTATTCTTGTGATTTTGTTTCAATAATTAGTTTTCTCTTAAAAACGCTGCAATGAAATGACATATGTTAGTTTTCTCACGAAGACTACATTTCAAGATATAGACATTTTAAAAAGGCAATAAATGTTTATAATTAAAAGGAAAGCAAAATACTGTTTTCAAATTTTTCTGGTTTTTCAAATTTCCTTTTTTTTGTTTCTGATGATGTGTACCACTGTCAATTTATATTATGTATTATGTGAAAAAAATTCTGAAGTTTAATTATAATTATGACATTTCTAACTAGGTCCAGATCAGTTTCCATTAAATATTTAACTGGATGTTGAAACCAGCCACAATAAAATAATATTTACGCCAACAGTTATGTCTCAAATTCTTTACCCTCTGCTTTTATGGGTGAGCTGTCATATCAAGTTACATGATAAGCTGATCAATTATTGTTAAATGTAATGTTTTATGAGACGACAACCCATATATTGTATAGGAGTTATTGGCAATATTTGGCAACGAATATCCGCTCTGCAACTTTTCAGTAAACGAACAACATTAATAAAACGAATGATTATAGACATATAAATAAAAATGAAAAAACAGTTATAGACATAAATAAAAATGTGCATAGATAAGCATAACATACAACGTAAATCACAGATAGATTCTTCTCTACAACTTTGGCTTGGGGCGTGTAATCTCGTCACATTTCTGGTGCAGTTCTCCACAGAATGGTGGAAGACTTGACAGAATGAGCTGTCACTGATGTCTTGGTACGAAAACTGACCATGGAATCACAGACGTCTAATCATCAGACATGATTACAGGCGATTTGGCACACACAGTTTTTCTTATGTGAGATACTTCTTCCTATGTAATATCTAAATGGTATTTAGAAAAATATCTCGATATAATAAATACCATCAAATGGAGTGGATATGTGACATAAATAAATATCAAGATTTTGCTGCTCTGTGTGGGTGATTAGTACTGATTACACAGCATTCATTCACTGTGAAGTGTATACATTTGTGGATTCAACTGCTATGGAGGATGTGTTTATTGGTTAATTTGTAATGAATGTCACTGTAAAACACATATCAATTAATCTTACCTGTAGTTTTTACATGTGTAAGTTAGAGGATGTGTTTATTGGTTCATTTGTAATGTGTCACTGTAAAACACATATCAATTAATCTTACCTGTAGTTTTTACATGTGTAAGTTACCACATACACAGTCTGTATGTGTGTAAGTTACCACACACACAATTTGTAGGTGTGTAATTTACCACACACACCACACAGTATGTAGGTGTGTAAGTTACCACACACACCATACAGTCTGTAGGTGTGTAAGTTACAACACACACAACCTGTAGGTGTGTAGGTTAGCACACACAGTCTGTAGGTGTGTATGACACCACACACAGTCTGTAGGTGTGTAAGTCACCACACACACAATCTGTAGGTGTGTAGGTTACCACACACACAGTCTGTAGGTATGTAAGTTACAACACACACGTACATGTGTAAGTTTTTTTTTTTGGTGTAAGTTACCACACACAGTATGTAGGTGGTAACCATGCCATGTCTAGCGCTATTCGTAGCTGTGTAGTACACTACACACGTTAATCTGTGGTGTGTTGAGCACTACACATGCATTACTGGTACATGCGGTTAAATCTCAATTGGCTTTGGCACTGGCTTGCGGATGTGCCTCATGGTGGAGCCCGTCTCGGAGGGTTTGAAGGGTGCCTGGGAGCCGTAGGGGCGGGGGATGGGCAGGTCGCTGTCGTCGTCAGGGATGTAGGCATTGGGGCGCGGCTCGGCCGTCGTCACTATCCCGCCAGGCAGCGTGTACTGCTCCTCCTCCTCCGCCATCTACAGGGAAGGGAAACAGGGATCAGTGATGGGAGGCAGGGATCAGTACCTACCTGTAACTGAGCTGGCATTTGTGTGTGTGTGAGTGTATGTGTGTGTGTGTCGGTGTGTCGGTGTGTTGGTGTGTCGGTGTGTGGGTGTGTGTGTTTGGTGTGTTAGTGGTGTGTGTGTGTGTGTGTGTGTGTGTGTGTGTGTGTGTGGTGTGTGTGTGTGTGTGTGTGTGTGTGTGTGTGTGTGTGTGTGTGTGTGTGTGTGTGTGTGTGTGTGTGTGTGTGTCTGTTAATGTTATCCTCCTAGATGGTATGTATTTTTGGTGCCAAATTTTTAGTGTTTCTTCTACAACGCCTAAGTAAAATTGAAAAGTAATGACTTTCTTTTTTCAGAATTCCTCATGGTGATGTGTTCCCACTCATTCCAGAGTTCACACCAGACATTACATGGCTGTTAATGGCTTACTCGCAGCATGACAGATTCTATGTAATTGCAATCCATGCCTCTACTACAACTAACTGAGAAGACAGATCACATCTACGCATGCACACAGCAGATCTGAACATCAACAAAACCAATTCACAGCACACCAAGTCAATCAAATGATGCAGGATTTAAAAACTAAATAACCCGTGTATCACTGGGCAAGTTGTCCAATATAATATAATAATAAGTATTTTCACACATTAAAACATCAATGGTACAACATTTAAACTGACAGTAATATCCGTAATAATACTGTTGACATATATTTGCACAACACACAACATTACAACATGTGAACTTCACCAGATGACCTTCACCGTTGACGTGTCCCGCTGCCGTACCCACCTGTCTGGCGATGTCCTTGTCGCGTGCCTTCGACTCCGTGTCCCTCATGAGACACAGCCACTCCCGCTCAATGCTGACGTTGGGCGGCTCTCCCTTCTCCATCCTCCGGTAGCACATCTCCAGCTCAGACTCCCGCTCCCGAACCTCCTGCTGCAGCTTCACGCCCTCCGCCTGGTGCATCGACAGCTCCGACACCATCGACATCATACGACGCGTCACCGTCTTGATCTTCGACTGCAGCTCGTTCACCTGGCAGAAAAACGGTGCGTGTTAAGGGATATGTGAGAGTTCACAAGTGTCATCGTCAGGCGGTGGGTTGCGGTTAACAGGTGTGTCATTATCGGGTTGTGGTCGTCATTAAAGTGCATGTCATTGTCAGGCTGTGAGTCATCGTTAAACTGTGTGTCATTGTCAGACTGTGTCATCGTTGGGCTGTGTGTTGACTTTAAAGTATGTCATCATCGGGCTGTGTGTTGTTGTTACACTGTGTGTCATCGTCAGACTGTGTGTTGTTCTTAAACTGTGTGTCATCATCAGAGTGTGTTGTCATTAAACTGTGTGTCATCATCAGAGTGTGTTTTCATTCAACTCTGTGTCATCATCAGAGTGTGTTGTTGTTAAACTGTGTGTCATCATCAGAGTGTGTTGTCGTTAAACTCTGTGTCATCATCAGAGTGTGTTGTCGTTAAACTGTGTGTCATCATCAGAGTGTGTTGTCGTTAAATTGTGTGTCATCATCAGGCTGTGTGTTGTCGTTAAACTGTGTGTCATCATCAGAGTGTGTTGTTGTTAAACTGTGTGTCATCGTCAGAGTGTGTGTTGTCGTTAAACTGTGTGTCATCGTCAGTGTGTGTTGTCAATAAACTGTGTGTCATCTTCAGGCTGTGTGTCCTGTCAAGCTATGTCATCATTAGACAGTCACTACTGTACTATTATCATCAGACTGTATCATCACCAGACTGCCTGCTATCATCAGACTGAGTTACAATCAGACTGTATCTCATGACCAAACTGTTATTCCAGACTCATCATTTTATTGTTTGTCATCTATAAGACTGTGTAGTCATCAGAACTATGTCCTTGTTAGACTACCAAGGTATGTCATTATCACGCTATCATCTCTGTTGGATTAAAGTCTATAATAATAATAATATAAATTTACATACTTTTAACACCAAATACTAAGGCACTTCACATGAAACTGGAAAAACTAAATAGTCCCTCATCCCCATTTTAAATAAGTTCGCTTTCATTAATAGAATGCCTTTTTGGGCTGCTACAGAATCACAGACAACGTCAGTGGAGTTCTAAGTATCATGAACTAGACACTTCCCCAGCCTTGTCATGAGTCGAGTTGCCCCGTCACTGCACACAGACTGACACACACTGTACCTGTTTAGCGAGTACGACCGTGTCCTGCTTGCCAGCCTTGGCCCTTGTGTGCAGACGTCCCGTGATACGACACACCTGCTCAAAGACGAGGTCCTTCTCCAGAAGATGTTCCTCCTTTGTCGCCAGCCTCACTTCCAGCTGAGGACACACACAGCCAGGACATGGTAGGACATAGTCAGGACATGGTAGGACACAGTAGGAAACAATACATCACACAGTCATCATTATGTCATTCTTGTTGCAAGGGATTGTTTGCATTTCACCAACATTCTTACAAGTTCAAAAGCTAAATTTTTCGTTTTACCAACGACTTCGCTCCTTTACATAATATATTGACTACAGAAAACTATCAACACCAAAAGACAGAACATTTTCATTGGTGTGTCATGGAAATAGTGTCCTCAGCAACATGGCAGTGTTTTTTTTTATTTTAGATAGTTTACAATTAACAACGGATTCAATTAATGATGAGTATTCATTATAGATGTAAAATTACAAGGTTATAAGACAAGATGGAAAAATGGGCTGAAATGGATTAAATTAGTAGTTTTAGTAGTATAAATGTTTGCGAGACATCTTGTTAAGTAGGATATGTAGTTATGTTGTCAGTATTGACATTTAGGATGTGGGTCTCTTTTAGGATGTATAGGCTAAGAAAAGGAGGCAATGTTTAAGACCTCAAATGGCTCACACTTGTTTGTAAATAATTGCATTTCATGACTCGTCCAATAATATGATGAGTTAATAAATAACTGTCAGAAGGTTATTCTGGCCAGATTCTTCCATATCTGTTGTTGACTTGGTGCATTGCATAAATGAAATAACAGTTGGGATGTTGAAATACATTAAAAAAAATGCAACAATATTGGCCAAAGTTCAATAAAATGTTTTAGTTTGTGTAATGTCTAGTCAAGCAAGCCAGTCAGGCCAGTGCTCTGAGGCGACACGCACCTCCTCGAGGTTGCCCTGCAGCTCGGCAGGCGTAGGGTCCGCGCCGGACAGGAAGCGTATCCGGTCCAACTTGGTCGGGTCCTCCAGCGCCTGCTCCATCTCATGCATTCGGTCCTGACACTGCGACAGCTGCAAGCAAGCACATCACATGTTAGACAGCTGTGGGCCTGATAGCTGCAAGCAACCACATCACATGTTAGATAGTTGTAGGCCTGACAGCTGCAAGCAACCACATCACATGTTAGACAGCTGTGGGCCTGATAGCTGCAAGCAAGCACATCACATGTTAGACAGCTGTGGTCCTGATAGCTGCAAGCACATCACATGTTAGACAGCTGTGGTCCTGATAGCTGCAAGCACATCACATGTTAGACAGCTGTGGTCCTGACAGCTGCAAGTTGACAGTTGAAAGCAAGCACGAAAGAAAATGTAGTTAGATATGTTTTAATGCCAGGAAAATGTGTTGCAAATGTTGACATGTCAGTGCCATGTGGATGTGTACAGTAGAATACACCCCTGATCACACCCTTAACTATACTCTGGGCAGTGTCACTGACCCCACCCTTAACCACAGCATTGACCACACCCTTAACTGCATATCTAACCACATCCTTGACCACACCATTGAGCAAACCCTCAACCACATTCTTAACCACACCGTCAACCACTCAACCACACACTGACCACTCTACCACACACTGACCACTCAACCACACACTGACCACTCAACTACACACTGACCACTCAACCACACACTGACCACTCAACCACACACTGACCACTCAACCACACACTGACCACCCAACCACACACTGACCACTCAACCACACACTGACCACCCAACCACACACTGACCACTCAACCACACACTGACCACTCAACCACACTCTTGACCACACCACTGACCACTCAACCCACACTACTGACACCCTAGTGGACCACAATTTCAACCATACCATGGACCACACACTTGACCCACACCCTTGACCACACACTGACCCACACTTTGACCACACCTGTATCTGCACTGTGACCAGCTCCTGGTCAATGGCCCGTTTCTTAGGCAGACTCTGGCGCAGCAGTTCCCGGCGCCGCTGCAGAGCTTTCTCCTCCAACTTGAGGAAGCGAATCTCCTCCGTCCTCATAAACATCTCTTCATCTCCTGTCCGCAGCATCTGGTCTGAAAGAGACGGGGGGCATCTCAAAGTACGTCAGTCATGGGCTGAAGGAAATATTTATATATGTCAACTAAATTAAAAAATACAATATATGTTAATGTTCATTAGCCCATCTCTACACCACATCACACTTTCTTACTTAAAGCTAACACTTCCAAATAAGCATTTGAGTTAGACATCTTGTATACTAAGGACCATACTACTTTATACCAAGAAATTATGGTGGCTCCTATGACGGCGACATTATTGTCTTAATAGGAGCTACCAACACCAGTTGGTAAATGTTATAATTTATGATTGTGGGTTTTGTTTCTTATTTTGGTACAACAATAATTACTATAAGTGCACACATTTGTATGTATTGTAGGCCTACCATATAGACTTATATTAGTATGTGAACATTATATAGTATGTATGCTTGTATAAATGTACTTTCAAAAAATTCTATACCTACTTGGGGTCAATAAATGTTATGGTTATGGTTATCTGAGCTACATTAAAGGTCCTTCGTCATCATGAGTTTTGTGTGGCTTTTTTCGGAATCATTTGCAAACATTTTAGCAGCCAAATATCTATAATGACGTGTCAGCTCTTTTGCATGAAATTTATAATTAGCGTTAAATAAATAACTGGACAAACCAAAAAAATATATATTCTGACAGGAGCTGGTCAAAATTAATTATAAAATGGACCAGTTATCTGGCACTTCATTTTATAGCATGAATAAAGCAGAAGTAAGCACTCATTGGTTTTCCAATTGTGCATATTTCTTAAACCATTAATGTGTTGCACATCAGTCAAAGTGTTGTTTATCCTTGGTACTGACATGGTTATGTTCACCATCTTCTTACTATCATTGCTTCGTCCCATTCCTGTTCTCCAACCTTTCGTGGAATTGTTCAAATTATCCAAATCGATCGTGTTTACAACTCCTTTCTTAAAATGTCCCACCACATATCAGGTTTGTGTTAGCTGTAAACATGACAGAGTCACTGTGACAATTGATTTTCTTCACTTACTCTGAATGTTGACCTTCTCGTAGAAGATGGCCACTTCTTCATTCCTCTCAATCAGCTGAACACCTCTATAGAAAATGCAACATTCATGTAGTTATATAAATATATATATATTTGTATGTGCTAGAAACATCTGTTAGTTAATGAAATACTACAGTTTCAATTAATGAACAACTTGCCTTTGGAATATTAATTTAAATGTTTTCGTGAGTATGGAATATTTACTTATTTAAGGAAAATACATTCATAAGTTGCTTTTTAAATCTTAAGAAATATAATAGTTAGTTAAAAGCTCTGGTCCATTCATACATTGTTAATTTATTGCATTCTCATAAGCACATAACTCCAATATTGCTCTTGAAATTTTGTCTCGCTCTGTAACTGTAACAGCATACTAAACCCTGTCCACATCAGGGTGTACCACAGGGATAATTTCACCAATGTGTCACAGGAAATAATGTCCTCAGCTATTTAAAACAGCCTCTTAAATTCAACAGCAAATTTGTTTAAGGATGGATTTCTGACGAGCTCATCAGAATTGCAGTGAATGACCCCTGACCCCTTGAATGTACTGACCGGTCATTGCGGTGCTGGACGGCGGTCTCGTAGCGTTTCCTCAGCTGGACCATCTGTTCCTCAGCCTGGTTGATGAGCAGGTTCAACTTGTCGATGTCCATTTTCTGCTGCTCCCTCTTCTCACGCATCTCCTCCTCAATGTGCTGCTGCTTCGACACCTCGTTGCGCAGACTGTCACGCACCACGATGGCGTTGACGTGATGCAGACGCTGCTTCTGTAGTTGTCTGTAGCGTACATTTAGGTATGAGATTAGATTTCATACTGATCTTTACACGAGGTGGCAGCACTACTGATACAGGTTGCCATCCAGTAGGAAGATGGACCTTAACCAGTTCAGGGTCCATATGTTAATTAGGCATCGGAGATGAATAGCCAATCAGTGGAGCGCAGACGTTTTGCAGCATACAGAGAAATCAGATGTTTAAGAAATCAGACGTTTAACATTGTCAGTTATCATCTGGTTTATTTTCACTGCAGTTCACCTCCCTCCCCACCTTCCTTGTCTTGCTTTAATTTTAGCCGTATAATTTGTAGAGCATAGGGGCGGAATGGCCCCACCTCTCCGGGGATTAGCTATAACTTGTTAGTTAAAATAATTATATTATGGTATCACATGTTTGGTGGATCATTGTATAATGTATATACGTTATTGTTTCATACCCATAATGTGGGCCTCTTTTTGTGTTATGTTTATGTAGACGAGTGAATGTCTGGAGACCTCTATTGGCCCACATTTGTTGTAACTATTGCATGTACTTTATGTACACATACAGAAATAAATCCTGACCATTTTCATTCCACCTGGTGTTGTGTTGATGCCTTGCATAAAGACACAGTTGGCACTTCTGCAGAAGTGTCGAGTCACAGAGCGACCCGGTCTAAGTCGCACGCACGCACGCACGCACGCACGCACGCACGCACGCACGTATGCACGCACACACAGCTGGTTGTGTACTTAGAATTTAAATAAAACGATTAAAAGGGCGCCTTCTGCTGTGTTGCTGTCCTATGCACCAAACTCACCAGACAACATGTTGTTCTTCATTTAATTAAGTAAATGTAGGTTTAATAAATCCTAATGGGTGTGTATGATACAAGAAGCTCACAACTTAAGGTATAATTATTACAACATAAATAAAGGTTTAATGAATCCTAATGACTATGTATTACACAAGAGGCAACTACCATACATGTGCTGTCTGCAACAAGAAAATTGAAATGGAACTCTTCTCTTTAGAAGTGATGAAAGTAAATAACACTGGCAAGTTAATCAATCATTTCTTTATGATGTTCATGCCAATTATAGCTCAAGCATGACAGATTCCACAATTGTTCCTTATGATTTACTTTCTCTGATACCAAATAAGAGACAAATCAATTAAAACTAAATTGTTCAGGTATAAACATTCTACTCTCCCTGAGTCTAATTCCATAAAACCTAAGCTGCAAAGAGAAAAGGCTTTTGTAAATTTTCAGGTTTACAATTTTACCTGATTTAAAACAAATATTTGTTGACAAATCAATGATTATTTTATAAAGAGTAGTTAGCCATTATTATTTTATGCACTCATAGAATTGGATGCCTTGCACAGCACACTGACTCTACAGAAATAAACAGAAATAATATGCAACAAAATGTCTACCTGTCTTTTTTCGCCACTGCTGTGCGCAGAATCTCAATCTCATTCTGCAGAATCTTGATCTTCTCTCGCATCTCTGCTGCCTTCTGGGTACTCGTCTGGATCAGGTTCACTGTCTTGTTCCGCTCGTTCTTGATGATGTCATACAACTTCGCAAAGTCCTTTAGTCTGTAAGGTCACCAACAGGGGGTCAATAGCAGCACATGCAGGGCACAAGTGGAGGTCAAACACCACCAGAATAAGATAAGGATACTTCTATTTTACCAACACCATAAAATAATGAACAATTGTGCATACACATACAAATGCTAAATTTCCCCCAAAAACTGAACTGCATTTATTTTGTGATCAATATTATACTATATAATTTGAAGAGAGTTTGTCAACATTTGTAGGCAGGCTGGGTTTAGGTTATTTATTTCTTGAAGAAAGACATTAAGGACACCCTTACCTGCAGGTTGCCAGCATGTTTTGTTTTATTCAATACACACCACAGCGAATCATTGTACAGATTTGTTCTCAAATAGAATTGCTACTTGATCCATGATGTGTAGTTGTGTACACAACTCACCTGATCTGCATCTCCTTGTACTTCTTCTGGTGGTCCTGGATGCTCAGTTTCTTCAGCTTCAGGTCCTCCTCGGCCCGGTGGAAGCGCAACTCAGATCTCATGAAGTCTCGGGCTTTCTGTTCTCGTTCATCATTCTACAATTACACACAAATATTTAAAAAACAGTTGGCAATTTCATAGTTTATCCTTAAATTATATTTGCTCCTTGAAAATGTAGTTCCCAGATACTTGCCCACGTCTGTTGTACTCAGGCTGGATTTATTAACCTTTCAATTTTATTATATACACATATGCATCCTTTCTGTTTTCCTTTCCAACAAATCGTAATGATGTATATTAATGACAAAAACACATGTTCTTTGATCAGTGGAACAGTATCCATACTGGACCTCCTTAAACACAACTGCTGAAGCAACTACAGACATCTACAATATTAATAATAATTAATAATACAAAACATATCATCAGGGATTCGACTTCAGAGGTATTACAAGCTAAACATCATTAAGCATGATATTATAAACATGCACACATCATATTCATAGCAAATATCCACTGAAGATTTAAAAGGAGGATGCCAGCCCCTTTGCCCAGAATTGGTCGAGCAATGATTTGTTAGGGGAGTCTACTGTCTAGAATGTAGTAAAGCTAAACATCAACGGTTAATTCTACTTGCCTTGCAATTATTGCCAATAATTGTTTTAAAACTGGATGTTTTGTTTACCATTTCAACATGTTGCAGATGGAATCTTTCAAATTGCAAACATTATTCCGAGCTTAATAGAGTAACTAAACACAAATTGACAGGAGTAAACCTTCAACATTGTAGTCACAAGAACGTAATATTAAATAAACAAATAAAACCTAGGAGCTGGCATGGACAGCCACATTTAAGATACATTGCAGCAATACCTTGATGGCAGCTAGACGTGTCAACTCAACGACCTCTATTCGGAGGTCACTCTGTTCGTAGAGCAGTCTCTCCTCCTCGGCAATGCTCTGCTCCACCTTCACTGTCTCCACGGCGGTCAGGGAGTTCTGCTGGGCCAACGCCCTCTTCGCATTCTCAACCTCCTTCTGAAGTTCAGTGCGGCGCTGCAGCAAAGTCCCGTCATCCTTTGGCTGTGACTGCAGCTGAAAGCAGAAAAAATCAACCAATAGTATATTTTTCATATAAAAATGATATGATTGTTTTGACTTACAATCACCTCTGAGAAGAGGGAAAGATGACTTAAATTATGTAATTAATTACACACATAAACTCTGTGTAACATATGCTGGGATTACAGTTTAGTACTAATAAGGTTATTATAATAACGAAAAGTGCCGGTGTGTTTAGTCATAATGTACTGTTGTAATTTACAGGTGACCCAAAAAAACAGAACCCATAAAAATGTTCATTAATCCTACATAGGTCCATCACATTTCTTCAAATTTGGTCGATTCAAACTTTTGTCTACGGTTGATCTGTCCACAAAGTTTTAGCCACCTGAATCAGTTTGCATAGTTTTTATGTTCTTTTCAAAAGGTGCTCCAAAATGGGCCGATGATGCCATGTTTGGAAATGGCTACCCATGTTGTGCACTTTTTTGAGTGTAACGGCCTCTGTAAGACATCCTGCGGTGGAGCTGTACCCCAATACCCATTATTCTTGCTGTTGACATGTCCTGACAGCAGAAAGTGTGCTTTGTCTGAGAACCAGACATGATCCAAACATGGCATCATCGGCCCATTATTTTGAGGATGAAAATGAGCAACCTCAAACGGTGAACACGGAGCGCTATGTGGCAGTACTGAGGAATTTTTGGGCATCATTGGGACGACGCAGAGGAATGGACTGAGATCAGCAGTGGTTCCAGCAAGACAGGGCCACCCCCTCACGCATCAAATGTCTCCCTAGCCTGGCTTAGAGAGTGATTTGATGACAGACTGATCAGCCGGAGGTGTGATGTTGAGTGGGCAGCGCATTCACCAGACTTGAACCCCCCAGATTTTTATCTGTGGTGGCATCTCAAGGCCAATGTGTATGAGAACAATCCTCAAACAACAGGTGAACTGAAGGCAGCAATCACAGGAAAGATCAGGCAGATCCCCAAGGAGGAATGTGTGAGAGTCATTGACAATTTTGCGCGACGTGTGCAAGTGTGCCTTCAACGCCGAGGACAACATTTGGAGCACATTTTAAAAAGAACATAAAAACTATGCAACTGACTCAGGTGGTTAAAACTTTGTGGAACGATCATCCATAGACTGAAGTTTTAATTGACCAAATTTGAAGAATTAGGATTAATGAAAATTTTTATGGGTTCTGTTTTTTTTGGGTCACCCTGTAGATAATGAATAACAAAAACCTGATAATTCAGGCAATGGAGGGGAAAACTTAAGTTAAGATAGAAAGCGGAAGACTTAAATTAAGATAGACAGTGGAAGACTTAAATTAAGATAGAGAATTATGTATATATTATATATTTATTTATTATTTAAATTTTTTAAATTTTATTATGTATAGGCACTACGTGATGAAGATGCCAGAACACATTCCTGTTTGACACGAAATGTACACTGCATGCTGAAAATGACGAACATAGCTTTATTATTTATTATAACTGTCAATACAGTAGATGAAATGCGCGTGACCGAGGATGTCTGGTACTAACCTGTGAACGTAGTTTGTCGTAGATGAGCTGGGTATGACTGAGGGTGTCATCTGCGATGCGTAGATACAGTTCCGTCTTCTTCAGGTTACGGATGTCGCGATCTTTCTCTCGCGACTTTCGTGAATGCATATCGTGTGTGTTTTTCTTTTCCAGGTTCACGTGCCGCAGATTCAGGTCAAGCGTTGCCCTTTAGGGATGAGGGGAAACAGTGTTACCCTTGCCATACTTGTTTTGTATTATACTTTATTTGCATGAACTTAAGTATAATGGTCTTTCCGTACATTTCACAGCCCTACAAACACAACTCGTGCAAAGTGAGATGATGTTTACAAATGAAGTATATATGAGGCAAAATATTTTACACCAAATAGCTGGAAAGAAAAACCTGGTCTTGTTAAAATGTATCATAATATTAGGTCACTAATTATATAAATTACTTTTCAATATATACCAATTTCTATAGCGTATTTCTAAGATATCAAAGCTTTAATTCCACTAAGGTTTTAAATTTTCCAAGTATGTGACAAGAATCCTGGCTATTGAAATGATGACATGTAAAATCTACATTACATCTATCAACTGTGTGGACCATGTTGACTGGCCTGAGCTGCAACAAGTTGATGAGAGACTCACTTGTCTCCAAGAAGCATAGCCTCCCTCTCCTTCGCATACTCAAAGTCCTTCATGAGGATGTGATACTCATGCTCTCTGTCTGCAAGTGCTGAGCTCTTCTTGTCAAGGTCACTGTTAATCCCCAGCTTCTCCTCAGTCAAACCCTCAACCTTGGTCTGCATCATCTTCAGCATGTTGGTGAGTTCATTCAGCTGTGTCTCAACGCTCTTGTGCTTCTTATCCACCTCACTGAAACACAGAAACAACAGTGTCAGAGCCTTCTCTGTCTCAATGCAATCACGTGGACAACATTGACAGAACCTTTTCAGTGTCACACTTTGCTATCCTTAGTCTTTTGATGACACTGTAAGTAATAAGTAAAACCTTCTGACTGGATAAAAGCGACTTACTTGAGATGTCTCTGTATTTTGTCTGATTCCTTCGCCAATTGTCCGGGTGCAGAATTTACTTGAACAAGATCGTTCTGTCCAAACAAAAATTGCCATAAGCTACAAGGGTTATAATGATGACTTTTAATCCAAATTTGTATTGTTTCACATTAATCTGTAGCAGACAGACAGACAGACACATAACCAAAAATGATGCTGGAGATAACAGAAATGTTCTGGGTGTGATGTTTGTGGACGTTTAACCTTTCCAAGAGTGGTGCTGGTGGTGTTGGACCATCAGTGAAAGTGTTAGTGGTTCTGTTGGACCACCAATGAGAGTGGTGCTAGTGGAGTTGCACCATCTGGGAGAGTGGTGCTGGTGGTGTTTGATCATCTGTGAGAGTGGTGCTGGTGTGTTTGATCATTTGGGAGAGTGGTGCTGGTGTGTTTGATCATTTGGGAGAGTGGTGCTGGTGGTGTTTGATCATCTGTGAGAGTGGTGCTGGTGTGTTTGATCATTTGGGAGAGTGGTGCTGGTGTGTTTGATCATCTGTGAGAGTGGTGCTGGTGGTGTTTGATCATCTGTGAGAGTGGTGCTGGTGTGTTTGATCATTTGGGAGAGTGGTGCTGGTGTGTTTGATCATTTGGGAGAGTGGTGCTGGTGTGTTTGATCATCTGTGAGAGTGGTGCTGGTGTGTTTGATCATTTGGGAGAGTGGTGCTGGTGTGTTTGATCATCTGTGAGAGTGGTGCTGGTGGTGTTTGATCATCTGTGAGAGTGGTGCTGGTGGTGTTTGATCATTTGGGAGAGTGGTGCTGGTGTGTTTGATCATCTGTGAGAGTGGTGCTGGTGGTGTTTGATCATCTGTGAGAGTGGTGCTGGTGGTTTTTGATCATCTGTGAGCGTGGTGCTGGTGGTGTTTGATCATTTGGGAGAGTGGTGCTGGTGGTGTTTGATCATCTGTGAGAGTGGTGCTGGTGGTTTTTGATCATCTGTGAGAGTGGTGCTGGTGGTGTTTGATCATTTGGGAGAGTGGTGCTGGTGGTGTTTGATCATCTGTGAGAGTGGTGCTGGTGGTTTTTGATCATCTGTGAGAGTGGTGCTGGTGGTTTTTGATCATCTGTGAGCGTGGTGCTGGTGGTGTTGGACCACCAGTGAGAGTGTTGCTGGTGGTGTTGGACCACCAGTGAGAGTGGTGCGGGTGGTGTTGGTCCACCAGTGAGTGTGGTGCCGGTGGTGTTGGACCACCAGTGAGAGTGGAGCTGGTGGAGTACCTTGAGTGACTCCATCTGCTCCACAAGAGCCTCCAGCTCCTTGGACTCCGTGCTGATGCCGCGGTTCTTCTGCTCGAGGTCTTCCTTCAGGTTCTTCACCTCCATGTGGCGCTGCACGATGTCCTTGCGCATGTCCACAGTCATCTGCTTCAGCTCCTCCAACTTCTTCTCCACTTCCTGCAGCACAGGACGTCACATCACACAATGTCACACAATGTCACACAATGTCACACAATGTCACACAATGTCACACAATGTCACACAATGTCACACAATGTCACACAATGTCACACAATGTCACACAATGTCACACAATGTCACACAATGTCACACAATGTCACACAATGTCACACAATGTCACACAATGTCACACAATGTCACACAATGTCACACAATGTCACACAATGTCACACAATGTCACACAATGTCACACAATGTCACACAATGTCACACAATGTCACACAATGTCACATCACATCACATCACATCACATCACATCACATCACATCACATCACATCACATCACATCACATCACATCACATCACATCACATCACATCACATCACATCACATCACATCACATCACATCACATCACAACATACAACACCATGTCACATACACAACATCAAATGTCACTCCACATACCAAATCACTTTATACAACACCATGTCACACCTCACAACATCACATCGCATCGCATCGCATCGCATCGCATCGCATCGCATCGCATCGCATCGCATCGCATCGCATCGCATCGCATCGCATCGCATCGCATCGCATCGCATCGCATCGCATCGCATCGCATCGCATCGCATCACATCAGCCCGCAGTGTCACACAAAACTCACATCTCACATCACCGAAGTTTTACATTGATCAGAAGTTGTGTGTTTTGAGAGGCTAGGCTTCAAGAAGGGAAACTGTGGGGCCAATGACACGTCAACACAGTAGATGACTATAGTGCTCTGTTGAACAAATTGTTGTCAGACAGTACACCGACAAACCCACTCACCCCTGGCTTGGGCATCCTGTTGTACTCTTGGTGCATGATCTTGTTTTCCTCACGCAGGCTGCAACGAGACAACAAAACCTAACAATTTCCAGCCACAATCAATAACAATATTGTGAAATTTTACAGTTAGTGACAGCTGACATACGGATGAGACATGCCCCCAAAGCTTACAGCCAATAAACTTCCAAATTACCATACAGTAATGAGGGCTGATTGTATCTCAACATATACAAAAAGGCGTCTATAAAATAAACACATATGCCTATTAATATTTGCCATGTATTTTGCCATTTCTGCCTAGTAGTTTAATTGAATTGCATTTAACTTAATTTGAATTTTATTCAACAAACAACAAACATATATTCAAGGTCGATTTGTAAGTACAGTGTAACATATAATTTGAATTTAAGCATTAAGGATCTAGTTGCTGTGCATACGGAAACTGTATGCCATAGTGAAAATAACTTACAGTTGTGTTGAAAGGAATTGCAAAACATTAACAACTTATTATTTACATTCTATAGTCATATATGATATGCTATGTATTTTAGATAGATGTTAATATATCACCCTATACTTTATATATATATATATTATATAATAAAAAAAATTGTTATATAATAAAAAGACTGATCATTGTCATTACTACAAAAAAATAATACATTTGCATAGATTTTGTTTGTACACCTGTAATGACATTTAATTATACTAATAAACCATACCGCATGTCTGCAGTTTGGGCTGTAACTGAACCCACAACTTAGTTTATTACGGGGGTCTCCATCCACCCTTCCTGTGTACTTGCAAGTCGACAGAATGAGTCACTCACGACATGACGAGGTAGGCGAGTTGATACTCGCGGTCGGTGATCTGGGCGAGCTCGTTGTTGTACTTGAGCAGTTGTTCCCTCAGCCTCATCACCTCGTTGTCGATGGTCTGGGGGAAGGCCTCACACCGCTCCAACTCCTGCAGCTGCATGTCGAGGACCTCCTGACACTGCTTGGCCTCCGTCAGACTCTGGGTCTCATGCAGCCGCGACCTGGCACCCACCAAAACTATCTGAGTCAGCCGCACCAAAAATAATCCTTGAACTATCACATTCTCTACCGCTGCCAATGCAATGTTGTTTTTTCATCTTTATTAATTAATTAATTTATCTTACTATAATATTAATATATATTATATTTATATTTTTAGCTAGCGTTTACATATTTACATGCTTGATTTTACTGTATACATGCGTTACTACGTGACTTAAATATTGTGTTTTTATGCAACCTCCAAAGTGCAAAATATATTTCCACTCTATGAATTGGACAATAAAGTTATTATTATTATTAGTATTATTAAAACACAGGTACAAGATTCAAGATTCAAAAGACTTTACTGTCCGTTTAAAACATCACATTAAAAATGGAAATTTTTCTTCAGTTATACAGTGTACACAGTAAAATGCCAGTAATAAGATTGGTGATCCATATACGGTTGATAAAAACTTGATAAAAGTTTCTGAAAAGTACCCACCACCATTCAGCCTGTGACTGACTAATATGTAGATAAAGCAAACTAACCATTTGAGAGCCTCGTGCATCTTTGTGTACTTTGCTTTGAGCATGGCCACCTTGGTGGCTGTGATTCGGCCCTCCTTGAAGAGCTGGAAACAACGTCACACAATATAGATTGTCAACCAGGCAGGGAATAATTAGTAGGAAGTCGACTGAACTGGTTTTCTTTAATGTAAGAAAATCACAAAAAACATATATAAATATAATAGCGTCATGGTGGTCCATGACAATATTATGTGTGATTCAAGTAGTTTCCAAACACTTTGACTTGTTCATCTCCTGATGGAGTTGTAGATGTCAGTGCATCATAACCAGAGTGGAATTGACCCTATTTTAGCAATCCTGAAGTTGTCACAGGGATACAGAAGGGGACTTACATCATCAATGCACTGGAAGGCGGGACTTGTAGACACTTCCATCTGCCCCTCGTCCTGCTGGACAACCCGGGGAGGAACCGCGGAGAGAGGAGCTTCTGGTCCCTCAAAGGCGCCACTCATGAAGGACTCCAAATCATCACCATCATCCATTTCATAGTGGTCTTGCTCCTCATCCTCATCCTCTTCCTCCTCATCCATCTCCTTCTCCTCGGTCGCTTCAGTCTCCTTGACTGTCTCATCAGCCTCCTGGGCTGGCTCATCCATCTCATCCGTGATGAGTTCAACATCACTTTCCTCACTCATCTGTAATCTAAACACAATATACATCAAATTATAGACATTTCTTTCTTCTAGTCCGGGTCTTTAATTGAACTTTCATTCACATAAGCTATCTCACAATGTGTATTTTATTACCAGGTATATTATTTCAACAGTTTTTATGCTAATATACATATATATATATATATATATATATATATATATATATATATATATATATATATATATATATATATATACATATATATGAATATACAATGGAATAACTAGATAAAATAAATATAAATGGCTATTAATGTACAGTGTAATACCATGCACAGTTTTAATCTAAAATACTTTTGAAATCATAATAAAATACACACACATATATATACATGTATATAATATATGTATATATATATATAATATATATATATTATATATATATAATATATATATATATACACCTGAACAACTAGCTATAATGCTGTGCATATACACTTCTAAAGGTACCATAGGTTGATGATTACTTTAAAAAAAATAGAGATGTAGTTGTAAAATAAATAGATCAGGAAAAATTCAATATAAATAATATTAGTCTTAATAATACTAAAATACTAATACTGATAAATAATAGTTAATTATATTACAAGATAAAAATAAATGATAAAACAGTTGATAAATCGTTTAAAAAAAATTGATATTGAATTTTTTTATTTTAAAGTGAAAACGCTCTTTTAAACAGAAATGTCTTCAGTCACTTCTTGGATGAATAAGGCAGTCTGTGGCGTGCATGCTTAAAACAGCATTTTGCAGACACATGGAGTTTTAAGCACATTTGGCCTGTGTATACTGCAGTTGGGAGTAGACACTACCATCAGTATACCTGTGTGATATGTCATGACAGCTGGAAAATTAGGAAGCCGAAGCCAACATCTAATTTTCTAATAATTGTTTAGGTCTAAAATAAACAATCTAGTCAATGACACAACCTCAAAACATATTTTTGACATTAACATAATTAATGTAGAAATAGAATGTTGAACAGACTGTACAAACGTGTACATAGTGTTAAACATTAAACCTGACTGATTCTAACATTATTTAAAAAGAAAATAATACAAACAAGCCAGCATTACATTTTTACTAATCACTGATTTGACATGAAACTAGGTACAATCAATCATTTGCTGATGAAACACAGGATCCAAACAGAGTAAGTGTGTATGTATGTAGATATGTAAGTATATGTATATATATACATATATATATATACATATATACGTATATATAATATATATTATATATATATACACACACACATATACCATCTCTTATCAAACTCGGGCCAGCAAAGGCAATCAAAACAGGCTGCATGATTTACATGCTTATTCACTGTATCAGTGTATATAGTGAATTAATTTGATGACATTTTTTTTATCTGATCCACAATTTTTTTATCAAAAATGATTTGTACTGTTATGTACAGTGTACATGTATACAAACTTTTTGTTTGAAGTAAGACAATATCGATCACCATTATTATCTTTATCTTATCAATCACCATTTCAATTTATTTTATTAGGCACAACTAAGTAAACGGTGGCCAAAGGCAATTCTCCTAAAATAGCTAAATTTGATCATTGTCATTGATGTACTTATCTTAAATAAATGTGATTAGATTAGGCCTACTAAATTCTAAAATCATCATCAATACATCATGCCCAATGGCAATGCCGCATTTGCCAATGGCATTGCCATTGCCATTGGCATGCCATGTGTGGTCATTTTTAGAATTTATATGACTCTGAAGTGCTTTGTGAATACGCTGGCTTCACCACTGAGCACACAGTCCCAATGCACGATCGCGTGACATTCTGCTCTACATCTTGTTTTGTATGCCGCACAAACCATCCATCCGTGAAGGCCTAATCGATGATCCAGCGTCCCTCGGGCCCTTCAAACAATGCGCAGCTGAGCCATTAATATTCTATCACAAAACGACACTACCTATTCGTCTACTGGAGTGCATCAATCACGATCTCTCGACACTATGCACGTCACTACTTACGGTTTACTGCCAAACTTTATGTGCAGGTCCAAAACGATTCTTTTCTCGTCTACTCATAACAGCTACCAACATGGCGGCGTATACGTCGTTACCATGGCGATACGCCGTTACTGCCGCTGTTATTCCACCTCAGTTTATACATAACACAATATTTTAACTGGACAAATGATGGTGCTCTTAATAAGATAAATGTCATACTTAATAAATATTATTGTTCATTTATGAGAAAAAAAGTAAAAGGATGCAGGTTAGTAGAGGTAGTCGCGTGATGTTTTCTGCTACGTCTAGAGAGACGCCTTCGTTGCCTCGATCGTAACTATAGAACCATGCTAGGATAATAATTTAAAAATTGACAGTCGATAAGTAGCAACAACAGTTGAAAGTAATGTTACTACGAAAGATAAACATTTGTCTCGGGTGTATATATGTTGTGTGATATTGCGTGCTTACGTTGGCGTGTGTATAGACTATACTATAGTATGTATACACATAAGATATATATATATATATATATATATATATATATATATATATATATATATATATATATATATATATATATATATATATATATATATATATATATATATATATATATATATATATATATATATATATATATATATACCCAACTAAATCCACGACGACGCATATCGAATTCCAATTTTTTAAATGTTGATTGACTTTGTCAGGTTGTGATTGTCAAAGACACCAGCGCTCATAAATTAAATTATACCTGCTCTGACATGTTATTTCAAATTGTCGAAAAGGAGGAATTATATTTCTCCTTCATCAGAGCAGGTAGATTAATGAGCGCTGGTATCTTTGACAAAATCAATCAACATTAAAAAAATTGAATTTGGCATGCGTCGTCGTGGATACGCGATTGTAAACAAAACTGTTGACAAATTATTGTTAAAGTATCCACCAGAGGCGCCACGGGTCACGAGTTGCACGTGCGTGCCCGGATGTTGCTGTCGGAGCGTTGTTTTATCGTTCTAACGCGTCCATGCTGTTCTAGAATTGTACGCCAAAATGAAAATCGAAGAAGTAAAAAGCACTACAAAGACACTGCGAATAGCAACACACACTCATGTCAAAGGCCTTGGCTTGGATGAAAGTGGCTATGCACATCAAAGCAGTGCGGGTTTGGTCGGGCAAGAACTTGCGAGAGAGGTGAGAACAAAATACACGCTCGAACATCGATCGATCGAAGGTTCGAGCATTGAAATTGAACTGGCTTCGTTGTCTTGGTGTTGATTAACCATCTGCAGATTCACAACTGGAACAACGCACGGATG
The DNA here is from genome assembly GCA_964017155.1 of Oasisia sp. SBJ-2009. Taxonomy (NCBI): domain Eukaryota; kingdom Metazoa; phylum Annelida; class Polychaeta; order Sabellida; family Siboglinidae; genus Oasisia; species Oasisia sp. SBJ-2009. The sequence continues at coordinate 46,043,426 of OZ024854.1, forward strand.
AAGTGAGATCAACATTGTGCTTATAGAAGTACTTCTAGTTTGCTTGTGAACGTTGGTCACTGAAAATAAAACAATCACCCAGGCTAGATCATATTCATAGATGTGTGTCGCGCGTGTTTGGGCCCGTTGCCAACCACGCTGCTCAAAGACAGTACACAGACTCATTGTTTCTGGATCTCATAGAATGGGGAATGTATTATATCCTGCACACAGACATCCAAATACATGCAGACATCATAATTTAAAACAGTGAAGATTGGACACTTAACTGGCACATGAACTTCAGTCCAGATTCAATATAAAATGTGCACTGCATGAATTTGTCTGATATGAGATATCTAAAATAACTTGTACCAGTCAGCAGTTTACATGTTTTCGATTAACACTTCTTTGACTGGTAGAATATGTTGCTTCATGTTAAGCCCCTGTCTTCAGTTCTTATTCACTTTTGTAGGTATAAGATTACCGTCATTTGTATTAGAATAAATTTAATCGAAACTAATAATCAGCTAGCCAACACATCAATGAGTAGTGAGTACCAAAACTACCACCTGACAAGGGCTGACATATTGTTTACATTGCAGGCAGCGGGCATTGTCACCGATATGATAAAGTCGAAAAAGATGGCTGGTCGGGCAGTTCTGCTGGCTGGCCCTCCAGGCACTGGCAAGGTAGGTCACATGCTCGTCATTAAGGGATTGTTGAAAAATTGTACAGTAAACATTTTAAATAAAATAAAAACAGTTAGAAGATTTGTATGATTCTTCATATTTTTATTAATAATATGCAACATTAACTAACTGTGTGTTTAATTCGTCGTTCAAGGCTATTTCATGAGATAGTCTAATCTTGTAGTTAAACTAGTTATATAGATCATGGTTATCTAATTTTGATAACATGTTTTGTTGTCATAAACAGAGCATGTCTCAGTGGCTTTCTAAAATTATCTCGTTGAATGTTTTAGATAAAAAAATTCACTGTGTTCTATGACTTGTAAAAAGTGGTTAACCTAAAAATATACTCTGATAATTGCATTATATATAATGTCACTCAGTGAATGGTAATGGTATTTCAGACTGCCATCGCCCTGGCTATAGCCCAGGAACTCGGCAGCAAAGTTCCCTTCTGTCCGATGGTAGGAAGTGAAGTCTACAGCTCGGAGATAAAAAAGACAGAAGTCCTGATGGAAAATTTTCGTCGCGCCATTGGTAAGTTAGCAATTTTTTCATAGACACAAAAACTTATATTTTACCATCCATACTTCCTATGATTTTTTTATCATACAGGTCACCAAGGCCAAAAATTGGCACCTGCCTCTGATGTAACAATTTCCATCATACGTAACTTAAACGCGAACATTTTGTATCACTGTATAACTGACAGGTTTTTCTAGATCATGTATGTTTTTCCTTATGCAGATTCAGTGACATATTTTTCACAAACGAGTTTACAAAGCACCTGATGTTGACGCTGCCCATATTTGGGAGATTTTACTAGGCTCTGATGAATTAATTTATGCATCTGCTCATAAAGTCTACACCCCCACAGCTTCAGTATCAAGAGACAGAGCTGAGGGTAGCCAATCTGCCAAAAATAAGTCTCATGGGTTCAGTCGATTTAGCCAACCACAACTGTGGTTTCAAATGTAGCGTCATCAACCCTGCGAAACCAAAGTTGCCGACAAAATGGCGGAGCAGTAAACAAAAGTTGATCCACTTCGAAAGTTTCCTTGGGATTATCTCAAGTTTCTTAATTGATATTTTGACAAAATGTTTGACAGTATTCATAAACAAGGTTATTTCATACCTTAGTTCATGTATTTAGATTGACTTTGAGAGTGTTTTTGGTGTAAAAGTTCATATTTGTATGACCAATATTAGTTTCTTGAGGCAAATCATTTACTAATTAACAAGGAACCAGATCATTAAGTTTAAATAATATTAGCAAAGTTATTTTTATTGGAACATTGTGCTCCAGAGGATTTTTATTGGTCACCTCTAGGGTTAAGGGACAACAAAACGCAACTGTTTCGTGCCATACACCTAATATAAAGAAACAATTTCCACATTTCCACACTGGAGGGATTCCAAACAGTACGCCCGCAAACGTGAATCCATTGCTTCAATACTACCGGTTGTTTCAACTATTATTGCATGCAACCGTATGCTGTAAGGCAGTCTATAAGCAGCTACTAGATGTCATGCCAACTGTACGAACTGTCGAAGACTCGAAGTTGTTAACCCTTAACAACGTCGCATGAAGTGGCAGAGACATAGAATGCCGCGCGCTGAATGGCCAAGCCAAGTTAACCCTTCACTGATGGCGGCGTCTAGACCATCGTGGATTTCGTTAGAATCTTAGACTTTAAAGTCACATTCTGAGTAAACCGCTGACGTTAAAAAATTGAGTATATGTGGAAATTGTTACTTTGTATAAACTCTGTTAGGTATATGACGCGAAACCGGTGCGTTTTTTTGTCCTTTAAGTTCCTAATTATGCCTTAGATGAAGGGTCGTTGAAAACTTTGTGCCTTTTTTAATACAAAACCTTTATAATGTCTATAAAAAAATATTCAGAGAAACAATGAAAGGCCATTAACTACTCAGATAAAATAAATAACAGAAACCAAGGATTTTTTAGAGGTGAAACATGTTAAAAGAGCAGCTGAATATTGTTTGGTGTAGTTTGATGACAAATTTGCATGATATTTGGCACTATTTACCAACACAAATCAGTACTATTTTTAACTTGTATTTGGCACCTGCTAGTGAAGCTTCAATATCATTACCTGCTGTTGAAAGAAATTATTGTTACTGCATGACACTATTTTTGCTGTATTGTTTTATTTACATTGCCATGAAATAAGATAGTGTAGGCTGCATAGTTCAGATTCTACTGTTTGTGTTTGTATCACTGTCCCAAGACATGTGCAGCATTATGTCACTAATGTTGATGATGTGGTGTGTTCCAGGGCTGCGTATCAAGGAGACAAAGGAGGTGTATGAGGGGGAAGTGATAGAGCTGACTCCCGCAGAGACAGAGAACCCGATGGGAGGTGAGATAGTGTTCTGTCCGCTCACCCCCCACAACTACCTGATTCGTGTGGTTTCATTTTCAAATATCAACAGTTACTTCCGTGTGATTGCTTCATTGTTTTGTATTATGTAACTACCCGGGTTGTCTTTCTAAAGTTTCCAGAGACTGGCATATTTGATTAAATCAAGATTCCTTATTACACAACTAATAAATTTAGACTTACGTCGATGTTTCGACCACCATCAGTGACCTTTATCGGGAACTGTATCTGCTCGCCAGATGGTGTGGCAACTCTGTTCATAGTTGGTAGCATACTTGTTTGTGAGGTTTGCAGTGTATCATAATTTGTGGTTAAATCGATTTGTTTGGCATTTTTCAAACAGGAAAGAAAGTTTATAGAGACATCGTCTGTTCTGCTACCAGAAATCAGCGACAGTGGGAATGACTAACAGACAGTTTGCTGAATTTTGGTATTTTGAACGTAGGAAAACATGACCGTGACAAACACTGAAGGGTCTTGTAATCCAGCCATCCGTGATAACTTCTAGTAATCTTTATACTCTCAATACATGTTCTGCATATCATTTGAAGATTTACCTGGCAGTTTTTTTTTACATTAGTCTCTATTATACACTTCTAACACAATAGCTTTAAGTGACAATGAAAAAGGGACATTCATTTAATATCTATCAGGTTTTTTCCATATGTACTTAAATTTCAGACCCACAAATGTTCACTATTCACTGCTGTGATGTAATACATGTACCACTGTCATGGTCGTGTTGCAGGCTATGGGAAGACAGTCAGTCATGTCGTCATTGGTTTGAAGACGGCTAAAGGCACAAAACAACTGAAACTTGACCCGTCGATTTACGAGAGTCTGCAGAAGGAGAAAGTGGAGGTTGGGGATGTCATCTACATCGAGGCAAACAGTGGCGCTGTCAAGGTACTGGCACAGTACTCTACAGTGTAATACAACTACAGAAAGATGTCAATTGTACCTTTGAATGTTTTAGAATAGGTCTGACATTAATGTGCAGGTTAAGCATAACCGAAGTTATCATGGATATAACCAGGGTTGGGTACTGTATCAGCATCTGGTGGAATCTGATAATCAATGCAAATTCTACAAATATGACATCGACATCACCTGGACCATGGTTTGGAATATAAAACACATTTGGGCAATCTGAGAAAAATCCTGCTTAGTTGGTGTGAAAATAGTTCAACTTGACACAGTGGAAAGTGTTGGATTTGCAAATGGCAAATGATAGTCCTAAATAGGGATGGGGCGATACATATTTTTTATTTTCGGTTCGATTTTCGATATTTGACCCACGGTTCGATATATTCACAATACTTTTCACAACCACGCCACCTATCACACACAATTTTTAATGAACAATTTTAAGTGCAGTACAGTGGAACCCCTCATTTAAGACCGCCCCCCCCCCCCCCAGATCAGAGTGGGGCGGTCTTAAAAGAGGGGTGGTCTCTCGTGAGGGGTTTGCAACATTCAACACTAGGGGGCGCTTACAACGACTAACATCAACACTAGGGGGCGCTTACAACCACTAAGTAGTAAAAATACACCAAATAAAAAGGAAAAAATAATAAATGAGACAACATAAAAATTATAATAAAAAATGTATTCTGTTTATTTTATGTGTGACACGTTTCAGTATAAGTTTACTTTTGAATCGGTTTAAAAAAAAATATCTGCTAAAGAGTATCCTCATTTTGAATTGTTTTTTAATAATATTTGATATAAATACTATTCTCAGTTAATTTATTTCAAATTAGGTCTGAGGGGCTACAAAGTGCTGCCACCTCACGCCATCTGAGTAATCGCACCACGGTCGCCATTTTGTTTTTCTTTCCAGTGCCGCAAAACGATCTTTTACTTTCTGATCTAATCATGAAAACAACCTCCTACAGCCACGAAACTTCCTCTCTAATAACTCATATTACATATACATACGCTAGGTCATAAAATTAAATCATTTAAATTGCTGTGACGAAAAATATTTACAAAACAAAATCTTGCTAAACTAAAGTCGACATCGCCGGCGACTGTCACGCGAAGGCCGTAGGCGTAGATTACCGTGGCGTTACGTCGATATTTTATCGCGGTGTCGCTAAATCTGGATTCCGGTTTTATCCTAAACTAACCTAATACTTAGCCTATGTTTCTAAACTTTAATCGTACACAAGTTTCTCAGTGGTGGCCATGTACGGAAACACCGATTAGATGATGACGATGTGCCATTTATCAAAATGGAAAAAAACTGCGGTACACAAACTGACGACGGTGCACCAAACCTTGCCTTAAAACCGCGAATACCGTGAACCGCGATTAGTCGTCCCATCCCTAGTCCTAAAGATTGAGAATATGTGGATAGAAATTAATTTTGCTTTTACATGAGGTGATTTATGTGGTGAGCTGAATAAGCATTGCAAAACACTAGTAGGAAATCTATTGCTCCTTGTTTTCAGAGACAAGGAAGATCAGATGCATTTGCGACAGAGTTTGATCTTGAAGCAGAAGAATACGTGCCACTGCCAAAAGGTGATGTTCACAAGAAGAAAGAGGTCATCCAGGATGTGACCTTACATGACCTTGACATTGCCAATGCGAAGCCACAGGTTAGTGTAACTTTAGTTTAATTCTGATGCACAAATGCGAGTTCAACTCAACCATTTTATGAGCATTCTTCAAAGCTTCATTCAACTATTAATTTTAGCAGATACAAGGATGACTAAGTGAGTATCCGAATATACCTTTCCTGACTGAATGATGATGTTTATATGATAAAGTACTGTTTGTGGGGTGGTTAGGACATCATGGTGTCATTGACTGTAGTGATTGGCTGTTTGTAGGGCGGCCAGGATATCATGGCTATGATGGGGCAACTGATGAAGCCGAGGAAGACAGAAATCACAGGTGAGATAACAGTTATGTACTACTGCCCGATCATCTCCCTGTAAATACTGCATCAGTTACTTTGGTGTCCCAGGCTTTTGGATATGCACCTGTAGAAAATATATCCAAAAGCTGTGCAAACTCATTAAACTTACCATTCAGATTATTTAATTTCCGTTCCCTACTTTTCATTTCAAAAACTTATTGTCGTCTTGGATCAAATAACTTAGTGTATGTGTGATGATTCAGACAAACTTCGCAAGGAGATCAACAAAGTGGTAAACAAGTACATCGACCAGGGCATTGCTGAGCTGGTGCCTGGTGTACTCTTCATAGACGAGGTTCACATGCTGGACATTGAGTGCTTCACCTACCTTCACCGCGCCCTCGAGTCATCGCTCGCACCCATTGTCATCTTCGCCACCAACCGGGGCAAGTGTACCATCAAGTAAGTGTTGCTCTCTCAGTCTCTCTCTTAGTCCGTGTCGTTGTTTGTTTAGCATTGTTAAATGTAGCAGTTTGGTCAGCTTCCATTGTAAACTATTTGCTGATCTTCATTCTGTACTGGCACGATGCCATGGCAACACATTTATCTTGACACGTTACATCTCTAATTAACGAGAAAGTTCAACAGTTTTCATTGGCTGATGGATACAGCTAGGTAAAGGTCTGCATATTTAAAATTCCACAATTCATTTTAAGAAAATATATTTCAATATAGGTCTGAATGATATGTGGTATATATACATTCATGTTTTAATCTTTATTCCTGTTGTCTAACATTGTATGAAACATGGTTTTACAGCGCCATTAATTGTATTGTTCTATTATCATCATATTCTACGTACAACAAGTTAATTTTTGACAGTTGTGAGTGGCTCCTATTGTGGAATGAATTCCAGGTTGACCAGGAATAGGGGCTACTGTACTGGACAGTGTGTGTTGGTGCCGTCATTGCTAAATTGTGTTGCAGAGGCACAGAAGATGTCATCTCACCGCACGGCATTCCACTCGATCTCCTCGACAGACTCATGATCATCCGCACACTGCCATACTCACAGGAGGAGATGAGTCAGGTAATAGACATTTACACACTGCCACACTCACAGGAGATGGGTCAGGTAATAGACATTTACACACTGCCATACTCACAGGAGATGAGTCGGGTAATAGACATTTACACACTGCCATACTCACAGGAGATGGGTCAGGTAATAGACATTTACACACTGCCATACTCACAGGAGGAGATGAGTAAGGTAATAGACATTTACACACTGCCATACTCACAGGAGATGGGTCAGGTAATAGGGACATTTAGTCCATTTACACATAGTCACAGGAGTCAGGTAATAAGGGTATTCCCACACAGCCATACAGTCAGGTAATAGGGACACATACACATTGACATACTCACAGGAGATGAGTCGGGTAATGGGAACAATTCTACACTGCCATATTCAAGGACAGGTGTTAGGTAACAGCTACATTTGTATACTGATATACTCACTGTAGGGGAGGTAGTGGTATACATTAGCTTTGACAACCAACATGCATCGGTTCATAGCTGTGTTTGTTTGTTTCCAGATAATCAAGATCCGTGCCCAGATAGAGCGGATAGACATCAGTGATGAATCACTGCAGGCGCTCTCTGAGGTTGGGGTGAAGACCACACTGAGGTGAGTAGTCGCTAGTGACAGGACGTTCAATCTGTACTGACATCCTACGGACGTCATGGACAGACCATTTTCTGTACTGACAGGTCGTTATGGCAACACACTTCATTCTCTACGGACATCCTACGGACGTCATGGACGGACCATTTTCTGTACTGACAGGTCGTTATGGCAACACACTTCATTCTCTACCAACATCCTACGGACGTCATGGACAGACCATTTTCTGTACTGACAGGTCGTTATGGCAACACACTTCATTCTCTACGGACGTCATGGACAGACCATTTTCTGTACTGACAGGTCGTTATGGCAACACACTTCATTCTCTACGGACATCCTACGGACGTCATGGACAGACCATTTTCTGTACTGACAGGTCGTTATGGCAACACACTTCATTCTCTACCGACATCCTACGGACGTCATGGACAGACCATTTTCTGTACTGACAGGTCGTTATGGCAACACACTTCATTCTCTACCGACATCCTACGGACGTCATGGACAGACCATTTTCTGTACTGACAGGTCGTTATGGCAACACACTTCATTCTCTACCGACATCCTACGGACGTCATGGACAGACCATTTTCTGTACTGACAGGTCGTTATGGCAACACACTTCATTCTCTACCGACATCCTACGGACGTCATGGACGGACCATTTTCTGTACTGACAGGTCGTTATAGCAACACACTTCATTCTCTACTGACAGGACATTAAGGCAACATACGCCATCCCACATGCTGCTCACCTGAGGAGGGAGGGGATTGATTACTAGAACAGGGTACAGACTAATCAACCATCTTGTAATCTCGATGAGCCTGTATTGTCATCATAACTTTGACAAGTAAAGGTGACATTTGACAAGACCATGACGTCGTATGCAGTTGTGAGTCACATGTTGTAGATACGCCATTCAACTGTTGACCCCCGGCAGTCTACTCGCCAACATCAACGGCAAGCAGCTGATTGGTCGGGAGGAGGTTGAGGAGATCAACGAATTGTTCTTCGATGCAAAGTCATCGGCGAAGGTCCTCAGTGAACAAGAAGATAAATACATGAAGTAGAGACGTTGGCAGATTTGTTTGTACTTAAACTATTATATAAATAAAAATAAGATGGTTGGAGTAAGAAGAGAAAAAGGATCTGCCTCAGTTCTTGGTTCTCAACGAATTGTTCTTCTTGTTATCAGCAAAGGTCCTCCGTGAATAAGAAGATAAATACATGAAGTAGAGACGTGGGGAGATTTGTTTGTATTTAAACTATTATATAAATAAGACGGTTGGAGTAAGAGAAAAGGGATCTGCCTGAGTTCTTGGTTCCAGGTCAAGGGATGCCTTGGTTCTGGGGTTAGTATGCACAAGTTGTCTTCATTAAAGTCTACTTCATTTGATCTCTTCCCTAGTCTTGCATTGGTGCTTTGGCCTAACCACATTTATGATCTGATCTTAAGGGGGGAAAAATTCTTTGACAAAGTAGAAATTTGCAATAAAATATTACTCAAGCATCAGATAAACAAATGGCTACCATTTCTTTACATGGTAATCAAACAAAGTGAATTGTTTGATTAAACTTGCATATATCACAGCAATGACAGTCTATGATATGTCACCATTACAATATACTATATTTGTTGGAATTATCCCAAACAAAAATACCTAGACACAGACTTATGGAAAATGAAGATTTCCATTTGACTATATTTGTATTACTCTTCAGTAGTATTCCTATCAAAACCAAATAAATTTATTATGTTGGAAATGTTTATGATGTAGAACGAGTTGTAACAAATGGATATCATTTGTGCCTATGATAATGCATTCTATGCTGAAACAAGACTTCTGATACAACAGACTTATATTTGCTGTCTATCTGCTGCCTGGGTACATTTACATGCAAGCCAATAGCCTCAATTAACCCCTCGTATTTATGTGCTGCCGATGTAACCACCAGGGTGGCCAGAATAGGGTAGAGATGCTGATTGGTTCTCCCCAGTGACCAGACTATCTTTTTGGCGAAGTTTCTCAGCCGGGTGGATCAGTTAAACGAGACTAGTAAGCCAGTAGAGACACAAAGCATTCCTTCATTGTTCAAAGTCCAAGACGGTTTGTATTTGTTAAATTTTATTAAAATGCCCCATTACCACAATGTTCGGCACACCTGAAATGAACTCTTTATGACATAAGTTAATAACAATAATAGTAAGAGTAACCAAGACATCGAGAACGTATCTGTAAACATCTGTCAAATTACCTACACCAAGGGAACTACTTGCTGGAGGTCAGCTGGGTCAAGTCTCTCTTGAATCAGCCACATTTGGGTCATCTGGTCCCATTCATTTATACAGCATCACGGTCCACTCTACCAAGTGTGTAGAGTAGGTCAAACAGCCAGTATGTAGACACCTTTTTTGATATCTCAATAAATACTTATAACTATGACTTTTTGTTTCCTTCTCCAAACCTGGCTTGGTGTGGACTCGATTATGCATGTATTCTGACTTGTTCTAGTTCAAAAGTGGCTATAATTCCGGTGACTGACAAAAGCAGCTGTGAAGTTAGTCGTTCCATTGGCCCAAGTTTTAAATTCATCTAAATTCGATGGCACCCATTTAAAGTAACTCGTAGACTTCACGTCTCAACACAGCCTCAATCAATGGCAGGGACTTTCCATGACTTTTCTTGCCATAATACATACCTTCCAACACGTATCCTTACACCAACAGAAAATAGCTATATACACAGACTAATGTCAAAGTGAAGACGATCTAATAATTTAAAGTTGCTTTATGCAATCAGGCACTTGTTTTGTCATATAATTGTATCACACCGCCTTGAGGCAGACCAGGCAAAACCTTCCTGGTTGAAGTTGTTAACAAAATATGTACAAACCATGCCAGTTATTGGTCCATGTATATATAACTAAACTGTGGCATCTTTTCCTAAACAGGTTGTCAACTACCAGTATTAGAAACAACACGTTTGTTCGGTTATCAGATCATGATGACAACGACAACGTACCAATCAGGCTGGCAAGATGATTGACAGCCACACACAACATGAGTATGTGTGTCAGCATCCAAATATATCTTGCAAAATATAATTTGACCTTGTTCTGAATACCCATGGACAAAACTATAAATGGTTATGGCCCCAAACCAATCATTATTTTACTACGAATACTACTAACAAGACAGTGCCACCTGGAATGCAGAAGTGGTACTGTTCGCTATATCAACAGCCAGACACATTTGACGTGAACATTGCAGCGTACATAATGTGTGAAAATATAATCCTCACATGATGGCACAAATGTTTGCAGGGACTATTTTGGCAGCACGGTGAACACTGGCTTACATTTGAAAAAGGCACTTGGACAACGTACGATTCTGGTGAAATTAGCTGTTCCGGTTCTGTTCGAAGAAACAAGATATGTATTCAGATTTTGTGCAACGTATCGCATCGCGCACACGTTTCACACCGGCACTGAGATTATGCAGATTGCCACATTATGTGGAACTAGGGCTCACACTAGCCGCAAGTGTGATATGTCGAGATTCGATGTTCGCGTCAATGTCACCTGGCGCCACCTGCTTGTTTCTTCTTCTGTGAGTCGGGTGTTTGTCGTTTCCACAACCATTTCTGTCTAGTGCTGGCGTCGCATGTTTTCATCTTGATCCTCTGGTCTTTCGTCAGTTCTATACATAAACCTGAGTGGTAATGTCGTAGCTCGTTGCTCTAAAAAACAAAACAATAAACGCAATTAGGATGACGAATGCCCTTTTAAAATGGTAAGTTCTTACACAACACGGTATCTAATCCTCAGGAATGCTCAAAGCACTGTATGCTTTATTCCCTGGCAGACCTCTTCAATCTAAAACTATCTTAGCTTCTCTAAAAAGCTGAGCTTTGCGTTAATTTAACCAATCGTAAATCAAATTTATCGATACCCGAACAAGGAGTGTACAAACATGCTAGCATAACATGTAGTCAGTTCCAAATTGATGGAACTTTAAGGATACAGCCTCCTTATAAAATGTCATATTTTAACTGACATATCTTTAAAATGGGCCAAGAGGCCCTGAAGTCCTATATATAAGTATATAGTGATTTTGAAATTATGAATGAAATGTTTTGGTGAATCATAGTCACTGCTTAGCCTCTTCAATATAATCACCTAATCTACAGTTTCTCTGGTTATCCAAATGAGATGACCAAATTGTGTGAATGGTTTTTAGTTAAGTCTACTTCCTTTCCCCTCAGCCAGTCCAGTGATCAGCACGCAGTTGATATCAATAGTGTACACTATTTCATGCTATAGAATATTAATTCTATATGTTTGTCACCTCGAGAGAACAATATACCAGTCACACCATTTTAAAGATAATTAAACATTCATAAAAATAGACTCAATTTGCATTTACAGAAAATCAATCGTTTTAAAGATACAGCTAAATTAAATCCTGTAGAAGTAGCCTGCGACAGATGGAATAGTACCAATTAGCTGTGCTTTCCAAGCAGACCACCTGGCCTTTTAGTGTGTGGCAGCGAGCAGTCTTCAATGCACAATTATCAATTACTATGGTTCCTGGCAGGCCACCAAGCCTCCAGAATTGTGAGTGAGGCAGCCACAACTATACAATTGTTTCCCAATCAGTCCAGGTAGACAAAAGCAAAATGTGGACATGCAGCTTTTTGAGCGGCCCCGAGTTGCCCTTAGAAACACTCAATAAAATCAAAATTTGAGAATTACCTGAAAGTTTTGAAAAATGGTTTAACGGTTTTGGAGCCTCCATGATGATCCATTCAAATCAAATGTCTTGTGCACTGTAATAGTGCCCTAAGGTATGTCTATGCCAAATAATTTAAAAAAATAGACCCTCAATGGTTTCTGAGATATGGAAGCTAATGGCGCACGGCAGACACAAAGTGATGCCATAAGCCCATTGAATTGTCTGCCTAAAAATTACTTATGCTGTATAAATTTGATTGCTGGTCAAAGTCATATATTAAATAACTTCTGTACCTATTATCAACTACACGCTGGAACTACCAAGTCTTGCATAAAATAGGCTCATCATAAAATAGTGATGCAAAAGTCTGCTGTAGTAATCACAACAAGTGCACCTTAGTACAACTTTTAACACGTGGATGTTTAGTGATAGTAACACGGTCAGCAGATCTCAGACCGGAAACAGGTGGAGTGGAAGTGTCTACCGCAACGAGTCAGGATTACACAAGTCTGGGTTGTTCTCTCAACACTTGAGTCTGGAGCTCGTGTCTTACCTTTGTGTATTCCCAGTGCTGGTTTCCTTTCATGCCGTGGCAAGGGTAGATCATGAGGAACTGTCCAGCGAAGTCCATGCAAGCTTCGTCTCGTCGGATCTCTCCCTCCTTACTCAACATCCAGTACTGGGAACAGCAAGTGGAAATGACGACTCAGTGTGTGTGTGCTCGTGTGTGTGCGCGCGTGTGTGTGTGCGCGTGCGTGTGTGCGTGTATGCACATGTGCGCATGTATGTGCATGTTTTCAGTGTTGAAGTGGACAATTTGATTCAGATCAAACTAAACAATCTACTGGTCATCTGAAAGACACTGACAACAAGATGGTGATCCTACAGCTACAGTATTAGAATTATAAACAATTAAATATTGGTGATTTTACAGAATTACAACCTGCTGGCATGTTAAACACATTTGTTACGTTAAAAAGGATTACAACTAGGTGATAATGAGGTTAACAAATAAAAGACAATCTAGAGGGTAGAGCACATTATGAATATACAGATATAGTTTTGAATGGGACAAACACTGACCAGGTGTCACATACAACATTAATTGGAGTAATCAGCGACGAAAACTAAACATGGAGTGAAAATAGAAATTAAAAATAATACTTGAAACAAAGGTATCAAATCATGACAGTTTTGCGTAAGACTACCTGTTCTCAACTGTCAAGTAGGATGCATTCTATATCAATCACTTGTTGAACCATATATGGCATATTGCTGTGAGTTATGAGGAAATCCGTATCAATCAAGGTATGAAAACTATCTCTGTTATAGAAAATGTATACAAATAATCTATAATCTTGATCACCATGGTCATACATCTACTTTTGTTCACCACTTAAATACTCAGAGATCAAGGCTTAAAGGGTGGGTGACTTGGTGGTACCATGCCATCGGGGTAAACAGCAGTCCTGGTGTTACTACTGCCTTTGTTCAGTTTCAGTTTATTCAGCTTTTATTGCTTCCTACTATATTATAAAATATAATAACAATTTATTTTAGCTGATAACACCATTTCAGTTTGGGCTGTTAGCAGGTGTCTGCAATCTTTGTTACTGAACACTGTCCAACATTTCGTCAGGCACAAGTCTTTCATAGTGTCACCAAAATAATAGCACCGTCAAAACCCAGCCCTAGGACATTTCAAATGTATACCAACACCACAATTTAAATGACACCATTGGCTATGTTTAAAACATAGATTTCAATATGAATCTACATTCATACTGACCGCCAATTCAATGTAAATGTTTATTGATTTATATAGCACCATATAATACATGAAGATACACAATCTACTGCCTAACTTATACTTTTTAAACGTAGCCAAATTCAGATAACAACCACTGTTTCTTTCTTCAGCAACACCAATTTCACGTCACACTCAAATGCAACTAGCATGCGAAAGGCTACAATTTCTACCTATCCTTATCATGGAATTAAAGCTGTAACATTCCCACACACAGGCTATTTTATTAGTGCTAAAAACAAGTCAGCTAAGACGTTCAACCCACAACATGGATGTCTGATTTTGTGCTACACTCTTAATAATGGGAGAAAAAAAACAATGCAACAAGGAATTGGTGCAAAAGGGCATTCATTTCTCATTTTTAACGCTTTTTAGAAAGGTCAATGTACACCATGAATGATATTTGGTTATTAGTATACTTCCTACCACATGTCTCACTTTGTGGTTTTATATGTTATTTGATCAAATTTAAGTTTGCAACAAACAACGGCTCTAGAGTTTCCCAAATGTTGATCTATTTTTACCATCGGAACTCTCCAGTCAACGTAAGTAAACGATGGGGCAAACTAAAAGGCGGGCCACAATGGGGTTCCACAAATCCACGTTAGTCGCTAGAGGCGCCACTAGGCAAGTAGACCCTAGTTGTTTAAATCATCCTCAATTAGCCATTGACCGTACAGGCGCGTAGCCAGCGATAGTTTGTATGTGGGCAACTGGGCATGCCGTAAATATGGAGTGTATCGAGCGTTGGCATCTTTGTGAATGTGGTATGCCGTTTCCGTACAGTCTGCCAATTGTGGCCCGCCTTTTAGTGTGGCCCCCTCCTGACAGCACTTTTCACTGGAATTCCCTTCTTCGAGGTCTAAACCAATCAGTGAATTCTAACTGGCGAGGTTCGCCAGGAATTTTTTTCGTCTTTTGCTCCTTTTTATCTTTTAAATGGCATATTATGTGAAAATAAGTTGATAGGTAGTTGATGAAAACAATATATAGTGTATGGAGAATGCTGGTTTATTGGAAAATTTTATTTTAAACATGGCGGAAGTCAGAATGCAACTTTAAAGGATTTTGCCTCTTTGAAATGGATCTTTCTAATGAAACAGAATTTGTCTTTTTCTTGAACGGATTTTAAACAATATCTGTCATAGATTTTTTTAAACAGAATCGGCTTTTTTATAATGGAAAATCAGTGTCCCTACATTTGCCTACAACAAACAAACTACTCACTGTGTCTTGTAAGGATATCCACTGTAGTGGAACCATTTCTACTTCCTGAGACAACAGAATCACTGCTAAGTGCATGGGACAGTTCTAACTTGGGATAAGACCAAAAGTCTGTGATTAACTTATGTAAGCTGACTTGGCCAACTACAGTCTCAGGGTCTGACAGATCTCACTTGCCAACCAAATCAACTAAACTTCGACATTGACTGACTTGCCATAACATCATTACTTTCATACACTCTATCAACAGAGCAATTCAGTGTAATTTCTACCCTCCCTGAAATTCATGTGTTACCTGTTACATTTAGAACTCAACTGAATAATTAAATCGTACATCTATGTCATTTTCTACTGCAGAATGATAATTACCATTTGCTGCCATTTTGGAAGTCAACATAATCGATTTTCATCTTATTAACATTGACGCGATTTCATGTATCTTCTCTGTGCAGATCTTGTAAATATTCTTGAATGTTATAAAGCGATGCAACCCTTCAGTGGTCAACCTACACGAATCTGGCCAAAAGCAGAATGGCTTACCAAAACCAGCCAGCCAGTCAAATTATGGAGAGTAATTAATTATACTTTTTTTCTATAGCTTTTATATAACAACTTAGAACGTAGTTACACCACTTTACAGATGTGTTATTATATCCAACATCAAACTCTCAATCGAGAGAATTCTGGTCCAAATCTTCTCATTGCCATTCCGAAGCTTTGGCACATTTTGTTCACATCACACTGTTCCACCACACTCAGCTGTACAGAGGACTATTAGCTATAAACAGTAGCGGATGTTTGAGTACCACTAGGCTAGCGCTGTGCCTAAAATCTGTTTAGCCAATTTGGCTAAAGATCAGAAATTTGTTTAGCCAAATGAGATTCTCTTTAGCCATTTTTTTTTAGATCAATTAAATTACCTGGTATAAAATGCAAAACAAGACATAATATAATATAAAATTCTATACAATATTCACAAATTCGAAAAAATGCCCAATTTTAATTAACCAAACATTTAGCTAAACATATACAACGCAAACAAACATCCAGTATAATTTAACAGAACATTGTTTAACCATAAAATTAAAGCTAAACAACTGTTGGGAACTTTGAAAAATATAAAGAAACAGCACCTAACACATACTATTAATGTAATAAAATTTATATTCAGGTGTGTATTAGTGTATCAATAATTGAAAGATATACTTTTTATATTTTAATTATAACAAGACAACATAATTAAGAACCACCTACTCTACTCTTGCTGCCCTGCAGTGATTCAAACAGCGTATTGATTATAATTATTACCTATCTTAAAACATCACTTGACTGCTCAGTAATTGATTAAATGAATACAGTAATTCACCAAATTAGTTAACTGTGGTCAACTGTAATCCTGGCCTGGGTGACACAGGCTACATGTGATAAAACACGTTTTTGACATGCATCTTTTTATGTGTAATGTTTCTGGTGGTGAAACTTGTCAAACATACATGAATTACAATCTATATTGGCATTTAATTGAATAGTTACCAGATGGCACATTGATTAATCATTGACAATGCTTTGTGACTGCACCGATAGTGAGCGATAATATGGAACATGTCAGGTACAGCGTTGTACTTGTCCCAAACTTGTAATTAGTGCCATCAGTGTCTGTGAGCATGGCTAAGTGGAGGGGTTAGCGGCCTATTGTTTACCCAGCGGGTCACGTTACACCTACTGGTTATTTGGGTCAGTTGAATGTGCAATATTTTAGGCAACTTCAACAGAGCCGGGTGTTCAATAATGCAGTCATGTATTGCTGATAACATCAATAATAATGACAGAAATAATGTTTCGCCAATTTGGCGAAGAGTTTTAATTTATTTTCGCCAAATAGCAAACCGTTTCGCGTATAGCGCAAATGGTGATCGACAGCGCTAGCCTAATACCAGTATGATAGTCTTAATGCAGTAATCACAGTGTGGCTGAATACTTACCAAGCATGTTGAGGTGGTGACCTCTGAGCACTCCCACAGCCTGGACATTGCACGACAACTTACCTTTACTGCACACCTGTATAAATATCACTGAGAAAGTGACCATAAATGACCAGTACCTGATTGCCTCCTTGCTTGTGACACGGCCACAGCTTGACGGGCTTGCTGTGGGCATCCTTGCCTACTGGACTGTCCAGGCACTGGGCCTCAGCCTCATTCTGGATCTGAAGTGACAGATAAACAACACCTTAACATTCTAGTTCTAGTTATTTCCAGCACTCGGCAGGTTTTGCTAAATGACTTGACTGTATGTACACACACATATATATATATATATATATTATATATAATATATATATATATGTATATATACAGTGTATATATATACAGACTAGTCATTTAGCAAAACCCTGCAGAGTGCAGTGGCAAAGTAACCACAATATATATATATATATATTATTATATAAATTATAGCACATATGTAATTTTATTTATATGACATAGAAAATTAAGTCGCTTACATTTGTTCTACAACAAATTACATCTAAATATGTCAGTTTATTTTTAAATCTTTCTTGCAGGAAATATAACATTAAATATTGTTCTTTCTTTATTCTTCTCTTTATGTTATCCTATATTATTTGCCTTGATTTGTATGTACTGTAAAGAGCTAGTATAACTTTGATTTGAGACAACTAGCCATAAGAAACTGTACAAAATTGGAAATTAACAGGTCACAGATTACTGGATGAAAACACTGTTTCCCCTTCAAACGTGACAAGTTATTGTTTTGGTCGATGTATTATTAATATCCATATCCTGTCTGTGCAACATTCAGGTTAACAAATGGCCATCAATGTAAACAGATGATAGTAATGAGTATATGTTACAGATGACAGCAGTATGAAACCGGCCACAGTAGTTTAAGTCTCACAAAGTTGTACATCGAAATGTATACTTTCTTTATCCACAGACTTTCCATGCTACGTCATTTGTGAGGCATTCCGACAAAATCAGTCGGCTGTCGCAGATTCCAATTACGCTGTATGAGCCAATTCGTAAATGAGGGTTGATATGAACGATTTTGAGAAGATAATAGAATAATAACAGAAGAGAGGACAACTGCGATTTCCGAGTCACTGACGCAGAGGCGGCACATGGCCAAGCAGAGACCGACCAGGCAGTGATAGTTGTTGACACTGAGAGCTCGACTATGACCAAATTCACCAAAGTAATAACTTGAAAACTTATACACAAACAACAGAATATGTCTACATAACTCAATCCAAATTTGAGTACTCTAGCCTACATAAAAGTGGCCATATCAATGGTGTTTGTATAGCTAATCTTAAATTGCATTTTTTCAGATTTCCATTTTCAACAAAACCATGTTCAAACTAACAACTCTGCCAATTTTTCAGATATCATAGTTTATAATATATCAGATGAAAGGCAATTCTACTGGCTTTCTTATGGTATAAATATCTCGTATTGGCTTTCTGATGACAAGTGACTGATTATGTGGGAACGATTCAGATTTGTTGAAATATCTCTTAGACAAATTGCGAAAATTTAAGCTTTTTTAATGAAGAGAGAATTGAGAAACAAGGTAATTTTGATTTGTATTGTTTACTGTTCCTGAGCACATGTTTGTCTGTTGTGGATTGTCCAGATAAATAAACCAGGCTTTGAGAGATATAACAATGAGGTATGCTTGCCAACCAAAATCATAACATTAATAGACATGAACCAGACAGCTAGTTTTTGCTAAGGTACATATAATTACGTCTGTGAGAAGACAAGACAACACAGATCCGTGCATGTATTCCCCTCACCTCCCCAGAGGCCATGGCTTCTCCTGGAATGAAGAGACTAGGGTAGATGTTCTTGATGTACCAGTCAAAGCTCTTGCACTGAAGTCTCTTCCTCAGGGCTTTCCTTTCCGACACATCGCCGTATTCACCCTGGTCACATGACACAAGGGCATGACATATAAACATAAACACGGTTTCAACAATTCATACAATTCATAGAGTCCATAACATGTCCAACAGAGTGTTGACCAGACAGTCCATGAATGGTCAGAAGAGCAGGCAGCAAGTTTGCTACATGGCTAATGTAAATTTGTTTTATGTGTCACCAAACATCCTTTTAGCTTAATAATTTGGATCACCAAGTCACAGGATAATTTGCGAACGAGTCTCTTTAAACACAGAATACTATTGTACAAAATATCACAACCCGGCAAAAATATGAAATCAGTGGATCTCAGCTTTGCAAAATGTGTATGCCTGTTTCATCAACTTATTTATTTATGACATTATATTATAGGGATTACAGTTTTTATAAATCAACTCATAAACATACTATTATTATAATAATAAAGCAGATATTATTAAACATTGCTTCATACTGTCGAATTGCATGCCATCTTCCAAAAGAGCTAAATAATAATAAAGTACATCCATATATAAAATGTGTTCTGAAGTGCTACAAGAAACACTGCTAAAATATTACATATAATAACAGATTTTATAATTAAACAAGATATATTCTTTATTTAATATATTTGTAAATATATAACTTATGTAAAATTGGCTAAACACCGACTCCCTTTTTAATGGCGCCACCTACCAGGTTATTGTTGTACCGCTCATAGTAGTATTTTTTGTAGTCGTCAAGCCAGACTTCAGCCAAACGCACCGAGTTCTTCTTCACGACATTCACACCAGACTTCCAGGAGTAGGGACTACGCTTGCGGAAGATGTGGCCCACATGGGAACAAGGGATGATCTCTAGGGTTCCCCCACACATCCACACCTGTGAGGGCAAGCATGGGAAAATATAGGGACACATGTTATTATTTTTGTACAGATGTGAGGGTGTACAAACACATATATAAACACCCCCACACATGTTGTACACATACCCACAAGTGTGAGGGATACATTTAAAATGCATAGACATCCTACACATACATTGTACACACGTAAGACAGCATCCGAACACAAACATATAAACACCCTTCACACATCATACACAAGCAAGTGTTAACACATTTTGTCTGTGACCCAAATTCACGTCTCGAAACTTGCATGGCGACCCATCCCTTACCCCGCAGTGGTGGGCAAACAATCGGGGACACCCACTGCAACTTGAAACAAAGACAGTGGAGGGAAACAGGAAGATCAGATGATTTCAATTATATTTGGAAGATATTAATACATTTTTGTCACATGTAACACACTAACAGTACACACATACACCCTACAGAGCACACACACACATATATGTAACAGCCGAGGTATATCATTACACAGACACAGGTACTCTATCCAGCTTACACGTTTAGTTATGTCAGCTTTGTATTCAGTGAAGTTCCACACTTACAGTTCTACTCGACTCACCCGGAATGACATCTCGAGATTCTCCCCTCCCCAGATTTCCATGCCTCGGTCATAGGTGCCAATGTGATTGAAATACTTGCGGTCTATTGAGAAGAGACCTCCAGCCATCGTAGGAGACCTACAGACAAGACAGCCGCCTGGTCCATCACACGCAATACACACTCTCAGAGTATAGTACTTCATTCACACTCATGACATACAGACAAGACAGCCGCCTGGTCCATCACACGCAATACACTCTCAGAGTATAGTACTTCCTTCACACTCATGACATACAGACAAGACAGCCGCCTGGTCCATCACACGCAATACACACTCTCAGAGTATAGTACTTCATTCACACTCATCACATACAGACAAGACAGCCGCCTGGTCCATCACACGCAATACACACTCTCAGAGTATAGTACTTCACTCACACTCATCACATACAGACAAGACAGCCGCCTGGTCCATCACACGCAATACACACTCTCAGAGTATAGTACTTCATTCACACTCATGACATACAGACAAGACAGCCGCCTGGTCCATCACACGCAATACACACTCTCAGAGTATAGTACTTCATTCACACTCATCACATACAGACAAGACAGCCGCCTGGTCCATCACACGCAATACACTCTCAGAGTATAGTACTTCATTCACACTCATGACATACAGACAAGACAGCCGCCTGGTCCATCACACGCAATACACACTCTCAGAGTATAGTACTTCACTCACACTCATCACATACAGACAAGACAGCCGCCCGGTCCATCACACGCAATACACACTCTCAGAGTATAGTACTTCATTCACACTCATCACATACAGACAAGACAGCCGCCTGGTCCATCACACGCAATACACTCTCAGAGTATAGTACTTCATTCACACTCATGACATACAGACAAGACAGCCGCCTGGTCCATCACACGCAATACACACTCTCAGAGTATAGTACTTCACTCACACTCATCACATACAGACAAGACAGCCGCCTGGTCCATCACACGCAATACACACTCTCAGAGTATAGTACTTCACTCACACTCATCACATACAGACAAGACAGCCGCCTGGTCCATCACACGCAATACACACTCTCAGAGTATAGTACTTCACTCACACTCATCACATACAGACAAGACAGCCGCCTGGTCCATCACACGCAATACACACTCTCAGAGTATAGTACTTCCTTCACACTCATGACATACAGACAAGACAGCCGCCTGGTCCATCACACGCAATACACACTCTCAGAGTATAGTACTTCACTCACACTCATCACATACAGACAAGACAGCCGCCTGGTCCATCACACGCAATACACACTCTCAGAGTATAGTACTTCACTCACACTCATCACATACAGACAAGACAGCCGCCTGGTCCATCACACGCAATACACACTCTCAGAGTACAGTACTTCATTCACACTCATCACATACAGACAAGACAGCCGCCTGGTCCATCACACGCAATACACACTCTCAGAGTACAGTACTTCATTCACACTCATCACATACAGACAAGACAGCCGCCTGGTCCATCACACGCAATACACACTCTCAGAGTACAGTACTTCATTCACACTCATCACATACAGACAAGACAGCCGCCTGGTCCATCACACGCAATACACACTCTCAGAGTATAGTACTTCACTCACACTCATCACATACAGACAAGACAGCCGCCTGGTCCATCACACGCAATACACTCTCAGAGTATAGTACTTCATTCACACTCATCACATACAGACAAGACAGCCGCCTGGTCCATCACACGCAATACACTCTCAGAGTACAGTACTTCATTCACACTCATCACATACAGACAAGACAGCCGCCTGGTCCATCACACGCAATACACTCTCAGAGTATAGTACTTCACTCACACTCATCACATACAGACAAGACAGCCGCCTGGTCCATCACACGCAATACACACTCAGAGTATAGTACTTCACTCACACTCATCACATACAGACAAGACAGCCGCCTGGTCCATCACACGCAATACACTCTCAGAGTATAGTACTTCATTCACACTCATCACATACAGACAAGACAGCCGCCTGGTCCATCACACGCAATACACTCTCAGAGTACAGTACTTCACTCACACTCATCACATACATTGCATCTTATGCATTTGGGAAGGCCACTGTAAAATACGACATAGCTGAATTAAAGAAACACATACCAACTGTGTATTAGGGCACCAATCCATGTGCTTATTTTCCTGTTCTTGAAAGTACCGAAATTCAAATGTTTTGGATCATATCATTAGACACAATTTACTTCACAAAAAAACTTCCAACACATTATTCCTGTTTTGTTCTGTTTCCTTTTATTTAAATTACACATCTGTTCTAGTCATCCATTTGACAGCACCATGTGAACGTGTGTGTATCACCGTACCGTAGCCAAGTGACTAAGCGTACCTGATAGGACTGACTGGTGTCTGTCGCCTCAGTCTTTCCGCTTCTGGGATGCCATGCCAGTTGAACTGTAGGTTCCAGTCAAAGCCTCCAACACTCGTTGTCTTCGCACTGCCATACAGGAATTTGAAGGTGCCATCTTCGATGACGTCAATCACTGGAGTGACCACGTTGCTCCAGTTTTGAGCTATTCGGTCCAGCAGGGGTTCCAGCCAGCCTGTGACAGAGCAGTCAGTCAGCCGTACCACTCAAGGTTCCGCCAATTTGACATCAAAGTTCTTTATTTTAATAGCAACAGTGATATACCTCATATATAGCTCATTTGTACGTTTACATTTTTAGAGAAATTATCGAAAAATTCTGGTTTACTGTTTTTAGTAACATTTTCACAATCTATAATTTTTTTTATTTTGATAGCAACTGTGATATAGCAACTCGTTTGTAGGTTTACATTTTTTAGAAAAAAAATCACTCCTTTTTGTAGGTATACATTTTTAAAGAAAAGATAAATAATTATGGTTTGCTGTTTTAGCAACATTTGTATAACTGATGATGACATGATTATCATAATCGAAATTGCACTTATATTGTGGACAATATATTGACGGGTTGTAAATATTAGAGAGTGAAGGTTCTATAATAAAACTAAGCATTGTATGGAGACAACCAATCAGATGACTTACCCTTAGTTGCCTCACAGTGGGAGTCCAGGAAGGTGAGGACGTCGCCCGCGGCTACAGACGCCCCCAGTAGTCGGGCACGGATCAGCCCCTCCCGTTGGGGTGCTCTCACCACCTTCACTTTCTTAAACTTGATGGCGACATAGTCGTCCAGGCGCTTGTGAAGGTGGTCTGCAGCAGATAAAGATGACAAGTGTAACTTACCTGGTGGTCTGAGATCACCAATAACATCAGACGCAGTCATTATATAGTCAGTGGTCAGTACTCGCTTCACAGTGGTCAGTCATACGCGGTCATTATACAGTCAGTGGTCAGTACTTGCTTCATAGTGGTCAGTCATACGCAGTCATTATACAGTCAGTGGTCAGTACTTGCTTCATAGTGGTCAGTCATATGCAGTCATTATACAGTCAGTGGTCAGTACTTGCTTCCATCGTGGTGTTTAAATGTTAAAATGTAGTTTAGTTAAGATAACCCAACATCTAACTATAATCCTCCCTGATACAGTGTAGTTTACATTGTGGGCAATATACTTTCAGGGACTTAGGGATTACTCCAATGATAATTAAACCTTAATACTTTTTTAAATCCCCAGTGCTAAGTGTTTTTTTATACTGATTTCAGGGTTCGTATTACATGTAATTTGATTGTTTGCAGTGTTTTACACAGTTTCTGGAGTTGTTCTGAGCTGGGAACATTTTAAGGGCGCTTTATAAAACTACTCAGATAGGTGTTAACAAAAATCACGTTTAAATGCTTCAGGAAATCATCTTTCATATTTATGTAGCCACCTAATAAACTAGCCAATAGCAACGTACTCAACAGGTGACTGTTTTATCACTGAAACTCATAAATGATGCAGACAAATGCTAGATAAATCAACAGCTGGAACAACATGATATTTAATCTCACTCTGTAAGATGGGCTCTATTTTTAAATATCATACCAACATACAAATCACCTTGTAACATCATTCAAAATGTCTGACCAGCAAGTGTAAGGTTACTAATATTAAGGTTACTATTCTTATCGACAAAAACAAGCAGTATTACCAACGAATACAAGTACGGTACCCGTTAAAAAGGATGGGATGACTCACCAAAAGTGGATGCATCGTCCACTAGGATAATCTCCTTCAGCAGTTTTGCCGGCGTACGGTCAAGCACGCTGTAGACGGTGCGCAAGAGCACTGACCACGCCTCGTTGTGAAACACCACGATGACACTTGTGTCCGGCAACACTGTGCGGTACTTGATGTCCAAACACCTGTCACACAGAGTGGCCATCAATCAATCAATTCAATCAATCAATTTCACTTTGTTGTCCTTAAAAAGGATATGCATTGTACAACTCATGATCACATCTAAAATATATGGGATGGTCACAACAAAATGCAAGTGAATTCCAGATGCATCCACTACAAGAACAATTCAACCGGTTGACAGCAATATGACTCATTTAGCATTCAACATTCTAATGGCCACAGGCACGAAACTCCTGCTATAGCGAGATGTTTTACATTTTATACAACGATATCTCCTTTGAGATGGAAGTACATGGAAGAACGTAGAGAGCGGGTGATCAGACTCAGTAGCGACAGCACGAGCTTTCTTCAAAATTGCATGGTCGATTATTTTGGAGAGAATTGGTGTAGGTAAACCAATGATCTTAGCAGAAACGTGTGAGATTTTCAGAAGCCTGTTACAGATGTCAACTATTGGCTAACTGACATACGAGACATGTACGGCAGAATATGATGGACACGAAAGTTTTGACAACTGGCGGAACAAGACAGGATTAGTGTGGTTGACCTAACACACAACGAAGGATCTTAGCTGGACTAATTTCATATACTTAACTGTTACTTAAAACATTTAGGACTGTCCTGGGGTTACCTAAGTTGGCTGCTTTACAAAGGTGACCTTAAAGTGAAGTTCGACGGCCCTGAAGAATACACATGGCATATGTGAACATTGTCATAATCAAAAATTAACAGCTATTGCAATGATGATTAATGTACACACAAAGAGCAAATGATAGCACATTACATTATGCTGGTACTGTGGTCACACCAATCATTGTACGATGTTCAATTCCCCATAAGACCCCCTTGTTACTATTCACAAGTACTCATTATGTCGCTGCATTGTGGTGCAATTATTGTGGACACTTGGCTTTAATCCAGGGACTGTAACAAAGACGGCCATAAATAAATGCACATATTGCCTTTAACCCTGCAGGTGACCAGGGCCGAAAATCGGCCCAAATGCACCTGCCTCTGTTGTAACAATTTTCATTTCCATCACACTAAACTGACACGCGAGAATTTGGTATCATTGGATAGCTGACATATTTTTCTAGATCGTGTATATTTTTCCTTGCGTAGATTCAGTGACAGATTTTTTGCAGTCGAGTTTAAAAAGCACGTGATACAGTTCCTGCCCATATTTGGGAGATTTTACTATGTCCTGATGAATGAATTTACGCTTCCATTCATAAAGTCGACACCCCCACACATTCGGTATCAAAAGAAAGCTCTGTGAGTGGCCAATCTGCCAAAAATACACCACGTGGGTTCGGTCCATTCAGCCAATCAGAACCGTGATTTCAAATGTGGCGCCATCGACCCCCACGGAACCAAAGCTGAAGACAAAATGGCGGCCGGTAAACAACAGTTTATGCGCTTCGCGACTTTCCTTTGGATTATCTCAAGTTTCTGCGTTGATATTTTGACAAAATGCTTGACAGTATTCATAAACAAGGTTATTATATTAGTTCATGTAGTTAGATTGACTTTGGAGGCGTTTTTGGGGTGAAAATTCATCAAATTAGCAGCGCGTATTTTCTCCGGCCGGGCGCCTGGGTTGCAACGGTAACGAGCGCGGCCGCCTTGAATCAACGTATTTTTATGTCAGAAAAAATCATAAATATTATAGTTCTCAACGGATTTGTTTCATTTTTGTTTTATTTCGCAGCTAATATATGAATCTACATTTGTCTAAATGGTGAAGTATATTCATCCACACGATCATTTTCTGGCAGCAGGATGAAATGGGTGTTTATTTTTTTTAGTTCAATTTCAAATACAAATATCCGCATGATTTTCATTTGTTCTACAGATATTATCATTTTATTATAATAGAGCAACCTATTAGCGTTAAAATGATGCATCATTCATATTTTTATGACCAATATTAGCAAAGTTATGATTTTTATTGGAACAGTATGCCACAGAGGATTTTTCTTGGTCACCTGCAGGGTTAACAGCAATAAACGGGTGTCACCTTGTTTTTAAAGGCAAAGTGACGATCACCATTTACGAGTAGGATCATGTACTCACTCTACATCACGCACGTCTGGCAGGCTGCGATGCAGTGAGATCATGTTACTGGCGTACTCGTTAAACGCATTGTGATTCCAGCCTTCATCAAACTTTGCACGATCTGCAGGCGACAACTTTTCTTTGTCTATGTCGACAGCACGACCCTGTTCACCTTTAACAAGACAACATATCTTTGACTATGTCCACAGGAAGACCCTGTTCACATGTAACAAGACAAAATATCTTTGACTATGTTCACGGCAAGACCCTATTCACCTGTAACAAGACAACATATCTTTGACTATGTCCACAGGAAGACCCTGTTCACATGTAACAAGACAAAATATCTTTGACTATGTTCACAGGAAGACCCTGTTCACATGTAACAATACAAAATATCTTTGACTATGTCCACGACAAGACCCTGTTCACATGTAACAATACAAAATATCTTTGACTATGTCCACGGCAAGACCCTGTTCACATGTAACAAGACAACATATCTTTGACTATGTCCACGACAAGACCCTGTTCACATGTAACAATACAAAATATCTTTGACTATGTCCACGACAAGACCCTGTTCACATGTAACAATACAAAATATCTTTGACTATGTCCACGGCAAGACCCTGTTCACATGTAACAAGACAACATATCTTTGACTATGTCCACGACAAGACCCTGTTCACATGTAACAATACAAAATATCTTTGACTATGTCCACGACAAGACCCTGTTCACATGTAACAATACAAAATATCTTTGACTATGTCCACGGCAAGACCCTGTTCACATGTAACAAGACAACATATCTTTGACTATGTCCACAGGAAGACCCTGTTCACATGTAACAATACAAAATATCTTTGACTATGTCCACGGCAAGACCCTGTTCACATGTAACAAGACAACATATCTTTGACTATGTCCACGACAAGACCCTGTTCACATGTAACAATACAAAATATCTTTGACTATGTCCACGGCAAGACCCTGTTCACATGTAACAAGACAACATATCTTTGACTATGTCCACGACAAGACCCTGTTCACATGTAACAATACAAAATATCTTTGACTATGTCCACGACAAGACCCTGTTCACATGTAACAAGACAACATATCTTTGACTATGTCCACAGGAAGACCCTGTTCACATGTAACAATACAAAATATCTTTGACTATGTCCACGGCAAGACCCTGTTCACATGTAACAAGACAACATATCTTTGACTATGTCCACGGCAAGACCCTGTTCACATGTAACAAGACAACATATCTTTGACTATGTCCACGACAAGACCCTGTTCACCTGTAACAAGACAACACCAACAACACTCTATAAGACCCTAATGTGTGCATTTTTGAACGAATCATATTTAACCGTGTGAACTGGCCACCTACCAGGTGCATCAGGCGGTGGTCTGTCTACCGACGGCTCCTTGTTTGGCTCGATATGCATCGCAGGCGTGCGCGTCGTCATGGAGACGATATTTTCTTTCTGCATGCGGCGTTTCGCGTCGAGCCGAGCCATCTCGAGCCGGGCGTCCTCCTGCATACGCTGCTGGAACCGCAACTGGTCAAAGTTCGGCCTCTCGATGACCGGTTGGCCCTGGTCGGCGAGCCCCGTCTGCTGGTGCAAGTTGAGTGGGAGTGCGTGGGGGGACGGGATCCCACCGCCCGACATCACCACCATGAAGCCGACGACGCTGAACCACACGATCGGGACGCCAATGATCACCCGGAAGAGCAGCCTACGACACTGACGGCCCATCATGGTGACAACAGCAGTGTTGGAACGTCACAACTCGTCGACGGACGGACGGACGGACGCGCAGTCACTGGTGTCACAAGCGTGTCTACTGCGTCGTCACCATGGCTGATGTCTCGTCAAACTGACGCGGTCACCTTGGAGACATGGTTGCTAAAATAGCAACAACAATGACAGTTATACCTCTCATTACTCATTATCCTTACTTATACGGACTAACATATCATATATAATTCAATAACCTGTGACGGTTTGATTTTTGCTTGTCTCTTTTCGGATTCATTTCGTGACAAATTAACTCTATCTAGTTGCTACGATGACTGCATGGCGACTTATTGGTACAAACTGCCCAGTAGATGGTAGTTCTGCTGAAATAATTTTATAAACTATCGCACAGATGCTTCTTTGATGACCAAACCATGGATGTCATGTCATCATCATGTCATGGGTGTGGTCAATTAAATCAAAAGCTGTTTTTTTTAAAGTTACTCTACAAATGGCATTCACTTGTAATTAGTAACTGATATGTAGCTGGTAAGAAAAATTACCCAATTCTCTTATGTCTACCTATCTATGCTGTAGTCTATTTACCATCACAAATTGTATATAGAGAATAGTGATACAGAATAAATATCCTCATCTATTGGCATTTACGTGTCTTTTCTCAGAGAAGACTATCTTGTGTCATCAAGACGTATTCACTTTCTCAGCATTCAAACCAAAAGCTTGTCATTTATCACCATCACACGTGTATTTAGAAACAAACGAACTGATGTAGTTATTCTCAGTTATGTATTTGCTGTACAAATTATAAACAAATAAATGTATGTACAAAACACTGATAAAAGTACAGAACAAATAAACAGGTTTAACTATACAAGCGAGAATGTACAATATGGCTGTAGGGTGAAGTAAAAATGAAGTAATTGACTAATATATCAATTTACCTTTGACGTATACATTAATACATTGCTGTAAAGTGTAATATTTATAAAACAAATTATTCCTCGACCCAAATGATAGCCTGGTAATCAAAACTAATAATACTGCTTGTAATGTTCAAACTTTAACTTTAAATTCAAAATACCACACAACTGAGAACGGATGTGTTGCCCCTTAGTTTGCTGCGGCAGTATTACCCTAGTGGGGGTGAACTAAAGTGGGTCACTGCACCACGGGAAACAGACTTGCCACTAAAACATCCAACACAAATTATAAATATTTATATCCAAAAAAATCAGAAACAGTTGCTTTCTGGAAGCACATTAACGCCCACTGCACACACAGCTACGGTGTGGCTGGCGTGACTATGACACTACACTTGTTTCTATCACTCACCAGGCCCTGTGAAACACTACAACTGGACAGTGGACATGTGTACAACACTGATGCTGCAGGAATGTTTCATGTCACTGTTGCATTGTCGTTTTGATTACAGTTTACACGGGTTTGTTTATGGGTATGTACTATGTAACCTTAATGATCATATCTGTCTTATCTAAGTTTCATTAGATACATTGTTGAATGGTTACTATGTTTACACTGCAGAAGGAGGGCACAGCTGTGTAGTTTACCTACTTAAATCAGGCATTTAAAATGTATGAAAATCAGCCAAATTTGTGTAAGCATGCAGTTAGAAGTAGTCACTGGCACAATGAGATAAATACTGTATGATAGTTTGGCATCCATTCAAGCAACTACCGTGAATACTTGAAATCAGACACACTTGTTTGCCTGTATTTACTAACAGTGCTTTTTACGAAACCTTGATCATTACACAAAAGGTATTATTCATGGCTCAAGACCTAGATAGACTGCACAAATTTACACTTACCTTTGAGAATGTTACTCAACAGTCAACACTTACAGTGTTTTGGTCCACCTGACTTTATCATGCACTGATGTCACATGACAAAAGGTCCACAGCGAGTGGACCAAAACACTGCAAGTTTGAATCATATGCTCAAAGGGAGGGGGAAATTATTGCCGACATGATCATTATGTACCTCAGTACCTGTAAACAGTACACAAACACGGAACAGATAATAAATGTGTGTGCATGATGCACATACATTTATTATCTGTACCGTGTTTGTGTACTGCAACAACTGTCTGTTCATATGTAACATCTGTCTATGCATGTAACAACTGTCTGTTCATGTAACAACTGTCTGTTCATGTAACAACTGTCTGTTCATGTAACAACTGTATGTGCATGTAACAACTGTCCGTTCATGTAACAACTGTATGTGCATGTAACAACTGTCTGTGCATGTAACAACTGTCTGTGCATGTAACAACTGTCTGTTCATGTAACAACTGTCTGTTCATGTAACAACTGTCTGTTCATGTAACAACTGTCTGTTCATGTAACAACTGTCTGTTCATGTAACAACTGTCTGTTCATGTAACAACGGTCTGTTCATGTAACAACGGTATGTGCATGTAACAACTGTCTGTTCATGTAACAACTGTCTGTTCATGTAACAACTGTCTGTTCATGTAACAACTGTCTGTTCATGTAACAACTGTCTGTGCATGTAACAACTGTCTGTTCATGTAACAACTGTCTGTGCATGTAACAACTGTATGTGCATGTAACAACTGTCTGTGCATGTAACAACTGTCTGTTCATGTAACAACTGTCTGTTCATGTAACAACTGTCTGTTCATGTAACAACTGTCTGTTCATGTAACAACTGTCTGTTCATGTAACAACTGTCTGTGCATGTAACAACTGTCTGTGCATGTAACAACTGTCTGTGCATGTAACCGTCTCTGCATGTAACCATCTGTATGTGCATATAACCGTCTGTGCATGTAACCATCTGTACATATGTGCATGTTTACATGTCGCTATCTTGTAGTTATGCATTTGTTTCCTCTCTATTTCATACATGCAAAAATGCTAAATGCAACAAATTGCCTTCATTCTATCAATAATGTCCTGAAAAAAACACCTTGTGATGCCTTAGCAAGACAATAAAACCTTTAAGCCACCATAACATGCTATAGCTAGCCTATAAGCTAAGGAAACCAATACGGCAATGAATCGCTAATGCTCAAACAGCCAGAAAGTGTAGACGCTGTGTTTTATACGCTGATGATCATTAATATAAATCCTGATGTAACAGGAACCCATAGGAGCTGTGAACTTTGCCAGTCATCACATCTATCAACATGCACCCACAGCTATAGGGACTTTCTCAAATCTAACCGTTGCCAGTTTGCCTGTGACCATTCAATCACTTCAAATGTCATGCATCTCAAACAGTGTGTTCAAACATTATTGACAATGGTTTCAGTTTTAAGACCAGTAAGTAAACTGTTTTATCTTCTTAATAATTGTTTCAGCAAAGTGGCCTTCCTTTTATTAATTCGTAGTAAAGCATTTTAGCAACATTTGATAAAGATTTAAACATAATCATGACTACTAGTAGCTACAACCACGCCAGCATATATGCATGTAAGTATGTTAACATTTCCTTTTTGATGGTTTGCATTTGTGATGCTAAATTTGCAGGAGTAAATCTAACACACCCTTGTAAAAGGTGTGTTTTGAAATGTATGTTAGATATTAATTGACAGTTCACGATGATACATGTTCATTTGGAATTGTTCTAATATA
This sequence comes from Oasisia sp. SBJ-2009, assembly GCA_964017155.1. Taxonomy (NCBI): domain Eukaryota; kingdom Metazoa; phylum Annelida; class Polychaeta; order Sabellida; family Siboglinidae; genus Oasisia; species Oasisia sp. SBJ-2009. The sequence continues at coordinate 46,076,062 of OZ024854.1, forward strand.
CGTCTATCAATTGGGAATGGGAATGTTTTACTTTACACCAGTAACTTTGTGGTAAATTTCACATTAATTTTATGCCAAAACAATTAATAAACGTCTTAAAAGACATTTAGACATTAAGTAATAAATGTAAGTTGCATCTGTGCACATTCAGCTGTAAACTGTGGGTATTCGCACGTCTGACATAAATTCCAATTTCCTATTGCATATCTATAAATATAGCAACATATTCGGAAACTGTTTTTCTGCAGACTGCATAGAGCTCACAGTACATCATTAATCATTTCCGTAGTTATCAGAGTGCTGTCCTACTTATGACCGCAATAGAATGTCAAACAAAAAGAATCCCCGGGGAGGTTTCTGTGCCTGTGGTGACCTCAGAGACCACTGTCTAAGCTGTCATCACATGTGTATGACCAGTGATGACAATATTTAATTAATTGGTGGATTTTTCTGTAGGAAATTAGAAATTAACTTACTTTGGAGCATAGCTTTTGAAATGTACGACATTTCAACCCATCAGCTGTGGGTCTTGGTCATGTTCTTCTGGTATGTGCGATGAACAATAATAATATTCTACTACATATAATTGGTGGATCTATTACTTTGTGGTTTGCTGAAGATGTCACAATCACAATGACACCTGTGACCCCCGTCAAACCTTCCCTTGCTAATGGTGTTGATAAAGGTGATATGAAATACACTGCTACTGTGGCACGGCACAGCATCTCATACATCAAGCACTCCTGCATATAGCTGTCACTGCAACAAAATTCCCTTATGCTTTCGCTGATAAGCAACACGTTTCAGGCCAAACTTTCCAGCAAATACACGACACGTGTGTCTCGCACCCACTGGCTGGTGATCTGTTGATCTGGTGATCTGTTGCTAGGTCATGATGAAAACTTCAGTTGTGCTTGATAGTTCCTGACTAGCATCAAAGTTAGTGGTGTGGTGATATATAACGTAATACTTAAATATTTCATGCACATCATTTCAAAGTTAAAAGTGTCTTTATCTCCATATATTCTGCCAATAATTCCGCTACAATATGACATGATAACATTTAAGTAGCCATGTAAATATTACATAACATGCCAATCTAGTGTGCTGTGTACTGGTGTCACATTCCCTGTACCATCGTCGTGATTGGGATTATGATCACTGTGAGTCACTTTCTGTCTGGAATGCTTAGCGGCTCATTATCAGTGACCCTTTGCCACAACTTCAACACAAGAAAGACAGACCATTGTGAAGCACGCTGTGCGATCAGGAATGACCCCAGCTTGTAGGGGCATAATATAAAATTTAACCATGCATCTAAATTTAGCCACAGCACTCCTGTCTCAAAATGAAGCCAGCAGAAAGAGAGAGGTCTAGTAGAAGTAATGGCAGTGACTGCAGAGCACACTAAAGCACAACTTGAATACAATGTCATTGTGCATATGTCAACAAACACCAGGGTGTGTCTGGGTGTGTCAGCTACTCCTGTCACCACAGGCCACATATTTGAATCGTATTTGAATCAAATTTAGAAACTGGCACAGTACTTGAATAGTATTTGAAAAAAATGGCAGTGTATTTGTATTGGAAATTTGTAATTGTATTTAAATTGAAATCTGGAAAAGTAATGTACAGCTGTATTTAAATTTGCTTTGGCTGAGTTGTATTTGTAGTTGATCTCAAAATGTGTATTTGGACCCAACCCTGTAGTCCCATGGGCATGATTGCCGGCCTATCTCTGACACTTTATGATGGGTTTGGGCGGAAAGAACGATGGCCCTACTTGACAACCCATTTTACAGTCTTGTAAAATTCAAATTATTAATACCAAATTAGAACTGCCAGTACATGCCACAGTCTGACAGGAAAACTAACAGTTCAGGATAGGAGATTACTTCATGGGAATTTTATAGTCAATGAATTTACATTGTATGTCTATGAAATAAAGTTACTAGTAAATTATAACACCTGAGTTGACTCAGATGTTTATCTTTATATCTTAGCCTACTAATCCTCCCAGCAAAATTCAGTCTTCCTTTCTGTCGAACAAACTTACTAGTTGTTTACACACGGGCCACAAAATGACACGAAAACTAATTTTAAATGGTTTATCCAGTTTGCAACATACGCAGATGATTTTTTATCACACACAGCTAACGATAAACTACACCATCATGGTACATAAAAGAAGACACTAGAACAGTACACAAAAGCCTTTGATCTTATGCAGGAAGCTATCAAATTTGTCAGTATACGTCTTAGACCCAATCATAAATATACTGTACCTTTTATATGTGTCGTTATTACCATGTTAAACTTGTCAGAATAGTTGTAACACATGTTTTATCTGATTTCATGCTCGCTATGAAACTTGTCTTTGTGATCGGAACATTTTAGCAACCTCCCACAGTCTTATTCAGCAGACTGACATTAATTAGCGTTTGCATCACATGACCTACGTCATGTGACCTGAGCTGGAGCAGGACCGTGGGAGCTCCTGGCAGACGTCTCTATCCAGTAAAAGCTTCCCTTGGTTTATTGAGCACTTCCTTTATTTTCCTCCTGTGCCAATTCTCTTTGTGAAGATGATTTACAATTTTAACTTGTTTCACTGAACACTGATTGTCTGTGTGTAGTTTTGGTTCGATTTTCTGTTCTGACAGTTAGTGAGTAGTTGTTGGTTCTCTCTATTGTCGTTAAGGTGAACCAACAGTGACCTCAAAGTGGTTATGTTGTAGGACTTGAACATTTCTACTTCTGATTTGTTTGCAAATTTATTGGCAGCCATGCATCAATTCTTTCTGCACATTTACAACTGGTGTACACTGATTGCTAAATCTAAATAACAAATATATTTATTCAATACATTACTTTTTAATCATAATACTTCCCATGGAATAACATAATTGATCAGGTAAACATTGAAAAACAACTTTAATGGGGACACATGTGAAAGCTCTCGATGCAAACAGTAATTTTTTTATAATCTTATGGTAATGATCAAGTTAGAATTATAATGTCATGGTTTTGAACTTTTGACACATCCCAGATCACACATGTTTGTGATATTCAGCCAATGTGTGCAGGGTCATGGCCAAGATAAACATGTGCTTTGGTGAGGTAGATAACTACATTCAGTGACTTCAACATCAAACCAGACATAGACAGTACTAATGCTTTGCAACTGGGGAAAGTGCTCATAGGGCACCTGTTATTAATTAGTCGGGTCACAAGTGTAAACGCATGAGCACACTATGAGTATGTGTACAACCGGATTGAGTTCTTTGTTTGCAAAAAATGGAACAAAGCAGTCACATCAGTTAGGAACTAGTGGTAGCTCATAACATACCAGTATGTGTTGAAATATAAAAAAAAAACGAGCTCAAATCCCAACAAACTGGCATATGTTATGCTGATCATACAAATATGCCACAACTGACACCAGCATCCTGATAGATTAATTTAATTGTACTTAACTCTTACTGGAAATTAATTTACCTCACATTTGAGATATATTTGAAACCAAACACACCATGGTAAACACAACAGTGATGACATGAAAATAGCTCTCAATGTCATCCCATGTGCAATTTACCCTCGTAGTAACTAAGTTTATATACAACAGCCACACCTTGATAACTTACTGCCTATAGTTGGATAAAACCACGCGTGGATAAAACACTGAACCTAATCAGTAATTTAAAAAGTTTTCATTTTATGATATGAACTACCGGTATCAGAGAATGACAAGAACTGTTTCCAATACATCTCACAGTGGTTTGTCTGGTTTTTGATTCACACAACTCAACACATGTTGTGTTGGAACGTGTTGGATGAACGATTGCTAACTGGCAGTGGAAAAGATTATGTTTTATTCTGCCACAGCAGCGTGAGGAGAGCTGACAGCGAGTGAATGAGTGACACAGACAGAGTGGAGGGATCCCCCAGCTGGGTGCTGGGCCGTTTAGACACTTGAGTGAGTTACCCCATGTGTTGGCTAGACAGACAGCTACAGATTAATTGTATGGTAGGGTTCGTGTCTGTTGTAATATTTTATTTTCAAAGACACAGCTAACACGGTTTGTCAAAGCTTTCTAAAATGAACAACAATATTTGCATTCCACTGGTTACTATGTGTACATTAAATTGATTGAAATCTTAGCATGTGTAATTGTCAAAGGATGAGCCATTTCACAAAATGTAGTATGAGTACTTAAAAATAGACCAAGATGCCCTGAAGTCTTTTGGTCTATAATTATAGTTAGTGAGTTTGTAATATTGAATTAAATGTGTTTATATATAGTGAATCATAGTCACTGCCTAGTCTTTTCACCATAATTACCTAACTGGCATTTTCTCTGGTTATTCATATGAGATGACCACTGACCAGAAACATTGCCAACTTGTGTTGGCAGGATTGGTCATTAGTGTTTTTTAGTCAAAATTAAGTGATCTTCTTCCACTCCACTCAGCCAGCCCAGTGGTCAGAATGCAATTGATATCAATAAAGTGTACCCTTCGTTCTCTTCTTCTTCTACTGATCAGCCAACATCAATGTTGTCATGATTATGCTGATTTGTGGAGGTTGCAGTAGACAGGTGTTTAGGATATAAATGTTGTTTGTCACCTGTGTGACAAACTAACAATATACCACAGTCGTACCACTGTAAAGATAATTCTCAACTCAACTTGCATTTATAGAAAACCAATAGTTTTGAAGATAAAACTTGCATTTATAGAAAACCAATAGTTCTGAAGATAAGGCTTAATAAAAAAAAACCTGCAGAACAGCCTGTCACAGACTATGCTTTCCAGAGAGGCTACCCGATCTTTACACTGTGTGGCAGTGGGCAGTTGTCTTTTCATCCGCTTTCAGACCTTCGGAATGATCCAATCTAATAATAACAAATCCTCAGCGGTTTCTGAGATATGGAAGTTAATATATAAAGTATTGGTTTTGTTCATGTAGAATTATCCTAATACAGTGGCTAGTAATTCCTTAACTTTTAAGTCATTGGCAACATTTTAATGAATGAACATTTGACCGTGTGCTGGATATGACAAGTTTTGCTTAAATATCCTTGCCTCCAAACTCAACCAAGTCCCCTCTCTCTGTGACCTGGTAGTTACTAAACTGTCATATTATAGTTTTTATTTTAATACAGATTATTACCATTGCTTTCTGACTGCCATTTTAGCAAATTAAAAAAACGGCAGTCACAAGATAGCATTACAAAACAACACCTAATACAACAGTTTTATAACTATCGTATGAACACCAGGAATGCTTTTAATGAATACATAATAGCCTCATAGGATTAGGTCACAATGAACCTAATTAACTCAGATATAAATACTGTGAGGTAACATTTACCCAGTTAACATTTTCAGGAATGTACCCCAGGCATCATCACAAAACAAATTATCCAGTGCAGAATGGAGGTGATAACTGGCTGAACTGAGTTAAATTACATAACTGTTGCTCTAACTTAGTAGTTAATTGTCAATACATAGCTGGAATAGAAATTATGCTGTCATCAATTAATTGTATGTGCTATCGCAACGATTACATAAATTCCATATAATTACAGCTGTGCCAATAAATGGTGCCACATATATCACAAACACTACCTGAAAAAAGTCGTTCTGATATTGGATGGACACATTTATGTACATTCAGCAAATATATATGGTGAAAGCTACTTCCAGGAAGCCACATCTTTAAATTAATTCAACAGCTTTCTATGGACAGTGATCACTCACCGACAGAGATACCTTATATCACAAAGGCTGAATATTAGCTGATGTTTGTGAAATTAATTTTGTTTTAGAGTTGTGTTTTAGACTTGTGCTGTGTGGCATAATGAGAAACACCAACCGCAATTACTAAGTGAAGATACCCTGTACTGGTTTATTAAACAAAACTTAGCCAGTAGTACAACTTCAACATATGTACTGTTGCAGTAGGAATATGTAAATAAATGTTATTCAATTTAGGAACAAACATATCACATGAACAGACAGTCTCACTCAATTTGTATAAATTCAAAATGTAATCAGTAAGCAAAATAATGGCGCTGGACAACTAACAGAGCTTTCCAATTATAGCATTTTGACTAACACTTGATCACTCTTAAAAAATACTCTAAATGGCAAAGACCACTTCTAGATAACACTAATTAGCCAGCTTAGTAGTGTGGTTTCATAAAATTTATCCAGTGAGCAGCACTACCCGGGTAGTTAATTCAGAGGACAACCACAAAGTATACCATTTGCTGAGACTGTTGATTTGTGGTCTGCTAACATCCAGGGTTGGCCGGTTCAATAGCGCTTTTGTTCTTTAGCCAAACTGCCATCTGGCATCAAGCTACACTGTATACATGCACTTGTACAGGCTGCCTGATTTGAATCACCACTACTTCTTCCAACTCAGAGGAAGATGCAACCATAGCACTCACCATTGGGAGCGCAATAAACGTGTGAAAAGGTCTACAATTACAAATGGAGGACATCTGATATGAAGTGATTATGTAGTTATACCACAGATCAGTTACGATTACCTTTTACTATGGTTAAGTTCAGTCGAGTGCAACTGAAAAAATAACGTAATTTCTGAATAAAAGCATGTATTTTTCTACTAGCAGGCACAATTAAACATTTCTAACAGTGTAACAACTGGTTTATAGAATCAACGTCCATCTCTAACACCTCTCAGCTACCTAGTATTGTTTATCCCTCGCTTACTTTAGACTCAGACTTACAGTGCCTCTCCCACCCCACACCACATCTACCATACAGTGATACTCCTCTCTGAATCCACTCAAAACATCAGTCGTGCCGTTCTGCTATATTTTATATGTTACAGAACTTTACATCCATGAGCGTAACTGCAAAGATACACAGACATTTAAAATTCAACAAATGACTAGACTGCTTTGATGAACAGATAACATAATTACAAAGACACTGTGTGCGCTGTGGTAGAAAAGGGAGTGTGCACACAAGATAAATGACATGACAGGCTGAGTCATCAGGGTGTTGTTGCGACTTCTGGTTGGCATGTTGAAGAGACAACCCTCCCAAGCATTTGAAGCCCAACCTCATTTAGCACTACAGCTGTCACAGGTCATTTATACAGGGGCCATTAAGGACTTATGGGAAGCCTGCCTAATTATCCACAGGTGGGAAGGGTGATAGCCACAAGATGGACTGTTTTGTGGCCTGGTCACAATTTACTATAGATCCAAGGTGTGGCTATATTTAGAAGGCACCAGTAGTCAATAAAACTTGTACTAGTGCTGGTACTTAAGACCACTGGGACAACCCATTACATTTGTTAAGAACAACTGTTACATCCAGTCTTCCTTTTGCACATAATCCCAGCAGAATGGAACATTCTGTGGTCCTTTGAGGTAACAACCAACTCTAGTGGTAGAGTTTTCAATAAAAAATCCTATTTTTTTTCCAATTTCTAGTTGTTTCCGATACAGTCAATAATGTCCTATTAACTGATAATCTGTGTATAGTGTACTTACAATGTTTTGATCTACTTAAATCTCATTCAACCAATCTGCCCTTTTTAGAACATTATCACCAAGCCAACCTTTCTGCGGTGGCACTGTCACTGAGTGTGGTCACTACCAATGTGTTTCACTGTTTGTCGTCCTTGAGCAGTTTGCATCCCAAATTGAGACTGGACCAGCACTTGATGTGATTTCCAAGCCACAGGGAAAAACAGTCCTCAATGCTGTGCCTTGTTTTACACCAAGTAATATGCCAGGCCTGCCCGGGAGCATCAGCTTGTCGGTAATCTTCCAGTTAACTGGCCTAAATTATTAGGGCCATTTCAAAACAGGTTTACCACCTTTTTATGTGTATGTGCTCAGAATGTCATTCTACATCATTTCCGGTACAGAGAAGTAAGATATTACTTGTTAAATTGTTATTTAGATCAATTTAATGCTGTCGAATTGATGTAAGCAAGCCAATTTGACGGGGCGTAAATAATTACTGCATTCCAGGCTCATCAGGACCACAAAGGTGATATCTTGTGTGTGCATTGCGAAGTCAAAATACAAAACAATTAGCAATATTTTATAAATCTACATTTAAAACAAATAAATTCGCATTATACCGAATAACAATTAATGATGTCGCCTTAGCCCTTAGGTTTGGGGACATGTCCGCAAATCACAAGACATCTCCTTTGCGGCCATGAATTGATGCATCTAGGTCACTCTGGGATGTGCTAACTGCCCATGCCCTGTGACATCGGCTTGTTTACGTCAATTCGATGGCTTTGTATTGATCTAAAATATAATTTTTTAAATATTATACTTCTTTGTACTGGAAATTATGTAGAATTACATTCCGAACACTTACACACCGAAAAAGGGTGGTAAAAATGTTCTGAAAAGGCCCTAATAATTTAGGCCAGTTAACTGGAAGATGATCGTGGTGGATGTGCGAACGCCTGACCATAACGACACGTCAACTGTGTATCGCGCGCCCGCCTTAAACCAACGAGTAGCAATACTTACATTTAAATTAACTGGAAAATTTAATTCCATACGGATGTGCCTATGAGCCACAGTAGTCCGGTATGTATCCTAAGGACAACACGCAGAAAACAATAGACAAACCGCTGCAGTGTCAGCGCAGGTAAACGTCGAACACGCCCTCGTTCTTCACACACTCGGCGAGTCGTCCCAATCGATGATACAAGTCATCAACTATTATTAACTACTGTACACATTCCATTTTGTCAATTATAACGTACACCATACTCACCCATCAGTGTTTCGTCACTAGGAGTAAATAGCACTGTATGTACTTATCAGTAGTAGTTAATCGTGGGCATCAAACAAAAACTTCAGCCGTCTACTGCAACGCCGTTCCGTTTCATTGCGTTGCCTGCCGGAAGTTCGTCACCGCAGGTGTCGCGTGTATCTAGCTTCGATTACCCCGACTCCGTGAGGTGGCAGCACCTTTGAGGCTCGTTCTCTTCGGACCCATGCCATTTTCAATATTGACAGCGTCCTCACACAGGAGGAACCGATTTGTTTTGCCTATATTGTATTAATTATTACGAAACCGTAAAACATTTTTTTTAGCACAGTACTACTTTCGATGAGTTTTGCGAATAAAATAGCTTATTATCACTGAAAAAGGAACATCACTAGGTCTACTGATGACATCGCGATTTCTTTAACGTCGCAATAAAAATTATGCACGAGATCTGCGTCAAGCTTTGCCTTTTGCTCTAGAGATGTTGCTAATTGTCTGTTAAACCTATTAATATTTTACACTACTGCTACGAAATAGCATGTCCTAGTACACAACTGTTTTACCTTTGTAAGATGCTGTTCATGCTGTATTTTTTCTTTGAGAAATGGCGCTAAATCGACGAGGGCGTTGTCAATTTTCCAAATGGCGTCTCCATGTTTAAATCCCAGAGTGCACCAGCTCCCTTTCCAATAACTCTGAGCTCGCTCTCACGAACATTTTACAATCAACGGGTGCAGTGATATGGAAATAAACAAAGATTGGGGGGGGGATGTGTAACTTACACATTTAAAAAATGAGAATTGGTAACAGAATCGCACAAATCCGTTTAGAAGAGCGGATTTAGTGTTTGTTTTGTGCTCTGAGTATTTTTTAAATCGATGTTTCGTCGGCCATTTGACTTGTAACAGGCCGTCACGTCAGCACTGAAACTCGCCACTACTACTAAAATTACACAAATAATGTAGCCATAATGCAAGAAGCATAGCTACCATGAAGTGAGAACGTGTTCAATGGCGCTAAATATTATTATCGCTAATAAAAAAATTAAAGAAAAATTTCGTCCGTACGCAATATTGTGGCGTCCTAAAAAGCAGAACACTTCTGTGCTTCCCACAGCGTAAAAATATCCGTCTGGGCGCTACTTTTTTGGTTGAACATATTCAAATATAAAATGTTGAGGTATTGGAAGAAGCCATAGCATGACGCTTCTCGCGATATGTTGTGCAATTTTGGGTCAATGACAATGTCAATGTTCATTACGTTTTTGAAAATGAATAATATGGCTTTATATGCAGTGATATGTTACGATAATATTGGTTTGTGAATAGAATTTGAAGCGGCGCAGAACAGTTGCAGTGTATAAGTTACCATTCAGTAAAAAAACAAGCTTGAATGTATTATTATATTGTGCATAATATTAACAACATATAACATTATTAGCTCAATGCATTTACAGGGCGTGTAAGTGTAGCGCGCGAAAACGAGGCTGAGGGCAGTTGGGTGCAGAAATCCACATTCGCCATGTTAACATTATAGGACATGGTTTTGTTTTTGTTTTTGTTTGTAATAATCGAACTGTTCCCAAATAGAGTGTTTCAGTTATATTGTCCGAGGGATTATTACAAGCAGAAGCAATGGAACACTTTGCCGGTGATAATAGCCACGGAAATCATGAATTTTAATCGATTATTATGGTGGTTGCCATGGCACTGGCCATTGCCATTACTCCCGGCATTAGCCATTAGGCTTAGGCGGCCTAAGAAGGCTTAGCGGCAAGTACATGTAAGTTGTGTTTAGCAATCTTGACTAATAATGAAGATTGCCATTTTTCGCGCAGTACAACCTGTTTTGGGCAAAAGTATACATGTGTTATGATTATGTGCATTTAGACAACTTGTCAGATATGCGCGCTTATCGAAACCACAACGTACAACAATGTAAAATGCAAATTCCGTAAAAGACACATACGGCCTAAAATTGTGTTTATTATCTGCACTACGTAAATCGCTATATATCTATGATAGTGTGGTAAACTCAATATTAAATCGGAAATTTAGATAAGAAAGGTATAACACAAGATATTTAAAATCTGATTTTCCTAATATTTATCAGTCGGAAGCTACAACTGTCATCCATCGTTAGAATATTAATCCTATGTCCAGTCCCCAATCAGCTCCAGTCGGGCGGAGTCTCGCCATGTATCGTGACCCACTTACCACAACGTACCCTATAGGGCCTGTAAGTGGATCACGATACATGGCTAGATTCCGCGCGACTGGAGCTGATTGTGAACTGGACACAAGAATACGTTGTGGTTTCGATAAGCACTTACAAGTTGTTTAAATGCACATAATCATAACACAGATATACGTTTGCCCCAAACAGGTTGTAGTGCGCGAAAAATGGCACTCTTCACTATTAGACCAATATTAGTCAAGATCGCCAAACACAAGTACTTGCCGCTAATGCCATGGCAACCACCATAATAATCGATTACAATTCATGATTTCAGTTATCATTGTCATCGGCAAAGTGTTCCATTGCTTCTGCTTGTAATAATTCTTCGGACAATATAACTCAAATACGCTATTTGGGAACAGTTCGATTATTACAACCAAAAACAAAACAAAGTCCTATAATATGTTAACATGGAGAATAAGGACTTTTTCAGTTGTTGTCCCCCAACTGCCCCCAGCCTGGTTTTCGCAAGCGAGACTTACACGCCCTATTAAAGGGAAAACAAAGTCAATGTTTGGATCATATGGGATTAACAGAGTTAATAAAAAGTAACAACTTCCAACAACAATCATATTTTTAACGTCAGTGGTTTACCAGGAAAAAAATGTAAAACACATAGATAAAGAAAGTCTACAGACTACGCCATTTTAGAAACAAAATGACGTCAGAGAGTCTTCTTGGTCGGCGTGAACTGTGCATGCATATTATTATCTGTTACTTTCTAACCTAACCACGAAAATGACCGCCAACAGCCGCCAAACTTCTCCCCACATTTCTTACATACATATACATACACTACATTACAAAAAAATCACTTGTATTCGTCTAACGAAGAAAATTCACAACAGAAACGCAAATCTTGGCGAACGGCAACTCGGCAACTTCGACTACCGTAAACTCGCTATTATAAGTTAGCTTTACACAAAATACCGCTAGATGGCGCGCGAATATTTATTAACCTTACTGCATTCGCACGCGCGAATTAGTTTAATTAATTATAAATAATATAATAATAATTAGCTGCATCACTATGATCTGCAGAAAATGTTAAACGGCAAACTAAGGCAACGCTTTGGTGATATGGGTCTAATAGAGTTGATAAAAAATAACAATTTAATATACAAATATATAATTTTATTAGTTTATTTTATATAGCGCCAAATCCACAATTCTCTTCTCTTCTGTTCAACATACTGTTATTAAAGTATATGCAATAATAAGAATGCTACCCACAGGTAATATTTAAAAATAAATATTAAAAATACATGTGTCTGCATAATTATCCAAAATTGCCTATTAGTTATAAAAGAAAAAGGAAATTACGTGTTTTTCAATGAAGTCACATTGTTTATTTTATCAAGATTTCTATAAACATCCCGCGTGTACTGCGAGCAAGCAAGCTTATATAATAAGCGATGTTTTAACAATAATAACTAAAACAATAACATGTTAATATTACTGTTTTTAAATCCTTCTTTTTCTACCACCATAATATTTCCAATATATATTCATATTCCTTTTTACATTTTAGTGATTTATTGTTCCGATAATTAATAAAGTGTCTTGTTCAAAAATAATAATTATTACATATTTGATGGTGGAAATGTCATTCATGAGTAGAACAAATAGCTTCAGTAATATGTTCTTATGCATAATGGTTGTGTATGTGCTGAATGAAAATTATTATTACGTCGTACTTATTTTACTACTTTAATTATTTATTACTATTAACCATACTTTTATATTCATTTATTACAATTGTTGTTATGTAATTTGTATGTTTATTTATGACTGATAAGTCAGCTTAGTTAATGATATAGAAACATATATTTTCATTATTTATTTTTAAATAATATTATCTGTGGATAGTTTTCTCTTTATTGTATTTTTAATAGCATTATTTTGTGAAGCGCCACAAACAATTATGGATGTGGCGCTACATAAATAAAATATTATATTATAATTAAAAAAATTGTTTGTTTATTTAATCTAGCGCCACATCCAATTTAAACTTGTTCATGGCGTTTTACATACATTAAAATGCTAAACAACAAATACACACCAGAAGAAAAAAAACATAAATATACTAGAAACATATATGAACATTTAAAAAAATAAAATATCAATATAAAAATAATAAAACTTATAATTTCCTGCAAATCATAGTGATGATAATAATTACTTATTATATTATTTATAAGTAATTAAACTATTTCGCGCGTGTGAAGTAAAACAATTAAATATTCGCAGTCAGAAACGTGGCGTCTAGCGGTATTTTGTGTAAAGCTTTTAAAAGCGATTTTACGGTACCGCTGGGCGGCCGAACAAGTTGTACTCGAGGTCTGCGCGTTTTTGTGTGTGAATTTTCTTCGTTAGAGGAATGCAAGAGATTTTATTACATAACATAGTGTATGCATATGTATGTAAGATATGTGAGGAGAAGTTTGGCGGCTGTTTGTGGTCGTTTTGATGGTTAGGTCAATCAAATCGGGTCGTCTAGGATCCGCGCTGTGTCTGTGACTGTCCAAACGAATCCACCGAACCACTGTTTTAGTTCTGCTCGATTCATAGGTTAACAAGAAGACATCTTACTGATACTGTCTTTCACTGTACTATTACTATAAGCGTTTGAGGAACAGTGTGGCATATTGATGTCGCGATTTCGTTGTAAACCGACGTAAGGCAACTTTTAGCGTACCGCTTGGCTCTCTGTTATGACAGCTGAACCAGCAGAAGACTCTCTGACGTATTACTTTTCCAAACTGCTGGGTTGTGATTGGTTGCAAGGTCCAAGATGGGCCGGTTCATGGTGTCGGTGATTTAGCTAGATTTTCCCACTTTAAGACCACTTTCTGAGGTAACCACTAAGGTGAAAAATTGGATTGTAGATGCAAATGATTAGCTAGTGTAAACTCTTTTAGGTGCATAACACTAAACTGTTGCATTTTTTTTCACTTTAACATGTTTGTGAAAATAATGCCCGTGTCATGTATGGTCAATTTAAGTATTATAATTATTGTATGTACACTAATAATAAATATACTTGATTGAAAATATCCTCATTACATAACACCTAGGTAGGCTTGCTAATGATTTTCTTTTATATATCTGAAGCCGACAGGTGTTAATATGTTATGCTTTCTTTCGGGAATTTTTTTTTAAAAAGACATTTAAAATGTTTACCTTTCATGTCACATTTCTGCACAGTATTCGTGAGACTCTGACCTTACTGCTGCCTAGATAAATTATGCTCTGCGTTTGTGACCGCCAGGGCAACCCGCCCGGGTTTCAACGTGTAACTCAGCTAGTATGATATAATTTTGATTTATTTTAGTCACACGCTGCTCAGTTACATGCAATGTTTGGGATGTAGAAGCAAATATTTGAACATGCAAAACCGTTCAGCTGCTTGTGTGATCGATAGAACGTAGTGTCCTGGGATTCCCATGTTTAATCGTCTTCTGTTCTTACGACTGGTTCAACTTATCTAACACCCGCACTTCGCATAGGGGTCGCCAGGGGTAGTTTTGCATGGAAAATAGCCGCGGCTTGCGGGGATGCACCTTCCTGGATCCGCCTATTGAGTGGAGACAAGTAATTTGCATCAGAGAATCACAGCCAGTCACCACTGGCGAGTCTCCAATAGTATTCTCCATTGCAAATGCGGGTGCAACTCGCCGAGCTATAGCTTATTAAATTTTGATCGACACGTCACACGTACTTCGCGAGTCCTTTCCCAAAACCGACCGGTAGGAGGTGGAGAAAGTGACGCGGGGACCAAGTAGAGCGACGATTAGCTCCGAGGCCGACTTTGAAATAATAAATTAAAACAAGGAAACACTTTTTATCATTATAATGTGTAACTGTATGTGATTCTGCCCCCCCCCCCGCCAATAAATCCGAAGTAACGGTGAGACATGTGTTAAAATGTGCCAAGATTACGCATATGTTAACACCCATCTCACCGTTACTTCGGATTTGCTGGTGGTGGGGGGGGGGGGTTAGAATCATGTCTGCCACTCACCGAAATTCCAATGGACAGCTGCCCCTTGCCATCCCCGGTGTTCCCGCGCCTACGGGTGGACAACTTGGGAGCTCAATATTGCAATAGGTTGCAGTGGCGTTCCATCACAGGAATGTCACGTTTTTATACATCATCGTAAATATAATTATGTCGTTTACAAATTGTATCGCTGTATATCGGAAAAGTTATACATATTTCTAAGAATATAGGCGTTTGAAATTAGTCACCAGTTAAGACAGGCACCAACGGTGCGTTAATATTTTGTTATATCGTACGTATGAGCACGCCATCTATTTCTGGGACAAGCTAAGGACCATGTAACACAATTTTCAAACGTATTTGCGCAGACGACTGCCTTCCCCAAAGCATAGCTGGGTAACTCGGCTGGCATTTAATACATTAGAAACAGGGTTACATGAATACCTGCCATTCATCATAAATTGGATTGATGATGTTACATATTGTTGTACTGGATGTGAACAGTCAAACTAGTGAACCGTATCTACTTCACAATCCGAGTGTTTCTTCTTAATATGCCAGTTGAGCGAGCTCTTTTGCACACATTTATAATTGCATAGCGTACACGCCATATTCTTAATCCCGCTGTGAATATAGCCATGCATGGTCAAATTATGACTATCTCTGAACGTCTTTCCACACTCCGTACACGTGTGCGTGCCAGTGTGCGCGACAGCGTGCGCGCGCAGGTCCTTCTCTGTCGCGTACGCCTTGGCGCACCCCGAGTGGGGACACAGCCACGATTTTGTACCGTGTACTACCGTCACGTGTTCTTTCAAAGCGTAACGCGTTCTGAATGTCTTTGCACATCCTTCGCGCGGACACCCGTACTGTCGGACGGCCTGGTGCGTTCCCGTGTGCTTACGAAGGGTGTCTCTACTTGGAAAGTGCTTGTTGCATTCTGAGCAGGCGTGTGTCAGCAGGCCTGCGTGTCTTTTCATGTGGCTGCTGTGAGATCGGCGCTGTTTGAAGACTTTGTCACACTTGTTGCACTGAAAGACGTCACTGCACTTGTTAGTAATCTGGTCAAATACATCACTAGTTACATCAACTGTACACACGTTCTCCTTCCTTCCCGGCTGCTTAGTGTTTCTGGCAATGTCTCCACCGGTTTGTACAAATGTGCAAGACTGCTTACTGGTGTGTGTTACACGTCTTCTTGCACGCTGAGTTCTGCAATGTTTCAATATCTCACAGCTACTCACTGTGTCCAAAGAGGCATGGCTGTCTGTAGGTTGAGAAAGGTCACACACATTACCTTGCATTGGGGTACTAGAAAACTCGGATGTTCCATAGACTATTTGATCTGCCGTGGCCGTATTAGGCAAGGTGCAAGACACAGGTGATGCGTCAGGCGCTGAACCCACCCGAGACACGTTCTGCTGGCCGGTTAATCCAGGCCGTTGTGTCACGTGGTCGGGGTGTTGTCTCTTCACATGCTTCTGCAGCAGTCTGTGTCGCTGACCCACGTATGCACACAGAGTACAAGGAAACAGATCCTTCGCTCCGTGGCACCGGAACCGGTGATCTTTTAGAAGGGACTCCCTTGTGAAACTGCGTGAACATTGGGTGCATCCGACTCTCTCGTTACTAACCTTTTGGCAGCTGGGCGGAAATGAAATCCGGACACGTGCTGCTAATCGAGACTTGGCTACATGAGACGCGTTGGATGGAAGAGTTTCGTGGGGAACCACGTAAAGGCTGTCTTCGTCACATTCCAGGTACAAATCTATGTCATCAAGGAGGCTCGATCTGAGGATGTCACGACCAAGCACCTGGTATATCTCGTCTATCTCCAGTGGGTCTGGCGACATGAGGGCTTCTGGGTTGATGTCTGGACAGAAGATCTGGCAAAGGCAGGTGGAATTGCATAGTCCATTTGCGTTCTGCCGGCAGCGTCCTCTGTTCATAACAGTCGTCATATCTTCTCTTTCATGTCTGCAACCTGTGGAAAAAGTTTGTCACATAAATTTCATGTGCACATGCAGCTGTATGTAGTGAATTCGGTGGGACAGAAAAACAAACACATTTGAAAACATACTGTGCAAGAATGTTTTGATTTACGAAAACGTGTGTTGTACATTGACAATGTATCACTTAGAGAAACTGTGACCAATGTGTTGTTGCTTTTTAGAGTCATTAATTGGTAGTATGTTGTAAAATTGTGACAATATTTTTATGCAGATGCATGCACAGTGTTATTTCAGACCACGTGATACCGGGAATTTGAAGCGGCAGACGATGGTGATTACAATAACTTATTAACAACAGCTTATCAGAATACGCATGTGATGTCGCAAGTGAAATTTCACAACAGAAATTTGATGGATGGTTGAGCACATTCTTTGAAGCCTACTGTCACTGGTTACATATAACCAAGTGGCTCCTTTGGTCCAAGTGAGTGCAAACGCGTCATGTTTCACTGACTGCAAAAATGGATGGTTTGACTCATGGGCTGAAACCGTCATGGCTTGAAACACTATCTAGGCTAGCCTTGGTTTAGCGAGTAGGCATAAGACCACATTTAGTGTCTGCCTACCATTAATCTCAAAGGGATTGAGGGCAAAACATGATATATCCATAATATATATATATATTATACATTATATATTACAATATTAAATGCGCACCCATTATAGTATGAATTAATTCCTCTGTGTGGATGTTTATAGGCTTTACCATGTCCGTATTGTTAGAGATAGGTTCCCTTTGAGATAACACCCTTATAGTACTTGTTTATTTGTTGTTTGACTGCAGTAGCACTAACAGAAACCTAATAAACATTGGCTTGTGCTAATCTAATTGAAGATGTTCAGCACATTATGTTCAATGTAATGGATTGACTACATCTGATGTCTCATTTGAACTTATGCAATGTGTGACAAACATAGTAGGTGTTATACTACATATCCCTGCACGTAGCTTGGTGTCATGAGCACCCTTAGAGTATCATACTGATAACAGCCAGGAAAGTTTTTAAAGTATTGGCTGATTCGTTTGAAAAGGCCATTTTAGCTATTTATTTTGTGGAGTGACAATTTATTAAAAGCATCATCGCTTACATGTGTATTGTTATGCAATACATGAAACCCCAATGAAAGATTACCTTTAAGAAAACAACCCCATGTTACGAAATTACCGAGGTGAGCGTCACAAGAAACAGATTCGACGACAGACCAAAGACCTCCAGGACAAGCTATGCAACCTGTGTCAAGACTGCCGGGATGGCAGAAAGACCATTTCTCAGACACACACCGGAATCGGCCACAGCATTCGGTGGAAATAAACAGTCTGATGAATGGAACTAGAAGGTTGATGTTTGCAACAGAAATAAAAAATAAAGTGCTTATTCGTTTAATCATTCTTGAGTCTAGTATCATGATGAGGGAGTTTTGTCCAACGGGTTTATGTCCGGAAAGGGCTTATGTCTAGAGGGAGTTATATATGGAGGGGGTTTTGTCCGAGTTTTTTTGTCTTACATGGAATCTTATACACTACGTATTTAAATTGGATACTCTTTTGAATATGACCCACTGTATTTGAAATGTTGTTATTGTAATGTAATTGATCATCTGTATTTGACATTTAAAATAAAAAGAGGACATTTGAAATTCTTAAATGCATCATATTTGATTCAGAAACCATAAATTAAATTATTAATCCACGATTAAATGATTCATTCAATACCTGGAAAAGTTGTCTGATTATTAATAATAATAACACCTGGATAGTGGATCGCAGTAATCAGGTCGCATTTATGTTAGAAACATCATATTCAATATTAAAGTAATCATGAAAGTAATCATGATTACATTAGGGTGTGGGTACCTTTCATCGACAAGGTCCCTGATAATCGACTGTTTCATAAATGCAATAAATTTGGTGATTTGGTGTTGAATGTTACTCTACTAATGTAATTGTATATATGTATAAACAAAAACGCGAACTGATGTCATGGGCGAATAAAAACATTGTTGACACATCATTACTCAAGTTTATGTGCTGAACGGTCGATCATTAGGGACCCCCCTGTGATCTATTGGGTGAGAAGGTAATCACTGCTGGTATTTTGTCACCAAATTGTATCAACAAATTTGTGTGTGTTTGTTTTGTAGAAATCGTCAATGAATATGCTTTGAATAGAGAATAATTTAAATTGCGTAACTTTACATCAAAGGCGAATAAAACGTGGAAAACTACGCAAAAACGGTCGATCATAGGTCCCCCGACGCTATAATGTAATCGTACTCGAGTACATTAATAATAATAGTAACTTCTTTTGCGCCAATATCCTCGAGAATCAAGCTCAGTGGCGCGACAAAACCAGGGGATTAATCAATCTCATAATCGAAAGCAATGCGTGAGTCGTCAACGGATGGATGGAAAAGCTAGGAGGATAGGCAGCATTAAAGAGATAGGTTTTTAGATGTCGGCGGAATGAAACTATATTACCTTGTGATTTAACACTGGCAGGAAGTGAATTCCACACTGTTGGTGCGGCAACCGAGAAAGCTCGGGTCCCGGCTTTCGTTTTCACCCGAGGGATGTAAAGAGGGTTACTACTGGTTGAGCGTAGCTGTCTGGAATTTCTTGTTGGAGTTAGCATTGAATTTAGATATGCTGGTTGTGTAGATGAGAGTGCTTGATAGGCTATTGTACAAATTTTGAAAATGATGCGATAGTGCACAGGTAGCCAATGCAGTGATTTTAGAAGCGGCACTGAGCGAGAAAAACTAGGAGAATGCGTGACTACCCTTGCTAAACAATTTTGGACACGCTGAAGTTTTGCTATGTCCTTGTTTGCGGTATTGTAAAGGAGGGAATTGCAGTAGTCGAGTCTGCTGCTTACTAGAGCTGTGGCGATGGTCTTAGCAACGGAAAGTGATAAAAACCGGCGGATACGGCGAAGATCACGGATATGGTAAAAACAGCAACGTCAAGGCATGCTTTCAGTAGTATGGTCGGAAGTGGGTCAAGATCACAGGATTTACTTGGGGATGACATGATTATTTTTCTCACTTCAGTAGTTGTGGCCGGTTCAAACGATGTGAGTTGAGAATTTAGTTGTGGAGAGTCGGCATTTACAGTGTCTGAGGTGTGATCTGTGAAGGCTGAATGTATCAGGCTGATTTTGTCTTTAAAATGACTTGAGAAAGAGTTACACAGTGACTTGATTGATGCATGGGTTGGTAGAAAAGGAGCAGGCCGCCTGTGTAAAATCTGATTTATGCATTTCCATAGCTGTTTTGGTGTAGCAGAGTTATTTGCGACCATGTTTTCGTAATAATATGACTTTGCTTTTGACATTTGTCGGTTACATAGATGACATTGCCATGTGTAGCGTGACCTGTCTAAGGATGAACGAGATTTACGCCAAACACGTTCCAGATAGCGACGGTGCCGTTTAGATTGGATTATTTCCGGGGTCATCCAAGGAGCTGGCGGCTTTTATGACACAGATTTGGATTTAGTGGGTGCATGTTTGTCAAGCAATGTCTTCAGTATTTGACGGTACTGTTTGTATAGGTCTGATACATGTTCTTTAGGATGTATGACAAGGTCGGATGTAATTATATCAGTCATAAATGATGCAATGTTGATACTGTGAATGGCTCTGTAGAACATGTTGTGTTTGGACACGGCTGGGGCTATATAGGAACTTTAAGGAATTAAGATCTGCAATTACTGTGTTATGGTCCGATAAGCCATCTACAACTGTGCCTGTGGGTGTCTGAATGTTCTAAAGTAATCGTACTCGAGTACATTTGTGTTCTGAGTACTCGTCCTCATGTATGTTCAAAGTAATCGTACTCGAGTATATTTGCATTGTAATCACTCCATGTTTGTTGCAGAAACGGACGATTCGATCGGGCCGAATCTGTTTTAGTTTTAGGCCGAATCATCCGATTCCCGTTTTCATGGACGGTAACATGGTTCACACAGTTACTGAGTTAGGTAAGAAAGTAAATGATCGCTGAAAGTTGAAAGAAAATCTATTCAAAAATTATCCTTCCAGCACACGATTGGCTATATTGACTGCATATGAAAAATCTCATGTATGCTACGCCTACTGTCACTGTGCGGCTTGGCTTTAGAAGTTTAATCAAGACTCGAGTTTAGAGTGGCAGGCCGTCGGCGTCAGTCATTCCATCAGACGCACCGGTGTTTCTCAAATTCAACAAACTGAATAGGTCGCATGTTAGTTATATGTCTTTTCAAATTAAGCAATTGTCAGTTGAACCTGATGTGGGCAATTAACAAAACGTACAAATAAGTAACGAAATAACTAACCCCCACGGTAACGTCAAAAAAGGAATTAACTCCGTGTATAACACCACACAAATTCACCACGTAATTTCATCCGTTGATGCACGCATAGTTTTGTAATTATTTATGTTAAGACCTCTATTAAATGGTACACATATATTATAAATGAAGAATACATTGTGATTTAGTCAATTTGGCCACACAACTCGCAAAATTAAGTAATAATAATGCCGCCATATGGCATAGTTTTTTCGTGTCCACATTATAAGGTGTAGAGCATAGAGTACACACCATTTATGTTGACCTGTACTCGGACCCGAATCAACTCATGTACAAAGGGCATCATCAATGCTAGCAAAATTAATATTATATTTAGAAGACACAACGATAGTGTGCATGCACACTACACTGGACGTATAACCCAAAGCAACCATTTTGCATACCACACTATGTATTATATTAAGTACATGGTGATGTTTTTTAAGTGGACCGCAATATCTTCTGTTTTACATATTAATTTCGTTTCGACGCCATTAATTGTTAGATAAACATCATAAACTATAACAGTACGCAAAAGAAATTATGCGGTTGATATTATGGTAGGGCATACGTTATGTATTATAAATCCGTCCGTCTGTCCGCCGCCCGAGATAGACCGACCGACCGACCGACCGACCGACCGACCGACCGACCGACCGACCGACCGACCGACCGACCGACCGACCGACCGACCGACCGACCGACCGACCGACCGACCGACCGACCGACCGACCGACCGACCGACCGACCGACCGACCGACCGACCGACCGACCGACAGACAGACAGACAGACAGACAGACAGACAGACAGACAGACAGACAGACAGACAGACAAACAACGTACTTCCACATGAACCCAAACTCAAGAGACATCAATGAAAATTGGAACTTCTTCGGGAATAATCTTACTTCGTTAGTTGACCGCAATATTCCTAGCCGAAATACCAAAGCAAAAGCGCACCTCCCCTGGATTACACGTGAAATAATAAGAATGCAAAGAAAACGCAACTAAAGCCACACAAAAAGCAAAACAAACTGGACGTACGTAACAGTGACTGGGAAAGGTTTAGGAAACTCTGAAGACAAGCCAGCAAAGCTGTAGCCAAATCCTACTCAGACTACCTAAATAACTACATTGGAGAAAGTCTAAAAACAAACACAAAACAATTCTGGTCATTCATCAAAGCAAACAAACGAGAATGCATTGGCATCCCTACATTACAAACAAATGGCCAAATAATCACAAATAATCGCGACAAGGCAAATACCAGCCCTAGCTTAACAACCAATTTAGCTCCGTGTTTACCCAAGAATTCTACCCCATCCCCAACTGGCTCCATCCGTCTACTCCGATATTCGTCAGGTCGCCAAAGCTGATGTTTGGGCCTAACCCTGCACCGATTGATATAGTTTTTTTCTCGCTGGATTCTATATCCTTAGGATTTCTATAACGAATATCAAGCGGATATCAAGCGGATATCCTTGAGCAATTCAAGATATCCAAGATGGCCGCCAAGATGGCCGCCAGCGCCAATGGAAAAATATATTTCGAACCAGTAGACATAGGATCGTCTATGATACCACTTTTATAGGTTGTCTTGTTATGAGCAATCCATTTTTGGGTTAAGTTTTGCAATTTGAGGTCAACAAAAGGTCAAAGGTCACGATCAATGTAATGAAGACAACCGACATCAGGTTCAGAGGGCCCGGAAATTAGCAACTGTTTTGAACTGACTTGTGCAAGTGCATGTATGGTTGACCTTACAATGATCGAGAGCGTGACATGTTCATTCTCTATTAAATAATTACATAGTTTACAGACAATATTAAATCCACAAAGCAGGAACGTAGATGATACAAACATGCAAAACATAATTCTGAATCTAATTTTGACGCATATAATCACTAAATATCACTGCATTTTTGCAAAATGATATATTCGGTTTGCACCATGTTCTGCCATTGCAGAGGGGAGGATTATTGCAACAATAAATAGATCATCCAACTGTATTGACAGGGACTATCTTGAATGCTTGTGCATGACACTGCTAGACGTTAATAATTAGTTATTTCAATGGAGTGTGTGTGTGCGTGTGCGTGTGCGTGTGTGTACCCTCATACTAGGATAATAATCGTTCTGGCACTTGTTAAAATAACTAATTATCGGACATTACGTGACCTTGGCTTTGACCGTTGCATGGTTTATCTTACACGAATTTGAACTATAACATTCAGACCTCGTCTAAACATAATTGCAAATTTCATTCTTAAGCATTAATATTACATAAATATGTTAATTACATGCAAAACTACTGTTTTTGTTGCACTATTTCTGAGACATGACCTTGACCATGACCTTTAACCGTTATGTTGACCTCAAATTGCAAAAATACCCCCAAAAATGTATTGCTCATAACAAGGTTACCTAAAAAAGTGGTATATCAGGCGATTCTAAGCCCACTGGTTCGAAAGTTATTTTTCTATTGGCGCCGGCGGCCATCTTGGCGGCCATTTTGGATATCTCAAATTGCTCAAGGATATCCGCTTGATATCCGCTTGATGTTCGCTATAGAGGTCCTAAGGATGTAGAATCCAGCGATAAAAAAACTATATCAGCCGGTGCAGGGTATACCTGTCTGGCGACCTGACTATATCCCCTTCCTTGAAATTGGGATAGACGGAGTAGTTAAGCAAGTGAAAAACCTAAATCAAAATAGGGCTACAGGCCCAAGTGAACTACTTGCTAGGGTCCTCAAAGAGACTGCAGCAGAAATAGCCCCAATAATCACACACATTTTTCAGCAGTCATACAACACTTACACACTTCCAGATGACTGGCTCCAGGGACTAGTAACGCCAATACACAACAAGAGCCTCAAATCAGACCCTGCCAATTACATACCCATTACATTAACATGCATGTATCCTCTATAAAGTTATGGAGCACACTATCCTTAGCAACATGTGGAAACACTTCCACAAACACAACATCATAGACCACTTCCAACACGGTTTCCAGTCAGGGCTGTCTTGTGAGTCCCAACTCATCGAGACAGTCCATGATTGGATAACAGCTATAAATAACAATTTTAAGACACAGATAGATGCCATCCTGCTTGATTTCGCCAAAGCTTTTGACAAAGTACCTCATAAACGCCTCATCAAAAATAACCTTCAATGGAATAACTGAAAACACCAAACAATTGATAAAATCATTTCTTTTACACCGAAAACAGAGAGTTTCAGTCAACGGCACCCTGTCGGATAAAACATTTGTTACATCTGGAGTACCACAGGGCTCAGTTCTAGGACCAATTCTTTTTCTGCTATACATAAATGACACAAACAACAACATTCAATCTCCAATACGGCTCTTTGCTGATGACAGCATCATCTATCGCAAAATCGAATCTGAAACAGATAAGAACATCCTCCAATTACAAACATGGTCCAACAAATGGCAAATGGTGTTAAACATCCCCAAATGTGTGCATCTCCCAATAACAAACAAAATAAAACCCAGACTACATTTGTATTCCTACTGTGGTGTGTCACTCTCGTCAGCCTCCAGCCACCCATGCATATCTTGGAATACAATTTGATACTAAACTAACCTGGGCGAATCATATCACTGACATAGCTTCCAAATCTTCACAAGTCTTAGATATGATCAAACGAACCCGCGGACCATGCAAAGCTGATATAAAAGAAACTGCCTATAACACGCCCGACTAAATCTTGAATATGCCTCTCCTATATGGAATCCACACACCACTACCAAAATTAAACATCTTGAAAAGGTACAGCACTGTGCAGCCATACCTTTCAAAAACGACCATCGACCTATTAAAACCATAAAAAAACCGTGGCCATTACATAGCCGCCAAGTGCCGCATCAACATTTCAGGAGTGCAGTACGTGTTCTCCTATTACCCCGAGCAATTCGCATATGGACTATGATCCAACCTACTGAAATAGAAAACCCCATAGCTTTTCAAGCAGCAATCACGAATCTCCCCTTCACGACACCCAATCACCTAAATTGCCTGTAAAACAAACAAACAAACAAACAAACAAACAAACAAAAAAGCAAACAAATAAACAAGCTATACTAAACAAACAAACATTCTATCTAACGCATGCGCACATGCAAGAAACATTACAAACTCCTGCGTTAGCCCAAGTTTGGGCTGTTTGGGGTAAACTACCTGATACTACAGACTGTAAACACAGAATTCGAAACAGGTTTAGCAAAATAGTTACGAATACTTGTTTTCACCACGTGTACAATACAAACACAAACATGCAGAGCCACGTGGAAACATTGACACGTGTACCGTGTAAACAGAGGCTGTCCTCGTGGACACATGCTCGTTACTCATTGGTCGAAAAATGCCCTGTTGCGGAACCTACCTGGCGAGTCAAAATATAAGAGTTGATGTTGGTACGAGTGCGTTACATTCATAACACTATCCCACAATTCATTGCATATTCAATCGCGATCATGGCGTCTTCGATGGTAATTCCAGCGAGTAGGGATACGCTATTTATGCGCGGTTTCTCGTCGCGGCAAGACATTGATAGCCTTAGGTAAAGTACAGACATTGCCAATATTATTAACAATTTTGTGGTGTTCATTTTGGACAATGCCGTGGCAATGGTGACCGTAATATAATACGTAATCATAACAAGCGTCTAAATAATTGATGCGTTTTGTCGTTGATATGCAAATCAACGGTGTAACGCTCGCTCGCCACGCGGCATGGTTGAACGAACCAATAAAACAGTAATCGACCTGCTCGCTCATCAAGTCGAGTAACATCCTCTTCTTCTTATGCACGACGTAAATGATGTCATCAACGTATCACTCGGTAATCGATATCATGTTTAACCGGCTTAGTTCAGTTATTTCAAAATAATACAGATTTCTGCTCGTAAATACGTGATCGTGAAAAAATCAAATCCCTTCAATTCTTCAGCCATAATTCGAGTCATTAGCTGATTAACATAATTTTACAAAAACATGTTCTATCTCGGACTAATCTACAGATGATACTATATACACATGGAAAAGTGAGTTCAAGCAATGGTGAGGGAGAGAAAATGTGTTTTGTGTTTAACTTTTGTTCAGTTAAAAAAATTAATCAGATTGATAAATGATGCGTGTATAATTAGTTTAAGTTCATGTGCATTGCTGTATAATAAAACAATATACCTATAACATTAAAGGACAAACAAAGTTAACTTTTACGTGGCATACACCTAAAAGAGTTAATATAAAGTAACAATTTCCACATATACTCAATTTTTTAACGCCAGCGGTTTACCAGAAAAATATTTTTTAACACCCAGCCATCCAAATTCTGTGCGCTACCCCATCTTAGACGAAGAATGACGTCACGACGGTGATCGAGGCGCTCTCCACGTAGATTCCCTGCATAGGGTTTGGCTGTTGTCATGAAATGGCTGCAACTCGGCAACGCGCGTAACATGCTGATGACGGTAAATATAAAGTTGTCTATTATTGTTATCGCTGAAATCATCCCATCAGCTGATGATACATGTCTACATCAAAGCATTTCTCCTCAAAATGGACCGAGCAAAGTGCCAAACAGTACGC
This sequence comes from Oasisia sp. SBJ-2009, assembly GCA_964017155.1. Lineage (NCBI taxonomy): Eukaryota > Metazoa > Annelida > Polychaeta > Sabellida > Siboglinidae > Oasisia > Oasisia sp. SBJ-2009. Next base: position 46,103,055 of record OZ024854.1, read on the forward strand.
CCACAAATCACCAACGTGAATCCATTGCTTCAATACTACCGGTTTTTTCAACTATTATTGCAACCGTATGCCGAACACGAAGGCATAATTACTAAAGTTTACCATAGATTTAACCACAGATTTAGATATACGTCTATAAGCAGCTGCTAGATGTCACGCCAACTGAACGAACTGTCGAAGACTCGAAGTTGTTGACCCTTAAAAGCGTCGCCAGAAGCTGACCGAGATATAGAATGCCGCGCACTGAATGGCCAAGCCAAATTAACCCTTCACCTATGGCGGCGTCCAGACCATCGTGGATTTCGTTAGAATTTTAGACTTTAAAGTCACATTCTGAGTAAACCGCTGACGTTAAAAAATTGAGTATATGTGGAAATTGTTACTTTATATAAACTCTATTAGGTGTATGACACGAAGCCGTAGCCTTTTTTTGTCCTTTAACAGTCTGATGTATTATCTTTTCATCTGTGTGCGTTTTATTGCTGGTGATGCTGGATAAGTAATTTAAATTAAACGGTTCGCTCCTCTGGCTGTGCTCGGCTGCCGTAAAAGCTGTCCGCATGTTTCTTGAATGAGTGACGTTTAGAAACGGCCGGTGATTCGCGTGTTGGCCAGATACTAAATATATCTTCCAATGACAGGACAGAACAGATTCCAAGCCTCATTTTGACTGTAAGCTTGGCGCCGTAAATGCCGCGAAACTGGCAAAGAAACTTATGTAAAAAGTATCGAATGAGTTTTTAGCCAGATCAAATGAAAATATAAAACCCATCTCTTATCGTATTATAGACAAGACTTTATGAAATAGTTGATTAAATTCCGCCATGCGAATCACCAGACCGAAGAAATGCTGTCGGCCAACATTTGTTCAACGCGGCACTTGTCATGGCGGGCACTGAGCGCCCACCTCCAACTGGCCTGGCAAACAAACATCATTGACTTCGGCAGAATCTTTGTTTGTACTTTGGATGAAGTATCTCGTCAGTCAATTTTAGGATATATATTTACTGCCAGTTGGCGTTTACTGCAGGAATATGTTTAGTACGGTGAGAAATATTGAAATTAGATGAGAGTGGTACATGTAAACAAACACGATTTGTCTTTCGTTACGCTACGGTCAGACTACATAATAGACTAGCGCGGCAAAAATAGATTTGTAGTTAAAGGGAATAACAAGAAGGCATTATATAAATTTCTTTTGTTGCATATACATGAAGTATACTATTATACGTAACATTTGAACGAATTAGAAATTCCACACTTTATGCAATGCCAGTGGGCTTTTTGAAATAGGCATATTTTTGCCGCGCTTTTACGGATGCTGGGATGACGTCATAGTTGGTAAAACGCTGAGCTCATTAGATCTGAAAATTCCGCGGGATCTGCGGGCTAGCCGTGTTTAATATAACATTTTAAACATATAGATATTTTTATGTATTTTTTAAACACACTCAAATGTTACATATAATAGTATACTTCATGTATATGCAACAAAAGAAATTTATATAATGCCTTGTTATTCCCTTTAAGTAAATGCTCTGAGCCGGCGACTGAGTGTGGTTCATTCGTGTCAACCATGTACCAATTTGGCAATAACAGCGATACTGAGGCAGGTCAGGAAACTCTGGATTGTATGCCTGAATTATTTTGCATTCTGTTGCAGAGGTTTTTTCAGCAGAGAGGGGCGATGCACTGTTGAATTTTTTAAACAATCTGAAAACAAGGACAAACTTTACGTGGCACTACGATTTGAATCCAAAGATATCGCAAAAGATATTCTCAATAAGTAAGTCATGGCATCGTATATTTTTGTCTGTCAAGCTTGTGTGTGTGTGTGATATAATGCATTTAAACTGCACATGTGCTTCATGAATACTTTTTATTGATAACGTATTAGGGCAATTCCATATTGGAGAGCCCAGACTGCTAAAAATTAAATCTTGTTGAAACAGTGTAAAAGTTGTACCACTGATGTAAAACATACGTAAAATTCAGGCCCAAGTAAAAAAATGGTGCCGTCAGTTCACAATTTTTTTTAATTGCGTTTCTAATGGAGTGAATTCTTAGCAGTCAAACTAATGGAAAAACAAGGGCCAACAGAAACCCCTCCCATCTTACCATTAACTCTTAACTAATTTACCTTTGTTTTATAGATTTTCAAAGTTCATACTCTACGTGTTCAAAATTCAGAAAGCAACTTGTACTGCATAAGCTGTATTTTGATATGGGTAGTCACACATTTTCATATATTTATTATGTAATTCCGTTACCGAAAAAGTACATAAAGTTTTCCTGAGAGCCAACAAGTGATCAAAATTAACAGTTACTTGAAATCCTCTTATTAGATGCACCCACGAATAGGTGAGAGTACACAATTTATGTGTGTCTTTTCTCATCTTGCGGGTATCATGGTAACGGAATTACATTTTGGTAACGGAATTACAATAACAGAATTACAAGTTTTTTTCTCTTGCACTATAAATCATAATAAGAAACTAATAATGGGACCTAAGTACATTAGAGGTCAGCACAGGCACTGGGACAATGTTTCAGTTAAATATGAATGGAATCTTTGGACTTTATGAAAACTGTCCATGGATTCAGAAACATGCACTATTTGTAACATGTACTATCTGTAAAAAACGTGATACTACACGGAATGGCAGCAGTGATCCATATAAATCTACAAGATAGGCTAGATTATCTATCAAAGATCAGTTGCAGAATGTGTTCATGGACTTTCAAAGAAATTCTACACAGTATTTCTTTACCACATGGCTAAGGTTTATTGTCCAAGACTATGACTCCAATTGTTCTCTGGAGTGATATCGTGTGATCACATCCAATAAGTTTAACAAAGTTGCTGCCAGGACCTGTCAGAATATTTTACATGGATGCATCAACTAAGCCATGGTTGAATAAAAAATGATAAAGCTCATATGACTGTAATGAGATAAGTCTAATTCCCAACAATAAGCAGTTGCAAAGAGTCAGAGGGTAGTCGATTACATTGTTTGTGACTGTTATATATACTTCTTCAAAATTAAAACACTGAAATAATGAAGATAACAAAGAAGACAACAGCATGGGTAATCAAACTTGAGAATACAGAAAAGACCTTGCCAAAATGTCTGGACTTAAAGTGGATGGTTGTAAAAAAAAGCAAAATAAGTGTCTTCCCGGGTTTTTTAAACTAAGGTGACAAATTACTTGAAGTGTGTTGAACTATGTAAATTTATGTGGCCTGATGTTGAAGATATATTGACTGCCTCTACTGATAAAGATTGTGACATTCACATCCTCCCTGACCCACAGATGGACAGGAGTTCAATAACTGCTTTCGACTGATTTTGAGTTAAATGTGAAATACATCGCTGTACTGTTTGTACAATTATTGGCCAGTACAATTGTTATTTTTAGTAGAACATGAAGTTATGGTGTTCTGTAATCTTGCAGAAAAGAAAAAATGAGCATCAATTATTATTTGATGTTTTATTCGAAAAATAGTCAGACTCGTAATTCCGTTACTATTGCATGTAATTCCGTTACCGATCAAAACCAGTTCACTATAAAAAACAGTACATATATTATGAGTAAAATTCTATCCAATACAAGGTCATGTTATATGTCTATTTATTAATGCTAGTTGTTGGCCCTGGTAGATTGCAGATTTCAGACGATATGTCATGACATTTAATAAAAACTGATGTTCAAATTCTCTGAGTAATTCCGTTACCAAAATTAAAACAGCCATAATTTTGTAATTATTTTACATTTCTTAACAGGTACCACTGGTACTTATAGGGTGTAGTGTGGACTTCAAACCATGTTTAAGTTTCTTTTGTAGATACATGCTGAATGGGAAAATATAACCATTTTAAACCAAAAAATATTGTGAATTGTAATTCCGTTACCGTGGAATTGCCCCTTACAGTTGTAGTCAAAAGAAATTTTCACAAATACTTTTCTCATATTATTACATTATAAATAGCAAAGCTCTAATGAAATAATGGTTTATTGAAACACATTTTTAGGTTAGCAAAATCAGATAAAGTACAGGTAGAAAAAAATAGAAAAAAGTATTGATATACATGTATGTTTTGATTTGCATCATCCATCTTCAGATATATCACAACACACATACTGGAAGGGCATGCCAGAATAACTGAGGATTTTATCAAATGTTTTGTCCTTTCAGGTTTGATAATAAGGAAGTGCTGGGAGATCGTATAACGATATCATGGTTTAAGGATCTCCGAAGAGCGCGTGCGCAAGGTAGATACAGAGGTAAACGTGGATCCAATTATCATCTCCAGTGTTGCATTATGGTTCGGTTCCTGTTCACTTTGGATCTATTGGTTTTGGATTATGTTTCCTACAAACATCATCCACTTCTTACTAATGCTACAAGTGGCTTTCAGTGACTTTATAAGGTAAGTGCCTTGCCTGGGGAAATGAATAATTATTAAGAATTGTGATTATGTCATACGTAATATATTTTACAGTTTTATACTTGATAGCTTTTTAGAATAAAGTAAGTCTCAGGATTTCACACATAATGGCACTAGTGTTGCATTTCATAATTCAATCTATTAATATTTAGATAATGTAAAATTATTTAAAATGAAATTAGTTTTATGTTATCTTAGTACACAGTTGATTTTTTTATTTGGAAGGAATACAATACATATCAATACATGCATTAATACGAACAGGGAAACATTGTGCTTTAATTTTGTAATGTTAATTACCAGATAAAATAAAAATGCTTGCTAGTATATCATTTGATTTAGAATACTGATAGTTTCCTGCTTAATTAAGATTTGTGTGTTTTACATTTTTTAAGTTGTGCCTTTCCAAGCCAAATCAACCTAAATCCAGGAATTTTCCCAAATGCCCATCTCCAGTTATGATGAAATGTCACCCATGTACGCACAAATGCTTATGGTTACTTTGGACCTTCTGGTTGAGTTGGTGTGGACTGACACACTTGTGTGTTTTGCTGATTGCATTGTTGGTATTAAATTCTTGGTTGACATTGGTTTATGTTCATACTTACTTTGTATGTAGCTGTCTGTTTTTTTTAGGTTTGCCAAGAAACATTTGCAGTCAGTATGATACATCATGTTGTCAACATAATCACTTGCTGAATATGTCGCTATATTTGTGTGTATTTTGATGTTTAGCTAAAGTTGAAGTCTACATAAATGTGCCCATACACACCTACAACATCGTATTCAAGGAGATGCAAAGCTTAAGGTATTTGTCTGTATGATAGACACATATTGTTTGATTTTCAACCAGTCACAGACTAACAAATGTTAAACATCTCACCGGTCACTGCACGTATACATATAGTCTTGTCACGCTGCCCAGCACTGATACCCCGCCCAGCACGTGCTATGTAGATGCTCCGGTAGTCCCACACAATGACACCACAGATATCTCACTCAGACCAGTTCTACCACCTCTGTATCTTCACACAGTTGCAGACTTTAATCGTCATCGATGGGGAGGTTATTATGACCGAGACCAGCACTATTCATACAATCGGTGGCATCACAGCCCCATTGGTCGTAGCCGCCGCTATGAACGCAGCTCGTCGCGCAGTGCCAGTCGATCCCACAGTCGCAGTGCTAGCGGCAGTCGCAGCCGGAGTCGCAGCAGAGACAGGCATCATCACCGTAGCAACAGTGCCGACTCCCGCGAAAGTGGAAAGCGATCTGTAAGTAGCAAGTTGCACTGCCATTTTACTTTACCCTTGACACTTAAGCTATCTATGCTAAGAAGGAATATTTATTTTAGCAACAGATAAACAGAAACAGTGAAATTATTGATATCATATCTATATAATGTAAATACAGACTGGGGTGAGAGTGTAAAGTGAAAACCCTGACATGTTGCAGCACTCTCGGGGGGGTTGTCGAAGTAAACACCACAAGTCGTCTCCGGTACACGACGACTCAACGGATAAGGAAGCTGACCAGAGCAATCGTGGACGTAGTCATAAACCGACCAACAACAGTGATGACCGGTCACCGAGTGTTGAGAAGAAAGGCAGCAAGGACAACAACCATGATGACAATGACAGACACATGGCTTGTAGTCGCAACAGTTTGGACAGAGCGTCAGATGCCGAAAACAGCATTGAGTCATCACCACCAAAGTCTTCAAAGTTTCTGAGAAGCGCTGTGACGACTGTTGAACCACCAGCAGAGAGTAGCAGCAGCAACAAAGGTTGGTGATTTAAGGTGTTGTATTTTAGGGGAGCACTTGCTGTATTCAACCAGCCAGGCAGAGATTTATTGCTCATGTTTACTGCTAGAATTGTTTGCTAGCTATAGGTTGCACCTGCAAGTAGGTCATATGTTAGAGTTCTTTCTACATTTTCAAACATGAATTTAAATAATTTTAGTTTTGATGTACAATTTGTGACGTGTTCTAACGAAATGGGTCGTATGTCAGCGAACTTGATTTCGAGAAAACACCGCATAAACATGCAACGATGATTTTCGACGATTTTCAGTTTTTGTCAACAAAGGATACTTTGGTATCTTTTTTGTCAATTGGCAATGCTTATTTCTCGTTTATACTTAGTACTTTTTATAGCCTTTTTAGACACACTACGTAACATTTCACGCTTGAATTTCGTAAAACAGAACCGATAAATCGCACTAGTTATGTCGCGTTCTTTGGGTTTCCCTCAACGCATGGCGGACTTATTTGGTACCACAAGAAAGCACATGGTGCCCTCTTTCGGATTCTTGTAGAAATTCCCAATGACGTCAGTGTAAGCCAATAGCAGCCCGTAATGGAGAGGCCTATCTATGAATAAACTTCACTAGACGGCGTGATGGAACTGACAGCGGGCCCCTGATTGGCTTAGAACTGTTTGCGCAGGCGCAGTGCGCTCTCGCTAGCCGTAAACAACGTGGAATCCGATCGGGTCGCTGCTACAAAACATTGCTAAATACTCGGATTATATTGTAATAATTTCAGTGCACAGTTAGCATGAAATATCCTCGACGGCGAACATGCCTTGGGAGTTTATTTCGAATGCATGAAATGGAGTAATAGAAGCGAAATGGCCGATTTTAGATCGAAAATGTACTCGACCGTGTGCTTACTTGACCTCGAACTTCAAATGCGTTTTTCTCCGTTTGAAACTTTCTACCCTAGGCATGTTCAGGGTCCAATAACTTTGGCTGTGTGTGAGATATGTCCGAAATGTTTACACCGTTGGAAAGATTAATACATATTCTTTCCAATGGTGTGACTAACTCAATTTTGTTGTTGTTGACAAACGACCCATTTTGTTAGAACACGTCACATTTTATGATTATGACTGCTGTGAATTAGCAGTATTTTAAATAGTTGGGCCTATCTTTGATGATGACTAAATATGAATGATCTTAGGGCAAAACATAATATATTCATTTTGTATGTTTTTAGAAAAACTCACTTTTGTGTTTCACCGAGAGCCTAATAAAAAATTATAAGAGGTTGGAATATAATGTAACAAATCAAAAGAAAACAGTAGCATAGACTTTTTTGCAGATTTATACATGACTGAACACTGAAAAGTTTAATAGATGTTTAGGTGCAATGCCTACCCCTTGCCTGTCAATGAAATTGTTTATAAGCTTTCTAGCAGCATCGCGAACAGCTCCGATACCCTATTATCGCTCATCGCATACGTTCCAGTTGTTTTGTAGTACAAAGTGCAATCCTTACACATCTATACAAATAATGGCCATCCATACATCTACACTACATGTGCATGTTTGTAAATGTATGTACTCTAGATAAGCATTACTATTTGAGTACATTAGACATGTAAATGAACAAAAATTGTTTTAACAGACGATCGATGGCATGCTTATTTAAATTCGCTTCCTGTCATGCCTATGTCACCATGACTCAGTCTGGCTCACAAATAATAAATGCAGTGTTAAGTTTTGCATGTAAAGATAAAGTTTGTTGTGTAATAAAATAATAGCATGCAGATGCTGCTGCTTTTCATGCAAGGGATTATTTGCAACATCTGATACATATCAGAACAAATATGCTAATGTTATACCTAGAACACAAGTAAATTACTTAATTTTATATTTATTGATCCATGACAATATTTTCTTTGTTATATATACACTGTATATGCACACAGTGCATTTTTCATACGCATAAACAAAGGCCCCCCACAGCCCCTCCGCCCATTCCAGAATGTCTGTCCCCCTGATGAGGTGACACCCCCAATGTAGGGACACTTGCTTGGAACCAGTAGTGTCTGCTGAAGAGGGGGACTACTGTATTATAAAAATGCAACAAAGTGGGCACTGTTATTTTGCGCAGGTCTAAGGGCTGGCTAAAATTTGTATATTGCATAATTATTTTTTTTTACATTGATGTGTGAGTTTGGTATTGTACTAATGCAAAGGGTGTGTAAACAAATGTCTCATCCATGCATAGGTCAAATTTCAGAAATGGCATTTATCACATTTTGTCATGAACTCCTCCATATGTACAAACTGAAGAAGTTGAACTGCCTTTGCGTGATCATTCACATCCTGTGCAGATCATAGTACTGTATGAAGTGTTTTTGTTGAAGTGTTGGACGCGGGCGGTGACCAGAAGTTAGAATACACCACCAGCTACCCGCAGCAGCAGCAGCGCTACCAGAACGCTCGCTACTACAGCGAAGACAGCCCACCCCCAGAGAAAACTACAGAGGTGGCAGCAAAACGCCGTAAAGATAACCGCTACAACAACGAATTCAACCGATGTTACGAAGGTTACGAGAGGACTGAAGGTGACACGGCAGACAGGTTTGTAAAGAATTGTTTATAACATTTTGTGACTTCACATTTCAACTAGGCATGTGATCTCAAGCTGCTCTTGCTAGGTTTGTTGAGAATATCAGCCATTTTTGTGCTCCATTTTCACATGGTAATCGTGACCTATAAAACCAGTTTGTATCAAAAATAAATATTCAGTGGCTAATATTTATTGGAAGCATGTTTCAACATAGCTAAACTTCAGGTTACAGTCACCCTTTAAGGTCACCTTTGGACAGTCTAAAATAATTTCTATAATAGTAACATTAGTATTAAAATGGTCGCCTCGGTGCTCGTTTCATTGATCCAGTCCCAAATGAATAGGATGGTTCCCTGTACCAGAAAAATCAAAGGCACAGATCACATTTGAATAAAATAGTCATTAATTTTTTTGTAGCCCTGAACATAAAAGGGGTTCTGGCAAAAGTGAGGAGTGCGAGACCGTTGCAGACAGTCCAGACTCCCCGCCCCTGCTGTCAAACAGAGACAACAGGTATGTTGACTGTGTGCCTTAACAGAATGTATATTATTTATTTGGTATAACACAATAGTTTCAATTTCACTCGTGTCTCACCGGAAAAGTGTAACTGAATTGTGTTTTCAAAATAAATTTATAAGTGTTATTTGCAGTGATAACTCGGTCATTTAAGCAGTTGATATATGCATAATTATCAAGTTTTCACTGTATAATTGAATATAAGTACCAATGTTACACTGGATTTTTTACATATTATATTTTAAGGAGTTACTTTTAAGCATTCTAACATGAATTTAATCATATTTTAGTGTTGATGTACATATGTAATTCTCTGTGGACCTGTTCCGATGTGGAACCTACAGCACTGCTAGATGGTGCTGAGGTGCCACTCGGGCCTGTGAATATTCGCATTTTTTACGTGTGCTCACTGTTTATTTAAATTTTATTGTTTTCTTTGAGTTGCTGTAGACTCCAACTGTTAAACTGTAAGACATATTTACAATGTGTGTTACCAAATGTTGAATATAATGAATGAATGTGGCGTAACGGGACGCTGGCGGTAGACGGCACACAGCCCTAAATCACTTTCTGCGTTGATAAAATGAATTCATTCGTCAATTAATAAATTCGTTTTAGTTTTGAAGATGTGGAATGTGTTTACGATGTTTATGCACGTCTGAAATGTGAACTGAGGAAACGTGATGCGAGAGTTACTTGAATAAAATGGGAATTGTTTCAGCAAGCTAGGACTGATGAAAGTCATACATGTCACGCATATGATGGTGTCTGTCTCACATTTCTGATGCTAGAACATTATTTCAAGATTGCTTGTAATGTCTATTTTTTCTACGCGTTTCATTCTTTCATGTGTATTTTTAATTAACTCAACTAGTGTATAATTTTTACTATTTATTAATTAATAGTTTACTAGTTCACATATATTAATTTTTTTATTAATTACAATTTACACAAATATTGTATTGCCGCAGTTATTTATTATTTATTAACTACTATGTATAATATTATATACTTATTTATTCTGCAATTGCCTACATAGGTATTTTATATACAATCTAAAATATCTATACATAGTATTACATACATGTATCAATTATTTTTTCGTGACTACATTGACATATAAATTACAGCTGTGACATCTCTGATTAATTTTACTTTCTCTAGTTCAGTTTTCGTTCAACAATGATTTAGCTATAGGTATTCATATGATTTTACTTGTACTTTTGTAATAATATTTAATTCTTATAATTTGTTAACTACTGTTGTAAACACTTCTGAACAGAGTTTGTACTTTGGATTTTAGTGTCTAAATAAAGTACTTTATTATTATTATTATTATTAGAGCAACCACACTTTAAAAAGAAAGGTGTTACCTATATGCTGCACTCGCAGGATCAGTAGTTTGAACCCTACCTGTCATACAGCCAATATAGCAGGTTAACTTGACGAGAACACCTTGTCTCAGCATAATTGATGCAATACATTGTTCAAGCAAACAGGGGATACGTTTCAGTAATTTATTGACATTATTGTAGCATGAGATGATGAAACACCTAAACATGAGTATTGCTTTGCCTGCAGAAGGTTTGCAACCTGGTGTGAATATATACATTACCGTTCCATGGATTGATGGGACAATCAACTGTGAATATTGCTAAGTGTCTATATGTCATGTCAGCTGTATACTATATTTACAAAGTGTTGAGCCTACAGTATACTGCGAGCAATAAACTATAACTAGATACAACTACAAATGTTTGAGTATTTCGACAACATTTATTGACCGAAAATACAGCTAGAGAACTGTTGACAAGTCTAGTTTCCAGCTGATGAAAACTAACACATTGTCAGGCAGTGTAATTACTGTCTTGCATGTATTATTTTATATAGGTATAAATGTATACGCGTAATAATAATAAAAAAAATGTACTGGCGTGGGCAATATGCAAGGTACATGTTAAATGATGTGGAAACAAGGTATCATACACCACGTTAAAACGTAAGATTTCTGTAATTAAGTACCACAAATTTCGACCTGCTCTGAATATTCTGGATGCCCCCTCCCTCCGCAGGCACAAATACAACTTGACAGGTTACATGGAATAAAAGCCCTACTATTGACAGGAAATCCTCACGAGATTGCATCAGTCCCAATTAATGTTTTTAATTTATAATCCATCATCTTGAAATGAGCCTTACTGTTGTGTTATCAGTGTAGTGTTGGCATCTGTAATTTTCTGTCTGGCTCAGCCTTGTATCGACTAATTGCTATCACCCAAGCATTATATTTCCCTTTCTATTTGGGCAAATGTATGCCTGCCCTTACCGCTAAATCCGTGAGCAGAACAGGCATTTAAGTGGCAGTAGATGTCTTATTTATTATTTGTACATGCAGGCATGACTGACTTGTTCTGAAAACCGGAAGTAGCAAGCAGGCTCGATATGACCTGCCACCTGGTAGATAACTGCATGTACTGTAAGTATCCCTTTGAGGTCACCTACAGTGCTGCCATCGTTCAGGGAATGCACTTCAGCCTCAACCCCGACTTTCTTGTTGACCAGCCTGTGCCTATTACGGTCAGCTTTGATGGTACATGGCAAAAGTGAGGGCACACTTCCATGTAAGGTGTGGCTGTGCTGCTGCGGTCATTGGAATTGTCACGGGTCTAGTCGTAGACTATGTTGTGCTTTCAACGTACTACCATAGATGCAGTTAAAGCGCAGTGAATTTCAAGGACAATCAGGTGCCTTCTATGCCTGGTACAAGGGACACAAGGAGGACTGCTCCATTAACTATGCTGGCAGCTCCAACGCTATGGAGCTGGAGGCAGCCAAGTGACTTTGGAGTTCGCTTTCCCTTGGCCTTGCCTACACCGGCCTGGTTGGTGATGTGGACTCCGTCGTCGTCAAAGTTCAAGCGTGGAGATACTCAAAGAAGACTGTGAACCATGCCCACAAGAGGATGGGAACAGCTCTCCTGGAGCTCACTAAGACCCAGAAGCTTGGTGGACGTGGCTGCAGGAGGCTTATCAAGGACAAAGCCATTATATTGCAGCATTACCATCGCTATGCAATCACAGCAGACAACGGACGAGACATTGACTCTATGCGGAACAGGATATGGGCCACCCTGTACCACTGCATGAGCACGGATGAGGAGCCACATCACACACGCTGCCCACAAGGAGTTGACTCTTGGCGGTTCCACCAACAGGCACTTGCCAGAGATGATGATCCTCCATCTCACCCTGAGCATGTCAAGCATGCACTGGACCATGATGTCGCTGAAGCAATAGTGCCAGTGCACAAGCACACGAGTTCTTCAGGGCCATAAATGGTACATTTTCAGTTTGCTTATTTTTTGGTAAACTGAACTATTTATGTAATTTTGTATAGACATATCTTTGGGTAAAGAGGTAATACACAAGAAATTTGAATTTGATTGCATGTTTCTAGGGGAACTTCCTGGCCTCCCTAAAAAGCTAAATGTTCACATCTGCCCGGTCTTGCCTAGCATGATTTGTGTATTTGCCAAGTTGTATATTCCTGGACTTGTGTGTTCGCTGACCCTGTCAGGTTCTAACTGTCAACTGTTGGTGAACTCTAACATGTGACTGATCTATTAGTCGCTAGCTGATGCTTATGTCACCGACACATTAGATCCAAGTTACACTGAAAAGTTGCCACTTAATATTATCACAGTGTACAAGGTAACCTGAATTTTGATAGGGAAGACTAGTTGAAAATGCCTGCAATATATGTTTTTATTGGATTAATTGTCATAACTAAGAAGATAATTAGTAATAACTTTGTTGATAACATTTATAAATAATTTTGTTTTGTGAACTTACTCAGGTTCACTGTATCTGTGACACTTGACAAATGTTTGCTGTCCACAAAGCATGTAACCAGAGATAGCCAGAGCAGTGTAAATTCATCATAACCCATTTACAAACTTGAAAGATGTGCTGTCAGAATAACAACACACTGAATACAGGACTCCGAGTGATTCACTGTTGAAACTATTAAACTGGCTGCTACTACCAGAGCACGTGAAATATAGACAGTCACAGTTGGTATTCAACGCAGTGAATGGTTTGGCTCCGGACTATAATGTGTTTTCTAATCGGTCTCAAACATTTCAACCAGAACAACCTGGCCAAATATAAGAGGGGACTTGTATGTTAATGGCTATGGCAGTTAATGGCGCACAAATATGGAATAACTTAGATGTAGACATAAGAAACTAAACTGTTTATGTGTGTTTGAGAAGGCATATATGCAGAATGTATTAGACAACAGTGACGCATGATGAAATGAACAGTTTTACTAAATGTTTTTATTAATTTATACATCTTATTAATTTATTTCATTATTTATTAATGCTATTTATCTTATTTGATCACTTGTACAATTCTATATTAAATAGTTATTCATTATATTTTAACTGCATTACACAATTTAATAGGGAAACTAGTATACCAAATATCTACGTTATGTTCTATGTACAGTTGAGTTAGGAGATAACATTTTATAAGGTTATTGTGAATAAGTAATATTTATTATTATTATGCATATTGAGCATAACAGGATAAGTTTTCTGATTTTGCAGTCATTTTCCATTATAGTGCCACACAAGAAATCTGTATTTGGTTGAATCCTTCTGGAGATATCTCGTTGCCACTCAAAATGCATTTTTATGGTGTGCCTATTTTTTTCTCTCAAAAACTAGTAATATTTTCTCAAGTGTTGTATTGACAGAATTTGACACTGCATGTTGCAATGTCACTATGAATCATCAAAATCACATTACAAAAAGCAAACTACTTCATGGCTTCTTGGCCCAGTTTTCTCTTCCACATCAGTTGTAAAGTTGATGTAAAAGTATTGAACAGTAATGAGTATGTGAAACATGCACACAAGGATCTACCATGCCATATCCAAAACAGTGACAAGTAGTTGACGGAGACAGCTGTGTCCTGAGCAGAACCAGGTAATAGGTGTTTTTGATTTACGTAAATATGTTTTGCTATTTGCAGCAGGGTATCTTATTGTGTATCATTGTATGCTAACAATAATTTACAGTCCAGAATAGGTCACAAATATATGCATAACCAATTGATTATTAGTCTTGTAAACAGAGCGATGTGATTAGAGTGTTTCTCCTGAGTAAGACTATGTGCGAGGTGGTAGGATGCTGAGCACCGAAGGCGTGAGGTGACACTGGCTCTGGGGGCATGGGCACCCATAACTATAATATATATATCCTTCAAAAGGGTGCATTCTGAAGGCTATTTTAACCCATTCCCTGTTATAAAGATGGGAAACAAATGCATAGCTACAAGGTAGCAGCATGTAAACATGTTGCAAGAAATAGCTGAAATGGTAATTTGAGCATGTTTTGAATGAGATGGCTTAGACAAACAGCGAGGCTCATCATAGTTATAGCAGGGAAAACACTGGGTTAAGTATGTGATCAGTTACAACTGTGAATTATACACATAGTTGTCAAATAGGATATATACACACCTATATATCTTGTGTGTATATATAACATAAAACACTGATACATACAACTTGCCAGCAGCAAATATTATAAATGTTTACAAAAGCCCAATACCTGTTAAAGGACAAAAAAGGCTACGGTTTCGTGTCATACACCTAATAGAGTTTATACAAAGTAACAATTTCCACATACACTCAATTTTTTAACGTCAGCGGTTTACTCAGAATGTGACTTTAAAGTATAAAATTCTAACGAAATCCACGATGATCTAGATGCCGCCATAGGTGAAGGGTTAATGTTAAATATGTGTGTCTATGTTGTGGACTATACGCCAGTAGTCATGCGTAGTAATACACGTTATAGCCGTGACGTAGTTGTGAGTAGTGATACACGGATATGCAAATAAAGTTCAGTTGAGTGCTATCCCCAAGAACCACGTGTGTGTTTTACTTTGATGTCTGAATATACAACAGATAATTGGCGATGAGACGGATGGGATGGTACTAACTCATCGAAAGTTCGAACTTGTTTGATTCGAAGAAACTGTAAGTGAAACAGTTGTTAAATTTTATGTTAAGCTGTAAGTGTAACAGCCGAAGAAGACGCACGTAGACAAGCATGGCAGACTTCACTGGGCTAATGGCGCCTAAGCTCTGCCTTGCTGGGACGAATGCCAGGGAAAGTTGGCTGATTTTTAAGCAGCAATTTACTATGTATTTGCTGGCGTCAGGGAGCACCGAAAAGAGTCACGCAGAGAAGATTGCGATGCTGTTGACATTCGGTGGGGCGGAATTGTTGTCGATTTTCAATTCGTTCGATTATAACATCGAAGGAGCGGCAGCAGAGATACCGACGGTGAAAGTAGTGCTCGACCGTTTCGACAGCTACTTTGTGCCGAGAACGAACGAACTAATCGATCGATACAGGTTTCGGTCGTGTAAACAATCGTACGACGAGACGACGGCGTCGTACATTGCACGTCTGCACAATTTGGCGAAGACGTGCAATTTCGGTGACGAGAAGGAAAACAATCTACGTGACCAACTCGTCTACGGATGCCACGATGACAGTCTCTGGGAGAAATTATTCCGCGAGGAGACGTTGACCTTACAGCGTGCAAGTCAGATCGCCACAGCCCACGAGGCAGCACGTCAGAACATGAACTTGTTCCGTGGACAAACGCACGATGCACCAGCGGGAGCGGCTGCTAGTAACGAAGGTCAAGGCCGAGAAATCACAGCGCGGCAGCACGGAGTCAGATATGCGACGGGTCGTTCGAGGAAAGCGACAATCCCAAGTGCGGTGTAAGTTCTGTGGCCGGGAACATCCGTTCGATCGTAAAGAGTGTCCAGCGTTCGGGAAGCGTTGCCACATTTGTGGACAGAATAATCACTTCGCGAAAATGTGTGAATCACCGAAGAAACGGGAGCGGGACAGACATAAAAACAGTGATGCTCAGCCGCAGCGACAGCGCCCTGTGTACACGGTGACAGTTGACAGTGACACTCAGTTGCCCAGTGAAAACATTTCAAATCTTTTGGATGTGCATGGACAGGGTAGTAAGTCTAACTGTGTTATGAATGTTGATGCATCTGCCATCATTGTACATCCTACTGTGAATAATGTTGTCTTAGCTATGGAGGTTGACACAGGGTCGGCAGTGTCTATGATTCCTGTGCATGTGTATGAGTCACAATTTGTCAGCTCCAGCGTAGCAACAAAGTGTTTCGCAGTTTCACAGGTGAATCAGTCCCATGTAAAGGCATGTTTAGGGTGCATGTACAGTACAAGACAGACAGTGTAGTTCTGTGGTTGTATGTCGTCCCGGGTAGCAAACATGTACTATTTGGGAGAGACTGGCTAGAGGCCATTAGACTGGACTGGGCAGGGATCAAGTTTCGCCCTGTGTCCGGGTCAGTGTGCATGTCACATCAGAGTGAGCTAGAGGAGCTAGCTAGTAAACACCAGGGGTTGTTTGATGGAAAACTAGGTTTGCTAAAAGGGATCAAAGCACGCATTGAAATGGTAGATGGTGCTAACCCTGTGTACACTAAACCGTAACGGGTTCCCTATGCTCTGCGACCAAAAGTCGAGCAAGAGTGAGACAGGCTTGAGAAAGCCGGGGTAATTACACCAGTTACAAGTAGTGACTGGGCGACAGGTGTAGTGGTAGTGCCTAAGAAAAATGGTGCCATTAGACTGTGTGGTAACTACAAGACGACTGTTAATCCTCAGTTAAAAACCGTGTCCCCACCAAACATTCACATTGATGATGTTCTGGCAGATTTGGCGGGTGGAGCAAAATTCTCAAAACTAGACTTGGCAAATGCATACAACCAAATGGAAATCTGTGAGGATTCTAGACAGTACCTGACGATAGCGACGCACAATGGACTGTTTCAACAGAACAGGTTAGTGTATGGCATTACGACGGCTCCAGCAATATGGCAAAATGCAATCGAGAAAGTGTTGCAGGGGTTGCCTGGAGTCAAGGTATATCTGGATGATATTCTAGTGTCAGGAAAAACCGCTACCGGAGCAGTACGCAGAATGCTGATGCGGACTGGCTCTCACGATTACCAACATGAAATGAGGCTCCAGGTGCATCTCTAGACGAAGATGTGAGTCTCGTTCTTGGAGTTGGGGTGTTACCTGTCACGAGCGAACAGATTAAGGTCAGAGTTTGAAAAGACCCATTGTTGTCACAAATGATGAGGTACACACGAGATGGTTGGCCGGATAGGTTGCCAACAGATCGGTTAGAGTTACAACCGTACTTCAGTCGTCGTAACGAACTATCCCTCGATGGTGATGTTCTGTTATGGGGAATGAGAGTAATCGTTCCAAAGCAATTTCGAGGTGAAATTCTTGATGAGCTTCATACAGGCCATATCGGGGTTGTGAAAATGAAGGGGGTCGCACGTTCATATGTCTGGTGGCCAGGCATGGATGCAGACATTGAAGCTTGTACCAAAGCTTGCGAGTCTTGCCAGTTGGTACAGAGGAATCCTACCAATGCTCCATTACATCCATGGGTCCTGGCATCACGGCCAGGTGAACGCATACACATTGATGATGCAGGTCCTGTGGAGGGGAAAATGCTCCTCATTGTAGTCGACTCATTTTCAAAGTGGCCAGAAGTTGTCATTGTCAATAGTACAACAAGTGAAGCGACAGTGCTCTGAGGACCATGTTCAGTAGAGTGGGTGTTCCACAGACTCTGGTCTCGGACAATGCACCACAGTTCAAATCACAGGAGTTCAAGGACTTCCTGGATAGGTTGGGGGTGTTGCATAAACCTACCCCACCCTACCATCTGAGTTCGAACGGATTGGCAGAGCGATTTGTTCAGACGGTGAAACAAGGTATGAAAGCGATGGCAGCAGCAGGAGAGTCACTCCAGGTCAGACTGGATAAATTCCTCCTGGCATATCGAAATGCTCCCCATGCTTTCACAGGAGAAACTCCCGCAGTACGTTTCATGGGTAGACAGTTACGGACACGACTAGACAGTGTAAAACCAGGTAACAGACGAGAAACCCAGCGACGAGACAAACAGATGGAAAGGAGTTCCCAAAATTTGAGACAATTCAGAGAGGGTGACATGGTTTGGGTCCGAGATTACCATGGAAAAGAAAAGTGGGTACGAGGAACGATAAGTGCAAAGTGTGGTCCATTGACTTATCAAGTCATTGTTTCCAAGGGATTATGGAAACGCCACATTGATCAGTTAAGTTCACGAGTCAATTTGAGTAACATGCCCTTGACAGAATTACCACTGACTGCGACTGGTCATGACTACTTGATGGGCTCTATGCCACCACTTAATCAGACCAATGATGAGGTGACATATGATGCGTCCCACCAGCAGACAGTTCAGGGTAGAACTCAGACAGAAGTGGTGCCACCGACTCAGGTTGAGCAGGAAACACCGCTGAGACGGTCTTCTCGTGTGAGAAAGGCACCAGACAGACTAGATCTGTAGATATACAGAACTACATGAGTCACAAGGACTCGATGCTTCATTAGTTTAGTCAAATAACATGGTTAAATGCTAATGTATGGCTGAATTACATTGCCAGCACATAACTATGTTACTATATTAATCAGTTAGAGTATTTGAGATAAACAGTTAGGCTAATGAATAAAAAGGTAGACTGTTTCATAATTGGTCCGGGAGGGAACTGTTAAATATGTGTGTCTATGTTGTGGACTATACGCCAGTAGTCATGCGTAGTAATACACGTTATAGCCGTGACGTAGTTGTGAGTAGTGATACACGTATATGCAAATAAAGTTCAGTTTAGTGCTATCCCCAAGAACCACTTGTGTGTTTTACTTTGATGTCTGAATATACAACAGTTAACTTGGCTTGGCCATTCAGCGAATTCTATATCTCTGCTGAAGCCGGTCAGCTTCCTGCGACGTTGTTAAGGGTCAACAACTTCGACAGTTCGTTCAGTTGGCGTGACATCTAGCAGCTGCTTATAGACGTATATCTAAATCTGTGGTTAAATTTATGGTAAACTTTAGTAATTATGCCTTACTGTTCGGCATACGGTTGCAATAATAGTTGAAACAACCGGTAGTATTGAAGCACTGGATTCACATTGGTGATTTGCGGGCGTACTGTTTGGAATCCCTCCAGTCCAAGTACAGTTCACTTTGCTCGGTCCATTTTGAGGAGAAATGCTTTGAAGTAGACATGTATCATCAGTTGATGGGATGATTTCAGCGATAACAATAATAGACAACTTTATATTTACCGTCATCAGCATATTACGCGCGTTGCCGAGTTGCAGCCATTTCATGACAACAGCCAAACCCCATGCAGGGAATTACGCGGAGAGCGCCTCACCGTTGTGACGTCATTCTTCATCTAAGATGGGGTAGCGCATAGTATTTGGATGGCTGGGTGTTAACAAATATTTTTCTGCTAAACCGCTGGCGTTAAAAAATTGAGTATATGTGGAAATTGTTATTTTATATTAACTCTATTAGGTGTATGCCATGAAACAGTTAACTTTTGTTGTCCTTTAACAAAATGACAATGGTGTGAAGAATAATTTGCACTTGCTCGTGTATCGGTATAGGATAGATTTAATAAACTAGTATTACACGAATACACGAATACATTTATTTCAGGTAAAAACCCATATACAATCGGTACATACATTAGAACATCTAAGTAGCCTAATTAAAGAGCCAATATGTTAAAAAAAAAGCATTAGTTTTGTTCAATTACACTATGCTTAACTACAAATGTCCTAATTACAATTGAATCCAATGAAGGATATGATATATTATATGCTGGCTGTCATGCATTACCAAAATGTGTAATGTTAGTTTTCTGATAATGTTATGCATTATAACATATCTCATTTGTTTTTAGGTCAAACAACCCAGACCAATCAACTGGAGAGTGCAGACGTATAAGTGCACATAATATTTATGATCCTGAGGTCACGGGATCGTGTGACAATCAGCCATTTCATGTGCATGGATAAAATATTATGATGTTGAGGGAGATTGAACCATGAACACAATAATTTGTTGTGTCATGTAATCAATTTAGAAAACATAAATATTAGTTCATTGTTGCCTTGAGCCTGGAGAATTGTGTGAACATTAATAATGTAAATAGGTCTTAGATGATTTATTTATCAACTTCCACTTAAATCAATTGCCACTGTCCCATCATGTCGTTATTATTGAAGTGTATGATATGCCAGTTGTGAGAAAATGTAACATTAATGGGTGAAGGGTATTACCCAAATCTTTCCTATCAAATCTGTTTACACAAAGAATTGTTTTTATAAATAATGGGGCAACATCACTTGTTGACAGATAGCTGTCCTGCCAATTTGTTTTCATGTTTCTTGTACCCAAGAGCTCAAAATCGGAAGTAGTTGAAGTCAAGGTTACCTTTGTTCTATACCTTGAGACATGTAATGTGTAGACAGTAGACACCCAGTTAAAAGTACTTTGACTAGCTGTGGAACACACGGTTGGCCAACTAATTTGGCAACTAGTTGTAAATTTGTGTTTACTGTCAAAACAGATCTGCAGTCGAGGAATGTGCTACAGGATAATAACATATACATATGGGTATCATTCTGGCCGGGGGAGAATCTTGTCATGATATATATGTATGTGAATATTGAAATGTCTTGAAATTTGCTTATGCATATTACAATTTAAATCATGCTCAATATTACATGAAATAGAACTGGCAAAGTTGCAGAATCTGTTACATATTGAATGCAAAATGCACTCCAATAAGTGGTAATAGAGAATAATTATCTGAATCAAGTAACAAAACATGTTTAAGTTGACGCACATTGAGTAAAGTTGGTTTAAACATTTAAAAAATACTTTAAATCATGATTTTGGCTTGCAAAACAATGATATGTCTTCTTACCAATCTGTCTGAATTTACATTTGTTCCAGGTATTGTAAAAAAAAATGCAGTTATAATTTCAATGAGGTGAAAATATATGCCAAAACACATGTAAATTATATATATATACACGCACGCACGCACGCACGCACGCACGCACGCACGCACGCACGCACACACAAATGTAAATTATATATGTATATATAATATTATATGTGTAGTTCCAATGTCGACAATTGTTGGTGGCGTCAGTATGTTTTGACATCATTTTAGTTTGGTGTCCATTAATGTTAACATAAAACATGCTAAAGACTAAAACTTCACGCTAATATTCAGTGTGTATAATCAATAGTTAGATCGGCACAAGAGCTCTTGTGTGAGGATTAGGTTGAAGATTTACACTGGATCAACCAAGTTTATGGCTTACACACAACCAATAACATTTCTGTCATTATCATCAATGATTTATTTTTGAAGTCACTAACTGACAGAGACAACATTGTGCCAGCAGCACCCTAAACACTTTTGAAACTGGAGATTTGTTGAGATAAATAAATCACCATTGTCATTGAACTCCCTTTGCGTTTGGCCATTTCCTAAAGGCATGCAGACTGGCGTTCATGGTCCAAATACAGATGTATAATTTATTCAGTGAAATTCATTGCATATGGTGTCAGGTAACTCAGAATAGTCAACTACTACACTGTACCAGTCTTTTGAGGACGCACCGATAAAATAGAGCAGACAAGTTTTCTGATCCCGCGTAACGTAGACATTGTCACCATTGTGATTCCGGTAACGGAGGCATTTTGTTTTACAATATTATTACTGAAAATACGTGTATTTACTTATTATGCTACTGTTGTGACGTTTGTAAAATGTCTATATTATTTATTTAAAAAAACACTTATTTTAGCAGACGTGCATTATTTGAAAAACGGCGGAATGCGCTTGGTGAGCGATAATAGGGGACATACAGCAGCGCGCGTCTGAAACTTGTAAATAATGTCAACGTCGGACAGGGCATACGGATATGATTACGGTTACAGGTTAGACTGCGTTTTCGTTATCAAGTCAACGCGACAATTAATTAACATGACTCGCTCTGTCGTCCGTACACGTTACAAAAATGCGGGATTAGTGACTGTTAGCACAGAGGAATGTTTTTGAATCGAGACAATTACAATAGACAGCAGTTAGTTTTAAGATCCGGGTGTTGCAAACATCGACAATCTTACTGAACTGGTAGAAATCATTAACCTTAATACCTGACGTATATCTCTCCCTGTTGTTAGGGTTTGTACGAGGGCAAATAATGTTGGCAAGTTATATAAAAAGTAATTGTTAATGTTGCTGATAACTTCAGTTCCCAGTAAGCAAAACCAGCATTCCGACATCCATAATAATATAATGGCATATTTAATTATGGATTATGTTTAATTATTCTTTCAACTTACAGTGTCCCACCCCAGAAATGTGTTCTTTAGTTGCAATCTATCTTCCCTATTTGGATGTGCTGCGTTTTTGTGTAAAAGATTATTGTTCTACTTATCTTTATGCTCAGCTAGGGGTAGAACTTCAGCATTTATTTTACTAGACAGTGGGACTAGTAAAGTCAAGTTTACTAGTCCGCCAAAAGGTTTACTAGTCCGCAAAAATAAGCAATCCAAATTTAAGTTGTTCCAATTTGTTTTTAAACTAAAAAATAGTACATATTGCAACCCCAGTTAAATAACAATGCACTTTTCATAAAGGTACCAAAGAAATAATACAGAAATAATAAAAGGAATTAATAAAAAAAATGAAGATATGATCTGTATTAAAAATTGCAATTGAAAAAGAATGCCGATTGCACTCATTGACCGGCAGTATCCCCCACTGACTTCAAAGACTTGATGTAGGATGGGTTGGATGACACATTGACCTGTACTAGACAACCGGACTAGTTATTAGGCAGGTTTACTAGTCCGCCCTTATTTTTACTAATGTACGGACTAGTGGGTAGTTCTACCCCTGAATTGCTTATCCTATATTTTGGGTAATAAAATGCGTTTTGCAAAAAGGTAATATTTATATGTTCTCCAATTAACGAGGGATACATATTGATAGCCAGGTTTCACACAAAATAAATTGTGTTTTACATGAGTTTTATGCCGTCAAGTTGACATAAACAAGCCGATGTCATAGGGTGTGAGCAGTTAGTGCATCACAGACGCATCAAGACCGCAAAGGCGATGTCTTGCATGTGGACTACAAAGTTGAAATAAAAAACTATTAATAATTTTATTATAAATTTAGACCAAACAAATAAAGCTGCATTATACAGAATAAAATTAATGATGTAGTCTTATGTTTGGGGACATATTCGCAAATTGCAAGGCAGCCTTTGCAGTCGTGATGTGTCTAGGGTATGCTAACTGCTCATGCCCTGTGTCATCGGCTTGTTTACATTGACACGACATTAAACTGATTTAAAACACAATTTAAAAAATAATATCTGACTTCTTTGTAACTGAAGGAATGACATTCCGAACACATCGAAAACAGGTGATTACTGGTAAAACCGTTTTAGAAAGGCCCTAATAATTTAGGCCAGTTAACTAGGATACCCACATTTTGTCACAAACAGATGGGATGTTGTTAACCTTGAAATTATAAAGTGGTTATATGTTTTGGTCATAGGCAATTATGTAGATTAATAGGTTTGGTAACAATTGATGTAAATTTTATAAACTGCCTTGTATGGCAAGATTCTATCAAAAGGACTATTTTGTCAATGTACCTCAACAAACTTGTTTCTGTTTTCTGAATATTTTAGCTTCATCTCACAGCCTTGTTCAACGAACTGATTTCCATGGTCGTGTTGTATTATTAAAAGGTCATGAAGAACTTCAATATGAATAAACCAGAAACCACACTACTGAACGAACTGAAGTCATAACAGCGTCACATGTTGTATATTGTGGCATTTGTTGGATTTATGTTACCAGGTCCTCCTGGAGACCTGACAAGTCAGATGACCACGGTTCATCGGTGCGGAGGTCATATCGATCCAGTGATGGCTACAGCAGAGACAGGTCACCAGATGTCATGGATGATGATTCGTGGCGAAATAGAAAACGTCAGCAGTTGGTTCTCTCTGATGAAGACGACGAATTTGATTCGCAGCACAGGAGTATCATTGATGGTGAAACGAAGAAGAAACGATTTATTGATGACTCCAAAGGTAAACATTTGAAACTTTAATGTACAATTTGATAGTTGCCTGTGTAGTGGCAAGTTAATTAAGATTGAAATCCTCTGATCTCAAGAATAAATGAGGCCTGCATGAAAGATTACATGATTCATTTTTTTGTGTCATGGATATTTATTACCCTCAGATCGTCGTAATAATAGTTTGCCTACTGGTAAGTCATTTTGTGATAAAAAACAAGTTTATTTTGAAATGAAAAGTGGTTTGAACTCCACCTTCAAAAACATGATCATTCATACAATCTTTGTAATATTTCTGCACTTCAGCTTTTACTACTTGCCACGCTAAACTAACACTTAAACTGCATATTTGCTTCCAACCTTGCAGCAAGTTAGCCAGTCAGGAGGAAGATGTCTTGAGCACACTTTTGTATTGTTGCCTTTTACAATGGCCGACTATGAATATTTCTAAGGCAGTGATCTGAGAGGGCATTACTAATGGAAGCTGCTGTCCGTGGTGCATTTAGTACCCTTTGTCAATCATTTCTCGTTCCTTCTGACGGTTTGAACCAAAAGGAAAAGATCTTTGTGTTGGCTATGGATATCTTATACGGCGGGTATGTACCAGACAGCCAGTTTGTCATTGTTGTCAAGGACTGACAGTAGTATACTGTTGAATGCTCTCGGCATGTTGGTATGCTGCTGGATTCTTGTATCGAATATGGATTTGGTATGGATGTTGTATCCAGATATGGTATGCTATGTGGACAGCTTCATATGCAAAGGGAATTCAGGTGTGCATGGTAAGACCATTTTTTCTAGTTGGCCATGTGTAGCGATGACTTAAGTGAATGCTGTTGCAACGTATGTTTTTATGTGGATTACTGACTACTATCTAGTAATGAACAACGATGTGGGACCTTTTTGTGGATATTGCAAATTGTTGTCTAGTTAGTGACTGAGATATTTTTCATGACAGGACCATTACAACCATTCAGTCTTGTCGTGCATCATTCATGACTAACACTCTACTCGTTCATGCTAGAGGTCTGCCAGCTAACTTATCATATGCATGCAATGACACCGTATGGCAGTTTCTCCTGGAGTGCATGCGGGGAATGATTAAAGTAACTTTGTGAACTGATGTTTTGCAGAGTTGAAGAGGGACCATCATTACGATGATAGGTCGTGCTCCAGTAGCAGGAGTTCGCGGGGTCGGGATGACCCTGACCTTCCCTCTGGGGGCGAGTCGAACGCCAAGAAGAAGTCAGCAACCGGCATGATCAACAACAGGTTCTGTCGGGAGATGGAGAAGGGTGCCTTAGGGTTGTCACAAGACAAGATGGTTCTAGTAAGAGAGAAGAAAGACGAAATTGAGAAGGTAAATTGACAACACACCAACATTGTTGTATGCTAGTCAGACCACAGTCACTGTACTTTTTAGGAACAAATACATGACACGTCTTATTTGTTATTGAAGTGTTTCTAAATAATATTAATAAAACAATGATTGGAATAAAAAAAAATCACTCCAAAGAGGCTCTTGGTGTCCAGTGACAACAAAAATAATGTTTTTTGTTCTCATATGGTTACTTTACTTACTTTCCCTCTTCGTCCCCAGTGGGACATAAGGCCACAACAATCTCTCGCCACAAGGTTCTGTCCTTGGCTGAGGCCTGAGCCTCACCCCACGATAGCCCCATCTCTCTCAGCTCGGCCATCACTGTTTGTCGCCACGTCATCTTTGGCCATATGGACAACTGTTCTCATATGGTGTCCTCTTCAGATTTCAATATATTACCTCTCATTTGTGTTGAATAATAGCAAGAAATATTTTGTATGCTGATGTTGGAATCAATCGTCATTGGAAGAGATAATTTTGTTTTGTATTTTGAGCAGCCATCTATATCCACAGGTAGACTGAGCTAAATTTAACTACAGTGTATTCAGCTGAACATATGCAAACCAAGTAGCAGTGTTCAGAATGACCTTCTCCTTGCAGGCATATCGACAAGATTGTGAGACATTTGCTGTAGTGGTCAAGATGCTTGTCAGGTATGGTGCAGTATTTCCATCAGGACTGTTTTATACAATATATCACTTTAAAAAATGTTTATGAAGTTGGCATAGAGGGGGAGTGTATGTGATATAAAAAGTATAATTAAGTCTTGCAATTTTACATGGCATGATAGCTATAATCTTTTTATGTATGGTAGAGCAGAAAGTCACGTTTGGATTTTGGGCAAGCACTGCTATCAACACAATCAACTGCTGATTTCTTGATATGACATCTCATTTCAGTAAAGACACAAAACTGGAGGATCAGTTGCAGTTCAGCCTGCGAGAAAACCTCAAAGACATTGGACAACGCTGCATTCACGAGCTCCGTGAATTCATTGAGCAACTAAAGTCTGAGGAAGATATGCAACTATAGGTCTCTTATGCAACTCGATTTAACCGAGTAAGTACAAACAACGTTGTGACTTGTGTATATTCAGTCTGAACCGAATCACTTATGTGGATTTACTTGATAGTTTAGTTAGTACAGATATTTGTCATACACTGTGTCTCCATCAGCTAAAAGTATTTGTTTGATGCCCCATGACATTGTTTGTATCTCTTTCAGTTGGTGAAACTTGTCAGATGCCCCAATACGGTGTGTCACTTACTGGTATACGTCTGGTATCCCATTACATTGTTTACATCTCCTTCACTATCTGAAGCCCCGCTGTGTTGCATATTTCTCTGTTATCTCACTTGTTTATAAAAAATGTCTTCTGTTCTCTATATATATTATAGTGAGCAACTGACGAGTTGTTGTATATTAATGTAAGTTCTGTTTGCAGGTTGTGCAGATCAACACAGATGACCGTGGGATTTAATGTGGTTGAATTTTGTAAATTCCCTTACACCAAACATTCCTGTGTGAGAGCTGAGACAACCAGTCCAGTAGACAGTGATTCAACAGTCTGCTCGCACATACCGGTACATATCTAGTCCTTGCATTCCTTCTGTATTGTTCATTTGTCAAGCCATGAGACCATGCTGATATAATTTAGATTGACATTGATCAAGGATGGGTTACATTACGTAGGTGTTTTCTTTTGCCACAGGATATGCTGACGCTTGAAATATTATCCTGAATGATAGAAATGGTGGAGGAATTATGTCTGATTTATGTATTGTGGTAATTCAGTGATGCGCTGCTATAACTATAAGAGGGTTCTTGTTAATGTCATTAAACATGTTTGTTGAGAATTTGTTTTTTTAATGACATCATTATTTAAACATTATAGCAGCAGTACAAGTTGTAGTTGTTGCTTTAGGCGTGGTAGTTGTTGTTTGACAGATTGAAGGTTGTTGCATTTATGGTTGAGTTGTTTCACAGAGGTTCCGTACCTTTCCAAAGTGTATATATTTTATTAAATCGATATTAATTTTTTACCGTTTGTAATACAACGTAAGTGTACTTAAGATTTTATGCATAAGAAACAGCGGAGCTGTTTGACAATTGGTTGTGAATAAAAAACTTTGGATGCAGTTGTCTGTTATTTTTCTTGATTTTTTAATGGTGCCATTAATATATTTTACACAGCACACAATAATTTGGTTCATCACCATAATAAAAAACGGGACTCGATGCACTGAATCACACTTCCTTCTTCCCAAGGTCTCACTGACTGTTGTATCTTTCTCCCATGTGCATTCAGATCATCTGTCACAGCCAACATTGCCTATGGCTCCACCTGCCTCATAGTTTCTTCCAAGCTGTTTCAGAATGTATCCTTGGGTCATGTGTTCTTGAGTTCTACTCTGGTGCAAAAACCAATAATAAGCACAGTATCTTTCTTCCAACTTACACTGCAATTTCCTGCCATCCTAGTGCTCCATCCTGATGAATGACTTATTTGTTGTAGTCCTCCTTCATAATGTTGCCCACTGCACTTGTCGTATCTCGCCCTGCATGCAGCATGTTAAACCCTTGTCTTCCATACAGACCGCCTTGTCCCCTTCCACATCGTTTGTTGTACTCCATCACTGATAGTTGCTGCCGTTTCATTTGCCTCACCGCCTCAACTTGTTTCCACTTCATTCTTCACACATTGATGTGGCTAACCAGACCTCATGAGAATCAATCTGTTGAGTGGTTCTACCGCTCGCCTATAGCTTCGGGTTTAAACCTGGATGTTCCAAGGATCGTGAGGATATAACAGAAATGCAACAGATTTATCAAATTTTCCTTCCCCCCAGACCCGTGTTTTACATGATTAATGGACTTGATTTGCCCATGGTTTAAAGTCCGAGTTTTTCTTTCCTAGACCCACTTGTTGCTAAGGCCAATGAACTCGGTCTGCCTATCTTTTAAGTCTAGAGTTGTCCTCCAGCATGTTAACCCGAGGGCCGTAAGATGTTACCACAGTGTACGATCAGGAGGTCATTGTCTATGGAGAGATTGTGTGCAAGGTGGTCGGGGGGGGGGGGGGGTATGTAACCAGCAGGCGGCTGAAAAAGCACTACAATCTACTCACCACCCTACGACAATGGACGCATATTATAGACTTGTGCTAACACCATACCAATATATTTATACCCATATGCCTGTTCGTGAATCTTGAAGAGATCAACTTTGAACACATTTGACTAGAAACAGCTAACTTTATTGAACATGACGCCACCAGATCGTACACACCCACAGCTCACAAATACATCTGAGCATTCACGTTTTACTCAGTATCGTACACATTCAGAACCCATATTATGTAGGCCCTCTCCTGACGTCACCAATATCATAGCACTATGCAATCTGCTGGAAGTCCACAGCAGACGTTTCGCCCCTTGGAAATCGTACGTCGCTGCACATTCTGGATAGTTTAGAATATTAATTTCTCTCTCCTTGTTGAATATTATAACACCCCTAATTCAATAGTTCAGATCATTTGCTTTTCCTACACATTCACAAGTTAAGAGTGGCAGTCCGGACCATTCACTTATAAATATATATTATTGAACACATGACGTCACCCATCCATTGAACACACTCGGGATGAGTATAGCACTATTTCTGCCACAATTGCCCGTGACGCCATCGGAGTATCGCAGACATCCACAAAACTGACTGCAGTCACTGAGCAGCTAGACGTATGCGCGCCCATGTACATTGTTAAGCATACATCATAAATTATTAAAATACATTATCCAACGACAATGTCTGCTGTCTTGGTAGTCCTGAGGGCATACGTGTCTTTATCAACCGACTATGTATAAGAATATCGTATGTGTAGTAACTGTCTGTCTTTTGCACTGAATACGTTTGGAAAATATTTCGTATACGCGATCAACAACTGTCTTGAGTAATGCACACGTGAAGTCTTGGCCGAGTGGTCGACAACGTCAATGTGTGTCCCGTCGCTGGCTCACGTCACCGTGTGTGTCCCGACGCTGGCTCACGTCACCGTGTGTCCCGAACGACGATGGCTCACGTCACCGTGTGTCCCGTCGCTGGTTCACGCCACCGTACACCCACAGCAACATTGCTGTGGGTAGTCCGGGGCATGTACCCTTCTCTCTTGACCAAACACGTAATAGCGACCCTTGCTGTCGTGCCAGTCGTAGTGGACTTCCGTGACGGGTACAGCAGTTAGATGGTGTCTCTACAACAGAATGGAGCACGCAGCGTATACTTCTCAATCTATTGTTTTGCATTTGCTTTTCTTCGGAAAACCTACACGTATTCCGTATAGATATTCAGATGTGCTTCCTGTATAGGTATACACAATTAGCCAAGATTTGTGTTTATAATAAAGTTGACGTATTTGTTTCATATATCAGTTGGTGCATAACGCCATCTAACAGATGGCTTACGAAATCTAGACATGTATATTTCCTAGGAACATGTTGCCGATTCAACCCTAATATTTACAGTGGTGGCTTATCCCGCATTTATGTGTACAGTGTATGGATAAAGGAGCGCTTGCTCCAGCTCAGCTAACTCAACCTCACCCTTTTCTAGGTTCCCGACGCCTACAATTCGAACATATAATTGTATAAAGGGTGAGTTAGCTGGGCTAGCGCAAACACTCCTTTATTCACATAAAACAATTCGAGATAAGCCACCACTCGCGATATCTAAATATTAGGGTTGAAGGGTTCAGCACCAAGT
Organism: Oasisia sp. SBJ-2009; assembly: GCA_964017155.1. Taxonomy (NCBI): domain Eukaryota; kingdom Metazoa; phylum Annelida; class Polychaeta; order Sabellida; family Siboglinidae; genus Oasisia; species Oasisia sp. SBJ-2009. The sequence continues at coordinate 46,133,643 of OZ024854.1, forward strand.
TCTTCATAAGTTTATATAGTGTATCTCCCGAGTACGGCCAACCAATTAGGTGGTATACTCTGAAAATGCCTCGATGTGCATGATTAGGTTAGTTAGAATCCGCAACTTCGAACATAACGCCAATTGTATGCATGACATGCAACTTACTCGATGATCCAGCCGTAATGTTTCGACATTGCTTCAGGTTTAGTTATTGTACTGGTTGACTGTACCGTATGTTCTGCATGGTTAGCGGTACTATTTTGGTTTGGTGTTCTGCCATACTATTTGACAACAGTGTACGTATTTATTGTATTGTACAGTTTAACACTTTATATCGAGCAATTAAAATCAATCGTAAAGTGTTTAAAATAATATTATCGTATTAATTGTCTCTTTAGATGTTGTTGTTTTTATTCTTTGGCATCCTACCGAGCCAGGGTTGTTTGCCATGCAAACTGACCTTGGCAGATCCCCTACGATAAGTGCGCATGATTTAGCCAAGTCGAACTAGTTTTTTGACTTCGCCAATCGCGACTGCTTCATCCGTGAGAACAGCGCATATACCCGCCTCAATTTGAATAACATTTCTGTGAATTTCATTTTAGCGACCCGTCTGCCCAATCCCACGCCGTAGCTGAATGGTTTCATGTATTCGAACGTTTGCATCTACACTCCAAGCATTACATGTATAAGCAGCGTGTGGCTGAAATCATCCAAACTTATATCACATGACCGGAGGCCGACCACACTCCCGGTGAGCAATGTCATTAATGGCTGAGCTTACAAGATTAGTTTTGCAAAGGCATCTGATCTAATCTGCCAGGTATATATGATGGCAGCCTTTCGCAGGCGTTGATGTAATCAGCATCAGCGACCCCTGGCGCGCGAGAATGTTCTATAGCACTGTTGACTTTATTTAGCTTTACACGACTGTTTGTTTGAGGTATGACGCCAATGACTGTGCACGCAGTATGTGACAAGTGAGTTGTCACGGTGTCCTGTTGACCCTACCTGGCGCAGACGTCTCTCGTTGCGGAAGGCACATTTGTGTAGGTCGACCAGACGCTGCGAGTTTTCGTTAACTTCTGCATTCGAATACGTCACAATCGGCCATACCTGCAAGACATCGTCCGAGTTTAGTCAGTATTAAGTAGACGTTTAATTTAATTCCTTATATAAATACTCAAACTCCAAAGGTTACTGCAACATCGTTTATTTGGTGCCATTCACATTAAACAATGCAAAGCGCAGCGCATTAATCTGCATCTCAGAAAGTGGCGCTGGAGACGTGATGAGAGGGTCGTCGGGAGGTTAAAAGAATTCTCAACAGTTCTAATGATGACCGGACGAAGAATTTGGAGCGATTCTACTGATCCGAACAGAATATATATAAATATATATACGTTATTTATTTTCAATATAATAAATTACTATTTAGATAGAGAGGAGAGAGCGAGGCAGCAGATGCATACACACACGCACGTACACATACGCGCGCGCGTTCACGCAGCACACACACACGCATATTGCGTTATTATTCATCACAACGGTAACATTTAAAGTTATAGTAGCTATTTTAACTCAGATGTACGCAAATTGCCACCACTGACTTGTGGGAGGTTCTGCTCGAAGACTGTCATGCCGCCGATGCCCTGCATGAGTTCGTCCGGCATCTCTCTCTCCTCGACCACGTAGTCGTCCACGTGGGTCACGCTGCAACACACGTCACATCATAATTTCACTCCCGATTGGAGAGAATGGCAGATGGAAACTGGCGAAGAGATCAGAAGCTCAGAAGGTGGAGGGGAAAGGAGGCGAGGAACACCGAGAATGCGATGGGAATACTGCGTTAAGAGAAATCAAGAAAGAGTGGGGTGAGAATAGAGGACAACAGAAGGAGTTGGAGACTGTTGATAGAGAAAGTTGTGAGAGAAAGGTAAGGAAATAAAAGACGACAGTAACCATGGCCAACCACACTGCTGACGACAGGGACAACAAGAGGGGAACAGCAACAACTCGCAATTACATTTAACGCTTTGTCTGTCCATGTACAAAACCATTGTTGGATTCACTAGCGAAGAAATATATTTGTTTGCAATGACCATCTATGGTGCCAAGCAATTCGTTGAATCATTCTCTCCTTTTAAATCTGATTCTAGGAATCGGCACATGTCTGTAGCCCACTTGTCTATATTATCTGCTTCCGTGAATCGAGCTCACGAACAACAAAACGCTTGGACTCGTCTTGAAGGTGAGGCTGGGTATTAGTTTTTGATGGTCCGCCGAATATAGTCAGCAGCCTGGACGCCGATTGCCTGAACGGAGGCTGACAAAAACAGCATGGGGACATGTTTAAATGCATTTCTTCACTTTATATATGACGCAGTAAGTCCCGACTAATGTAGCCCGAGCGGATAGTGCAATCGGATACGTTTGACTATCAGCTCAGATATACGGGTCTAGCTTCCAAAACAATAATGTGACACTCACAATGTAACAGTAAGCTGTATGAAGAACTTGAGACGCCCGTATCCGTCACATGACGTGCACGTGGTTGCGCCTTCACCCTCACACGTGACACACCTGAAACAACGAGCAACCAATCAAGGTCAGACGCCATGACCACTGGTCTTTTTCTTCATAAACTCGTTCCCTCTCACCTCTCCATTTCAGCTGTTGGATTATGAACAGTGTTGATCGTGTTCATTGTCAGTTCAGCCTTGTTCCCGAGAAACAAGCACAACTTGGACATTCGGTGTATCATCATAAATCTTGCTGTTACATCTATAATAAACAACTAACCATTACGTAGACAATGAAAATGTAACAATGTGTCTATCTACTGATATTAACTGTCGTTACTACCTTAATTATAATGTTTACCAGATGCAGTTTTAAATAAATACAACCTCTAATTATATGACATGAACTTGTTGAGTCAATTGTCACATTAATTGCAAATTTACTGTTATTGACATATAATGCGTTTTGGAGGGCCCAAAAAACTTGACAGTGCACGACAGGAGAATGTTTCTTTATATTATACTATAACGAGTGACAACTTGACCGTACCTCTTCTGACCACTGCCCGTGCACACGAGGCACTTGTCCGACATGACGTTGTCCCCCGCGTCTGGCCGGAGTACGATGGCCCCGTCACCGCCGCAGTGACGGCACCGGAGTTGACCGCAGCCGCGACACCGCCAGCACCGCTGATAGCCGCGGGCGTCACACGACGCACACCGCTACAAACACACGGGAACACAGCTACAAACACACGGCACACACCGCTACAAACACACGGGAACACAGCTACAAACACACGGCACACACCGCTACAAACACACGGGAACACAGCTACAAACACACGGCACACACCGCTACAAACACACGGGAACACAGCTACAAACACACGGCACACACCGCTACAAACACACGGGAACACAGCTACAAACACACGGCACACACCGCTACAAACACACGGGAACACAGCTACAAACACACGGCACACACCGCTACAAACACACGGGAACACAGCTACAAACACACGGCACACACCGCTACAAACACACGGGAACACAGCTACAAACACAAGGCGCACAACGCTACAAACACACGGCACACAGCTACAAACACACGACACACACCGCTACAAACACACGGGAACACCGCTACAAACACAGGGGAACACAGTTACAAAAACACGGGAACACAGCTACAAACACACGGCACACACCACTACAAACACACGGCACACACCGCTACAAACACACGGGAACACAGCTACAAACACACGACACACACCACTACAAACACACGGCACACCCCACTACAAACACACGGCACACACCACTACAAACACACGGCACACACCGCTACAAACACACGGGAACACCGCTACAAACACACGGGAACACAGTTACAAACACACCGGAACACAGTTACAAACACACGGGAACACAGTTACAAACACACGGGAACACAGCTACAAACACACATAACACAGCTACAAACACACGGCACACACCGCTACAAACACACGGCACACACCGCTACAAACACACGGGAACACAGCTACAAACACACGACACACACCGCTACAAACACACGGGACCACAGCTACAAACACACGGCACGCACCACTACAAACACACGGTACACACCGCTACAAACACACGGGAACACAGCTACAAACACACGACACACACCACTACAAACACACGGCACACACCACTACAAACACACGGCACACACCACTACAAACACACGGCATACACCGCTACGAACACACGGGAACACAACTACAAACACACGGCAGACACCACTACAAACACACGGCAGACACCAATACAAACACACGGCACACACCACTACAAACACACGGCACACACCGCTACAAACACACGGCACACACCGCTACAAACACACGGGAACACACCGCTACAAACACACGGTACACACCGCTACAATCACACAACACACACCGCTACAAACACACGGCACACACCGCTACAAACACACGGGAACACAGCTACACACACACACCGCTACAAACACACGACAAACACCGCTACAAATACACGACACACCGCTACAAACATACGGCACACACCGCTACAAACACACGAGAACACACTGCTACAAACACACGGCACACACCGCTACAAACACACGACACACGCCGCTACAAAAACGCGGCACACACCGCTACAAACACACGGGAACACAGCTACAAACACATGGCACACACCGCTACAAACACACGGCACACACCGCTACAACCACACGGCACACACCGCTACAAACGCACGGCACACACCGCTACAAACACATGGTACACACCGCAACAAACACGCGGGAACACAGCTACAAACACACTGGAACACAGCTACACACACACGGCACACACCGCTACAAACACACGGCACACACCGCTACACACACACGGCACACACCGCTACAAACACACGGCAGACACCGCTATAAACACACGGCACACACCGCTACAAACACACGGCAGACACCGCTATAACACACGGCACACACCGCTACAAACACACGGCACACACACACACGGCACACACCGCTACAAACACACGGCACACACCGCTACAAACACACGGCACACACCGCTACACACACACGGCACACACCGCTACAAACACACGGCAGACACCGCTATAAACACACGGCACACACCGCTACAAACACACGGCACACACCGCTACAAACACACGGCAGACACCGCCACAAACACACGGCACACACCGCTACAAACACACGGCACATACCGCTACAAACACAATGCCCCGGTAGTCTTATACTGCATACCATACACTCCAGGATACGCATAATTAATGTATCACTGCCTAGTAGTCACACGCATTAAAACCGACCTTCACCGTGGTGTTCACTCTCCTTAAGACTGTCTTGTAACGTGCTGGTCACGTGCATTAAGAACGACCTGTATCGTGGTGGTCACACGCTTTAAAGCTGTCCTATATCGTGATGGTCACACGCATTAAGACCAACGTGTAACTTAAAGGACAACAAATGGCAACGGTTTCGTGGCATACACCTAATAGAGTTAATATAAAGTAACAATTTCCACATATATTCAATTTTTTAACGCCAGCGGTTTACCAGAACAATATTTTTGAACACCCAGCCATCAGAATACTATCAGCTACGCTGTAGCGCTTACATTTTTCCGGCGTTATAAACGTTCCGATTGACGTTTCTGCGCATGTGCGATGTTTGTAAAATCATCAATGTGCAGCGAAATGACAAAGCTTGTATGGTATAAATACTACGGGTACATCAGGGTGTATATAACTTATCAGCAAAATAATTTGTCGCAAATTAACACGAGGCAAACAAGCTTTGAGGCATATTTAGATAGGAAGCGTAAATGACGTCACTATTGTGCGCCATAATCCGTGACAGTGATTTATAAAAACCTAATATTTTATTGCATTGAACGACATTTTAAGAAACACTTCACAGTAATCAGCACATGAGAGTTAACGAACAGCCCGTGGCATTTATACCAAAAATGCTTTGTTGTTTCGCTGTACATTGGTGATTTAACATTTATTGCGCATGCGCAGAAATGTCAATCGGGACGTTTTTAACGATCGGAAAAATGTAAGCGCGACAACGCCATGTTAGACGAAGAATGACGTCACGAAGTTTCGGCGCTCTCGACAGATTCCCTGCATATTAGTTATTTATAAATCCGTCTAGAGGCGCTGTGCGTGCGCAGTTTAGGCCCGCACCTCGAAAAAAAACATCACAATGATCACCTACGATGACCAAACTTCGCAGGGCGTATCTACTACACCTGAACTACGCGTATGCACTTGTTACGTGATCAAAAAATAATAATTAATGCCTGAAATCGATCAAAATGTGTAAGTCAATACGATCTGACCCCACGGTTTAACGCAGCAAGATGGTGGCGCCACCTGACGGAGGTTACTGTTGCAGTAGCGACTCGGCGAGGCGTTATTTACTTACACATTTTGATCGATTTCAGGCATTAATAATTGTTTTGGATCACGTGACAAGTGCATACGCATAGTACAGGTGTAGTAGATACGCCCTGCGAAGTTTGGTCATCGTAGGTGATCATTTTGATGGTTTTTTCGCCTAAACTGCAAAAGTACCCGCATTTGTGAATCCAATGTTCAATACTACCGGTTGTTTCAACGGGAAAGAAAAACAAGATAGATCAAAATTTCTCACGGAACTAGTACTGCAACCGTATGCCGAACAGTAAGGCATAATTGCTAAAGTTTATACCATAGATTTGACCACAGATTTAGATACACGTCTAAGCAGCTGCTACATGTCACGCCAACTGAACGAAGACTTGAAGTTGTTGACCCTTAAGGACTTCGCAGGAAGCTGGAATGCCGCGCCCTTATTGGCCAAGCCAAGTTAACCCGTCACCGATGGCGGCGTCTAGGCCATAGTGGATTTCGGTAGAATTTTAGACTTTAAGGTCACATTCTGAGTAAACCGCTGACGTTAAAAAAATGAGTATATGTGGAAATTGTTACTTTGCATTAACTCTATTAGGTGTATGACAAGAAACTTGTTGCCATTTTTTGTCCTTTAAGCTGTTACCCGTATGAAGACCAACGTGAATCGCGGTGGTCATACGCATTAAGACCGGCCTGCATCGTGGTGGTCACATGCAGTAAGACCGACCTGTATCGTGGTGGTCACACGCAGTAAGACCGACCTGTATCGTGGTGGTGTGTGGCACCGCGACCTCGGCGACCCGGTCGACGAACAGCTGGTCGCACCGACACGCGACACGCCACGGCCTCGGCGGCCTGCCGTTCTCCGGTCCGTCGACTGCCTCGCCCCGGTACGGCTGGGACACGTAGCGCGCCGACCGCGCCTCGCAGAACGTCTCCAGTACGTACTGCGCGCAGAGAGAAACACAATTATCTATGACGCGTTTAATATCGAAACAAGGTAGATCAATAACGTTTTATGCACATATACTGTGACAGGTTTGTTTCTAGAATTGAAGCTTCACAAAATTAATGTAGTTCGGTAAGTAAAAACACTCGATCAATTATATAGACACATGCATTTTTTTATTTAAAAATAATATTACTTGCGTGTAACGTTCTTCATATTGTATAAGTTTTAATAGCAGTATGTTGTGAAGCGCCACAAACAATTATGGATTTATGGATGAAATAAAATATTATTATTATAATATTATTTTAGTAAATTCCCTGCAGATCATAGTAATGATAATAATTTCTTCTTCTTATTATTATTATATTATTATTTATAATTAATTAAACTATTTCGTGCGTGCGAATGCAATAACTACAATTTATAAATATTCGCGCGCACAAACGTGCCGTCTAACGGCTTTTTGTGTAAAGCTAACTTATGTAGCGATTTTAGTGTAACCGCGGAGTCACCGAAGAAGCTGCCGCCGATCGAGATTTTCTTTTCTTTTCTTCGTTAGCAAGTGGTGTTTTGTAACGTAGTGTGAGTATATGTATGTAAGATACGTGAGAAGTTTGGCGACTGTTGGTGGTCGTTTTCATGGTTAGGCCTATCCAACAATGTCGTCTGGCATCCGTACTGTGAGTGTGTCTGTGACTGTGAATTCCAACGAATCCACTGGACCACTGTTTCAGTTCTGGTCGATTCAAAGGGTTACAAAAAAGGCAGCTTACTGATACTGTCGTTCCATGTACTGTTGCTATAACCGCATGAGGAACAGTGTGGCATATTGTTGTCGCCATTTCGTTGTAAACCGACGTAAGACACTTACGAACCGATTCTCTCTCCTTTGTTATGACAGCTGAACCTGCAGTCGCCTCGTGACGTATTATTTTTCCAAAGTGCAAATAGACACTGGGTTTTAATTGGTTGCATCGACCAAGATGGTCCCGTTCATGGTGTCGGTGGTTTTGGTAGATGTTTCCACTTTAAGACCACATTCTAAGTAAAACCACTGAACAATGTGATTGTAGATGCAAATGGTTAGTTTGTGTAAACTCTTTTAGGTGCATAACACCAACTCGTTGACTTGTTTGCACTTTAACGTGACGGGCAAGTGATAAATGTGTTAGCAATTACTTTGCGAATAAACGGAATGTCACTAAAACGAAACTAGTTCGTTGATAGCGACTGCCACAGTCTCAGAGGAATCTTCTGACCTTTTTATTTACCATAGATCATACCATGTTTACCATGAGGAGACATTAGATGTAGCTAGCAGCACGATATACGAGAGAAACAGTGGGCAAAATTCATCGGTCAACGTCCAATCAACATATTATTACCATGACTGGTTTTATCACCGAGTGTTCCATCCGTATAGAACCCGAAGATCTAGAGTTTAGCGCAGTTGTAAAACGATATATATATATATATATATATATATATATATATATATATATATATATATATATATATATATATCACTCATCTTGTTCCAAAATAAGTACAAACAGCGCTGATTTGAGACGCTACATGTTGATTTGAAGTACATTTTGAACGCACAAATATACGTTTAAATGTATTGGTCTTGCTACATAGTATTGACCTGACAACCTTTTTTATTCTAAACTTTTTACATCAAGCGAAAATGTACCGATGAGTCCAGAAAGACTGTAACAGTGTCAGTCCCGACTTTCACCAAGGCGCCTGAGTCTTACTAGAGTCCCACAAGCCCTGTCTTAACAGCAGCGTTTTCATTTATGAATCATGGTTTTTAATTTATGCAAAAAATCGATGGCCAAGCTTTTCACGGTGGTTCAACGTACACAAAGATTCGAGCTGCCGAAAATACCCACGAGGTAGACTTGTCGTAAATGTCAGCCGCCTCCTGGTCAAGGTAAGAGCAGCTCCAGTTTGTCTCCGATATTGGCAAAAGCTAGATTGCGGCAACACTGCCGGTGGATTTGCGTGCACAATAGAAACATTCAATGGGACATGTCAGCTAGTAGGCCGCAGGCTTGACTCGGTAGTTTTCGGAAGCATCTTTTGAACACCTGCTCCAAGGTTTCCAAATGTTCGACGTTTGTGTTACCCAGGCTCTGCCACTTCTGAGTTATGACATTTTGCCCAACAGGAAAAAAGTGAAACGGATACATGTTGCGCTTCTAATTGTATTAATCATGGTTTTGAATTTCTAAACAAAAATCAATGATTAAGCTTTTAACTGGAATTCGTAGTTCAGGTATAGCCGAGCAGCAGAATATGCCAACGAGGCAGACTAGTCAAGAATTGTGTTTTAGTCCCACATTTATACTTCCGAGAGTTTAACAGCTCGATGCAAAAGATGTATTTCGTTTGAAAGAAAACACAATGAATGAGTGTATATAAGTTAATAACAAGAATTTATATAAATTGATTCACATACATATTCACGTTTTCCGGTAATTATGCGTTATGGTTAGTTGTTTACTGTAACACGCCACGCCACGCCACGCCACGCCACGCCACGCCACGCCACGCCACGCCACGCCACGCCACGCCACGCCACGCCACGCCACGCCACGCCACGCCACGCCACGCCACGCCACGCCACGCCACGCCACGCCACGCCACGCCACGCCACGCCACGCCACGCCACGCCACGCCACGCCACGCCACGCCACGCCACGCCACGCCACGCCACGCCACGCCACGCCACGCCACGCCACGCCACGCCACGCCACGCCACGCCACGCCACGCCACGCCACGCCACGCCACGCCACGCCACGCCACGCCACGCCACGCCACGCCACGCCACGCCACGCCACGCCACGCCACGCCACGCCACGCCACGCCACGCCACGCCACGCCACGCCACGCCACGCCACGCCACGCCACGCCACGCCACGCCACGCCACGCCACGCCACGCCACGCCACGCCACGCCACGCCACGCCACGCCACGCCACGCCACGCCACGCCACGCCACGCCACGCCACGCCACGCCACGCCACGCCACGCCACGCCACGCCACGCCACGCCACGCCACGCCACGCCACGCCACGCCACGCCACGCCACGCCACGCCACGCCACGCCACGCCACGCCACGCCACGCCACGCCACGCCACGCCACGCCACGCCACGCCACGCCACGCCACGCCACGCCACGCCACGCCACGCCACGCCACGCCACGCCACGCCACGCCACGCCACGCCACGCCACGCCACGCCACGCCACGCCACGCCACGCCACGCCACGCCACGCCACGCCACGCCACGCCACGCCACGCCACGCCACGCCACGCCACGCCACGCCACGCCACGCCACGCCACGCCACGCCACGCCACGCCACGCCACGCCACGCCACGCCACGCCACGCCACGCCACGCCACGCCACGCCACGCCACGCCACGCCACGCCACGCCACGCCACGCCACGCCACGCCACGCCACGCCACGCCACGCCACGCCACGCCACGCCACGCCACGCCACGCCACGCCACGCCACGCCACGCCACGTGAGAGACGAACACTCGGACATACAAGCAATCACGTACGCAAATATGAAAATAGGTTCGTACACATCAGACACTCTTCGGCAAATATACATTTAAGCATTGCATGAAGTAAATCACTGAGCTCATTCCAAAAAGAAAATGTACTCCAACATTTTAGTAATAAAATCAAACGAGCCACGATTCGCATTGGCGTGGTGTGTCCATAGGATATTTTACCAGTCACATATACGGATACGGATACGGATACGGATACGGATACGGATACGGATGCGGACAAGGCCAAGGGCACGGACACGGACACGGATACAGATAGATCACATTCTCTACGACAACATACATACATACATACATACATACATACATACATACATACATCCATACATCCATACATACATATATATATAATATTATATATATATATATATATATATATATATATATATATATATATATATATATATATATAGGTAGATAGATAGATAGGTAGATAGGTAGATAGGTAGATAGGTAGATAGGTAGATAGGTAGATAGGTAGAAAGGTAGATAGGTAGATAGGTAGATAGGTAGATAGGTAGAAAGGTATATAGGTAGATAGATAGATAGATAGATAGATAGATAGATAGATAGATAGATAGATAGATAGATAGATAGATAGATAGATAGATAGATAGATAGATAGATAGATAGATAGATAGATAGATAGATAGATAGATAGATAGATAGATAGATAGATAGATAGATAGATAGATAGATAGATAGATAGATAGATAGATAGATAGATAGATAGATAGATAGATAGATAGATAGATAGATAGATAGATAGATAGATAGATAGATAGATAGATAGATAGATAGATAGATAGATAGATAGATAGATAGATAGATAGATAGATAGATAGATAGATAGATAGATAGATAGATAGATAGATAGATAGATAGATAGATAGATAGATAGATAGATAGATAGATAGATAGATATAGATGTATAAGATGCGTACGTGTAAAGCCGTCGCTGGTTTGATGTAGGTGATCTTCATGTTCTGTGCGGGCGCCTTGCCGTAACACACGCTGTCCGTGACGAGCCGTAGCAGGGCCTCGCGACACTCCTTCTCGTCAATGTCCGCGATCCTACAAGCGACAATCGAAATGTTTTTTGTTAGATTGACGGTTAATCAAACACATTACATATACGTAGCTTTCTTCGAATTTCGAAAATAATTTCGACACTTATTACAATTAAAGCACGCGACACCAGCAGCACTTTAAAGTACATTTTCAAATTATAGATTATACATCATTTGTCATCTTGGTTATTTTAGTCTATGAGCAATGATCAACTCAGCTTTATTGATCATAATGATACACAACACTGAAAATACGACGTCAGCACATTGACGAAGCGATGAATGATATAATAAGTTTGATAATATTAAATAATTATATAATAATCATCATATACTATCTCACATGAAGGTTTTCTATAATATTTGTGGTAAGCAACTGAAGTATCTAAATATGTATCTAAGTAGACTATATAATATTATAAGCACCGATGCACGAAATACGTCCGCACAGCTGGAGAGGCATGACCGCACAGGCCTGTGCGAACATGCCCCAAGCATCCAACACGTGAATAATTCTGAATTGCGCGAAAATGCTACTTATGAAAGTATCCATTATTTCACACATCATAAAACATTAAAATGCAATTTGGAATTATGAAATAAAATGCATATGCACGTCTTACAGTTAAAGTAATACATATAACAGCATATGAGTAAAATTACATAAGTGTTTACGAAAATAAAATGTTATGTCATAACTTTTTACTTATTCACTTCTATCAAAAAGTATATGCAAGTGGTTGATTTGGGGGTTAGACGATGCCGCTTAGGATGATTCCACCAACCAGATGTTACGCGATGCGCAAGTAATAGGGTGTGCGGACATGCCTCAGTGTGCGGATATGCCCCTATTTCCCCTAGCTTCAAATGAACGAATGAACTACACACATACAAACTAATTCAACAAATGGGCCTGTGGTTTCTGTCATTAATGTTTACGGCTGTAACAATCAACCTATCAGAGCGGATATCTGGCAATAGGTTCACACATTTGCCGCAATATGCAATAACGTTATTTATTATGTCCTACATTAGGGTCTGAATACTAGTGACTTTATCAAATATTGACAACATTAGATGTTAGGCATTGGTGTATTATACTATACATCCTCACTGAAATGGAAACAAAAGATCGGAATAAACAACTCAGTGCCATCTTTTTTATCGGTCGACACGAAGTCGTGCGATATCTTCTTATAAGAATCGCCCTGAGGCTAGTGGTCGAATCTTGGCTGGGTTGTGTATGACCTTCCACCGGCCACGACATTAATACAATGACCAATCACTCAGCGGCTGTCCTGATCGACATATTTTGCTTACAGCGTGAACTATTAACAAAGCTCAACTCGGGATTGACGCGGGTCAATATGTCGCACACGAAATCCCTAGACGTCGGCCGTGTAAACAGGCCTTAACTCTAATCGCACACGGGTGATCCATTTCGGTTTGCAATATGCTTTAGCAAGTCATGGTTTATAAATACAACTATGTATCGTATTTGAAACCGGGTTAAGAAGAAAGAAATTGTATATAACCAATATTTGTAGAGCGCAATAGCTCAGGGGCAGAGCTTCGGACTTTCGTCTACGAGAACCCGGGTTCGAATCCTGCGCTGCGGTGTTAAAACCTTGGGCAAATTTTTCACTCTACATTGCTCCAGTTCACTCAGCTGTATAAATGAGTACCTGGCTATAGACAGTGGTGGATATGTATGTGTACGAGCAGCATATGGCTGGATGCTTCCCGGAGAAGTTGAGATGGTGTCTGAGTGAACAGGGAAATAAAGTGGAAAGCACTTTGAACGGTCCTGAGGACTGGATACTGCGCTATAATATTATAATAACTTGTCTTTATCTTTGTTTACGAACTTACCTGTTAAAATGAACGGTAGGGGGCGTGTCCTGCGAGGCCACTGGAGGCGGGGGGAATGGCAGTGCTGTAACCATGGCGACACACAGTAAACACTCACTGGATTAGTAGCTGAAGACGGAATATCACATTGCTCTGGCACGTTTATAGTAGGGTCTGAATTGCAGTTTCGTGACCATTCTCTGGCTACAAAGGTTTGACGATTGATTTAATTTCTATGGACCATTCAAAAAGAGGTGGTTCAATCCCTCCTACCGCCGTTTCGAAACTTAGGCAATTTCGTTCACCCCCATTTGCCTGTGTCTTTCGGAAGAGACACTAAAAGCCGGTGGTCCCTTCTATCTGGTGTCTATGCCAGGGGAAGTAAAAGATCCCACACAGGGGGTAAATGTGTAACCTGTACTGTAGTGAACTATAGAATTCGGCCCTTCTCTTTAATTACACTAATTCCAGAGAAGGACAACTTTGAAAACCAAGCTCGACAATACTCTAGTCACAAACATGTGGCTAACATAGAGTGATGAGCTAACCATAAGAAAAAGAAGACTGTGCAGACGATGGTGGCGAAAAACTATGATGGTGATGGGTATGATGAAGGCGACGATGACGGTTAAAAAATTAAAACAATAAAACGGACACATTGATTTATTACATACTGGGTCTCATATTATTACAAAACGGATCATTATTACATCTTTAATTTCTCTTTCGGCCAGGCTGCGAAATAAGGCCGGCCCAATCGTCCGGGACGACGTGTGTTAGAGCTCGGACTAGTATAGTTTTAGAAGAGCAGTCTTTTTGCATAGTAAGACACATTCAGGACGAGCTGTCTATAGGTCAGCTAGTCCTGCGGACTACCAGCTTAGTGAGCTAGCTAGAACTATCGTGCACCCTGAACTTTCGGGATTAATAGAGTACATTTCATTTGAGTGAATGTCTGGTTTTATTACAAAATGGGTCGTAACAAAACGACGATAAAGGAAATAATTGGGAATGGTTCAGAACAGCCCGGTTAGATGGCATCTTAATGACGACGAAACAAAGCAACATTTAGACATAGGAAGCTGCCGGAAACTTCGACATTTGTGGAGATACGGCGACCTTGGCCTAGAGATGGTCCCCGCGTTTTTGATGACGGTTGCAAAGTAATGAGCAAAGGCCATTAAGCGACAGATGGATGAATCGCAGTGACATTTTAATCCGTATTTACAATTTATTAGCGCTTTAATCCGTATTTACATTTTATTAGCGCACACGTCTAGCAATAAGCGAAGTTTGTACTGAACAATTAGACTTCTAGACCCTGTAATTGCACGCGATATTGGCAACACACACACACACACACACACACACACACACACACACACACACACACACACACACACACACACACACACACACACACACACACACACACACACACACACACACACACACACACACACACACACACACACACGCCTACTTTCCGTAAAACGATTGATCGATCACCATCGTAAAACGTGTGTTGTTATTAAAAACAATTTACCTTTTTAAATAGTTCTGTTCCAACTTCAACTCCAATGTCCTATATATAAATTGACAGTTCAGTTAACTACACCGCCACAAGCAGATGTTCCTATCTACGTTCGGTGAACTTACACGCGCCGGTCGTCGACAAGTGTTCGTAGCCGGAGAACGTCTGCGAGTCGACCATCAGCGGAGGCCGTGCCGCCGGCTGTCGCTGACTCGAGTCGTCCACGGGAGGCCGCGCCGGTAGACTCTCCCACTTCGGTCGCGGTCCCTCCCCCGGCAGCCATGCTACAATCACGGCATCACACGGGGGACAGTGAATATCCTGACATCCATAAAGCGTTGGACATGACTAATATGTACATTATCATTGTTGAATATGTACGTACATACGTGCGTGCGTATGTGCGTGCGTGCGTGCGTGCGTGCGTGGATGCGTGCGGGCGTACGTAGTTCTACTACGCACCACAGGGTGGGAGAGAACCTCCCTGTACTCGGTCAGACCAGCTGGAGGACAGATAGACTCGTGCAGAAGTGTTCTATTCGGTGCCACAGCAAGCATCAGCACAGAGACACAGCCGCGAGAACGGCGCTTTCCGTGGATGCATGGGACACTGTCTGCGGACGTACGAGGAAGAGAGAACCCTTGAAAGACTATTAAAACAGACTCGAGTTGCGGAACCGCTGTACACTTTCGGCACTACTTGCGAGTTCGTTGTCGTTTTGCGTGTAGTTTGTATGAATAAAAAACATGGCTTAATTCAACTTTTGTTGCGATGTTGATAACTCACCGCCGCTCCAACTCGCATCAAAGACAACGCATGTCGCTGCTTCCAAACATCCACCCAATCTATGCTTACAAGTTACAAGCACTCATTCCTCCCAAGCATCTGCTAGTTAGTAAATTATCACTCGACTCATTTATAATGCATTAACACTCAACATCAGACTTAAGTAATTAATCTAAGCTAAAAAAGCTAAAGATCTATTGACACATCGCAGTGCAACACTGTATACCCATGCACTACTTGCGACCAAATTCTAGCCATGTACGCGGCTGGCACACAGTCCTGAGCTGACATAAGAAGAAGAAGAAGAAGTACTTTAGAAGGAGCTAGATGAGCGAGTAATGTCTGTAACATATCACGCTGCCGAGGCCAATCGCTTGTCAATACGGTCAAAACGGAAGTCACGTGACCGGAAATTACACTCTCCCCAATATATCTTTACGGAGAATCTATTCAACAAACCTAAGAAACTCGATCACGTGGCGTGGTTGGTTTTACTTGGCGAGTGCGCTTTTTCCACCTGCATGCGCGCAGCACCTCCCCAACACAACATATCACCGCTCCTGGCACCTCAAGAAACACTGCATTACAATGCAGTGAGGGTGATCGAAAACTTTCGATCGTGCCGGATTCAAATACCGTTGGGAATACCATTGAGTCTTACTGATATACCACTGAATGGTTCAAAGGTATTCAATGGTATGCTTCACGTTTATTTTTGTAAGGGGAACATATTCAGACTAATTGTGACCTACAGTAGTTGTCGTGACACATTCGGCCTGAAAGAATCCGTCTAATAGTGTCACTAGCTCAGGCTATTTCCGGAGACGTTGTGACGGAAGACACGGATCAAGGTTGTAATTTCCTGCCAATTAAAAGCAACAGGGTTACTACAGAAGGTGATCGTTCGTCAACAGAGTTGTGTGATGCTTTTAGAAATTCTGGTAATATCCCAGTTGTCACAGCAGTTATGAAATGAACTGTTTTAGATGGTGTTGCTACAAGCTGCATTTGCTGTTCCATCCCCGCATGGCAGCATTAGAAATGCCTACAGGAGTTTGTCGTTATTGTGACTTAAATATTGCAAAAAAACTATCGGATTATTAAACGCAATTTGGCGTGCATTATATTATAATTTACGGTATATAAATATATGTCAATAAACTGAGGAAAAGACAACGTACAACGCGATTTAAAATATATGTTATGGTTATTCGGAGCCAAACATTCGACGTAAACACACATCGATGAAATAACAGTGGAGGCGTGTTAAGCAGGTATTTGCGTTAGCAGGTTGTTGCATGCCTTAAATAACATTAGGCTATGACAGTTGCCAAACTTTAATAGCACTTTTTGTGTGTGGTATTTAGTGGCGGTGTTGTGGCATTTTCAATCTTTCAGTTTCTATCGCCGTAACAATGGCTCGCAAAGTAGGCCAATGCCGCAGCGTCAGAACGTCGTTTCACAGAACTGTCTATTTCCGGCCGGCAGCTAAATACCGATCACCGCTCGTAGCCATCTTGCT
>OZ024854.1:46156422-46168922 GCA_964017155.1 Oasisia sp. SBJ-2009
TTTGTCGCAGCGCCCTTAGTGGGCGCTGCGACAAACGACCACAGTTTCGGTAGATACACGGACACATCATATTATATTCGTTACCTTTATTCGACAAAGGCACTCCACTCATTTATCTTCGCTCCGCGTACCACTCTGTTTTTCTGGTCGTATATTGAATGTTTTGAGATGACAGAGGCAGGTGCGTTGTTTGAGACATGGCAGATACTTAAAACTAATGCCCACATGTCTGACTGGGACGGACGGGAAGACAATGTCTCTTGCTTCATTCCGAAAGCATATCGTAAACACGTGTCGACAATCATGTCAACTAACATTTTATCACGCACGACGATATTTTGTCTTCTTAAAATATGCTAAATGGGCTTTCATATACAGTATCATAACATACCACCAAAAGATAACATATTTTCTCTCTCTCTGTCTCTCTCTCTGTCTCTCTGTCTCTCTGTCTCTCTGTCTCTCTGTCTCTCTGTCTCTCTGTCTCTCTGTCTCTCTGTCTCTCTGTCTCTCTGTCTCTCTGTCTCTCTGTCTCTCTGTCTCTCTGTCTCTCTGTCTCTCTGTCTCTCTGTCTCTCTGTCTCTCTGTCTCTCTGTCTCTCTGTCTCTCTGTCTCTCTGTCTCTCTGTCTCTCTGTCTCTCTGTCTCTCTGTCTCTCTGTCTCTCTGTCTCTCTGTCTCTCTGTCTCTCTCTCGTTGTTGCGTATGTCTGTCTCTATGTCTGCCTGTCTGCCTGCCTGTTTGCCTGCCTGCCTGCCTGTCTGTCTGCCTGCCTGTCTGTCTGTCTGTCTGTCTGTCTGTCTGTCTGTATTCTCTCTCTCTCTCTCGCTTTCTCTCGCTCTCTCTCTCTCTCTCTCTCTCTCTCGCGCGCTCTCTCTCTCTCTCTCTCACTGTCTATCCCCCCTCTCTCTCTCACTCTCTCTATCCTTGTGTATATCGCCCTCCCTCATTTTCTTTTAAATCCCTCTCTCTCTCTCTCTCTGTCATAATCAGATGCACAAACGCACGCACGCACGCACGCACGCACGCACGCACGTACACACGCACGCACACACACACACGCACGCACGCACGCACGCACGCACGCACACACACACAAATTATTAGAATATTCCAATACCAGGTTGACTCCTCCGTGAGAAGCTGTCAGACATTCGCAACCACAATCTTACACAAAGCGTCCAGAATAACACAAGAGACACTTCTGATAACTCTGACATCGTTGTGCGACCATCTATCCCGCTACACGTTGCGTGCTATTCACTAGTTCCAATCAAGCAACGCCAGAAAAAGAACAACAACAGCCAGAATGGTCCGCCGAAACCAGCGTGAATCTGTCTATGCAACTGTGCGGTGTCTTTGACAAGAGACACTGATGTACCATGGCGGCCTCCTTAGTTCACGTCGCATGCCTCTTGCCACAACAGGTGATCTCTATTGATTTTTTCACTCGTCAAATTCTCAGCAGCAAAGCGAAATTATATCAATATCAACGCAGGTGACATTTGTTTGAATGTAACAGTTGTCCTACGGTGTCCTAAGCGTACGATTATCTCTCCTAGTCACGATGCATTTATGTTCGTTCTTCAGGATGTCGTTAGGCAGGCTGCGGTCTACCGACCTTTAATAGCGACAGCGGTGACACGGCCGTGGCAGCGACAGGAGTATACATCATGTCCTCAACATGTCATGTCCTGTTAAAGTGCAGACATGTCAAGGTGCCCTTGGCTTACATTGCTTCTGCATTGCTCCGCGAGGTAACTCAGTGCCCAGTATATCGGCCGTGGGGCAGTGGTTAACGGGGCCAATGCATGTTCACTTTCACTTGTCGTGTGTCTTCTCGTAAACGCTTTGACGATGAAAACAAGAATGTTGTAGTGGTGAAGTTCTAATCGAAACATATTCGGTGATGTTATTACTTATTTTGGTGTGTGTGTGTGTGTGTGTGTGTGCGTGCGTGCGTGCGTGCGTGCGTGCGTGCGTGCGTGCGTGTGTGTGCCTGTGTGCTTGTGTGTGTTGTGCATGTATGTCAGTGTGTGTCTGTGTGTGTCTGTGTGTGTGTGTGTGTGTGTGTGTGTGTGTGTGTGTGTGTGTGTGTGTGTGTGTGTGTGTGTGCGTGCACGTGTGTGTGTGCATGTACTTTTTTGTGTGCGTGTGCATGTACACGTGCATGTGAAGTAATATGTGGGAGTATGACAAATTCAATAGTTAACGAAACATTTTGTAGAGTTCCGCCTTTTTCGTCGTCAGTTCGAAATGTCACGTTACAATACATTGTCACCTGACGACCAACTACTATACTACGTCTAGTGTTGCTTCTCGCCTATGTTCAGCCTTGGAGGAGGTGTCACTGCACTGGATATCAGGATTTATCCTGTCTTTACTCTCCTACAGCTAACTATAACCATTAAACGGGGACAAATCACCACCATACAAAACATGTCTAACACTTGCCAGACAGAAGATCATGGTAATGCAAAACGTTGGACCTTATTTCCAGAGCAGTAAAATCGCAATACCATTGGACACGCAGCGTCTTAGATTAGTGGTGAAGGCAGCCGTTTTAAACACTCAAAAAGGGAAATCAACAATTGAAGTTGATAGCACACCAACTAAACTCGAACAGGGCGGTAGACAGAAGACTGGACCACACCACGCACCCAGCCTTAAGTTATCAAGTCCTCCCAAATCAAATAGAACTATAACATTTACAAGAATATATATTTTTTCAGTTCACGTGTCATAAAGTTTATAAAAAATATTATATCTCTTTATAATACATAATAATCAAATAAAATTATATAACAACAAAGTAAAGAAAAAATAGGGGTACACAACATATTTGTATCATGTTGTACTCTATCTTCACAGAAAGTGTTCGACAACCGAGGCGATATGTTGATCCTAGACATGAGGTGATTAGTTCCCGTCGGTCTGATGTTAGCAGTAAGTCTATGTACACAGATCAGTGGTTGCTACACATGATTACGTCGCACAATGACGGTCAGTCACGGCCGGTTCTCGGGTCAGTTGTAACGTAAGTGGTCTCACATTGTGCCCTTGGCGCGACTTGCTCAAGTGAAACACTGTCACCAGTACAGTCGACGTGCTTTTCGTCGACCATACCTCTCGGTACATGTATCTTTGCATCTTATTCTTCTCAACAGTCATGCTCAACTCACGTCTTGCATGGTGTGTTTAGCCCGTTAGGCACAGGTCGTCGAGCTAGATATTACATCTTTTTAATTAACAATGTGTTACTATACCTGCGCCCCGAAATCAAAGGCATTGAATTATTAATGCTAGTTGTTTCAAGTTGGGTTTCCAGTCAAACTTTGCTTTGTCCACAACACCTACTTGATCAAACAACTCGGATTCGCCAGCGTACACTGGAAATTAAATATTGTAATGACGTTTACTGAACTGATTTCAGTTTCTTGGATTGTTCAGGCTGCATGCAATACGTTGACACAGAATGCCTTTCATTTTCAAGTAATATAAACAAGAAAAACAGATCGCCGCCGTGTACCAGGGGTGACTCTCTTCAACCTCCGAGTAATCAGTCCTCTCAACCTCCACTCAACTCATCCATCTTTCTCCGCCTTCCGCAATGACTTCCATCTTCAACAATTCGTACACGTACTTTTTTAATCTCTTACCAAGGAGTCGTTCCATTTTAATAATGTATTCTTTCCGTCAATGCCAGGGTCAACTCAGACACGTGTTGACGTGTCGTCTAACTAGCGAAGTCAGTCCTCTCAGCTGCGCGTGTTTTTACGAGCTGATTGAATGTTCTTTCGAGACGATGCAAACAGGTGCGTTGCTTGTGATGTGGCAAATAATTAAAACTGATGTTCACTAGTCGGGCATTGACGAGCCGAGATGACGTTTTCTTGTGCTCGCTTAGTCCCCGTGGCACAGCACAAATGCCTGTGAAGATATATGTGTCAGACAGTGTAAATACATGCTTGTCCACAACTAGGTGTTCATCCATCGTCAGTCCCAATTAGTTTATCTAATGGTTGTACTTGGACAACGAAGCGAATATAATAAAAATTCTAAATGATAATTACCTTTCTGAGCAATACTTCTAGTCGGGTCGAGCCAGATCATTCAGTAGTTGATTTAGTGGTGGTGGTGGTGGTGGTGGTGGTGGTGGTGGTGGTGGTGGTGGTGGTGGTGGTGGTGGTGGTGGTGGTGGTGGTAGTGGTAGTGGTAGTGGTAGTGCTAGTGCTAGTGGTAGTGGTAGTAGTAATAGAAGTAACCTAGTTTGAAAAAGACATGCTCGAAAATCACTTTACATGTACTTTGTTTTGGACATAATTGTGTGGTTGCTGATAGCATGTAATATCGCAGCTATATTGAGTGTCTCTGGGTTATGTTTTTGATAAGGTGTTACGTCTCACAGCTAAGACGTACCACGCCTGCATTATTCAGGCAGGGCCTTTTTTCAAGCGGCAGACGGTGTCGCTAATCCGATCGATTAACACGTTACTATGCGCGGGACACAGTCTGTGAACAGGGAATGGACGAGTTCGATGAATTACACTGTGACATGCAACACGACCATTCCTCGTCGTCAACACAGGCGGCATTATTCCATGTCACAATGTTACATCTGTGTCGTTTACCGCATGTTCGGCAATTAAACTGACACATGAGTAGGTGTTTTATTGGTTAAATCGTCTTGTAAACCGACCAGATGAAAGTAGCCTACAATATATCAAAAGTTATGTCTGTCCTGTAATGTAGCTGTTATTTCAAGTATATTAGTGATATTCCGACTTCAGACTGAAATAGTTTGAAGTACATTTGTCTTGTTACCACAAGACAGATCAGATCTAGTAGTGCATTGGTTGTCAGGTAACAATGTCTTAACCATTTCGTCTTACCTTAACGTAATTTTATAATTTTTATGGCTAGACTACGGAACTTTATAACGATCATCTGTCATGGAGGAGTGCAAGTACAACCATTAGTGTGATCATATACGCAACGACAAACAGGGTATACCTGCTGCTCTACACGATAACTTCGAAGACGAGGGTCAACCCGACCAAAGTGACATATAGTCAGATCGCTGTGATGGCAATGCATAACGTAATACAGCTGCACATGTGCTTGAAATAGGAATATCAGGATATATCTGGGTTCTACGTTACGTGGTATTACATATTTTATAATTCATAGGAAGACTTTAAAAAATAAACTTGTCTATACCATAAGTTGTCATTTAATAATAATAATAATAATAATAATAATAATAATAATAATAATAATAATAATAATAATAATAATAATAATAATAATAATAATAATAATAATAATAATAATAATAATAATAATAATAATAATAATAATAATAATAATAATAATAATAATAATAATAATAATAATAATAATAATAATAATAATAATAATAATAATAATAATAATAATAATAATAATAATAATAATAATAATAATAATAATAATAATAATAATAATAATAATAATAATAATAATAATAATAATAATAATAATAATAATAATAATAATAATAATAATAATAATAATAATAATAATAATAATAATAATAATAATAATAATAATAATAATAATAATAATAATAATAATAATAATAATAATAATAATAATAATAATAATAATAATAATAATAATAATAATAATAATAATAATAATAATAATAATAATAATAATAATAATAATAATAATAATAATAATAATAATAATAATAATAATAATAATAATAATAATAATAATAATAATAATAATAATAATAATAATAATAATAATAATAATAATAATAATAATAATAATAATAATAATAATAATAATAATAATAATAATAATAATAATAATAATAATAATAATAATAATAATAATAATAATAATAATAATAATAATAATAATAATAATAATAATATATATATATATATATTATATATATAATTTACAAAAATAAATATTATGTAGGCCAACTGACCTATATACAATTTAGTATCGGCTTTGTTCGGTTCTATGACGTCACCCTACGATTTCCTCAAGTTATTATTGCACCGTAATTCCACTTTCACTGAAACTGGGTTAATACGTTAATGACGCTAATGAGGCGTTGTCAAAATACCATCCTTAGGCCACGGTTCACCTTTTTGATACTGGAGGAGACTGGCTCGTTTCGTTTATGACTCGTAATCACAGTTTTCTCATGGGGTTTGAACATGATTAGTAGGCTGATGGCATAGCTATCATTAGCCCTGACTTAAACCTATTTTATCCATCTCCGCTATATTGTGCCCAAAACAATCAGTCATCATTCAAGCCAAGTAAACCGGATTAAAAAAATTCTATGTTACTCAGTTAAATACCACAGATGCGTATTTAGGACTTGTGTAAAAATTGTGAATGTCACAACAATTTTACGAGATTCAACGAAAGAATTACGGCTATTGCATGAAAACGTAGGCTTATGCAAATTTGATTGTGACGATCGTTTTTTTTCAAGTATCGAGGATATTAGAAAAAGGACAAAGAAAACATTGCCCGTGAAATTCTATGTTTTGACACCATGGTTACGGACGATACGAAGAAACAAGTAAGCAAAATCCAAGATATAAAGTTACCGCAGTGCACAGGAAAATCTGAGATGGCTGAATTTTACATTGAGTTTGTAAACATGTGCCAAAGGTCTTCTAACAAAAGGTGTGATTAGTCTCAACAACAGCAGAACCATGTCCCACAATTCTTCCACGTTTCACCTAGCCACGGTCCCAGGCGGCTGGATCACTGGTTACGACTGACAGAAGACATTTCTTTCAAACATCCATCGACTTTGCGTCGTTGTTCATCAGCGCGCTGCCGCTTTCCACACTTTAGAAGTGTGGGGGAACTTTTTTGTTTATACGTTTTCGTGGCCAGTTTCTCGCCAGACGGAAGGTTGTCGTCTGTTAAACGTTCGGGATCGATATCTAGGTTTCACCTTATGTCCATGGCAAGGCCAATGAGACATTTGCGACCCGAACGAAACCACTATATAGCCCATGCATGCATAGGCTCGTGAGGAAATGCGCCCGCATTTGCGAAGAAAACACATGTGCACATTACTGATAAACAACTATTTAGTAGGATATAATCTAGCTTACGTTGAACAGTGTTCTCTTGTAAATGCCAGATAATGATCTTTATCCATAAGGTTATCTATTACGCTTACTATTTGCCAGTAGGCCGTGTCGAGTTATCCGGCGGTTATCTCGCGCATTTTATCTCGCGCGAAAGATGTATAAGGCGTGATGATTGCTAAATGCATTAACATTGAACTGAATGAAAATTTATTTTCAACAACAACAACAATTACTACATTATACAGACAGTGCATACACTACCATTTGTTGAAAAAAGGGTAATAGAAGTACAATACTTATCATGTTAACCCTTATAATTGCTTAATTACATACATAAAGCATCTGAACAGTGCAATAGAAGGTGCGACAACATTATTTACATGTATAACCATACAACATTTAATCGAGAAAAAGACATTATGATATTTATTGAAGAAGAAAAAACCTTTATAACATTAAACAATCTGAATGTTTAATTTAGTTATCTAATTTATGTTGGCAAAATAGTCTAGGACACAACATATAACTATTCAACAGTCTATCTGTATAACACTTTTTGAAATGATGAACATTTTTACAACTAATCAATGAATTATTGAGGGTGTTCCAAAGTTTAACCCCAGTAACAGAAATACACATATTTTTTTAAGTTAGTACGTACATAGATTTGCTTGAACTTACATTAGTCAAGTAATTACTTGGCAGTATTTTAGACCTAACTAAGGACGTGTTCGCTGCGAGTTCCTTCCTGAAAACATCTCAATAATCAACACAATTTGACCGTGACGGTCACAACAGAGTCGAACAGAACACGACATGATTAGAAGGACATTGATGTATTATTAGAACACACGTATCTGTACCGTTTACACGTCCACGGCTAAATTCCTGTGTATTCGCCCTGAGTTCCTCTATGGCAGATACCGGCGCTATAGCCTATATAAACCATGGGCAAGTTTGTTTTTTACAATAATCATATTAATGTGACTAATGAACTAGGGGTTGTATCACTAATTCTGTTTATATTGTTTTGATTTTTTTCTTATTTGTGTAAGCATTTAGGATGTGTGCAATATTTACATATCTAATGATTTCTTAAATTATGATTGTGACCACAAATATTGTGTTTGGGGGGGATACATACAACTACACGTTTTTTTTACCTCTTGTGTATTCCCTTCAAACAACATTATGTGTACAACATATTGAATGTTGTTTGAATAAATCATATTGAATTGAAGTTTGTTACTTTACATTGTATCACTCAGCTGTATGAATCAATAGATAGCTACAGACAGAAGTGAATGTTTTGTAACGAATAGTCTTCGCCCATTAAATGCATCGCATTGTGGCTGAATGGTTTCCAGAGAAGTCCAGATAGTGTTAGATTGAACAGGTCGTTATTACCCGTAGTCGGCTATGGAATGTCAAACTTAACATAACGCGAAATGACTTGTATGTCAAATAACGTCAAAGATAACCGTCGCCTCATCAGTCGTGACAGGTGTAGCGTGAATGCTGATTACTACGAAGGAGTCGACGACATAAGTATCACATCAAGCCACTACCAGAATCGATGCGTGTCATTATCGTATTAAGCTGTCAAATGTTCTAGTAGTTTACTGGGCTTGCTAGTAATGTTGTCTCTTATATCCCAATTAACACCGCAAATTTTACAACTAGTTGGAACATATGAGTGTAATATTTTGTAATGAAAGTTAACTACAAACGGAATCCTTCCATTAAACCTAGCTCTTTTTCCGCAGCACACACACGCACGCACGCACGCACGCACGCACCCATAGACACTTTGAAAACCAATATGCTAAACACCAAATCAGGGACGTTCACTAATTTGTAGACGCACAAAGGGATATCGCTTGTAATGGAAGTCAAAAACATCGCTCTATGGGCCTGGATATGTCTATGAAATGGTGGTGACACTTGCCCTTCGAAAACGACAGTCTAAGTTCGGAGAAAAATAAACGAATGAGATGAATTAATGGCGTGAAAACGACGGGAAACCGAAGCCTGGAGGCGACGATGAAGGAGGTAAACATTTATTGAAGGAAGACGCTAGTGAGAAGTCGGGTAAAGTGAACTGAGAACGTAGAACGGATGGAAAGGGTATACGGCTAATGACATCAAAAAAAATTATTGATTTATTTTATTTTATTTTATTTTATTTATTTCCTACAGATACGCAATTTTAAATGTGTACGCTGGTTTTTAAACACCCGTGAATATCGGGCATTGCCCACGCATTTGTTGAGCTCGTAACGAAGTATTATTATAATACGAATGAGCAGATGCAATCAGGGTGGTGAATACGGAGGCGGAGAAAAAGACGTCTCGTGCGTTCTTTTACTGCATTATGATTCATCGTCTAGTTCCGATTTTATTCATTTCGGAAACAGTTTGCGTCAACTATCACTCGGGAAGTCTTACACGAGCGACATCTGCCAGACACCATTGCGCCACGTTATGTGTACACCTACATTTACATCAGCGGTCTGTCGGCATTCTAGGTCTTGTGCTGATTTGAGCTTTGGCGAACGCCCACGACGGCTGCATCTGCTGCCGCTACAGTGTCTGATGCTGGATGAAATAATTCTCAGAATATGTAAGTAATTACCTAACACAGATTATGGCCAGAACTACCGGATCATAGAGCTGGTTCACTTCGGTCCCGCGCCATCTTTGACATTAACGACGCTTTCACACAGATGCGACCAATTTATTTTGCTTACTCATTATTACGAAAACGTAAATCTAATGTTTAACACCGACCTACTTTCAAGGGGTTTTGCGAATAAAATAGATCACTGAAAAAGCAACACCAAAACTTCTGCCACGAATAGGCTGATCATTGATGACGTCGCGGTTTGCTTACGTCACAATCAAAACTATTCGCGAGGCCTGCGTCAAGCGTTGCCTTTCCTAAAAACAGTATTCATGACATAATGAGGTACCACAATAACTAATCCGACAGAGGGCGTTCTGACACAACTAGGGTCTTTGTGCCGTCTTTTACGTATTCTTGACGTGTGTAAAATGCGGCACCGTTTTGCAAACATTTTGTGGAACGCTTGTTTAAATCATCCTACAATCAGTTGTTGAACTCGCATGACTCCGAAGCCTCACACATAGCTAAATATGGATACAGTCTGACATATCCGTCAATGTGAAGGTATAATATGTATATTAATGAACATTTACAACCGATGGAACGTCGACTGGTGGCCCGACGACAGGCGTGCTGGGTCGATGCCGGAAAGGACGTTAAAAATCATATACAGCTCGCCGTATGCATCACACGAGACTGCTACTCTTCACACATAGTTAAATATTGATATCGCATGTCCGTCAATATGAAAGCATAATATCTACATTAATGTACATTTACAGTCGATGAAACGTCTCGGGACTTTCGATTGAATTCAGTGCTAAGATGGCGTTGTTTTTGCTGGTTTGTCTATTTACCACACACAGTATGCTGTTCTGTCTATTGACCACGCATACGGCATGCCCACATACAAACTATAGCTGCCTACGCGCCTGCACGGTAAGTAGCTAATTGAGGATAATTTAAATAAGCGTTCAGCAAAACATGCAAACAAATCCACGTTAGTCGCTGGGGGCGCTGATACTCAAGTAGGGTCTAGTTGCGTATTAGCGCCTCAAGCGACTAACGTGGATTTGTGGAAGCCCATTGTACATTACTGCTGCGACATAGTAGTCGAGTTGCCACCCTATTGTGTACTATACGGAACCTGGAAATGGTTGGTCGTGTAAGGTTTTGTTGCTGAATCATATAGCTTATGTGTCCCTAAACTCAAATCCGTGGGATGGCAATGCGCCATCCTTGGGCAACTCGTGGGAACCAGGAAAATTCAAGATGGCTACCATGATCCTATTCATTTACTAAATGTATTCATCTTTACACTATATCATGCAAGGAACATACTTTTTTTTATCTACACGCATGCTTTGGCGTATGAGGAATTCAATGGAACCGTTTATAATAATGTCCGACGACTATGTTCATGTGACCAAAATTCAAAATGGGCGCCATTTTCACCAACAATAGCCAACATCGAGCATGATTTGATTGACTTATGGTATATAAATATGATTTAATTTTGTTTATTCGCATATTTTGCCATATCCGTAATGAAATGGAACCATTTCAACTGATGTCCCACCCGTGTGAGGGTGAGAGCGATGCCCAATCTGCAATATGATTCCGCAATCTTATCTCTCACAGTGCGCTAGTTCCGTCGAATTTGCTATAGCATGTGCGTATCTGTATATTACACCAGAACTAATCCATCCGAGCTGGGGTCTTAAACACACAGCGCCCTCACACGGATGGCATAAATCTTAAAACAGATACCGTACTAAACGCGAGACGTCCGAGATTGAGCGAGATCTGTGCGCGTTTGGTTCCACACGGGGGAGTGCCCCAGCTCCTATCTAACAGCTCTGGTTATACATTCTTAGCTAAAATTGTGACGTCGTGTTTACGTTGTAGATACGTCACGTGTTCCGAATCGGTTACATCACATCGTTGACATCAACGGTGTATGGCACAATGCGGTCATCTTTTTAATTATCATCATCAAAGAAGTCCCAACTACTAGTATGACATCACGACATCACAAGACATTGTTTAGACACAAGTATTAATAAAGACGAGCTTTATAACTGATGAAGTACATTGCTTTGAATGTGATCTTCAATCCGCATCCAGCTTCACACTCAGGGGGTAACGCTTAACGCTATCGCCTCATGGTAATGTGATGTCGAGATCGCACCAATTCACCACGTCGCAATAAAGTACTGTACAGGTGAGCCGAGACCACACGCAATCACAACGTATCCATTTATGACGTCGCTATTATAATTATTAACAATGGTTTGATCAGTCACATTCTAACTTGGTGAGACGGACACCGCCGCTAACGGCAACGTTGAACTGCATTCTGGTTTATAGAAGCATGCATGGGTGTCACCTTAACATAACGTGATTGCCACGTCGCACTGAGTGAGTGGACAAAACTAAATGTCACATCGCACTATGTGACTGGAAACAAAATCTTGTTAGTGTGACGCGCTTTGATTGGAATGTAATTACTAAAAAAGTGCTACATTAAGAAACGAAATTGTTTTTATTACGTTAGTGGACAAAGCAGTGAATGTCACGCCGCACTATGCGAGTGAACAAAAACAGCTATGTATAATACAGTCAAGTCATAGATACGTCTTGTGTTGGATGACGTATGGTTTTAAAGGTATAATAAGGGCTTAATATATCCATAGCATTCGTACTAGTGAAGTAGCACAGTAACCAGTACTTCATCGGCAAATACGCTACACGA
>OZ024854.1:46173922-46186422 GCA_964017155.1 Oasisia sp. SBJ-2009
CGTTGCGTTGCGTTGCGTTGCGTTGCGTTGCGTTGCGTTGCGTTGCGTTGCGTTGCGTTGCGTTGCGTTGCGTTGCGTTGCGTTGCGTTGCGTTGCGTTGCGTTGCGTTGCGTTGCGTTGCGTTGCGTTGCGTTGCCTTGCGTTGCGTTGCGTTGCGTTGCGTTGCGTTGCGTTGCGTTGCGTTGCGTTGCGTTGCGTTGCGTTGCGTTGCGTTGCGTTACGTTACGTTACGTTACGTTACGTTACGTTACGTTACGTTACGTTACGTTACGTTACGTTACGTTACGTTACGTTACGTTACGTTACGTTACGTTACGTTACGTTACGTTACGTTACGTTACGTTACGTTACGTTACGTTACGTTACGTTACGTTACGTTACGTTACGTTACGTTACGTTACGTTACGTTACGTTACGTTACGTTACGTTACGTTACGTTACGTTACGTTACGTTACGTTACGTTACGTTACGTTACGTTACGTTACGTTACGTTACGTTACGTTACGTTACGTTACGTTACGTTACGTTACGTTACGTTACGTTACGTTACGTTACGTTACGTTACGTTACGTTACGTTACGTTACGTTACGTTACGTTACGTTACGTTACGTTACGTTACGTTATCTTACGTTATCTTACGTTATCTTGTGTTATCTTATGTTATCTTATGTTATCTTATGTTATCTTATGTTATGTTATGTTATGTTATCTTATGTTATGTTATGTTATGTTATGTTATGTTATCTTATGTTATTTTATTTTATGTTATGTTATCTTATGTTATCTTATGTTATCTTATGTTGGTTCTTCAACACCTGTAGTTGACGAATTAAACAAATCAAAACATATTTTAAAAGACATCATAGAAATCCGAAATGAAATATATAATTTAAGAGTAAGTTTGTTCACCTAGCGCGCAGTCACGTAGATGTACAAACGCGCACACACATACAGACACACGCTCACAAATAATATATCAGTCAGTCACATATGCGTATGACTTGGGTAACATGAATTTAGCTAACATCGTATTAATGTATCAGCGTTATGGACACTGTTCTGTATAGGACTTACTTCAAAAATAGGCAAAGAGCTCTTGAATTACATGACAATAACATGTTTTATACTGATATTATGATGTAACTAACCCAGGTGTAATAAATACATACGCGGAGGGCCCCCCGATATGGTGTCAATTGTAAATATTGTGTAGTGATATAGTTAGTGCTGGTGATTGGTAAAATCTTTAGTTTTGAAGGTATTGTTCCATTGGGGCCAGCATGTTTGCTGTGTATATGTATGTGTTGATATATCACGTGTGCGTGCGCGTGCGCGTGCGCCTGCGCCTGTACGTGTACGTGTGTGTGTATAATGATTTATCTAAAGGAATAACAAATCTATTAAGTTGGCCTATTTCAGTCATCACGTGTCTTGCGTGGCTGCTTTGCATAGGAGGCTGTACGCGACAGGGTAACACCCTACAGGAAATCAAATAATGTTCAACAATGACAACGTGGATTAAATTTCGAACTCATACGAATACATCAAATGATTCTCCTCGGTCACTTACTTAAATATATTCAGTGTTACAGAAACGCTGCAAATAAACAGCACCGCGCGCTCCCTTGAGTATCGGGTCTAATGATGTCACATGTAGCGGCAACCACTAGATGCAATGACTTGCCACGTTCTCGGCCACCTTTCTTTGTCCAAGATAATTGTAACATGCTGAAACACGTCGCACTTGTATGCATTCACACATCCGTACTGCGTTCTTGACATTTTACCACGGTACGGCCACATATTTCCACCGTGAGCGGTGACACGCTATCAGGAAAACACGTAGGCCCTTTATACTCTAAAACTGGTGGTGATGATCTATAGCGTCAGTCCGGAAAATTACATGATCCCAACAGGCCTACACACACATGCACACGCACACGCACGCACGCGCGCACACACACACACACACACACACACACACACACACACACACATACACACACAAACACACATATATATACACACCTTTCACATACACGCTCAACAGGACAAGTGCTGACACCATTTCTGTCACCTTGCATACGGAACTCTGTTTCCACTACGGGGAGACATTCACACGCAACTGCTAATTAATTGAAATGTAGTACCATATGAGCGTTCATTCAGCCTCGTCGCTTTCATTGTAGATATTTCACTGCCTGTCAGTCAGCGGAATGTCGCTACCGTCGAATACAAGAACCAGTGAGATACCACTGTGATTGCGCCTTCGGTCGATAGTTGGTTATGTGCGCCCTGTCTATGCTTACTCAGCTAACCTGATCTCTACTGAGTTTCCATCCCTTAACGATCGTGTTGCCTGAAACTGTTCCTAAGTCAAATTGACATAGTCCCGTACAAAAGATGGCTTTCAGTGAGCGAAATCGAGCTTAAAGGGTAACATCCTACAGGAAATCAAATCATTTTCAAGACTGACAACGTGAATTAAATTTCGAACTCTTACGAATACATGAAATGATTCTCCGCGGTCACGCTGACATTTCCACTATCTGTCAATCTACCGGTATTGCGGACAGAGTCGCTCACTTCGTGTGTCGTGTAGGAGGTAGGTCTACTGACACTGACAGTTGTAATAATGATAAGATGATAGATTCAAAGCCTTTTTAATTTTAGTTTGTCTTAGTTTTTAATCTATGATAGGACTTACAGGGTGGTGTTATTGTGGGGTCTTGCTTGATGTCCTCACTCGTTGTCATGACTATGCGGTCACGACAGGGTGGCAAGTTGACACTACACAACTGACACTACATAAACAAGATGTAGATAAATTGTGTTTTGTGGGTTTATGCAATAGTGTATATCGAGACCCATTCCTAATGGAAAAAGGCGTGTTTTGAAATCTTCTTGCTGCTGTTTCGACGAATGACATGAGATGTGTTGTTAATTCAACTTACTTCA
Source organism: Oasisia sp. SBJ-2009 (assembly GCA_964017155.1). NCBI lineage: Eukaryota > Metazoa > Annelida > Polychaeta > Sabellida > Siboglinidae > Oasisia > Oasisia sp. SBJ-2009. The sequence continues at coordinate 46,176,883 of OZ024854.1, forward strand.
TTTCGTTCTGTTGCATTTATTGACAACTATATAACAGACAGTGGAGCATAAGTATTGTTTTCTCTCTCAGTAATCACAGGGTGGCTGAATGATTTCCCAAATGATTTCAGATGGTGTTTCAATGAACAGATCTACCATAACTCGAAACATAAAGCATTGAGCAACACCTGCGCCCGCCCTTGCTAACGAATGATGCTGCTGCTGCTGCTGCTGCTGCTGCTGCTGCTGCTGCTGCTGCTGCTGCTGCTGCTGCTGCTGTGAAAATCTTTCAGCCTCCGCTCGAGAATCCATCACACCAGGCGACATATTTGACAGCGACCGTCGTTATGGCTGCTCCGAAGTGACAGTACACTCTTGGAATTCTTTGGCTTAACCTTGAACCGATCTCTGAGTTTCCATAAAACTCCGTCTGTGGCCTGACCTTCACTGACATACCACGTAGCCTTCCCCCGTCTCTGACCGCTGTCATATCCGCCTCTCGTCTCCCCACCAGTAATGTGTCGCTGACAGTCTGACGTGTCTGGTTGGTGTAGCCCTACCTGTTCCCAGCAGCGGACAAACAGTGCTGAACACGATGAAATCTTAGCTTAATATAATATTTTGTAATATAAAAAAAAACTAAATGACATTTTATACATATTATTATATTTATTTATTTGTTAGCATACCTTAATAATTTTTAAATATATAATTTATCATTTTAAAGGACATTTTAGATTTATTTATTTATTAGCTTACATACATTTATTATTAAATACATAATTTTTTATTTTAAAGGACACCTTAGAAATATTATTTAGTTATTCATTAGATCAAAATAATAATTTTTAATTTTAAAGAATATTATGTTTTGTATTACATATTTATTTGGCATATTTAATTTTATTGTATATGGGCAATACGTGACTCAACGCCAGAACGCATTCCTCACTTGACATGAAATGTACTTGCATGTTGAAAACGACAAATAAAGCGTTATTATTATTATTATTATTAATAATAATATTATTATTAGAATAGGGTCTTGGTAAACTAACGCAAATGTGCATCGGCATTTGAACTCCACAAAGGGACACCAATTAAACGACCAGACACTAAGATCTTGTTGATCTCTACTGTACTGCTAACCATCGTAAACACCCCCCCCCCCCACACACACACCGGCGTCGACACAACCCCCGGTGGCCTGTGCATTGCCGCGTCCACAACCGACACACGACGCAAAACAATGCAACATCAAATGAGGTAACACAAAACAATGTGGCACAAACAATGCGCACCAAACGCGATCGGCGTGTGACATTCATAACAGAACGATATCAACGTGGGTAATATATATATATATATATATATATATATATATATATATATATATATATATATATATATATATATATATATATATATATATATATGTGTGTGTGTGTGTGTGTGTGTGTGTGTGTGTGTGTGTGTGTGTGTGTGTGTGTGTGTGTGTGTGTGTGGCAGAGGATAGCGCAAGATAGGCAGATGTGGAAGCAGCATGATGAAGCCTTCGCCCTACCACGGGACACGATGGGTGCACAATCAATGATGATGATGGTGATGGTGGTGGTGGTGGTGGTGGTGGTGGTGGTGGTGGTGGTGGTGGTGGTGGTGGTGGTGGTGGTGGTGGTGGTGGTGGTGGTGGTGGTGGTGGTGGTGGTGGTGGTGGTGGTGGTGGTGGTGGTGGTGGTGGTGGTGGTGGTGATGATGATGATGATGATGATGATGATGATGATGATGATGATGATGATGATGATGATGATGATGATGATGATGATGATTATGATTATGATTATGATTATGATGAATATAACAGTACTGAAGGCAGGTCACTGCTGGTCTGTTTTTAACAATACAGAACACTTGTCACTGGTCAATCTGCGAAAGATATCGAGTTCATCTTGATGTAACATTACAGAACACTGATGGGTCTGTGGCAATACAGAACATATATAGCTGTGGGTTGATTAGTCCGTGGCAGTTCAGAACATGTGTCACCAAGGATTGGTCGTCCTTTGACTGTACAGAGTATGTGTCACAGTGGATTGATACGAATTGTCAATGATCGGTCAGTGACGGTACAATACACGTGTCATTATACATTTATCCGTACGTGACAGTACAATACATGTGTGTGTCACTGTGAACGTGTCACAGCGTATTGATCCAGTCTATCTAGTCAGTATGTGACAGTACAGAACACGTGACACTGCGGTTTGACCGGTCAGTGACAAAACATAAGACGCACTGTGACTTTGACAAAAAACAGAACACGTGTCACGATGGATTGATCCGTACATGACAGCACAGGACATGTGTCACACTCACTGTGTATTGATCGGTCTCGGACAGCTGGGTTTGCGCCGCCGATGTCGCCCGCCTCGCCCTCATTGTCGCCGCCCGAAGACACCGCTTGCGACGACAAACAGACGTTGTAGATCGATTCCGAGAACTCGCCGGCAGCACCTGTTCCGCGCGTGTCGTCGAGGCGACTGCGCGTGCTGCCCTCGCCGGTCGCCACGGCGCGTGCACAGCCGCCGACGTCACCCATTGTTCCACCTCGCATTGCTCGCCTCGCCGAGTCGTCTCATGTGAGGCTGGGGCTGCCAGCGTCACGCAAGCGCACTTGTTGCCTTGCTGGGTATGAGAGGTGGCGTGTTGGTGCGTAATGGTGGTGGTGGTGGTGGTGAGTTGAGTTGTTGTTGGTGGTGGTGGTTGTGGTGGTGATGGTGGTAATGGTGGTGGTCGTGGTAGTGGTGGTAATGATGATGGTGGTGGTGGTGGTAGTAGTAGTGGTGGTGATGGTGGTGGTGGTGGTGATGATTGTGATGGTTGTGGTAATGATGGTGGTGGTGATGGTTGTGGTAGTGGTGGTAATGACGGTGGTGGTGGTGATGGTAGTAGTGGTGGTGGTGATGGTGGTGGTAATGATGGTGGTGGTAATGATGGTGGTGGTGATGGTGATGGTGATGGTGGTGGTGGTGGTGGTGGTGGTGGTGATGGTGATGATAATGGTGATGGTGGTGGTAGTGGTGGTGGTGGTAATGATGGTGGTGGTTATGGTGGTGATGGTGATGGTGGTGATGGTGGTGGTGGTGGTGGTGGTGATGGTGATGGTGATGGTGATGGTGATGGTGATGGTGATGGTGATGGTGATGGTGATGGTGGTGGTGGTGGTGTTGATAGTGGTGGTGGTAGTGGTGGTGGTAGTGGTAGTGGTAGTGGTAATGATGGTGGTGGTGATGGTTGTGGTGGTGTTGATAGTGGTGGTGGTAGTGGTGGTGGTAGTGGTAGTGGTAATGATGGTGGTGGTGATGGTTGTGGTGGTGTTGATAGTGGTGGTGGTGATGGTGGTGGTGGTGGTGATGGTGGTGGTGGTGGTGATGGTGGTGGTGGTGGTAGTGGTGGTGGTGGTGGTGGTGGTGGTGGTGGTGGTGGTGGTGGTGGTGGTGGTGGTGGTGGTGGTGGTGGTGGTGGTGGTGGTGGTGGTGGTGGTGGTGGTGGTGGTGGTGGTGGTGGTGGTGGTGGTGGTGGTGGTGGTGGTGGTGGTGGTGGTGGTGGTGGTGGTGGTGGTGGTGGTGGTGGTGGTGGTGGTGGTGGTGGTGGTGGTGGTGATGTTAGTTGTTGTTGGTGGTGATGATAGTGGTATTAATTAGCGTTGTTGTTGTTGTTGATGGTGGCGGTTATGGTGGTGGTGTTGTTGGTGTTGGTGGTAGTTTTAGTGGCGGTGGTGGCGATGGTAATGGTGATGTTAACGATGATGAAGAAAAAAAAATATGATGACGATTATGGCAATGAAGAAAACTACGATGAATTTATTTAATATGTTCGATGATAGTCACGTTTTTATTAGCGATTATGTTGACTATGGCGCGGCGGTGCGGCGGTAGATTCTTGGCCTTCCGCGCTTTCAAGTGTACTATCCGAGATGGCCTTATTGTTAAATGTTATTTTTGTTGATGTATGCCTATTTCCTAAGTGTGAGCTAAATGACATGCTTGTGTCACAAATGCATAATTCATCCTAATTGTTGTAATATCGACTCGGGTACTAGAATCGTTATTGTCGTATTCTTCGACGCAAGATGGCAGCACTACAGGGCGAATTTCCATGCGTAGAAACGAAGGCACACGTGTCCTTTTCTGGTTGGTCTGTTGTGCCAAAAGAGCTAGGGTTGGGTTTAATGTTATGATTATGATTACCGTTATGCAGACGGTCAGTGTTTGGGTTAGACTGAAAGATAATTTATCGTGCTTACTTCACGGTGTAGTTAAAACAAACAACCTCTTCGCACAGTGTGTAAAAGTTCATTGGTGGAGACTCGTCCACGGTGTGGCGCTGAAGTCGCGCGATTCCCGTCGGTGGTTCGTTTTAGCGCCAGATTTCTTTTAATTAAAATAGAGTGTCTCTGAGAGAAGGCATTTTATTTATTTAGGTGGGTCGGGTCAGATCACGTCATGACGGTCATTCACGGGGGTCGAAATATGTTGGCTATCGCCATTCTTCCCAGGACGCCTCTGTCCCTCTGGCCGTTGTTATTTCCCCAGGTCCCCGCCCCATCCCTCCCTCCAGGGAGCCATTACATTCCGCGTACTGCCAGTCCACACTGACTGTGTGTATTTGCTTTGTTGGCGAACAATTGCGATCAATATCAGTGGTATGCACACTAACTCAATGGGAAATTAGTCAATAAAAAATAGTTAATCAGCACATCTCAACATAGGACTATTACTTGGGCACTATTACTTGGGCACATAACGTTTTAGTGCCCAGTATTATGTGCTGTCAGCACATAACATTTGAGTGCACAGGTAAGTGTGGTTAATGTCTATTGGTCAACGACTGCATCGAACAGACAGCGAAGTATTCACTTCAGCGTTTATGTTGATAAGAATATGAATTAGTAATAAGTGCGATTCCCACTTGTAGAGCGCAGTTGTTCAGGGGTAGAGCTTCAGACCCGTGTTCGAATCCTGTGCTGCCGTGTCAATCACTGGCCAAATTTATCACTCTACATTGCTCTAGTTAACTCAATTGTATGAATGAGTACCTGGCTATGAAATGATAAACCAGAACAAAGTATCCCTGTGTTTGTGGGTGGTGTGGATGTGTGTGTGTGTGTGTGTGTGTGTGTGTGGTGTGTATGCGCGCGTGTATGTCTGTGTGTGAATGCATGCGCGTGCATATGCGTGTGGGTGTTGAATAGATGATGGGTGTAGCGATACAGCGAAGACGGCAATGCGGTTAATCGGACAGTTGTGTCGGACTTCAAATCAAGACACCGGGATCCGCATCCATAAGAAATCAAGAGCCGTGTCCATTTCAATGCGGTTTCAAAACGTGGATCAAAACGTGGATGTTTTTCGCCCCACTTTAACTTTGTTTGCAGAAGAGGCACTAAAACCCACACTTTACATCTCTCTTCTGTCTATTCCGATGGGAATAAGAAATACCATGCGCAGTGGCGTAGATCGATTTTTCAAAGATTGATTTAGAACGAATTCACACAACTAGCATCACTCCAATCGTCACTTGATGTTTCCGGAATTTATTGTCTTCTGAGAGAATAAATACGTTCTCATATCCAACCTGCGCTTATCATTGACTAATGCCACACTGTGTTCTCTGGTTATGCTACTTTCTTTCAGTTTGAAGGTAACATATAATCTCATCGTCTCTAGTGTTTTAACACACCACTGTAGGGTGTTCGTCTTTATCTTGACGGCCCCGGTGAGACGTTTGCGAGACGGGGATTTATTCTAAAAACATATACCCACAATCGCCAATCACGAAGAATGCCATTTCAGCATCCAAATATCCAGTCTCGAAACGTATTACTGAGTTTATACATGTATTTTGGAATAGACTGATATCATTAACGTAGTGTGGATCATCATCAGCAGTCCCTCGAAACGAGGATAACGCCTTCCATTAGTCGGTCGTGTGCCTGAGGTGACTCAAGAGCCCGATTCTTGATCTGCATGCAGTGTGGGCAGGAGGTGCCAGATAGAAGGGAGGCGTGAAGATGTTGAGACATCTCCCTCTCCTTTCTCCTCTGTCGGTTCTCCGCCTCGTGAAGTAGACGGTTTGTCTCAAATTTGGCCGTTGCCTGGTATATGCTACTGCGCTAAAGTGGACGGTCTGCAGCTATAAGTTCCCAGGCATTGATGTCAATTTGGCCTTTCTTCATATCATGTTTAGCAGTGTCTTTGAATCGTTTTCACTGGCCACCACGTGTTCTCGCATCGTCACAATCATATATTGAAAAATATACACATGGAACTGACGTTCTCGGGCACGAACGCTTCGGGAAACCGTCTGGCTCATCCTAGCAAGTCTGGGTCGTTGCACTGTGCTACTGTACCCTTGGCTGAGTGTCTCCAAAACCTTGTGAGTGACCTATACAGTTACAGCAACTGACTTCGCCAGTCGTAACTGTGTTAGCCGCGGGAACAGCGCACATACCGCACCAATTTGAAGCCGGATATACGACTGGTGGGAATCCCAATGTCAAAAGAGGATTTTCTGAAAGGGATGTGCCAGGGGCAGAGAAAAGCTGGCACTGACGTAATCAGCGAAGCGACCCCTGGCGCTCGATGAAATGTCAACTGTCTACGCGTCGTGACGGCAGACAAACGCCATCCAGACACTTCGCCGCCTTCTCCACAATCGTCGTCCAGACGGTCTGAAAAACATCAGCGGTCGGGACGTGGCCGAATATGTAATTTGACCACCACCAGCCGGCGAGCTTCCTTACGGCTGTCTGCTCCACAAACACTTCATATTTATCCGACAGTTGCTCGAACGTTACGTCTCCCAGTTTAAAGGTCAACAACCCCGTCACGTAGACGTCGTCGACCCAGAAGAACGGCACGCTGTAGGAGACCTCGTGCAGCGCCAGAGCGATGTCGATCGTCATGACGAAAGCCGAACCGGAACAGAATGTCGGGTAAAAATCCTTGTTGTATTCGTCCCTGGTCACGTGACAGCGTTCTGGCTCCCGAAGCACGTGACCCATGTGATACACGTTGCACATGATGTCGGCGGGGCTCGTCTTTCCTTCTAGGTACAGCATCAACGTGAATGGGTTCACGATCATGTCGTCGTCGGATTTTAGCACGTACTTTGCATTGACACAGTACGTCGATATCCACTTAAGCGCGCCGATCGCTTTGTACGTAAGATTCCGGTACGAATCCACGAAATCCTCCTGAACTATATCCCCGTGCGCAGCGTGTTCCCGCTGCAGGGCCGCGTCTACTTCCGGTGTCGATCCTTTCGTTAGTCCGAGCACGAATATGATCTTCATCGTTCTCGCGTAATACTTCCTGTTGCCCCAAGTCTCGCGTATTGTCTCGCGCCGCTTGAAGTGGCCGGGAGCCGAGTGGACGTAGACGAGGAGAAACACGTCGCGTTCTCCGGCGCACACGCGTTCGTTGTTGATGATGAACTTGAAGGGGTGTGGGTTGACCACTGTCCGGCTGCCGTTTCTGACGCGTGCGCACACGTACCGTAGCTCGGTGTCCGTCAGAGCGGTCTTCCTTGTCCATGTCTTAGTCGTCATGTCCGCCACCAGTATGATTGTCGCGACGCAGACGACAGCGACGCATAACTTGGAGCAGTGACGCGGGAAGAACAACGACACCGTTTGTCTCAGGCAGGTTCTGGAACGGCGATGCATTGCTCTGTCAGTCGTCTGTCGGTCAACGTGTGTTCCTATGTGTCGTTTGTCATGTCGTCCGACTGACAACAGTCACCGTCTGCTGGTTGGAGACGCCATTCTCCGTGGCGTTCGTGTATGGTGACGTCATCGTGTCCGGAGCAACTCTGGCAATCAAAGAAAAACATGGCGGATGAGCTCAAGCCAGACTGGTGACTGCATGGCAGTTTGTGGTTAGTAAAATGTGTGTCTATAAAATCGGTTCTAGGGATCGAACATGTGTCGCTCAGACTTTCGATTTTGGCACGTCATGACATAGCGTTAGCTAAACGTGCCCCGTAGGCCATTTAAACGTGTCGCCGCAGATCCGTATCACGGGGTACGTCATTCGGAGTGGGATGACTTCTAAAAGAAAATGTAGAAAAGAAAATGTTGTGCCTTCCCTGACCACCCTCTCTCTATGTGCCTCTGCGTACGTCTGTGTAGCAGCTGTGTGCCCAGACGTCTCCATCCCGCGACGATCGTTAGGTTTCATGGACTCTAATTTATTCTAATCTTCTGAAATCAACCATGTTTTAACAAGCACATAATATGTCCAGTGAATCAACATTACACACACATGCACGCACGCACGCACGCACGCACGCACGCACGCACGCACGCACAAGCACGCACGCACGCACGCACAAGCACGCACGCACGCAAACACACTCAGACACAGACACACAGACACACAGACACGCAGAAAAAAAACACACACATACACACACGCACACACAGACACACAGACACAGACACACACAGAGACACACACAGAGACACACACAGAGACACGCACACGCACACGCACACGCACACGCACACGCACACGCACACGCACACGCACACGCACACGCACACGCACACGCACACGCACACGCACACGCACACGCACACGCACACGCACACGCACACGCACACGCAGACGCACACGCAGACGCACACGCAGACGCACACGCACACGCACACGCACACGCACACGCACACGCACACGCACACGCACACGCACACGCACACGCACACGCACACGCACACGCACACGCACACGCACACGCACACGCACACGCACACGCACACGCACACGCACACGCACACGCACACGCACACGCACACGCACACGCACACGCACACGCACACGCACACGCACACGCACACGCACACGCACACGCACACGCACACGCACACGCACACGCACACGCACACGCACACGCACACGCACACGCACACGCACACGCACACGCACACGCACACGCACACGCACACGCACACGCACACGCACACGCACACGCACACGCACACGCACACGCACACGCACACGCACACGCACACGCACACGCACACGCACACGCACACGCACACGCACACGCACACGCACACGCACACGCACACGCACACGCACACGCACACGCACACGCACACGCACACGCACACGCACACGCACACGCACACGCACACGCACACGCACACGCACACGCACACGCACACGCACACGCACACGCACACGCACACGCACACGCACACGCACACGCACACGCACACGCACACGCACACGCACACGCACACGCACACGCACACGCAAACGCACACGCACACGCAAACGCACACGCACACACAAACACACACACACACACACACACACACACACACACACACAATACCATGGATATATCACAACTCCACAACGATTAACAATTTGACCATGGACGGCACGTTTTTATTTAGTTTTAATTACTTATTTATGTACTTTATCTTATTTTATGAACTTATGTATTAATTTTATTACGAAGAGCAGGATACTGAAGATTAACGTTTTAGCA
>OZ024854.1:46191422-46193922 GCA_964017155.1 Oasisia sp. SBJ-2009
GAAATCATTGCATGTCATCACTTTAATTTTAATCTCGACTGTTATGTATATGGATTGTTCTATTATCATTGTATGCTGATAGTCTAACAGTCATAGTTGCTTAATAAAAAATAAACATTATGTGTAATAATTGTGCCAAGGGCACTTTAATAATGGGAAGTGCATACAAGGAAGAATTCAAGTATAAAACAAGAAACACATTCTAAGAAGGAGCCATCCACAAAAGGAAGCGAACGCCAAAGCAAAACGGTATTAAGCATTTACAAAAACTCTACCCGTCTTCCCGTCATTCCTGTACAGCGCTAATGACTACTGAGCTACGTCACTCGAGCGGGTATACACTGGTGACATTCATTACACAGTCGAGTAGGGCATAACAGCTACTCTAAACGAAACACGCATTCACAGGCGATCTCCTATGTACAGGCATAGGCTGCGCCGATATGGTTCTTCTTCATAAGCGATTCCTCGTAGCAAGGATGATCTTTCCATGGCTTGCCACTTGTATAGTTTATCAGACCAATCTTAGCTCGGCACAATTTCCCACATTGAGAGCACAACATCTCAAACATGTGGAGAGTGTTTTCTGAACATTTTGCTTTAATTTTCCTAGTTCCATGCTTCTTGGCTGTGTTTCTTCGACCGATTTTGTGTCATAGTAGGTTATGGTTCGCCTTTTAGGATATGACAAAGTATCAGATTGCCTGGTGTTTAATGTCAAATCACTTGAGGAAACGTCTACGATAAATTTGAAAAAATATTATTATTACGAATGTGTTCTGCTGTTGAAGCGGCCTGCATGTGCCAGCAACTCGCTCCTACGACCGCTTACACCGCTTCTATTGGATTGTTTTGTGTAGTTTACGCCATTTGGTTTTGTTTATGGCGATCCGACGCAGCTACCATTAAACGTGTGCTGATCTCCTGCAGGTGGCGCCGAGGATATTGGGGAGGTTGGTTCTTGGCCGGCCGCGATATGCATGGAGTCCTTCCATTTGGAAGTAGGCCGACATTGTTTGGTTTGTTGGCACACTCTCGTCCAAGTATAGGACGTGGCAAAATAGGAGCAATCGCAAGTCCATCATATCTGCGCTAATTTGTCGGCACTGACAGCATTCGTACAACTTCGCGTCGCTTATTCTCTGTGGCCAGTGAATCCTGATAAGTGAGCGGAGTTGCTTCCGATGGAAGGCATCCAGTTTTCAGTTTCCAACCCCGTCAGGCCCCACGCACCCGCATCGTATAATAGCACTAGGCGCACGAATGCGTTGTATAAACGCAATCGCAATCGCCAGCTGATGTGTTGTCTTCGCAGCCAAAGATACCACATGGAACGGAAAGCGGTGACCGCAAGCATATTTCAGCGAGACGAGTCCTCAATGACTCCGTGGAGGGATACAAGTTTCTTTGTCGTCCTCTATTCTTCTGCAACATGGTGTATTTCACGGTTGATGTTTGCGCGTTCTGCTTTGTCGACGTTTACCTTCAGGGACCAGTCGCCCTGTGCAGTGGATATAGCACCTATATCCTTGACAATTCAAGCTGAGATGCACAACAAACGAAATCATTTGACATAATCATAAACGGGGACAGGCAAGAGTCCTCATTGAAGCATGGACCCGCAGAAAATATATTGCGGGAAAGCAATAAAAAATAAAGGTTGAATTTATTTACCAAAAAAAGGTGGCTATAGTTTTAGACAAATGTATTGTTGGCCCAGCTACAGAGAAAGCACGTTTGCCTAGAGCTTAGGTTTCGGAACAGAAATTGTTTGGAAACGGGTGCTCTAAGGGTCCTAGTGATATCGAGGACATTTAGCAGATTAACCAAGTATGTCGGTTGCTGTAGAAAGAATACGACATGTAACAGTAACCAATTTGAATTTATTTCTATATACAATTGGAAGTCAGTTCAACTACTTACGTAAGGATAATGAAACAAACGGCCTTCAGTACCATTCTGTATAGGTTGGACTTTAAATAAGTTTTTTTTCACAACGTTGTTGAGAAATGAGTTCCAATAGTCGAGTCGGTGAGAACTACTGGTACTGTTTTAGCAACTGATAAAGACAAATTACGTTCTTGTGAACGCAGAAATCCCTTTCAAAGACAACACCGAAATTCCGAATGGTATGTGATGGTGATATATTATTATCAGATAACTTGATACGAAAGTAGACGACAACTTTATAGACCGCAAATGTAGTTGGTGTTGAATGTCAACTTCAATACATTACAAAAACCTATTCTGAATATAATATAAACACTGAATATAATATAAAATATAATAAAATATAATATTGGTAACATCATGTTATTGTCTAATGTAATTGAAGTCACACACGAAATAATAATTAATCACATGGAGACATGGAGTGCATTATTTCACATTTGTAACCTCTGCGTTTATAGAACATACGCCCACTGACGCATGTCTACATTAATTTCACATCGCTAACAAGACTGATAACAACAGGAATAAAATATAATTACCTGTCAGC
>OZ024854.1:46196422-46388922 GCA_964017155.1 Oasisia sp. SBJ-2009
CAGTATAGTTCTTTCTGACGTCATGGCTGGCAATATATATATATATATATATATATATATATATATATATATATATATATATATATGCGTGTGTGCGAGCCAGTGCGCGTGTGCGTGTGTTTTTGTGTGCGTGTGTTTATGTGTATATACAAACGTACAATCATATTTTACCATATACACCAGCGTCGCAACAACCTAATATTAGGGTAAGCCCAAGCTGCAGCTTCAACTGACAATTAAAATGTTCTCAGAAAACGGGGTTGGGGTGTGCAGTTGCATAGCTTCGATGTACAAACATATTTAACTTTAGGTTTAGTTTTACTTTTAGGATTAGCGTTGGGGGTTAGATTTTATTTGATTATATTAAGTTAGATTGAAGGTACTTTTGACAAGATCGACATCAGGCGTTGACATGCATTTGTATGTGGAGAATAGCCACCTCCTCCCTTTCACGACACAATAAATAGCACTGCCATCTTGTATTGGGAGTATTTGTTTACCTCAAACTTACGATTGCCAATAATGACGTCCCCAGCAGATGACGCCACTCTCGTCTTTCATAAATGGAAAGTGATCAGGTTTTTTACTATTCTACTGTGGTAAAGAACTAACGGTAATAATAAAAGAACTTACGTCGTCCGGTCTTCACGCCGGCTTAGAGGTATGTTGGAAGTGCGTATTCGTCGGTGCAGTGCCCGATGCAGCAACTCTGCGTATATCGCCGGTCTGTCTTGAGCGGTCGCCGTGGATCCGAAGTCAGAGTCAGAAGTCTCTTGCACAGAGAATCGTATACATTATTTATTATAGTACGTGGCGCGTTTGGTGTGTGCGTGTGTGCGCGTGTGCGCGTGTGCGCGTGTGCGCGTGTGCGCGTGTGCGCGTGTGCGCGTGTGCGCGTGTGCGCGTGTGCGCGTGTGCGCGGGTGCGCGGGTGCGCGTGTGCGTGTGTAAAATAAGGGCGAGGGCGAGGGCGAGGGCGAGGGCGAGGGCGAGGGCGAGGGCGAGGGCGAGGGCGAGGGCGAGGGCGAGGGCGAGGGCGAGGGCGAGGGCGAGGGCGAGGGCGAGGGCGAGGGCGAGGGCGAGGGCGAGGGCGAGGGCGAGGGCGAGGGCGAGGGCGAGGGCGAGGGCGAGGGCGAGGGCGAGGGCGAGGGCGAGGGCGAGGGCGAGGGCGAGGGCGAGGGCGAGGGCGAGGGCGAGGGCGAGGGCGAGGGCGAGGGCGAGGGCGAGGGCGAGGGCGAGGGCGAGGGCGAGGGCGAGGGCGAGGGCGAGGGCGAGGGCGAGGGCGAGGGCGAGGGCGAGGGCGAGGGCGAGGGCGAGGGCGAGGGCGAGGGCGAGGGCGAGGGCGAGGGCGAGGGCGAGGGCGAGGGCGAGGGCGAGGGCGAGGGCGAGGGCGAGGGCGAGGGCGAGGGCGAGGGCGAGGGCGAGGGCGAGGGCGAGGGCGAGGGCGAGGGCGAGGGCGAGGGCGAGGGCGAGGGCGAGGGCGAGGGCGAGGGCGAGGGCGAGGGCGAGGGCGAGGGCGAGGGCGAGGGCGAGGGCGAGGGCGAGGGCGAGGGCGAGGGCGAGGGCGAGGGCGAGGGCGAGGGCGAGGGCGAGGGCGAGGGCGAGGGCGAGGGCGAGGGCGAGGGCGAGGGCGAGGGCGAGGGCGAGGGCGAGGGCGAGGGCGAGGGCGAGGGCGAGGGCGAGGGCGAGGGCGAGGGCGAGGGCGAGGGCGAGGGCGAGGGCGAGGGCGAGGGCGAGGGCGAGGGCGAGGGCGAGGGCGAGGGCGAGGGCGAGGGCGAGGGCGAGGGCGAGGGCGAGGGCGAGGGCGAGGGCGAGGGCGAGGGCGAGGGCGAGGGCGAGGGCGAGGGCGAGGGCGAGGGCGAGGGCGAGGGCGAGGGCGAGGGCGAGGGCGAGGGCGAGGGCGAGGGCGAGGGCGAGGGCGAGGGCGAGGGCGAGGGCGAGGGCGAGGGCGAGGGCGAGGGCGAGGGCGAGGGCGAGGGCGAGGGCGAGGGCGAGGGCGAGGGCGAGGGCGAGGGCGAGGGCGAGGGCGAGGGCGAGGGCGAGGGCGAGGGCGAGGGCGAGGGCGAGGGCGAGGGCGAGGGCGAGGGCGAGGGCGAGGGCGAGGGCGAGGGCGAGGGCGAGGAGAGTGGAGTGGAGTGGAGTGGAGTGGAGTGGAGTGGAGTGGAGTGGAGTGGAGTGGAGTGGAGTGGAGTAGAGTAGAGTAGAGTAGAGTAGAGTAGAGTAGAGTGGTACAAACGGCTTTGTAGACCAAATCTTAATCTCTTTCCTGGGGTTGTGGTTATCGAAAACTCGATTGCGCAGTTTCAGAAAGATGTGCTGACACAACATGTAGGATATTGAATTTCTACTTCAATGATGACCCTCTAGGATAGATGACTCTTTACGTACGGGAAATGATCAACACTTTTTATGGTATTTTAATGTCGGGGGAGGGGGTCCTTCGATCATTATTGCTTAGAGCGGATTGGTAGATCTTGGTTTTTCTTATGTTTATGGAAAGACTAGACTTTGATGTGCTTCCGTAACGAGGTCTAGGCTTGTCTGCCTGAAGCCATTCTGTTATGTGAGCAAGAATGGCACAGTCATCAGAACACTGAAAGTGTATAACAGCAGTCATCGTCGCTTTTGTCTTGGACTTGAGACTACTCAAGTTTAAAATATCCCATCGGGCCGGTAGTCAATGTCAAGGCGGAAGACGGTCATGTTCGGACAAAGAGTGCAAAACACATAAGCGTTCTTGTAATGTTAGCAAAATGTTATAATTAGGTTATGCAATAACATTCCCATGTATAACGTTAAGAGAACGTACAGAAAACGTTCCCAAAATACGTTAGGAGAACGTTACCGGCTGACTTTATCGTAACGTATAAATAACGTCATGCTAACGTTCTGATAACCTGATTTTGTTAGCTGCATGTGTTCCTGCTTCACCTGTATGGTGAAAGGGGCTGTTTCAGGCCGGTAGATAAAGACATGCAGTTGCCGTCTTCTTGTTTTTGAGAAATTATGAAGTTGGCATGGCAGCCAAATCTGGACAAAGCTTTTCAAAAAGTTTCACGATTGGTGGAATCGAAGACTAGTCAAGTCAATGAAAGCAACTTATAGATCCTGGTTTTATTCCGACATTTCTTTTGAATTTGTCGGGCCACAAAGATCATATCCTGGGTTCCTCGAGATAATCTAAATTAAGCCACACTGTTTGTGTGTAGTATTTATTTCTTCTGTCAGCGGGAACAATTAAATTAAACGGTTCAGGTTCGAAGAACACGGGCGAGTGTTTTCCCAGTTATTGATAGAAGATCAACGCATCGGTAATTCCTACAATCTGATTTAGTTCATTTTTTATAGAAGATGATGATATTAGCATTTCTGAGATCTTACGGGATTTGTTTGTCTTGCCAGATCTTGCAATTAGTTCATACAGTTTGTTTGCAAGACTCTCGCTACCAAAGTTGAGAAATTCCGCAAACCTTATGGTTTATGGTTTAAAAACAATAGACAATAAAAGTGTATTTGTATTACTTCTTTTATTGTAGTTTGCTAGTCATTTATTTTGCTGGTTATAATAGTAAGCTTTAAACTTGCACACAATTTTTTATTAGAAATTACATGTATACCCCAGCATAAACAATTCCACTATTGTAATATCCATCAGGCAGGCAGGCAGGCAGGCAGGCAGGCAGGCAGGCAGGCAGGCAGGCAGGCAGGCAGGCAGGCAGGCAGGCAGGCAGGCAGGCAGGCAGGCAGGCAGGCAGGCAGGCAGGCAGGCAGGCAGGCAGGCAGGCAGGCAGGCAGGCAGGCAGGCAGGCAGGCAGGCAGGCAGGCAGGCAGGCAGGCAGGCAGGCAGGCAGGCAGGCAGGCAGGCAGGCAGGCAGGCAGGCAGGCAGGCAGGCAGGCAGGCAGGCAGGCAGGCAGGCAGGCAGGCAGGCAGGCAGGCAGGCAGGCAGGCAGGCAGGCAGGCAGGCAGGCAGGCAGGCAGGCAGGCAGGCAGGCAGGCAGGCAGGCAGGCAGGCAGGCAGGCAGGCAGGCAGGCAGGCAGGCAGGCAGGCAGGCAGGCAGGCAGGCAGGCAGGCAGGCAGGCAGGCAGGCAGGCAGGCAGGCAGGCAGGCAGGCAGGCAGGCAGGCAGGCAGGCAGGCAGGCAGGCAGGCAGGCAGGCAGGCAGCTCTCCAATAATTATATTGATTTATTATGTAAATTAAGTTTTATTCGCTAGATGGCGGCACTAAGAAAGACTCGCCATAACCTGCGCACTCGCGCACCTGTTGCGGCGAACATCCACATCCGGGCACTACATTTAAAATTCAGTTCGTGGGCTACAAAAGGTTGCTAAAGAAGCTATTACCCGGTGCCGTAATTGCTAACGGATTTTAACAGGTAAATCGTTCGAAACGGAACCGGGCGTAATTGTCGGTAGTGTACTCGGCTTCATCTGGACACGATAAAAGCAACACACATACTATTAGTGATTGGAGTGTGGTGTAATTTGTTTTTGTTTGTTGGTCGGGCAGCGTCTGTTGGCGCGCGACATTTGTTGTTGCGGCGAGACTCTAACCAACCAAGCATGGGTTGCGCGATAAGCAGTGACGATAAAATGGCGCAGGAACGGTCGAAAAGGATCGACAGAGCCCTGCGAGCCGATGGCGAGAAGTCATCACGCGAAGTGAAACTGTTGTTACTAGGTAAGTAGGACATGATTTTATTTCGGGGGCACGGCAGCGCTTCGCCGATGCCGCTTCGCCTTCGGGCGTGGGCCAAGTAAGGCAGGCAACCTAGAGCTAGGCCGAGGTTATAGTGCCCAGTGTCGGTGTCTTTGACTTTGTAAAGTGCATTCATTTACCATTGCACTATATGTTAAAGGTACGTGTCACATACTGTGTTCATAATTGTTATAATGGGTAAAGTTACATGATGTTTTGCTGAGTAGTTTGTAACTGCTGGGAGAATGAAATGAAGTTTATGAACAGGAGATGGCGAGAGGCCTCAGGCTCAACACTACACGTAACACTACAGGGCACAACATCATTTTATCATGTCCAAATCACATATGTCCTAGACGATATTACGTCCTAAATTTAATATTAAGTTTTTGTGTTATTTTTTGCACTTTTGTCTTAACATAAATCTGCTAATATATTAGCACCAATGCTGGCATTCTGTACCACATTTCAGCATGTTTTGACTGTTACGTAACATGTTTTTGGGACATATCATTCAACATATTTGGGACATAAGTGAGTTGGGACTTGGGACGTCTATAACAAACTGACAAAATCACAAAGAGTCTCAATTATTAGCACCATCCACCAGGTGCAACTACCTTCATTTGAAGCATGGGTTTAGGACATTAGGGTCAGTATGATGAATCCAGATTGGGACATTTAAGTGAGTTAACATGCATGTGTCTACCCAAAAAAATCTGACTGGCACAAATGTTATCCTATGTACATACCCTGGAGTGGATGCTGTTGTAATTTGTTGCCACCACAAAAGTGACACAAATTAGAGCCCTCCAGGTGCAGGGCTTTATGCAGGATACCATGTTTGCCTGTCATATCTTTTTGGTGGATCAGTGTTAACAAATGACATACGAGCATAGCTTTATGCAGAGAATAGTCCACCCGTCATTTGGACAGGTAAAAACCTTTAACAGTTAACATCCATGTGTCAAAGAAAATATGTGTGACTGGCAATAATCTGGTCCTGCATAAAGCCCTGCATACAACTACATGCGAGTTGAGATGTTTTGAAATAAACTACACACACCCATTTCCAAGACAGCACTGACAATATCTATGATTTTGGATGACCACACACACCCATCGACTGGAATTTTGTACCTCAACTACAACAGGTTTTACCTGTCCAAATAACAGGTGGACAGTTTTCTGCATACAACTTCATGCTTAGTTGTGTCCCCGATAGACTAGCAACTGATTCTTTAGTAAGTTTCACCCAGTCAAATACAATTCCTGTCTTAGTAGTGCAAGGACCAAATTTTAGGGCACAAAATCAGTTTGTGACTCTCTGCACAATGCTGTAATGTACACTATAACTGAACAGTCAAAACAGCACAACTGTGTTAAGCAAACATTTTGTTTCTGAATTGTTCCTGTTCAATGAATTAGTAAACAACTGATGTGTGCCACACACTGGATGCATCTCATTAGCAAGGTTTATAACCCCCTAATTGCATGACATCTGATAGTTCTTACCACAAATTATGAGGTTGCACCAAGACCATGACCTAACTGAATAGCACCTATGTCCCATATGTGTGGTAGCATTAATTAATGTGTGCTACTGTGGCAGAGCAATGTCTTGGGAGTTTTATCTGCACAGCTGTGACCTGTCATTAGTTGTCCTGTAGCTGACCTCCATAGCTTCCATCCGTTTCAGCTCTGCTGATTTAGTATGTTCCTCAACCATTGGCCCTGATTTATGCGTTTACCTGTTTCTTATTTATTTACATTATAGAAAGTAGTGATGTTTTGTTTACAAATCTATATTCAGGGGTAGAACTTTGGCATTTATTTTACTATACACTGGGACGGGTAAGGCAAAGGTTTCCTATATAGATTCCGACAAAATGTGAAAACAACCAAAATTTAAGTTATTACACTTTGATTTGAAACTAAAAATAATATATGTTGCAGTTGAATAACAATGCACTTTTATAGAGGTAATACAGAAATAACAAGTCATTAATGAAAAAGCGAAGATGTGATTTGTATTAAATTGAAAAACACCGCCAATTGCACTCATTGACCGGTAGTACCAGTGCTATGACTTTTTTCTATAATCATCCTGAACATTTACGTCACATTACGGTATTATGAAAACTGCTCCACTGGACTGTATTAATGGAAATAAAAAAATCACACTAGTAGAACATTATAGAACCGTTATTCTTACAAATATTGCCCAGACAAGTTCATAACTGGTGGCAACAATGCCTAAGAAATTGTCGTCATTTATCAGTAAATGAAGCTGTGATAGACAGTTGCTCACTGTTTTAATGACTTGTAATTTATTTACATCTCCCACCCTGTGGATGGGTTAGGGTCAGTGACTATAAGCACTTGATTGACTACTGTAGGGTGGGGTGGATGACACCCTGACCTTTACTAGACAACTGGACTAGTTATTATTAGGCAGGTTTACTAGTCAGCCCTTATCTTTACAAGTGTACAGACAAGTCACACATCATGACATTGGTGGACCCCTTTGATGTCAACTATTAAGCCAGTTAACTTTAAATATGTCTGATGACCTGAAATGGACTACAAACACACATGTGACACAATTTACACTCATTTAAGGTATAACTGACAGTATCTATGGTTTTAGAAGACCTTTTTTGCTCCATCTTCATTAATTGTTGTCACTCCACCCATATTTCTACCCGTCCACATCGGTTTTACCCGTCCAAATGACGGGTGGACGGGTCTCTGCATAAAAGTTAAACTATGCCAGTGATTTAAACAAAGCTGTATCTTTGTCACCAGTGAGCCAGTACTAAATGCAAGTGTATTGATCATAGATAATCTGTTTATTATGCAGTTCTGGCAGACCAGCTGCTATGATGGTTACTGGCTTCCTGCCATCCGATCTAGTAACTGACCTCATTTAGATCTGATCGGGTGCAGAACCCAGCTGTTTTATCGAAACACAAATGTGTGTAATTATCACAATATGCACTAGCAGTGACCACACACCATAGATTTCTTTTGTGAGATTAACAGAATAATTATGCAGTTATAATTATGTTGTTTCGTGCTTATTATTAGTCACATTCGGCCCTGTGGCTGCGTCCGCCAGTGGAGTAAAATGACCAGTGGTTGTAGGCATTGTGTGACAAGTTGACAGGTGATAAGAGTGTTGTTGAACAATGTCTCCTTAGAACTGGTTGTAAACAGAACAGTCACTTGTGTGGGCATGAAGCATGCCTATAAATTATGTGTGGCTTTAGGGACAGGGCTTTATAAATTTTTTTCCAGTCCATTTATTTTATAACTGACAATATCTATGATTTTTGAAAACTGTTATCTGTCCAAATTAAGGGTGGTCGGGTCTCTGCATAAAGCTATGTTTAGGGGGTATATATTAGCTAACCTAATGGTTGTGGTGTTGTGGTTTACTTGTCTGGTTAGCTTTTTTTAACTTAACATGTAATTTTTTCAAGGTTTCTATAGAAACTTGCTTCAGTTTATGATAACGCTGTCAACTGTCAATACAATCATGTTGTTATCCATGCCAGAATGATAATATCTGTGTCTCTTGTAAAAAAAACATGACAACGTTTTAGGCTTGGGCCAACAATGCCACAAATAAACTTGATGACCATTGCACAGGATTGATAAGACATTTAAAATCTAGGCTGAACAGTTTGTCATGCTCATAGGACTTATATATAGGGTTAGTTTGAACCAGTCGGGGCAGTCATGTGTTACACAATTCTACCATTCAGCTCTAGGGATGCAATCATGGGTACATCAGTATGTACAGTAGTATTAAGTTTCAGGGTATGTCTTTGAGGTCAGAGGTCATTATGTTCACACCCTGTGTCGACTTGAGATTATTGTAATCGGCACATGGAAAGCTAAGCAATAGTTGAGTTGGTGTTTGATTGTGCTGGACTTACAGCTGATTATTTGTGTTTGACCAGTGTATTGATTATTATAGTACACCTGCTGTTGGCTAACAGTCCGTGTTCTGTCGTGTGTGATATGAGCTTGTTCTGTTTGACTGTCCACAAATAAGGATAAATCAGTAGTAATAATAACATTAATAAAGCTCCATAAATCTAGAAGGAAATTCATTCAGATGTGCTAAAATACATAAAATTAACGAAAAACCCGACTGAAGAGTAGAGCTTCCAAGATGAAACTTGGTACATGCTTCCATGCATATTATAAACATATACGTGGGGGTTGTGGGTAGGTCCATAACAAGAGCTAAAATAAACGATGATGATATTTATTAAAGTATGTGATATAATTGCATCGCAAGGATAAATAAGTTAATCCATGATGTGAAAGAGTTTCTTTCTGTTACTATTTTTTCTACTAGCAACGTCATGAGTATTTTATCATGGACTGTTTGCAAAGTTAAAAGAAACATAAATTATTGAACACTTCTTCATCAACATAATAGCAAAATTATAGCACTTGGACTGTATTTTTCTCGAGAATGTCAGTGTACAAAATAATTGGCACATCATCCATTATTCACGACAGGTTTACAGGTAAGTAAAATAGGGATTCTCCGTAACTTGGCTCAGTTGTACAATTTGAAGGCAGAGCACGTTTGTCAGCAAATTGTTTTAAACATAATTTTAATATTAATTGTGGTCAATTGCATCAAGCGTGAATAACTGAGATAGCGTGAAGGTGGGAGACGGTAGGTGATGGTGGGAGACGGTAGATGATGGTGGGAGACTGTAGGTGATGGTGGGAGACGGTAGGTGATGGTGGGAGACGGTAGGTGATGGTGGGAGACGGTAGGTGATGGTGGGAGACGGGTTCAGGGCACTGATGGAGCATTCGGAGCGATTACAATACAAATGTAATTTAATATGCCCAATATGGGTTCGATTACTATGAAGGAGTATGAGTCACAGAGTGTGATTACTCAGAAAACAAATACATGTACTCAAGTACAATTACTTTAATAAATATCCTAATCCTGTTTCTACCGTAAGTCCGTAAAGGTGACGTTCTTGAAATCCCCAGATGTTAGTGTTATGTCTCTGTGTCACTATCTAGTGAACACATTCTAACTGAATAAGTACTGCTATCCAGGTTTTTATTGTTAATAATCAGACATTGAATTGGTATTGAATGAATCATTTAATGTTGGATTGATTCTCAAGATATTCATATATCATGATATTATTCATGAATTAAAGGTATCAAATTATAGCAAATATCTTATATAACTTTTATATTGAATTTCAGTAATATATCAAGCAGCGTGGCTCTGTAGTGTGAACTATGATTCCTCAGAATGTACCAGTACAATAACTACCCCACCTCAAGTCACTGGTTTTAATGTCCTGTCAGAATTGGGTTTATGATCTTACCCTTATGAATACTCAAGAAACAAATCCTTACCTGTCCTCTCAAGTGTTGTGTGTGTGTGTGTGTGCCTTACAGTTACACTCCACTCAGTTGCTCTGGTTCTTCCCTGTCTAACACGTCAGGAATTGGGAGCCATGTTTATGTCCCCTCCTTGGTTCACATCTTTGCCCGAGCTAGTACGGAGCACCTAATATCTCCTTGGATACACTATAAAATCTGCATTCGAGGCAGATTGTTGATCTTTCATTCCACGATAACAACCATTTTATGAATATTCAATTTGGGCCTTTTCTAGGCGAGAAGTTTTTGTTGCATTCTTGCCGTGGAAGGCTGACAGCTGATGCAGCCTGGGAGGTTTTTTACCTTGGTTTTTACCAGTTGTCTGGAGACTGCGGTAGAGCCGCCCTGTGGGTTCGAGGGTCTAGGGTACACAGCTGCACCCTTGTCTCTCCCATTTAACCCTGACAGCCTCCGGGAGTCTCATGTACAATCGGAATGACTGGTTCCCCTGGATGGGGTAATTCAGGAGGGTATACCCTGGAAGTGACAGGTTCTCCCTTGAATGATAATGTCTAGTGTAATGTGCAAGTCTAGCATTTCAATTGTTTCACATAAAATTGCATTTTCAGTTTACATTTAATTGCTTAATGCATATATGAACACAGCCATTTCAGTTTTAATAAAAATTAAATAAAAACTTTTAAATAGCTTTTTGCATAATGATTTATATCAGATTGTTGAATTTGAATAGTTCTAATTGTTATTTAAATATAATAAGTATATATTAGACAGTGATATTCTAATGGAAGTAATTGCATTTTATTCCTAATTACATTGTCTGCAACATCACCAAACATGGGAAAATGTTGAATGAATGAATGAAAGTATATTTTTAAAACAACGTATTATGGGATCATATACAATACGTAATGGTAAAGACAATACATGCAGTGAAGACCTTGGCCTGATAAGTACATCCCAGTGTGAGACTGCCAGTAGATTGTGCAATAGAACTCAGCCACACAGGTAACGGCGTACCTGTGTTAAGGTCAAACATGCAACCAGCAGATTTTGTCCGGATGTCAGTGTAATTATGATACGTTCTCACAGAAAATGTAATTATGCTTACGATTAACAGGAAGGCGGATTAATTATTTAACCAGTCCATTAGTTATGTGGTCAGGAACAGACTGTGCAGTTATTATTAAGGCAACCTCATCATCTTAGAGTACTCATTGAATATCTAATGTCAATAGACAGATGGTAAGCATCAAATTTGGAGTCTGACACAGTCGACATGATTTAATTATATACTACACAAGGCTATGTTTCAGTTTTGACCAATATTCCCCAGTCGGTTTTATATTTCCCAGTCACAATGCACACTTCCAATGTAGTCCAAAAACTAGTAAATACAGGCTTTATTTGACACTGATTAACCATTTAGGATTAGCAGCTATTCACAGACTACAAAAGCTATGTATGTACAGACATAAATAAACAAGTGCTGTATTGTATGCAAATCCTCTGACGTTGCTTGTCGGTTGTTAAATGACCTAGAAAGAGTGCCAGTGATACCAGGCAGGATCAGCAGCAAGTTGTGACTTGCCACACCACCAGTCTACTGAAGCTAGGTCCGTGCATGGGCAGACCCGTTCACTTACTGGCTACTGGTAATGGTAGTGGTAGTCACATCTACCAGTGTTGTTTTATTACACCAAAGCCCAGGAAACAATTAACCAGCGGCAGGGCTTTATGCAGGACCACATTTGTGCCACTCACACATTTTTGGGGGACACATGGATGTCAACTGTTAAGCCAGTTTAGAAACTTTAAAATGTGTCTGATGACCTGAAATGGTCTACAAACACACATGTGACACCATTTACACTCACTTCTAAGGCATAACTGACATCTATGTTATATCTATGGTTTTGGAACACCTTTTTTCTTCATTTTTACCCGTCCACCACCCATATTTCTACCCGTCCACAACGGTTTTTAAACGTCCAAATGACGGGTGAACGGGTCTCTGCATAAAGCTATGACCAGTGGTAAATCACAGTCTACTCATATAGTGTGTAATTTTTTGGAAAATGTTCTCTTGGCATCCCTATCGTTAACCATGTTTTCCATCGTCTTTTTCTTCTCTTTCATCACTATTGTCTCACTACGTTTCCTAGCAACCATAGCTTTATGCAGAGACCCATCCATCATTTGGAGGGGTAAAACATGTTTTGAATGGGTAAAAATATCACTGGACAGCTGGTAGATGGGTTTTAAATTAAGGAGCAAACATTTTCTTTAAAAGTCTAAAATATAATGTCAGTTGTGGCTAGAAAAGGTGTCACACGTGTGTTTGTAGGTCATTACATGTATCATCTTGACTGGCTTGTGTTGTGTGTATGTCAGTTAGTATGTATGTATCATCAGCAAAATTTGTGACCAACCAAAAATTTAAACCTTCATAAAGACCTGTTATTAAGCCTGCAACTCCTTCTATCTTTTGCTCTTGTTCTCCATTCTCCCACTCATTCCAAGTCCCTTAACACAGTCCTATCGAATTCTCAGTATTCTGGGCATCTGCTTTCTTTGCCAGTTTTTCATCTCCCATTCTTTCCACATGCCTGACCCATTTCAACTTGCTCCTCACCAACCTCTTGCTATAGATCTAGACACCCATTGCATTTCTTGTCTACAGATACCAATAAACAAGTTTCAGTACTTAGCTTTTTGGAGAGACATTAACATGAAGTGCTGTTTCCTCAGTAAAATTCTTAAATTGGCATGGTTGTTCGTGCAGTTGGAATCCACAAATACACAACATATATATTTTGGGATGACACGTATGTCTTACAACGACACTTTACCCACTTAAGCAGGAACAGTCAGTCTCCAGTACCAGCCTTACAGTCTAGTCTGTCTGTCCAATGTGCTGTCTACCCGATTATCCCTAACAAAGCACAAATGTAACAACAAACAGGCAGTGCCCAGTTCCACAAATCACCAAAGACAGCTGGTTTCAGACAGGCCAGATGGTTATTTAAGCCTTCCCTGTGCTGAAATCATAGAACTGGAATTCAGTACACGATTTGTGAATGTTTTTCTGCCATGTACAGAACTTTTGGCCCAGATTGAAAAAGTCCAAAGATTGGTTGCTTTTTTACATTTAATCCAAATTCGTCATTACATTATATTATGAGATTGTTCTTGCTATGAAATATTTTTTTTAAATCTCACTTCACGATTTGTGAATATATTGTTACCAGTGTCATGCAGAACGTTTGGCCGAAGTTGCAAAAGTAAAAAAATCAGTCTGGTTTTCAGCGTGTTTTTTTTACATTTATTCCTGGTTATTCTAAGTTATATTCTATTATGCAGTTGTTGATGTTCGTGCTTTCATATATATTTTAAACCTCACATCTTGATCTTGGTTAGTTGGCTTGGCTAACTAAAGATGTTGTCACCAGCAACAGAGAGGAGCTCTGTCAAGGCTGAATGACTGTTTTGTTTTCTACTCTGACTTCTCCATGTGGTTGTGAGTTGTGACCAGTTACAACAGTAGTTCTTTTCCAAAAATGCAGTTGTTTTGCGAAAGTGGGTTGGAGATGATTACTTTGCAGGGCTCAGTGGCCACGAACCAATGCAGTGAATGAACTCGCCCTATTTACACTGGCCAGACTGCCTGGGGTGTCGCAGACTTCCAGGAACATTACGTTACACATAAAAACGTTCCCCACCTACAGGCGGATGTAACAGCAGCACACTTCTGGCTTCATCTTCAATGACACAAAGGAGTACATTGTGCGAGGTTGCTTGATGCTTCATGTGCATAATCCACATTAGTCCGTAGTCAATTAGAGCGACTGGTTAGCATGCATGCTTCTCAGGTGCAACTGTCTGTAACACAGTAGTTAGAGCTCCGGACAGACTCTCACTGAGGACATTCACTTTATGTAGCTCCAGTTCACTCAGCTGAATGATGAGTAACTTTACATTGCTTCAGTTCACTCAGCTGAATGATGAGTAACTTTACATTGCTCCAGTTCATTCAGCTGAATGATGAGTAACTTTTCATTGATCCAGTTCACTCAGCTGAATGATGAATAACTTTGCATTGATCCAGTTCACTCAGCTAAATGGTGGGTAACTTTACATTGCTCCAGTTCACTCAGCTAAATGGTGGGTAATGTTACATTGCTTCAGTTCACTCATCTGAATGACGAGAAACTTTGCATTGCTCCAGTTCACTCAGCTGAATGATGAGTAACTTTGCATTGCCCCAGTTCACTCAGCCGAATGATGAGTAACATTGCATTGTTCCAGTTCACTCAGCTGAATGATGAGTAACTTTACATTGCTCCAGTTCACTCAACTGAATGATAAGTAATTTTACATTGCTTCAGTTCACTCGACTGTCCAGTTCACTCAACTAAATGATCTTGAGCAACTTTACATTGCTCCAGTTCACTCAGCTGAATGATGAGTAACTTTACATTGCTTCAGTTCACTCAACTGAATGATGAGTAACTTTACATTGTTCCATTTCAATCGATTGAATGATGAGTAACTTTACCTTGATCCAGTTCACTCAGCTGAATGATGAGTATTCTCATGGATTGTCTATGTGCAGTAATCGCAGCATGGCTCTGTAGTTTTGAAGAGTGCAGTGCGTCTCTTGCTTTAGGTTAGTTAAAATAACAGTCAATCTAGATTATGCAGTAGGCCTACCTAAGTGGTTATGTGGAAAGAGTCAGCTGTCACTGTCTCTCAACTCTGATCTTACTCTGCAGATGGGAGGGCGTTCACCCGCCCCTGGTAACTGGTGAAGAGGACTTTGTATCCACAAAGCTGCCTAGTATCTATATATTTCTAGCTGTGGTTAGGGGTTGTTACTTGCTTGGCTTGTTTGCTCACTGGCAACTTAGACCATTGACCATGTTGTCCACCATGCATGTCTGTTTTATTGATGTCTTTACTGTTTTCTCAGTGGTTTATCAAAGTAGTCTTCCAGAATCATAGAATATTGGCTGCTGTGTTTTGAAAGTGGGTGACACACAAAAAAGCCACACATACTTCTGTAGCTGGTTTTAGATCATAATCACACATCTCAACTGAAGTACAGAGTGTTAATACTACCATGGCATGCCATTTGACCATACCAGCTGCAGTGTTTCCCCTGAGTAAAATGATGGGCTGAACAGGTACTGAAGGCATGATGTGACGCCATGTGGAATGTTGTGGGTCCATGGGCATGGTCAAAGTGGTGCATTCTGAAGAGTGTCTTAACCTGTTCCCTGTGAAATAGAGAGGAAACAAAAGTAATTCTACAAGGTAACAGCATATGAAACAGTGAGGTGGCCCACCTCGCTCATCACATAGCAGGGGAAACACTTCCAGTTGAATCCACCTGTCCAGTTGTGTTGATAATTACTTGATATAAAGCACCGGACCTGACGGTTCGGATACATACACACAGATGTTGCAGGTCCTTCATGGTATCAGCTCCCAGTCAATGCGGTAGTTGCTGTGTTTTTTATGTGTGGTGTGGTGGACAATGATGGACAAGTGACGTCTCCCTGATCGTCACAATGTCACTGCTGAACATCAGTGCCAACTGCCAAGGGTCCTGGTTACATAGATGGATGCATTGTGGTCTGGCTAGCAGAAGACATGCATGTAATGATGTAAACATGTGAGACTGGATCTGTTGCTGTCGTGTCAACTGAACAAGGCAGGAGCTGCCTCCCCTGGGTGGCAACTGAACAAGGCAGGAGCTGCCTCCCCTGGGTGGCAACTGAACAAGGCAGGAGCTGCCTCCCCTGGGTGGCAACTGAACAAGGCAGGAGCTGCCTCCCCTGGGTGGCAACTGAACAAGGCAGGAGCTGCCTCCCCTGGGTGGCAACTGAACAAGGCAGGAGCTGCCTCCCCTGGGTGGCACGCACTGTAGTTCAGGGAAACAAGTGGGGGGGGGGACAGGGGCCAGGAACTGTCACCTCACAATGACACTGATCATAGTGTGTGTGACGTCTGGAGGGTGACTGCATGCCGAGGGATCATTCATTGCACAAACAGAGCTAACAGTAAACACTCTCTTCACCTAACACCTTCTCGCCAACAGACACGTTATATTATCCTGTGTGCAGAATCTTAAACCTTGTAAATAGGTTAATAGGATCATCCAACTTGTTGGCCTTAATTTAATTAAACTCAGCTTTAGTTTCAGTTTATCACACACTTCAGTATTGCAATGACAGACATCTTTTTTATCACAACACTATTTGTCGTGGAAAAAAAGCTACATTATTATTATAACAGTTAATCATGTAAATAAGTAAAAATTTGATCCTGTATAAAGCCCTAACGTTTGCGGACACAAGTTTGCACGTGAACCAGATTAGAATGGTTGGGTGACTGTGATCTGTTCACACTGTGGGTGAGGTGTGTACAGTTCTGTGATGATGGATGCATGATGTAATGTGTTGGGCCTTATGGCAGTCGTACACAGACATACAGCTCAGAAGTGGACCAAAGCTTATGACCACAGCACAGACAATGCTACTACCCCCAGTCTTTTTTCTGGTTCTACGGAAGTGCTGATAACAGACACTTTACGTAATGCCTCGTGTTC
The DNA here is from genome assembly GCA_964017155.1 of Oasisia sp. SBJ-2009. Lineage (NCBI taxonomy): Eukaryota > Metazoa > Annelida > Polychaeta > Sabellida > Siboglinidae > Oasisia > Oasisia sp. SBJ-2009. The sequence goes on from OZ024854.1 coordinate 46,213,133, forward strand.
TAAGTTGCCAGCAGCAACTTGTAGTAGTTATCTCCTATCAACTCGTGGGCGGTCCACTTTTTTGGGGTGACCAGTAAGTTTAATTATTATATTGTCATCAAGTTGACATCTTACCCAAGGAGTACCATGTTGTGATTATCCTGTCAGTAATTTTGAAACATGGGTTTTCGCTGTGCGTTCTGATACTATTGTTTGGAATGCTTTTCTTAATCATCTTTTAAATTTGGTGATCTGATACTGCCATATCATTATGGTTAAGTGAAGATTGCATGTGCCATTGTATTATCATAGATGCTGATATTTTTACCTTTGAATGTTATTGTTAGTATTGAGTTACTTACATCAATGTGATCCTTGAATGTCATATAGCTGTTGTAAAAAAACTTACATGCCTACAAGAAACCACCAATATATAGCTTAACCCATTTTGAAGATGGCACGCATTTCTTTTTGTTGGTGCGTAGTAAACCTAAATAGGATGTTGTTGCATCTGTTAGCCTCCTGTGGTAGTTTTACCGAAATTACCACTGGCAAAACCCGTGCAAACACCCATATTTCAGCAGACACTATTTTTGTAGACAATTTATGGATTGTTTTTCTGTGCATTTGGTGCTGAGCCTTGGTCTATCACACCGTAAATATACGCAATCCTTTAAACATTCAGTCATCCGAATCACAGCAACACGGACGTTTTTATGGTCCTCCATAATCACGTGCGATTGAATTACCATTGGTTTTCAATTGTGGTCCGGTCGCAATAAAAACGTCTTATTTAATATGGGTAACTCTGCATTTGTGGGCTCATAAAATATATGGCCGGTTGGGGGTTATAAAAGAACTGTGTTGTGTATAAACTAGACAATATTTGTGTCTGCATGTGTTAAATATTTTAGAAGGATGTGATTTGTTGATGTACTGGTTAATGATGTTTGACAATATAAATGGGCTATTCCAAGAGACAAATATGATCAAAACTGCTAATGTAAATGAAGATGGTTTTTAATTTTTGTCATGATTTTGTTGTAAACTTTGATGTAGCATGTGAAACAACACTTTCATATAATTACTGACCTTGTCGTTGACGAAAGGCTAAGTCTAATAATTAAAGAACGCGTGTTTCCTTAACATGATTACATCTATGAACGAGTACACAAGTAATGGGGCAGGGTCCACAAGGATTACAGTGATTGGTTACCATGCATATGGGGAGGGTTTATTTTCTGTGTAATTTGTTGGAACACTCGATGATCCCAGATGCTGCTGTCAGCGGTGAATGTTACTGAACCAATCATGACGACATAGAAGGAAAGGCCATGCTAAGCTCTCTTGTATATTTTGAGCCAGCGTGGGATTATTGATTTGGTCTACGAGTGAGTTATGTGTCAAACATGGGTTCACTTATTCGATCCACCCAAGCATAAACCTTTCATGTAATGACAACACAATGCAGTGTTCTCCATTACGTTTGTACCACAATGAACTGCGGGAAATTATGCAAGGCACTACTTTCTCGACCACATCAAAATGACGGCAGTTCTTTTATTGTGTATTTATATTTTTATTAGTACTGTCCGTGATGTTAAATATTACTGCCATTATAAAATGTCTATCACAATTTTTTATTATGATTCAAGATTATATTTTTGTAAAAAAAAATACTTTGTGATATTGATTCTAAAATCTTAATTTCATGCTGTGTTTGCTATTGTGTACAGTAATTTGCTACAATCCTTGGGTGACCTTATTTGTAAGGTATCACAGAGGTGACCCTAATGTGAAGTTCAACTGTGGTTAAGGAAGTGCAAACTAAATCAGCGTCTTTTCGTTTTATTAATTTTGTTTAGTCAGTCATTCTCTATTAACTGTAGCCCGGACTCTTGGTAAGAATCCATGAAATGTTATTTTCCTCTAAGACTCGAAAAAAGTCGAAATATGACACTTGATCGAGTCGTGTCTGTGGGTTGAGTGGTTTAATCAGGTTCAGGATTACCTGTGTGGCAGTCTGACTCTACTCCTCTTTCTTTCTCTCTCTGCAGGTTCATGCAATTCTCGCCACCAGATAAAGGAAAGATGAAATGTAGTGAGAAATGTCATAGGATTTGGTTCCAGGCACAGCTCTCAGAACAGACTAAGCAGAGATTACACGAAGCGATATACGTTGCATGTTCCATGCAGACGTGGCACTTATTGTATTTGGCTTTCAAGACAGCATGTATGCTGTTGTACAAGGCAAAGTTTAATATCTGACGGTGCCACGATGTGTGACCAGAAGTATTTGTTCAGGCACTCAGCCAGACCACGCTTAATTTGATCACGCTGCATGCTTGACTTGACACACAGGGTTCTACAGATAACACCGCATTGTAGCGCGGCTACAATTATATCTTGTATTTTACGGTTTATCTTTCGTAGGCCTTTGTTGCAGTTCCTCCAACAAGTACCCTTGATAATGCTAATCAAGCGGGCTCCTGAATGTAATTATGATATCAAAGGTATCGAACCCGAGGGTACGATTGTTTCTAGGCGGTGGTCGTTTATGCCTCGAAACGTTCTGTACTTAGATGAGATTGTTGAAGAATGCCGGTTACTCCCCACTGTAAACTTGACACCAAAACAATGTCATTACCTGCTTGAAATAGAGCTTGGCAGTCACTTGTAGGTAGATCAGTCTGTACCTGTCATAAGCAGAAACAGAAATAACCAGATATGTGCCAGACTGGTACTAAACACAATGGATGCAGATAGATAATGGTTTATCACAGCAGACATCAAAGGGGCTGTGTAGTGTTACACTCTGCCTAGCCCATAATATGGACTGCCAAGGCAAATTGAATAGGGCCACGTTTTATAAACGTTGACCACAATCTGATTAGTTTGAATATTTCAGCTGTTAATAAAAGGTCGATCACATCATTTACATTATCACAATTTTCAATAAATTGATGTGTTGGTCTTTCGTTTACCGTACCAAAACTAACCTAGTCGTTATCATACTTTGGTATACACTACAAGCCTGTACATATACATTATAATACTCACTGTATCATTATCGTAGTTGTGAAATGATGGCCATGTCACAGATTGACTCTGAACATTAGTATGTCTTTAGACTTTTAACAAGGATAAGATATATGCTAAATGTTGACTAAGTGTCAGTGAAGATGTGCTAACCTCATTGCTAGCAAGCCTTCAATGGTACGTTTGTAAGCAATACACAAAACTGAGAATGTAATTGTCTCAAGATTGACCAGTTTATGAAGGATACATCAATGGCGGCCATTTGCACAAATGATGTTGCCAAGGCAGTTGAGAAACTCAAATGGATCAATATAATTTAAATAAATTGATGATTGAAACAACAGTCTAGCCATTGCAAAAATGTAACTGGTCAATGTGAATGTAGTTCTAGGAGCAATATTTTATTCTTTGCCCAAATCCTTGTAATGCAATATGCAAACGTTGCATCTGCCATGTAGTCTTGATGTAACAAACATGTCATGAACACAGGATAAGTGTCAGTGTGTCGTTTGAGACTTGAGGCGCGTGTTGCCTTGGTCAGTAAAGTAAACCTGCCGTAGTAGGCCTGAGGCAGCCTTGATAATCCACCCAGGGTGGTCAAGGTCACTGCCGTTTCCAAATTTGGGACAGTTTTGTTCGTTGCATTCTAACCAGTGTCTTTTGGAAGAGACCAAAAGCTGTTGGGCCGTTGAGCCCAGTGTATAATGACTACATCTTGTGTCAATGCCATTTCAATTGAAGCGGAATACCATCAGCTGTATTGTTTTTATATGTGAATTATAACAGGGTTGCCGGCAGGAATTGGCAGAATAATTCCCCAGATCCGTTCACTGGTCATGGCACGTTCTTGTGAAGACAGTTCTCTTGACATCCTTGCAAGCCAGGGCTGTTTGCCATGTAAACTACCCCTGGCAATCCGAGAAGTGCTTGATTTAGCAGAGTCAAAGTAGTTTATTGACTTCACCAGTTGTGCCACCTCACCCGTGAGAACAGCGCTAATGCCTGTCCCCATTTAAAGACGGATATCAATTGTACACAATTTCCGCCCAATCGCACAAGCAGCCGAATGGTTTTGTGTATTGGTATTTGAATATTTGCTTATTGGTATTCGAATATTTGCTTCTACATCCCAAACAGCATTTAATACATGACAAACAGCGTGTGGCTGAAATCACCCAAAATTATATCACATGACTGGAGACTGGCCACACGCCTCGTGGGCGAATTCACTGGCTGAGGTAAAGAGAGTAATATTTTAGAAATGGATGTGCCGGGGGTAACTGATGTCTGGTACGGATGTAATCAGCCACACCAACCCCTGGCACGGGAGGATGGTTCTTGAGAGATAGTTGAATGTTTCGCAGTGACCACGGTACAGACTGTCGTACAGTTTACTATTCATGTTTATTGTAGATGGTTAATACAATGTTTCGAACCACAATATTTTGACGTTAGCAATCTATCATTGTCCGAAGACGTTTCACTGGCATTCTGACCATGCAGTTTCCTCTTTCCATGGAGGAGGAACTTGTCTCAACCATTGATCACATTGACATATATCTCACATCCTGTTGTTTTCTTCCTCCAGGGGCAGGAGAGTCGGGCAAGAGCACCATAGTGAAACAGATGAAGTAAGTGTTATTACTGTCTACAGCTGGAGAGTTTTATTGTAACATCTGTGTCCAACAGATCTTGTTGTCATGTGAATTACAGCGTGAAGGTCGCATTTAATGTCTGGCCAATAACTTTCCTTACCATTTGGTAACACTAACAGTAATATATTCAGCACATTGATTTGTGAATGTTAGAATAATTTTGCGTGGCACTGGATAAAAAAAACGTGTTTTATCCAACAATGCTTGTGGGACAGTCAGCATTGCACGTAAGAAGTAAACCTGTCAAGAATGCTATTCATGTAGAATTAAAATAAATTGTAATTGCAATGTTATTGCAACATTCAGAAAACATTGATTGACGTAATACCGGTAGATTAACAACTGGACAATTTTTTGGTTAAGCAACACTGATCATGTGTATGTATTTAAAGGAAATGTATGGGCATTGTTAGTATTATTGTGTGATATGTAACTAAAACAAAGTCATGATCAATGTTACTGTGTTGTGTTTAAAAAAGTCAGTGCCACTGTAAATCTGCAATACTGTTGCTGTGTTATTTTAAACAAAGCCATGACCAATGTTACTGTGATATATATTAGACAATGGTAAAGTGATGGTGGCCATAACGGCCACCACCACTTTACCAGGGTTTAATTACTGCATGAATCTGCCATACACATTCAACACAATCTTTGTTATCCAGAATCATCCATGAGAAGGGTTACTCACAAGAAGAGTGTCTACAGTACAAGCCCGTCGTCTACAGTAACACCATCCAGAGCATGATCGCTATCATCAGAGCCATGGGGCAGCTCAAGATTGACTTCGGGGCACGTGAACGAGCAGTAAGTGTCAATGTTTGTTCTCAATAAAACGCTCAGTCCAAACTACAGACCAAGACATAATTTACTCTGACAATAATGCAGTCACGTGTCACCACCCCAGTGGTAACTATGTAAAACTTGACATGTTTTCCAGCATTGATTCAAAATGGCGGCTGACAGAATGTCTGGTGGTATTTTGAGGGTACAAATCTGACTTTTTAGTGTTTTTTTTTAGGATACAAGAACGATTGTTGGGGTCGCACATTATAAGTAGACCTTTTGTTGTCTTTTGATAGACTAAGATAGTGTGTGTAAATTTTTACAATTCAGAAGAAAAAATTAAGTAATCTACACATATTCTGCTCTGTAAGTACACTACCTGCTGTGATCTGCTGACGACAAGACAACAGTCATAACAAATTTGACATTTTTTTCTGTTCTGCTATTTGTCATGGGAACAGTACGATAAAGAGGTGACACTTTCCTTGATCTGACCATTCCGGTGATTACAGAGTTTCAGTCGATCCTTCAATTGCACCCCTTTTTTTTTAATAAATAACTTTGCTGTTCAGCATAATAAGTCATCTATGTTAAAACTGAAATGTCACATAATTACGTCGATCCTGGCTATACAATTCACCACCACGAGTTATTATCTATTGTCTTTACTTTAATAAAATCATTGTATATTGGCATCGTAAATTGTAATAATCCATGTGTTGCGCGTAGAAAGTCGGCTTTGTCGCAACGGCGCAGACATTGCAGCGGGGACGATTGTCGACGCCATAGCTGAAATAGCAGCGCATTTTGTCGAATTTCGTATTTACTGTTGTCTGGGTAATATAGTTGTAATAAGTACGTTTATGATATGAATAAAAACATCACCCCGTGAAAATAAGTTCATAAAGATCGTTAACTAACGTAAACAGCAAGCCAAGCTCGACCGCTACCTTGACACCCCTCACAATAAATATCGACTAGTCCATCCGCTCATCGCGATGCTGACATCTAGGTCAGCCTATGTCGTTGTAAGGGCAAACTGTTCGATTGAGCAACACGCAAATACACGAAATATTCACTATAAATTATCTATAAAATGCAATACGTTACCCATGCGACAATTACTAACAGTTATTTGCCGTGATATTTAGAAATAGCTGGCATACGCATGAAATACAACATTAGCGTCTTACCTAACAACGCGTGTGGTGATCTGCCGAAGTATTGGGACTCGGGAAAAAGTAACATCAACTTTCAATATGTTATATTAATGAAATTACATGTACTGAATAGCAAATTTCACGCCGGATCGAATGGTACCACACACTACGCGATCTGATGCGGAACGGCGACGCTGCTCACGAAATACGTTCGTGACATAAGTGGTCATGTTTACTTGCGTTTTAGCGGACGATTTATTATTAGTTCAGCGTAGTGTGTATCGCCAATCGATAGAGCAATAATTTTTCTTCAAAATAAGCTTTATTCTGTTTGAATTGGTCAAAAATTGACATGGCGCAACGTTTGAGAAGAAAGCCTATTTTACGCTTAAATTGTCACCCTGATGGTAAACATGATGAGGCGCTCGCGCTAGCGTAACAACATAGCATCTTAGCACAGGCGGCGTGTCGCCACAGGCGGATTTTTGTTGAGTAGGGGGTCGTTTTGAAATGCTACTGAACGTGATATATTTGAGGAAAAAGAACGATTTTTTTTGTATAAAAAGAACATAATGACGTTTTTAAGCATATAAATTATATTCTACAAAGGTTAATACTTCTATGTGTAAGTCATGCAGCAATATGGTTAATTTGAGTTAAGAATCCTTGCGCCAGCCTATAGAGAACACAAGCCACACAAGCGTAAGAGAAACATCATAACTGGAATCCACCAAGAAAGACGGGTGTCTAGAGAACTCAGTGCGTAGAGGAACCTTAACGGAGTAAAAGATTGTGCATGACAAATAATAATTGACATTGTAAATGACGAATCATGTCCAGTACTTCCGACGTTATAGTCGTTATACGTTGATGTAAATATTACTTAACAAATGTAATTTAAATATATTAATACCAACTCAGTTTCACTGTTATTGACATTGTTCATAAATGCAGAAGTGCTTGTTTATCAACACTGACGTATAACTGTGTCAGTTATGTGAACCGACATAACTAAGCACGATGGCGTGTTGGTATAGTCTGCCGGCCGGCCGGACATACCTCGACCTCCCATTGATTTAATAACGAGCTGATACCTTGTGTCTGACCGGCCTTTGAGACGGCTGGATTAGCATTCATTTGTGCGTGGGGATAATTAGAAGGTACCTGTAATTACGGACAGGGCGATGAATACCTGTGTTTATTCCCAACGATTTCACATCAGCAGTGGACACGGATGCAAGTTGTTAATTACATGAGTCCACCCAACACTCACAACATGCTCTGGCTTGTATGTCTAGTGTTGTTTGAACGTGTGATTCATGCTGTATTATTAGAACTTGTGGTCAGAAAGCAATACCTGTATTGTTGTTGTGAAGAGTCATGTAAAAAGACATTCTGACACAGGTAGAAGCACTGACAGCTCAAAGATTAAATTACTCTTGAGGTGTTTTTTAATTTACAGGGAACCATTGACTGTAGTGTAGGTTCGGTTTGTTTCCCAATTGTCCAAACGTTGTGTAAACTGACACTGAACACTGTGATGAAAATATGTATCTGTACACGCAGATATACACATTGTGGTTAGTGTGATTTAAGGGTCTTGAAAGTCCTCGTTCAGTCAGTCAGCCTCTTCAGAACCTGACACCAAGTTGACTGTGACATGTTGACACTAAGGTCACTGCCATGTGATATGTGGTGTTCTCAGTGGTTGTTTTATGTCCCCAGTTGCCAATATGAACTTGACAATAAAAGTCCAGATGATTACGGGTGTGACATGCCCATTGTTGAAATGTCTGTTGACATTTGTTTTTTCTCTCCTTATTACCAAAACAAATGTGTTAACAGCACACTGCCTGCCAAACTGAGTATCACATGTCTGAAACAGTTACCGTGTTCACAGTTTATAACCCGTAAAGTAATCGTATCGTAAATAAAACGTTCAATTTGAAAACTAAATTACTGGAGCTTACGGGCACTGATAAATCAGAATTTGGTTCATTCCCATGCTCCTGCCTAAATAATAATTATAACAGATCCAACAGACTTCCTGCTAATAATTATAACAGACGCCGTCCCTTTAAGCTTACATACACTGTCCCTTTAATGTTTACAAACCGACTCCACCAGCAGTCCGGGTAAGTTTAACAGCAGCGGTTTACCACCACATGAACAGTGTCAGGTGCACAGATAGAACACAGAACTGGTAGCATGTATGTTGTGCAGCAGTGTTGGTGTACCACTGTTGGTGTTCATGAGTGTGTTTGTGTCGCAGGACGACGCCCGTCAAGTGTTCACGCTGGCGGGGAACGCGGAGGATGGAGAGATGTCGTATGAACTCGCACAGACGATGAAGCGGCTGTGGAAGGACCCGGGGCTGCAGGAGTGCTTCAGTCGGTCCCGCGAGTACCAGCTCAACGACTCCGCAGAGTAGTAAGTCGCCTCAACCAGCACCTTCGTTGTCCAACTTTTCTTGGTCACCAAGAGCTTTGTCACTGTCCAACTTTTCATGGTCACCAAGTAGGGCTTTATGCAGGACAAAAGTATTGCCAGTCACACATGTTTTGGTGGGCACATGGGTGTTAACTGTTAAGCTAGTTTACAAACTTTCAAATGTGCATGATGACCTGAAATGACCTACAAACACACATGTGACACCATTTGCACCCACTTTACTTTCAAGGCATAACTAACAATACCTATGGATTTGAAGACCTTTTTTTACCCGTTCACCCATATTTCTATCCGTCCATATTCGTTTTTACCCGTGGACGGGTCTCTACATAAAGCTATGTCACCAAGAGATTCATTGACCAAATTTTCTTCGTCACCAAGAGATTCATTGTCCAACTGTTCTTGGTCACCAAGAGCTTCATTGTCCAATTATTCTTAGTCACGAAAAGCTTCATTGTCCAACTGCCCTTTGTCACCAAGGGCTTCATTGTTCAACTGTTCTTGGTCACCAAGAGCTTCATCGTCCAACTTTTCTTGGTCACCAAGAGCTTCGTTGTCCAACTTTTCTTGGTCACCAAGAGCTTCGTTGTCCAACTGTTTTTGGTCACCAAGAGCTTCATTGTCCAACTGTTTTTGGTCACCAAGAGATTCGTTGTCCAACTGTTTTTGGTCACCAAGAGATTCGTTGTCCAACTGTTTTTGGTCACCAAGAGATTCATTGTCCAACTTTTCTTGGTCACTAAGAGCTTCGTTGTCCAACTGTTCTTGGTCACCAAGAGATCCAATGGCCATCTCTAATTTCAACCAGTCTTAATGCCAGTTATAATTGCCCGTAAGTGGGTTTACAACAGCTTTTCTCTTGACACACGCAATGCACAGTGTAATTAATAATTAATTAGGCAACTAATTTTTGTAATGTTATAATCTGGTCTGTTTTTTAAATCAATAAGCTATTTGTAGAATCCATCTAGGAGATGGAGGAGAGGAGGAAAAGTGTAATCCAAAATATGTAGTCAGTGATTTATTACGTGAATTAATTGTTAGAGTCGCTCTTTCCAACCGGCCATGCCTCTGCCGTGCCCAGTGCCACATTGTGAACAATTCAGTGGCTGCTGTTGTTAATCACAAGTGTTTTGTCAAGAAATGGGACTGCTGTTGTCAGTTGGCTCTGGTATTTCAAAGGAATATCGGGAAATTAAAGCATGTTTCATGCACGATATTATCTAATAACACACAAAGGATTTGTTCAGTTTTGCTGCAATAAATACGTCACTGAAGTGCCACTTCCGAAACGGAAGAGCTTACACAGATTGCAGGCTGAGTTGCTATGGTGACACGTTAATGTGACATTTATGTCTGCGTAATATTTTATAATATAAACCAAAGAATAAAGACTATCCTGTCATATCACACGGTTCACATTAGGCTGTCAATTATAGTTATAATATATTTGAGTGTTTATCACTAAACTTATACATATCATGCAGGTTATTTACTTATCAATGAATATTTTGCAAAATGAATATTTTTATGAGCCACAATTTATTATCTATTCTGGTTTACTGGTCAGTACATTCACAAACAGCAGTTGACAATTGTTTGTGGCCAATATTTATTGTAATCATTCACCGAGTTAAGGAAATTATTGATTTGCAACAAATTGCATTCCTCCACTTGCATTGTAAGCATGGCGGTTTTTCACCAAACATTAAACTTGTCAGAAGTAGTCAGATTAAGTGACGAGTGATGCAAAACACATGGATTGGTGACGTATATGCACGCTACACATTCATTACACCATGAGTCTATGACGTGTCGTGTTAGAAAACTAATGTATTGCTTCGCTGTGATCAATATGTATGATTTAAGGCCATCTTAATGGGTTGATCCATGTGCTTCATTGGTAAACACATTCATTCTCTCGTAAAAACGTGATGTTTCATTTGAGACGATAGACTATAGGCAGTGACTGATTGTAATAGTGCTTCCCGCCATCATGTGTTATGGCCGTCACAGGTTTTGTCGTCTTGTCTGTGGGTACACGTCAAAGCCTCAGCATTCGTTGGCCAGTGATGCTATTGCTGACTTCATTAGCCTGGTCAAGTGTGGTCACAGGAAATGGTGATCATCGTGAATGGGTTTTGTGTAATTATTGATGTTGGTTTGGTGTGTTATTCATTTGGTCATCAAAGAAATACCCATAGATCAATTTAATTGCTGCAGTAATTAGGTGCAAAAATGTAACAGCACAAAGTGGAGCCATTTTGTATTGTGAAATCACGTGATAGATGTAATATGAAGTTATAAACATATTTTAACACCATTAACATCAGCAGTGTTTCAGCCAGTTATTTACTAAAAAAATTTGATTTATATGTTTATTCATACCATGCTAAAGCCTCGTGCTGAGTGATATTGTTGATAAGGATTTATACACAGATAACAGTCACTTACTATGCATAAACACAGCATTTATGCAGTCAAGATTGTGGAACAGATAGAGTTTATACATGATTTTATGATAAGAAATGGTCTGCCTTTATCCTTGTAACATTTGGCACGTAATTCCATTAGCCAAATCTGTATTTTATATACATTTGTCAGAATCCACACAGTCGAGTTGATTTGTATGGTAGGTGGATTATTGGGTTCCCTGGGGCAGTTGAGTGTTGGTAGTGCCAGAAACATGCTGTCCAACTTTATGTTTTTGTCAGATTGTGTCAAGTTTTGATTGATGTTGACACGTGACAGAATGACTTCGCCCCGAGCTTGACCCACAGGAGCCAGCGAGCTGTTGGCCACGTCACAAAATCAGGTGGCCCTGTCACGTTACGAAGACAAGCCTTTTGGCGAATAAATGAAATCATTCTGTATTGTCTCATTGACAGCTACCTGAATGCGCTCGATCGCATCTCGCAACCGAACTACATACCGACGGAACAGGACGTACTGCGGACTCGAGTGAAGACCACGGGCATCGTTGAAACACACTTCACATTCAAGGAGCTACACTTCAAGTAGGTCTCAGTGATTCAGCAGATATTTTATGCAACGTTTCTCCTTGGTACATCAAATGTTTTTATTGCCGTAAATGTTGCTCATGCATAAGTGATAAGTAATTTTTTTTAACTCAAAACTTAAATAATTGTTACGTTCATAGCAGAAAAATCACATGGTTAGTTACCGGTGATCGTTTGTTTTTATATTTTCACTTTTTAATATTGCTACACTCTCTTGAAATATCCCTGTTTTACCAGTGACACATTTGAGGTTTAATACCTATTATCTATAATTGAGGGTTTTCTGTTATTTATATATAAATTCCTATATGTATAATCGTTGAGGGTTTCTGTTATTTGTGTATATATTCCTATAGAATATAAATATGAAATGCATAAATATAAGTATTAAATGCATAAATAATATGAATTTAAAATATATCACAAAGATGCTGTCTGAATTAAGAAGTTTTCTAAGGCTTGTACTACTCTATATACCATTTTACTTGTTATTCACCTTATAAAATGTGCGTATGTTGTAAATTTTTAACAGGTGTTTCAAATGTGCTTTGTTTTGTATCAACAGAATGTTTGACGTTGGAGGTCAGAGGTCGGAGCGTAAGAAATGGATTCATTGCTTTGAGGGTGTAACCGCGATCATCTTCATTGTGGCGATGAGTGAATATGACATGACGCTAGCGGAGGACCAGGAAATGGTTAGTGCGGCTTGACCACACGTAAACTGTTTCAGTGATTCTACATTCTAAATTATGTAAAATTAGTTATGTAAAACACGAATTAGAAGTTACTTTACCCCATGTGATCCACTTCATTTGGCGGCAGAATGAGCTGTTTCTGGCACTTCCTGTGGGTCGTTGTAGCAATCAGACGGGTGTTCCTCTCAATAGTGTCTTGCAGGGTAATGTTTTGGGCGACCTGTTTTTGAAGACCGTCTGGTTTCCAAAATAGAACTTCTGGAGCATCTTGCCTGATGAACGATGTAGATGCCATTGTCTCAGATGGAGATAAATTTATATATTTTTTATTTATTGTTTTTATTATGCAAGAAAGTGTAGTTACTAGAACCGTAGTCCATTTGATTTCTTCTTTCATATCTTAGCACAAGATAATCTGATAGTATTTATGCTAAGATTGCTGTAATTATTAGTACATTAATCGTGCATTATCACGGTTACTATAATCACTTTGCATGGTTACTATAATCACTTTGCATGGTTACTATAAGTGTGTTGTTGTTGCTGTAGAACCGGATGATGGAGAGCATGAAGCTGTTTGACTCGATCTGCAACAACAAGTGGTTCACAGACACGTCCATCATCCTCTTCCTCAACAAGAAGGACCTCTTCGAGGACAAGATCCGCAAGTCACCCCTCACGATCTGCTTCCCAGAGTACAGTGGTGTGTATCCTAAGTAAACTGATAAACATTACAATAAAACGTAAGTATATATATATATATATATATATATATATATATTATATATATATATTACATTAAGACAAAATAAATATGCTAAAACATAATAGGAAATAAACCACATTAATAATACTAATAATAATTTAAGGTAAACCAGTGGCATAAGATATATATATATATATATATATATATATTCATTAGTCTGTATAGTTTGTAGTTTAAAAAAAAATAAGTTAAAAGTTAATAAATATAGAGTCCATAAATGCCAGCAGCCGTGCAGATGATATTGAAGTATTGCCTCAAAGGCTTCTCTCAAGCACACCCTGTTTGTGTGTGATCACCACATGTACAGGGAATACAGTACACATCAAAGCTGACTTCCCCTCTCTCTATATATACATGTACACATATTATTGCTCAGCACTGGCCAGACTTCATGCCCAACATGGCCTGAGTAAATGTTGCAAGGCAGATGGCTTAGTTTATAATTTTGTGACTTGGCAAGGCTTGTCTGAACTCTGATATTTGTGGGCTAAAATTCTAGGCCATCACAGCGCATATGCATCTATCTTATATGCAGTAACTTATACCCCTTCCCCAAGAATATAATCACAATTACCCTCGCATTAAGTCTGTAAGTAGAAGGGTTATTTGGGTATGTACACATGTGCTATTATCGTTAACACATTTTAAATGTTAATTTAAATTTTTGGCATGGTCTGTCTTTGAAAAATTGCTGAGTTATCTTTTGTTTGATCTACCCAACTAGTGGAGTAGTTTAGTTACATGGAAGGCATACTGCATAAGAATGTGAACATTCCTCAGGGTCCGTACAGGGCCTTGAAAGTCTTGAAAAGCCTTGAATTTGATTGGACCAAATTCAAGGCCTTGAAATACTTGAATTTTACAAAGTAATCTTGAAAAGTCTTGAATTTAATTGTGTTCAATAAAATATTGTTTTGACTCGATTGTTCTGACGAATAGCAGCCAGAAAAGGAAAAGCTTATGCACAAAAATAACTCGTGCATATTGGGCAATCAGCATTTAATTGTGGTCAACACCATTTTTTTCTTAGTCGAGTAAAATTTGTAATATTAACTTAATTTACTATGCTTAAAAGTACATATGTCGTTAAAACAGTCTTGAATTTTTTTTGAAAGGTCTTGAATAGCCTTGAATTTCATATGTCCTGATGTGTACGGAGACTACGGACCTTGAGTACTTGCCTCGTGCCCTTCTAATTGTGTTTGTGTGTTGTAGGGTCGAACACGTACGAGGAGGCGGCAGCGTACATCCAGATGCAGTTTGAAGACTTGAACAAGCGCAAGGAGACGAAGGAGATCTACACACACTTCACATGCGCCACAGACACAAACAACGTCCAGTTTGTGTTCGATGCAGTCACTGACGTCATCATCAAGAACAACCTCAAGGACTGTGGACTGTTCTAGACTACGTAAGATGTCACCTGTTTATACAGTACTCATGCTGAACATAAACATCACCGTAGACGCTTCAACGCGTGATAATTTTATATAGTTAAAATTATAGTTATTCCTACTTCAATGAAACGTAGTTTCTTAAATGTAATTTGTCAGTTAATTGATCTGACTATATATATCACACACCTGTGTGTCACCTGTGTACAGAATGTATTGATGTCAAGCAATCATGTGACCACATCCCTTGGCTTGCTGTCAGGATCAACCAGACAAATATTTATTATTGTCATGTGATTTATTGTAATACATTAAAATGACAAATACCACACACAGTAGTTTATCCGCACCTGTGTGAAGGAGGTATTGGTTTTAAACAGTCACGTGAAACCAATATAGTCAGTGATGATGCAGTTGTTAAGTGTGCTGTCAAACTACTGCGTTTCTGCCATTGTTACTAAATTGATCTTAGTGGCGGTAAAACATAATTGACTCACTGACACCAACCAAGTGAATAATGACTCCAAGTAGACAAAACATTATGTGAAATGGCAATTCTCACCCGACTGACACATCCAAATGTCATGCACTTGTGGGGCAAATGATATCATGATGGTTAGGTGTGATAACTCATAATACTCCTAGCTTTCCTTCTATGTGCAGTCAGAACATGGAATTAACTTACCATTAGCCTAAAATCATATGCGACTAAAGAATTTGACGGCAGATACCTAAATCATTGGCAGTGCTTCTTTGTAATTATGACATGTCATAATAAAAAAAATTGTATAATGAGTCTTGTTTATTGTTCGTCGAGTTCAAACGGATGGAGACAATGTAGTAGTTTATTACAAGATGGCGTGAGAAGACTAATTCACAATGACAGTCTCTGTGTGTCGGCCTAACGTTCACTCATTTGTTTTGTCTCGCAGGAATCATCACCAAAACGATGTCTGATCAAACCAGAAGGTGGCAGCACGACTCATGGTGCATCATGACATGGAGGTCGGCTGGCCGAGACTTACCACTGGTCAATATCGAGCTGGTGTTGACCGAGCCAGTGTGACCGTGTCACGTCACCTTGTCAACCGCCTGGACCACCAAACAGATGAACAAGTTGTATATTTTTATAAACTTTCATGTACTGCGAGTGTATCAGTCCAGTTTCGACGATTCCACATGCATATCTGCCGTCACACAATTTGCTGATAAATTGCTATTTTCGTAATCTATATTCCCCGCTATCGAATGTGCCTACGTGCGGTCAAGATGTTGGGTTTGAGTGGTCAGGAACATGGTGGAAAGTGTCGGACCCACAACATTTCAGTAGACACAGAGGTGACATACAGCCACACAATAATTAATTCCGTGTTTCTCATCAGTGCAAGCATTTAAAAATATGTGCAGCAGAACTTTGTTTTTTAAATAGACATTATTGCTGTAGAAATCAATGGAGGCACTAAGTGAAAACTTGATTTGTAACCAGGCCAAATTAATGTTTACTGTTTGTAAGAAATTGAAGCTGTTGGTGACTGGTACTTGCCAATATCTCTGTCAGCCCACTAAACGGTATCCGTCCTGTACTTATTGAATTCTGGTGAGAAATAAGGAATTATCTGTGGTGACCATATGCCTCAAAACATTGTGTCATCTCTTGAATCAGCTGCATGTATTTACCCATTGTTCGTCTGTCTTGAAGTTGCTTAGAGGACAGACAACCATGCCTCGAAGTGTCGTCAAGCTGCTGTTTCATATCTAGATAGTTGGCTTACATATTGAGATCATCATCATCCACACACATACCAAATACCAACACAGATTCAACACATGTGTCAACACACCCTCACTCACACACCAACATACTGTGATTAGTCAGGAGGTAGATATTTTGGATTGAATTACTCGTCATGCATTGTTCATGCATTTGCAGCCATGCTACAGTTTACTGTATATTCTGCTATTATGTATACGTGTTCCATCATATGACGCTAACACGTCTAGTGACCAATTTAGATGGTAGACTCGGAGGATGGACACATTCCAGTGTTCAGTATTTAAAAATGTATTATGTAGGCATCGACGTCGCTCCCCGACTTGAAGACGTGTGCATAATCACATGTAATTCAACGGGTGTCAGACTTTATATAGTAAATTATTTTGTAATACGGTTTGCAAAAGGGGAAGCTTGAAGCCGAGTTGCGTATGCATTGACTAATGCTTCAGCGTTTTTAACAGTTGACGTAAACTATGCTAGATGAGATATTGTGTGTTGATTTGAGGAAAGACTTGTAATATATACTGTGACATTTTGTCTTATGTGATATGCTCCGTGTCTGTTCTGTTTCGCCTGTGAGTTTGGAGTGGTCGTCAGTCATATTCTGCAGTTGCTTGATGTAAGAGTTATTTTATTGATGACAACAAAATTATTTTGTTCGCTATTGGTATATTAATATAACTCTTCGTAGAGACAAGACATCAATATTTTTAATGGTATGTAGACATATTTCCATAGGTCGATTGAATGACCAACTGGTTAATATTCGTAACATCTGATTTGATTTAAAATCATATTGAAACATTTACTGTTCTGATCCTTCACGTATTTTCGAAAATACACTATTTTCAATCACCTGTCAATTTTTATATTGGAAAGTAAAATAGTAAACGTTACTGGATTATTTATTGATCAGTAGAATTATTTTTTTAATAAATTTTAGATGGTGAATATACAAAAGCAGCAAAAATTAAAATACAAAGTTTAATATGCTAATTTAGATGCACTCTCGGATTGGATAAAGCATTTGTCATTATCCAGAGATCGTAACTAGCATAAGTAAAGTAACGATCGTCATTGTCCATACTGTCTTTGATGTGTCATGACTTCTTACAATCGCTCTATGTATATTAAATGTATATATGTGTCGTGTATTATATTCACAAGAGATGCAGATTATTGGTAGACTTTTTACACATCGTTCATATATTTGTGGAATACAGGACAATATTTTCAAAGTAATCGTGCGTAACAAAGCAAGAAGTCTTGTTTCACTGTCGCTAATCGTCGGCTTCATATTATTGACACAGGATGATATTTCTGCAGACCAGACACTTTTGTCATTGATCGTGTCCCGTTTTCTATTTTAATAGGTCACTGTCCTTATAAATGTCACATAATGCTAGAAATTATGCATGAATGTTATGCGTGAATGACGTTTCTCTTCGATTTTCTATTTGTGTAGCTTGCAGCTTTGCGTCATTTTTGTTTGTGATGAATTCATTGTTTTAAATGTACCACTTTGCCTGAATACACTGACTAAATGTTATGTTGTCAACACAGCAACAGTAATTGACGTGCCTTCTCGTGAATTCAGGACATTTTAGCCACCATAAAACACGCATGCCTGTGTTTGGTGTCAAATACAACATGTGAGGAAGTTTTATAGTGGCACATTAGGAACTATTTCCATTATGCAGTGCAGTGCAGTGCAGTGCAGTGCAGTGCAGTTACTCTAAAAGTGTCATCCCAATGGTTGCATGTCTCCGTAAAAATTAATATTATTATTTTGAAGGCATATGTTGTGTGCTCATTGTCACAACTTGTCAAGACCTTCCCAGTTTTACTTTAACAGTGCTGGGTTATTGCTGTGGTGTGCACAATTTATGTTGAACCTGTGCCCTTTATATCCAATGTCAAGGTCACGACAAGCTTGTGTTCCTTGGTGCAGTTTTTACTGCTATGATCAATTGTCTGTGTTTATTAGCGATTCTTTTTCATTTCTGCAACATTATCAGTGGACAATGGTTGGTAGTGATCAAATTGTTTGAAAAGCAGATTAAAAAAATGATGCTTATGAATGTAATGTCATGGTGCCACATTCGATGTATGTAGTTCTGTTGCGAGCCGTTATGTGGCAGCACGTGGCACTGTGATCACGATAATGCTAGACAGTGCATATATGTAACTTGGCACAAATCGGGTCAGTTCAGATATCTATATTTTGTTATATAGAAATCTCATGCCAAATCAAGGTTGTGTATATTCAATATTGTATATGTAGCGTCAAGATAAATGTTCTCAAAACATATGGTGTTCTTTTCTTTAATCATTCTCATCAAAATTCAACAGAAAACATGTATAATAATTTATATATATATTATATGTATATGTAATATTTAGCAAATATTGATCGATCAACAAATGAAATGGATCATTATTAGACATTTTCAACAATAACAGTGACTTATCCTATCCTTATGTCATTTTACAATAGGTGTTGACATTTACCTATTATAGAAAGCATATGAAAGGTGAATCAAGACTTGCATAGTGATTATAAAATGTCACAGATTGCAAATAATATTTGCAAACATGCTTTGTAATAATATGTGTCATAGCACAACACGGTTAACATATCAACAAATGATTTTAAATCTGGAGAATTATTCACACTTGAAATGTCTACAAATTCAAAGGACGGGTGAAGATATGAAAAATAGTGTACGGTCTACATAATTATAATGTTAACTGAACATTGTGATCAATCCTCCATCAACCATTTGTTGCCCAAATGTAGAGACAAAAGGTTACACAAGACAAAATTGCAAATGTAAATCCATTGGACCATCCCCAGAATATAGGATGGTGGCGAACACTATAGTGTGTCGGAGCCACTCATACACAGAGTTCGTAGCAAGTGAGAGGGAGCAAGGCGTTTCAAGCGCCTTGCACCGATCTGTCATAACACCACCAGGCTGGAGACGGTCAGCAGGATGAGCACCATCTGGTGAGAGACGAGTGAAGCAATCGGTGTAGCATTCGTTGGCCCGTCCACAATCTGAGAAAAGAGGAGCAACATGACGGCAGAATTCCACAGATTCACAAACTAAGTTTCTAAAATGTAAAAAGGGCTTCAACTGTATAGATATATTCTTATGTTTTGACATTTGAACATTATTTTAACCCTTTAGTCCTCTAATCTGCACGTACACTGACATGCCAAGTCAGTCGAACCCAGTACGCCAAGCTGTGATTTGGTGGCACCATCTAGTGAGGAGTAGTGATAACACCAGAAACTATTTGAACCCCATGTTATGAGTAAAATAAGTGGAAAAATGGGTATATTCAAAAACGAGCTCAGGCCTAAAGCGTTAATAGTGCTTAACATACACCCTGAATATACACATGTACTTATCACTGCCCAAATGAACGGAAAGCTTTACGTACATAGGGGGAGGATCCTGTCCCTGCAAGGCCCCAGGTGGAGACACTGTACTCGCTCATTTCTAGCTGGGTCGCTGCAAAAATGTTGACCCGATATGTGAGTATAATTGTTTACATATTTCTCGGTTAACCACCCTCTGTTTCATTCAGCCCAATTGCAAAATAGGTTCAACAAGGTTTCATTTACCGTGCATGAACTCCGTTAATGTCGCTGATTTACAAACATGAACACGTCGTCACAATTTTACCACTATGTTGTTAATTCAGTGATTCTGTTAATTCATACGTCTCGGTGATGTTGCTATGTGCTTGTCAGAACTATGAATAATTGGTGTCCCGTCACAAAATCTCCCATTGAGTTGAAGTACTTGGTTGCCAGAAACATTTACATCACAGTTAAAAACTAACAAAACAAGACACTAACAACAGAGAGAAATTATTCATTCCATAATTCTATGGATTCAGCCATTATTCTTATTTATGTACAGCCACTAAACACTGCTAAATGTTTAGTCACTTGGAATAAACTTCACAAAATCTCAGATGATCCAGGCAGCCACGAGGAATGTGGAGATAATGCAATACATGTATTTGTTAACAATATTTTAAAAATATTAATACCGTTGTCGCGCTTACACTTTTCCGGTCGTTATAAACGTTCCAATTGACATTTCTGCGCATGCGCGATAAATGTAAAATCATCAATGTGCAGTGAAATGACAGAGCATTTTTTGTATAAATGCCACAGGCTGTTTGTTAAAGGACAAAAAAGTTAACTGTTTCGTGGCATACACCTACTAGAGTTAATATAAAGTAACAATTTCCACATATACTCAATTTTTTAACGCCAGCGGTTTACCAGAAAAATATTTTGTAATACCCAACCATCCAAATACTATGCGCTACCCCATCTTAGACGAAGAATGACGTCCAGACGGTGATCGAGGCGCTCTCCACGCAGATTCACTGCATGGGGTTTGGCTGTTGTCATGAAATGGCTGCAACTCGGCAACGCGCGTAACATGCTGATGACGGTAAATATAAAGTTGTCTATTATTGTTATCGCTGAAATCATCCCATCAACTGATGATACATGTCTACTTCAAAGCATTTCTCCTCAAAATGGACCGAGCAAAGTGAACTGTACTTGGACTGGAGGGATTCCAAACAGTACGCCAGCAAATCACCAACGTGAATCCATTGCTTCAATACTACCGGTTGTTTCAACTATTATTGCAACCATATGCCGAACACGAAGGCATAATTACTAAAGTTTACCATAGATTTAACCACAGATTTAGATATACGTCTATAAGCAGCTGCTAGATGTCACGCCAACTGAACGAACTGTAGAAGACTCGAAGTTGTTGACCCTTAACAACGTCGCAGGAAACTGGCCGGCTTCAGCAGAGATATAGAATGCCACGCGCTGAATGGCCAAGCCAAGTTAACCCTTCACCTATGGCGGCGTCTAGACCATCGTGGATTTCGTTAGAATTTTAGACTTTAAAGTCACATTCTGAGTAAACCGCTGATGTTAAAAAATTGAGTATATGTGGAAATTGTTACTTTGTATAAACTCTATTAGGTGTATGACTCGAAACCGTAGCCTTTTTTTGTCCTTTAACTCCAATGTGATGATTACTGTGAAGAATTGCTTAAAATATCGTTCAATACATTAAAATATGACGCTTGTTTAAATCACTCACGGATTATGGCGCACTACAATCACGTGATTTGTGCTTGCTATCAAACCATGCCTCAAAACTTGTTTGCCTTGCGTTAATTTGCAACAAATACCTTTGCTGAGAAGTTATATATAACCTAACGAATAACCCATAGTATTTATACCATAATTGCATTGTCCTTTCGCTGTACATTGATGATTTTACATTTATTGCGCATGCGCAGAAACATCAATCAGAACGTTTATAACACCGGAAAAATGTAAGCGCTACACCATAGTGACCGTACCAAAATATTAATACCGTACCAAACTCACTCTTGAAAAATGTAATTACTGAATGAATGTTTTTGAAAATGCTGAGCGAAGTCTTTCCATTTAATCTTTTGAATAATGTGAGGTTTTGCTCTGTGAGCAGGGAATTGTTTTTAGGAAACAAACTAACCAGGAATGAGAGCACTGGAGAGACGTCATTTTTACGCAGCAGTGGGTCTATGATGGCGCGGTAGTCCTCGAGGGAGAGAGAGTCTGCATTCTGGCTGAGCTCCACTCCATTGACGAAGTGCCACGGCGTCCCTGCGACACCACCTGGCAACGGAAGAAACAATATGTCAACTGGACTGGCTGAAAAGAAGGGAATATATATTTTAAATAAGAAATGGTGTTTTAATGGCATGTCTATAAGTAAAATCACACCCCAACTCATCACATAAATCCTGTGTGTTTTCTACCATTTTACAAATATTCCTGTCACTTATGAATAATGTCCAGGAACAGGGAGTCGTTGGCCTTTTTGCTAGTACATTATATATAATTTATAATACAGTCACTATACTACTGCGGCAACTGCGTAGTACCATAACAGATACAAAAGACCTTTTCCACAGCTAACCCACCATCAAGCATTGATATCGTAAATCACGCTATGAAAATGGATGTAACACATGTTTCTCATTTGTGACCCGCCACGCCAAAATGAGATGCTTCTCGCTGGAGCTTATAACGATATACAAGCCAAAACATTATGACTCATTTCTTTTCAAAAATTACTTTCCAGTGGCAATCGTTCCCAAATAGTATCATCTAACATATGCAAGTTGCTTAAATGTCATGACTAATGTTTAAATGTTTTTATCTGGGTGTGTTTTGACACCTATCAAACGTTGTTTAATGAGTGTGATTGTTTTAGACACGAAAAATTACCCACTTTCTCTTCAAGAATAATCCAAGTAAATTGTCTCTGATGGCGCTATGTTTGATACCCCCGGAAAGCTGGATTTATACTATAAACACTGACAGCATTTTCATTAGACTTTCCATAAATTTACATGTTAATGGAGGTTTCGTAAAGGCTAAGCGTCACCTCGTAACCAAAAATCAGCTCTCTGATTGGCCAGCTGTCATTTACGCACGTCAGACCAACTTCCGGTCTTTTTTACGCGCATTTTCCCTTGACAATTCACTGTTATAACGAACGATTTCAGTATTATTATATGAATTTATGCAAGGAGAACATTGTCTTTTATCTTCTAAATGAAACTGCTCACTGTGGCCTCAGCGATACGAGTCTTAGAATAAGATATGTAGCAATCGACTATTTCATTCATGACTGTGACGGGGTATTTTTGACAGTTTAGTTTTACCGACTAGCATTACACTAAAATCTGGCAGTGGTAACTAATTTCTCTCACCACTAAAAATACAGTACGTAAGGCAATCTAATATAAATATTTTTTTAATAATAATGTAATGAGTGTGTAATGTATTGACTGGTTTGTTTGCCTTATGAAAATGCACTGCGTAAAACTTTCAAATACGCCAACTGCTATTACATCCTATGTTTGCATCTGACCTGTCACTCTCGTCTCAGACTCGATGTGATGATCATGCCTGCCTATAAAGTGTTGTATTGGTGCTGATCATACTAAATTTTAAATATGGGTTTTAGGCTTCAAGCATAGATATACAATATCATAATTATTGTGTATTTAAACTGGTCCATCTGGAACAAAACGTGTCTGCAAGAAGTGAAATCTTCACAAATAAAGGAGTGAAAACTTTAAAGCCGTTTTTCTCAGATTAGTACATTTGGCATATTCGACCTTCAAATAGGCGTATCTCTGGAAATAATGTGACTATAAATAAAATTGAGGTATCATTATTTCCGTCTGAATCTGCTCTATCCAAATATCCAATAAAAGCCCTACCATTATTTTTGAGAAGCGCCTCATTTTGGCGTGGCGGGTCACATTTATTTTAGTACATAATACACACCTCGACTGACTTGTGTGCAAGTGAGCTAACAAACATCTGTGGACCATAACATATTTGACTTGACAAAATGTTTATCTTGCATAAAGTGCATATATTCTTGCAACACAGATGCGAAGACGACGTGTACATCTGAATGTCTTGGATTTGTGGAATAATGGGGTGGTTATTTCTGCACTGAGGAATAAATGCACATTTACAACTTGAGGCACTTATTCCACATCCTGAACTATAATATGCATAGCCAGATGTATTCCATTTCCCAACATAAAAACGAATCTTACACAGTCTGGAAATCTAAATAAATTAAAAACATGTCACTGGCGACTCTGGGTTCAACCGCAATTCACACGCAATTGTTCAAGTCACACGAAAAAAATCTATGAAATATTAAAAAAATCAATAACTGCGTCTGTGGCGAGACTAAAAATATGTGTCCCAGTGGATGCCCGTGAATAAACTCTGAGGAATTGTACATACGTCGTGCGCCATACTTCCACGCTGTTATAGTGGTCCCATAATAACGGTCATGGTTCCTTAGAATCTGTTCTTTATCCATTCCCGTCAATGCCGACATTCTTGCTGCGAGGTGTCTGTGTACATAAGGTCACAAATTATGTGTCAGCAATAAATCATATTGATAAATCATATCAATGATATTATATATATATATATATGTATATATATATATATGTATATATATATATATATATACATATATCTAATAATTTATAATTATATAACAAACATCAATACAGACTGATCATATACAGGCAGGGCATTACAATACTACACAGTTGGTGTTTATAGCCAGACAATTATGTAAAGCACCCTGCAGCTGTTGCAATTCATAATTTTAACTGCAAACATATTATGTAGTAGTAAGCTGAAATATCAATAATTTCCCAGAATTTATAGACATGAACTATATGCCATATACTGGACAAGTATTTGTCAACAGCCAGATTCAGATGTATCAATCGTTAGTGTTAAGTCACACAGGTTTATTCCGCACTTAAGCCAAAAATAGTCATGCATACTTTATAACATCACCTTTCCTTTGCCCAAGACAAACTGTCTAAAGCTAATGCAATACAGTGTATGTGCATTTACAGTTTGCAAACTCATTGATCAATTAAAAACAATATACTGAATCAATCAAAAATTACCAGTTTCTCTACAATTGTTCAGTAATGGGACTTATGGATTGCTGAGTACTGCCAGTCTTACATGTAATAAATAAAAAATAAACTTATATAGCGCCAAATCTAGCTTAAAAACTATTCAGGGCGCTTTACATGTACATGATAACATGTTCTTAAAACGAATTACCCAAATGTATAACTAAAACAAAATTAACTGTATATTATATAAAAGTGCATAAAGACAGACTAATAAAAACATTATAAATAAATAAATAAATAAATATAGAAAGGCTAAAAAAAAAATACACAAGGTCATTTAGGCAGAAGTAATGTTCTCTTCGACGCATTGTCTCTTCATTTAATAATTTATGCATCAGCCAAAGTATTGGTTAAAATAGAGCGTCTTTAAGGCATTCTTAAAAGAGTTCTCATTGCACAGTTCTCTTATTGAGAACGGTAGTCTGTTCCACAGGTCCGGAGCAGCTGCGGGGAAACTCGCATCTCCAGCTTTGCAATTTATTTTAGGTCTTTTAAGCTGTTTGGTTCCCTCTGAGCGAAGTGCTCTGGTTGGCGTGTAGATGCAAATAAGGTCACGCAAGTACACTGGTCCACGACAGTTGACCGCTCTGTGGACGAGTAACATTACTTTGAAACAGACACGTTCCCGGACCGGAAGCCAATGGAGTTCCTTCAGCACAGGCGTGATGTTGGAGTATTTTGGTACGCGCATGATCAGTCTAGCGGCAGTATTTTGAAGACGCTGTAGTCTGGCAAAGTTCTTGTCAACTGTGCCATATAGAAGAGAATTACAATAGTCAAGCCTTGATGTCACGAGTGCGTTGACCACCCTCTCCCTCGTCTGTCTTGGCAAGAACTTGTTAATTTGACCGATGTGATGGATGTGGAAATAGCAGCATCGAACAATTTCTGATGTGTTGGCAGACATGTTCATGTGATTGTCCAAGTACACACCAAGGTTTTTCACTTTATCAACGGCTTGGATGAGTGCACCACCAACACTGATGCTAAGTTCCTTAATTAATTTCTTTGCGGATACAGGCACAATCGGAAGGAACTCAGTTTTCTGATCATTTACTTTGAGATAATTTGAGGTGAGCCACTCTCGAATGTCCATTATGCAGTCTTGAAGACGTCGTATAGCTTCGGATAGTGATGTAGGATTGAGATCAAACGTATGCATCAATTGCAGGTCGTCAGCGTAGTGGTGAAACTTGACGCCGTGTCTTCTGATGACATCGCCGACTGGTTGGACATACAATGAGAACAGTGCTGGGCCCAGCACGGATCCCTGCGGCACTCCTGTGGTACACGTGTAGTTTTCTGATGTAGCCTGACCAATCACAACCCTCTGTTTGCGGTCCTGCAGATAGGATGCAACCCACCGTAGGGCGTAACCCTGAATACCATAACGCTTGCTGAGCCGATTGAGTAGTATGGTGTGGTCAATTGTGTCGAAAGCTGAACTCAGGTCAAGTAGGACAAGCAGAGTACCTTTCTTGCGATCCAAGGCCGCCCGGATATCGCTGCAGACTCTCAACAAGGCGGTTTCTGTTGAATGTAGTCTTCGATATGCAGACTGGAATGGTTCGTTCAGGTTTTGTGAATCAAGATGATCAGACAATCGCAGAGCAACGACCTTTTCAATAACCTTGGATAGATGAGAGAGAGTGCTAACGGGTCGATAGTTACGTAGAATATCACGGTCTAAAGACGGCTTCTTTAATAATGGGTGAACACAGGCCATCTTTAGAGCAGATGGCATTGTCCCTTCCTCCAATGACTTATTAGTAATAGCGGCGATGACCGGTGTCAGATAGAATATTGACCCGCGTAGAAAAGTGACCCGGGGGTCAAAATACTATAATAGAAAATTGACCCGCCCTATGGAAAAGGGACCCGCCCCTTGTTTCTTCATGGATTTATTTTTTTTGGATGTATTTGAGTATTAATTACATTGAAGGTAATGTTTTGTTTATATTTATACAACATTGCACTTTGATACATTAATAATATTATTGTTATGCCATAATACTTTTTTCCAGTGAAAGATCTCCTTTTCAAACTGGCAATGCTCAGTTGGCATATTTTTTTGACACTTGCACCAACAACACCAGTGTTTTATTTTGTGTCCAATTTCATGGAAAATATTTTGCTTGGGCCACATTCTGCTAACTGCCTTAGGCAAATGAGGTGGGGGGGGGGGTCATATTTCTATGGTATAGTATATTGACCCGGAGCTCATAATAGTCAATGTTATAAAAAATATTTGGCAATTTATAAGGTTATGTGATGGTGTATGATTCATACAAGCATCATAATAAATATCCATTTGATAATTACCGAATAAATGTTTTGCAGTGGGGGGGTCATATTTCTATGGTATAGTATATTGACCCGGGTCAATATACTATACCATAGAAATGTGACCCCCCCCACCCAAAAAAAACTGGTTGGTATTACCAAGTAGACATTTCTCTGTGAAGTTTGTATAATAAATCTACAAGCCCGTAAACATCCAAATAGGCAAATTTTTATAGTTTTCTATGTATAACAAGCCACGGGTCAATATACTATACCATAGAAATGTGACCCCCCACCCCCCAAAAAAAACTGGTTGCTATTACCAAGTAGACATTTCTCTGTGAAGTTTGTATAATAAATCTACATTTAATATTATGATTAAAACCATTATTTAAAATATATATCCATAAAATATGGGGCGGGTCATTTTTCTATAGGGCGGGTCATTTTTCTATAACTGAAAATCTATGGAAAAGTGACCCGCGGGTCATTATTCTATATAGAATAGTGACCCGCGGGTCACTTTACCCCCGGGTCAATATTCTATATGACACCGGCACCAATGATGACAGGCACTGCTGAATCTGTTTGCGTGGCAGCGGATCAAGTTCACAGGTCTTAGTTAGACCTAACACAAACTTTTCTATTTCTACATCAGATGTGGGGTCGAACGAAACGAGTGGTTCTGTGAAGCATGTTTTCTCTACCAGTGGTGGGTTTAAGGAGCGCGGCACTTCTAGCTCTGCCCGAATCATTCGCACTTTCTCACTGAAGTGTTGTGCAAACTTGCTACAACCATCTACATGTGTGCTGCATTCAGGATTGGTAAGACAGTATCAACATATTTTCCTGATTTGTTCAGGTGACAGGTTCTGTGAGTGTTCTCAATACCCCTTTTCCTTCCCACCCAAACAGTAACTACCATTTGACAGATGGTAAACAATGGAGCAATTCCAAAATCTAAAATCATCACTGGTAAGGAATGGGTTGAATACTTGTGCTTGACACTGCTTGTGCATACAAATATATATTTTCATGTATTAGAATTGCATTTTGAAATGAAAAGGTCTTGTTCAATAGTAGTTGCAAACTCATCAAATACATTTCAATTAGTAACCTGGAATACAAAATAATACTTCTCCACTGGTTTACCTGTGTGACATCAGACACAACATTAAGTGCTGATCTGATAACATACAGGTAATATGTTTTCAACAAATAGTACTAATGCAGCTCTTGAATAATAATGTACTACTACTATAGTTGTTCTACCCAGCCAAAACCTGCTTGACCTATTAGCATCATACCAGGAACTGTACTTGATAGTTGATAAGCTTACGATTTGGCTGTTGATAAGTGGTGGATAATCGGCGGATATGTGTACGAGCAGCCTTCACGCATTAATTGCAGTACAGGTGTATATAGTAGCTACTTCCCAGAGAAGTTGAGATAGTGTCTGATTGAACAGGTCTGTCAGGGAAGTAGAGTGTAAAGCGCTTTGGCCATTCCTGAGGATTGGGTACTGCCCTATATAAGAACCTACCTTTAAGTACTTATACTTCATGTAACGTAGTTGTACTTTGAACTGTACTTAATAAAATGGCCTTTGGGTGCTGGTATTTAACTGAGTCTGACTCACCTCAATAAACTGGGTATTAATTTAATAATTATTTTGGACAATCAATGGACATGAGCCAAAACAACTGTCTAATTCATGTTCCATCAATTGTATGACTTTTGGCAAATTGTATTCTATCTTTCAACGTCCAGTATATTTTCTGGACAAACTATCCAAAGCTAATCAAATCTGTGGATATCTTGCTTAATACTTTTTATAGTGCTTATTTTTAACAACATTTAGTTTTGCTATGCCAAATGGTGCTGACGTACCTTAGCACAGCATTGGGTGTGTTGTCCATGGTACTACCCGTTGAATAGCCTCCCATATTACGAAAGATTTGCTCCATGTAGGTGTAAGTCTTATCCGGTTTCTCATGCGCTACTTGGAAGAGAGTCTAAATATAAACGGATAAACATTTTATTGTATGCTTTAAAAAAACTTATTACATTTCACTGTGTGGTTTCATCAGCAGCTGAATGCTTAAATGTAATGTCTAAAAGTTCTCATTAGTTACAATGTTAATGTTAAATAAGTAGGTCAATAATAAAGATGAGTAGGGGTTTTGTAATGTTTAAAATTTATAATGAGTTGTTCAACCACTTATTTTGCATTCAGTCTATATATGGCAGCGGCAGATACTATAATTATGAAAATGTTATGAACATTGCTTATCTGTGGATAAGTAACTAGATAAAACATGTCTTTCTGAAATAGAAGTTTTATAACTTTATACAAATATAATAAATGGTATTCGTGAACAGACATCATCGGTTGACACAGAGGCAATGGAAACGAACACGTTTACTCGTTCAGCGAAAGGCGGCGCACCGATTACGTCTTTTATTAGGGCGTTTACGGTAATGTCAGGTCGCCTCGACCTGCGCAGCAGCCGAGGCACCGTGACCTCTTTTCGGGGGATTCCTTACAAATAGTGCCTACGTTTTACTAGAATGGCGTTGAAAATAGAAACGTTACCTGCGTGACGACGAAGCCATTGCTGTGGTAAGGTAGCGGGAACTGATGTATGACAATGCGTACTTTTGCGGCGTCGTACGTTCGGGAAAGCCTGTTTAGCGTCGTCCATGCCTGGAAACTATCTGGACAGAGCATCTCGAGAAAAACTTCAATCTGAATCGGCGCTGAAGCCGAACCGTTGCCAAGCACCATACCCAAAGACCGTGCCGGGATTGGTACAGGCGCTTGCGACCCGTGCAAATACCCCACCTGATTGTTCAACCAGAATATTAGCGCAAACGTCGACACAGCGATCGACCCCATGTTGTCTAGTTCGAGTCCCAGGCTAGCTGCGCATTATGATGGGCTCAATGACACGTCCCACTGTTGTACGATAAACACTAGGTGGCGCGGCAGTGTTGAATAGGAAAATACAATAGCGGGGACAATATAGCGCCGTACGAGTTGCGTGGTGGCGCTTTTCTTTGATGCTGACAGCATTCGTCGATTATGTGATCGCTACATCATATTTTATATAATAAAGTACGCAAAACGGAGCAGCACGTGATCCTGTAGTTAAGGGAAACAACTGCAGGCCCGCCCTACGTATTCTACCATGTATATTCATGTTATATATACCCCTGGCGCTATATGCGTGTGCTTATAGTCTACGAGAGCTACTAGGTGAGCACAATTGCCATGAAAGCCACGCAACGATTGATCACTGGCTTACATACGAAAAGCACAGACGTAAAAAACATACGTGATGACACAAATTATATTTAGTGCATAAATATATAGGCGTTGGAACGTCGTGAATTTTGAAGACGAAGGCTCACCAAAATCGTTTAGCACAAGAACAAATAGCAATATTATATCCATTTGATATTATATTCTGTCATGTTCAGGGGCGTCGATCCGGTTTTAAAAGTGGGGGGGGGGGACGGAGGACCAATTTATATACACATGTATGCATAATAAATATATATATTATATATAATATATATATATTATAATATGTCACATATATATATATTATATATATAATATATATATGACATGCATAATATATATATATATATATATATATATATATATATATATATATATATATATATATATATATATATATATATATATATATATATATAACCTGAAATACACATAAGTATTTTTTTTAATATAAAACATAATTCATTGTTGGTCTAGTGTTAATTCTGAACTAAAAAGCCTTTATGTTATGCTATTTATAATAGTTATGTTTGCAACATATATTTGAAGAGGGGTCATGGCCTACCCCAATCACTGAACATTTGGGGGTAGACTTTGGACCCAACACTACTTGCTTGATTCATAGAGTGACAAGATGCAGAGCTTACAGGGGTGCCTGTGTAGGACTGCCCAATCCCACCGTTTGGCAAAGAAAGTTGTCATAACTAAAATGAGATCAAATTTCACAAAGTGCATAAATCCTCTGGTTCCGCCGTAGGCGATACAAATATCCACCAGGGCGACCAGGCTGCAATCCAAGGGGTGACAGGGCAAACAAAAATAGTGCTTGATGGCTATATATCAATACAAGGGTGCAAAATGACAGAGCCCGGCAAGATGAATATTTACTGCTGCCAACCAAGCAATTTATTGTATTATTAATTTTACTACTAGACAGATGTAGGGTTTAAATTAAGAGAGGGGAGTGATCAGTCTCGCTATATATGCCTATAAATTTGTTTTATGAACTGAAAAAGTATGAAGACATTTCCTATGCTGATCCCCTCAGACCGTGGGGTGGTCAGCGTCCCCCTCTTCCCCTACTGATCGACGCCCATGCTGTGCCTGTGTAGAACTTCCCAATCCAACATTTTGGCAAAGAAATTTGTCATCACTCAAGTGGGAATAGGCTACACAAAGTGCAGGAATCCGCCACTTCTGTCGTAGGCGATAAGCATCAATTAAGCAAGCGAAAGTGCAACACACATTTCATCATTTAAAATGTGCTTGATGGCTAGAGCCTATTAATAATATCAACACAAGGTTGATAGAGCCCGGCAGCGGCTTACATTTTCCCGGTAGTGATAAACTTTCCGATTGGCCTTTCTGCGTATGCGCGACAAATTTAAAATCATCAGTGTGCAGCGAAATAACAAAGGATTTTTTGTATAAATGCCACGGGCTGTTCGATAACTCTCCTGTGATGACTACTGTGAAGAGTTGTCTAAAAAAATTATGTTTGTTTAAATAACTACCACGGATTATGGCGCACTAACAGCAAAACATGCCTCAAAACTGATTTGCTTCGTGTTAATTTGCGATAAATATCTTTACTGAACTTTATATCGCGAGTTTATTGTCTAGCTAGTCCTATGTAGCGGCTTTTAAGATAGAGGAGTGTTGAGTCAGGCTATATGCCTCGCAATTTTTCTGACCTGAAAAGTGGGGGGACAATTCCTATGTTGTCCCCCCACCCTGAAAAGTGGGGGGGGGGGGGGGGACGCGTCCCCCCCGTCCCCCACCGATCGACGCCCGTGGTCATGTTTATTATAATTATGTGCATTATATCACCGATTGTACAAATTATGGCATATGCCTATAGGCTCTACGAATACAGTTATAGATATAGTATAAAACTGCGCAATATATTAATTGGAAATAAAATGTAATAGTCTAATAAAAACACAATTCCTATATATACATTTCAAACAGTCTACTGATGATTCGAGTATTTAATTCGCTGATGTTCGAATGCTTTTTTTTATAACTGGTAATTATTTAATTGGAAGTGAATTAACTGGCGCCTGGAATCGACGCGTGTGTCATATATAGGTATATATCACGTGATCGATATATCGCAACAATAAGTGATGACGTCACCACGTGACGCATCTGCATTGTTTCTGCGTGACAACCCATGGGCGGGGCCATGACGCCAGTGGTCATAGACATAATTTATTACATCTCGCGCCGGTAAGTGGATGCGACAGCTTTGCTATGTAGACAACGCTGGCCGCCAGCTCAGGCGGGGGGGGGGGGATTCGTAGGAACTGCGTGGTACGACACCGACGGAAAGAGATTTTATAAATATGGCTTCCCTTACAAAAAAAGCATTTAAATACCATTGTTTTTTGAATGGTACTTGAATGCTCATAGTGGGTATTATGGCCAAGGGTATTTGAATGGTATATGAATGTTTTTTGAGTGATATTTTGGATTCTTGGTACCGTTCAGTGGTATTGAATGGTATTCTATATTACCGTTGAGAGTACCACTGAGTTCTGCTGAAATATCATTGATATAATTAATTTAATGGCAATGATGCAGTGGTATACAATTGGCTCTTTTTTTGTAAGGGTTAGGTCTACGTTGGATACGTGACCATGAACGAATCAATGTCTTCTCGCGAATATCGGATATGACGTAATGGGATATTCATAAATGTTGGGCGTTAAAAATCAGAGACTGTATAAAGTATTTTTAAAGGTCGGATCGCTGCATGTGGAGCGTGTGCTCGTGGGCGGAGGGAGGGTTTCTCGGTGCCCGGAAAACCTTCCCCACATCCCGCATTACATGGCAATTAACCACGCAGGCTTAAGTACTTGGCTGTACAATGCATCCTCGCGCACGGGTGGTCGTTGCGGCTGATTACACGTATCAGCTTTCTTTACCTTTGGCAGATCCCTATGAAAAAGTCCTCCTTTTAACGTCAGCCAATGAAATCGCCCTTGAGGAGTGTGGTCAAGCTCCGGTCATGTGACGTAATTTTGGATTATTTCAGACGAATCCAGGACAAAATCCCCTCCGGACATAATCCCTTCGGTCAAACTCCCCTCCAGACAAAATACCCTTGTTATCGTGTATAGCAGGTGTAAACAAGGGTTGCGTGAACAATTTGTGTGGTTGCAGGTCGCGTTTGGCAGGTACGTTTTAATCAGAAATAATCCGTGCCTAGGAAAGCGGTCGTTCAAGACGAGTGGTCGCTCCTGACAGGTCGCCCAAGAGAGGCTTTACTGTACCTATCTGGGACACTTCCCTATCTTCAACTTTGGTGATAGATGATTTAGGTCGTTAGCTAGCTCTAGCTATATATACATGACTCCTTTCATGATTTCGGCTGCCCGCCGTCTTCAACCGTTGTTTTCCAAGGACGGGATGCCGGACAAAGAATATTAGACCCTACTGACTGATTGTTGAGTGTTGGAATGGAGCATGGGGCTGTAAACCCGCTCGACTTTTCGGGGGAGCTTCAACATGGTTGTACATTCACTTGCATATATATCAATATGTGGGGGAGGGGTGAAGTTGTACGAGTCAAAAGGGGTACAGATTGAAGGGGCGGGGCAGTTGGAAGAGCCAGGCGTGCGGTTGGAGGTGTCTGGGGACCTGCAGTGGCAGGCCGTAACACGCACACCGCCACGCAAACACCCCTAACCAACCACGCTTCGGGCATGCTGGCGGAAGACTGCATCCCCATTGTGAAAATAAAGAGGGAAACTGTGTTGTAATGTGTTACACATTTCTTCTGCAGTAATGAAAACCATTGTTCACTTCCACGGCAGTGTTTGCGCATACTGCCTGCCACGTGTGTACAGCATGTGCGACAAGAGGCCGGGCCACGTGAAGTATTATTGAGACCCCAGTACATGCCTGGATTGTGGATCGCACAACTAGTAGCGGTGATGGTTGTAGTACTGTAGTAGTAGTAGTAGTAGTAGTAGTAGTAGTAGTAGTAGTAGCAGTAGCAGTAGCAGTAGCAGTAGCAGCAGCAGCAGCAGCAGCAGCAGCAGCAGCAGCAGCAGCAGCAGTAGTAGTAGCAGTAACAGCAGCAGTAATACAATGTCAATGAAGTGATGTAAACCAATGTGATTGTAAATAACAAAACATGTATTTACTGATGTTGACTTGATTGTCAAGTACAGAGTACGTAATGTACGTGAGACACGACAATATGATACAGTTCTGTACAACAGACATTGTCATGAGGACGTCTTTCTGACAAACTAATATGTTATATGTGATCCTAATGTACTGTCTCCATAGACATGTAATGACATTCAGTAACACATACAGAAATACTTGAATGTAGGAGACAAATGTGGGAGATCGTTGGATGAGACATATCGTGGGTAGATAGTGTCTTGTCCATTATATAGGCCTGACTGGAACAACTCGTGTAACTCAGTTTGCCAACAGTTTACATGTGATTTTTATAGTATATATATATAATATATAGATACCTTTTTAAATATCTCATAAATGAACTGGTGTTAAGTTCATGTGTATAGTATCACATTAGGTTTGAGTACAGTTGCTGGTGATATAGAACATATGAAAATCTGCAATTGCACTGCAGCGTCACAATTATACATGACGCAAATAGGTGGTGATGACAAATCCTGCGTGAGCACGTGTGACACAATTAAATGTTCATCCTGGAATAAAGCAATACACATTACAAATTAAAACAATCCCCCAATCCAATGCGACGACCAGTTGGGGATCTCTTTTTTGTGCAAACCACAATTGGTGTCGGGCTGCAAATACACAATCATAATAAAATACACAATGCTACAAATCTGTGACTGCTGACAAAAGTCATGTGTGCCTAAAGTAGAGATGACTATCGTATTGTTCGATGCACTTCGGAGGTGGTTCTACTATGTCAAAGCTGCGAGACTGATGGGTACCAGGTAGTGGCCGGCCAGGACTAGAATCAAGGCAGCGTCTACCGCGGACTAGACTGCTTGCTTGGAAATGTGAACAACAGTCTCAGCAGCTACGCCTGTACACTGAGCTAATGTGAACATGTTCGGTGGTCAATAGGCATACATCTTTGTTCTGTGGACGTCTTTGTCTGAGCACTCGCGGTTCTTGTTGTAGTAGTAGAAGCAGCCGTCGCGGCGCTGCAGCTTCTTCACGTATCCGTTGTGTGGCCAGCGGTCGACCTGCGGGTAGAAATACGACGCCGGTTATCTGTCGGTTGTTATAACATAAAGTTGTTATAACATAATGTGATTAGGTCGTGGTTTTTAACTGAATTTACTGTTATAGCTTATGTCTGTCCTGTAGACATACATACGTGTTGCGCATCTGACATCACATTTATAATAAAATAAATTAATTAGTTAATAAAGATGATAAAACAACATTGCATTGCCAGTGGTAGAAATTGTGATAGGTCAACGAGTACCTGGCAATAGACAATGGTAGATATGTGTACGAGCAGCTTTCACGCATTAATTGTAGCATATATGGCTTCCTAGAGAAGCCAAGATGTAAAGCGATTTGAACGGTCTGGAGGACTGGATACTGCGCTATATAAGAACTGTTCAAATCACAAGAGTGGTGTCAAATATTAGGCTATTGCACAACTGCTTCAACGATTTCTAACATAACATGTCGGATATCACCCACTAGCTACCACCACTGGCCTGCAAAGATGGTTTCACCCTCAGCACTGTGGGTAGTACACCCCCCTCCCCATCACACAAGCCCAGGTCACGGGTCAAGAAACTTGACCGACCCACCTCGGCCACACTCTTGATGGACTTGTACTCGAGCTCGTCCCTGTATCCCGCCAGTTGGAACCGATAAGCCTCTTCCACCGCTTCCGTCCACACCTTCGGACGCGTCATCGACTTGGGTTTCTCAAGGTTGCCATCCTTCTGCCTGTTCATGCTGCAAACCGTAAGTAGTTATGTCACACTCTCAACACGACATTTCATCTAGAATGTCAGTGCATTAATTGTGTTAATGTATTTAGTTATACTAGTCACTGACTTACTTATGTCTGTTTGCTCACTGGGAGTATAGCTGCCATCAGCCAGGGAATGCCACTGTTGTCTGTTTATGGCCAACTTCTCTGTCTCTTTTCTGGTGCATCATGTCTCCTTTGATAGTGTCGTACTCTCCCCAGGAGGCCCTCCCTCTCCCAAGTTCAGTATAATTCCTTTGGTCAATATTTTTGTAACAATCTGGCTTTTTACAGGAGAGAGTTGTTAGTCCTTTTCCCAACCGTACTCTTTTCTCAGCCAGGCTTGTGACTGACCATGGTTGAGTACTACTATACATCTACAGTGTGTACAAATCAGGCAAAACAATTTCATTGGAGACACACAATTCGTTTTTGATTTAAAATAGCTACACATTCCTTATAGCACACACTACAGGGCCTACGTAGAAGGACTAGCAGCAGAAGCTGAGAGTGCTGCAGCAAGGGGTGAACTGAGCACTGTCTACAAGATCACCAAACGTCTCTGTGGTAATTACACTACCCACTCTGCCCCTGTGAAAGGCAAAGATGGCAGCACTATTACAACTGAACGTGAACAAGCTGATAGATGGGTTGAATATTTCTGTGAAGTCCTGAACCACCCTCAGCCAGATGAACCCGCCGACCCCCCACCAGTGCCAGATGACCTCAACATCGACACCAGTCCCCCAACAGAAGCGGAAGTTAGAAATGCCATCAAAGCTATGAAGAGTGGAAAAGCCCCAGGCGTAGACTCCATCCATGCTGAAATGTTGAAGGCCGACCTCAGTAATAATAATAATAATAATTAGTTAACTTCTATTGCGCCTATATCCTTAGAAACCAAGCTCAGAGGCGCATCAAAACAAAAAGGATTAATCGATCTCATAGTCGGTAAACAAATCAAGTTGTCATCAGATTGATTGATGCGCCAGGGAGCTATGGTGGATAGGCCAGATTGTACAGATATGTTTTTAAATGACGACGGAATTTAGCAATATTTTCAACTGATTTCACGCTAGAAGGAAGCATATTCCATAGAGTAGGCGCACCCACAGTAAAAGCCCTGGTCCCCATATTAGTATTGACCTTTGGTACAAAGAGTAAATCAGAAGTAGATGACCGAAGTTGAATAGGTTTTCTTATAGGAGTAAGCAAAGTATGTAAATACGATGGCTGCTTAGAAGAAAGTGCCTGGTAAGTAATGGTACACATCTTAAACATTATACGATATTGGACAGGCAGCCAATGCAGAGACTTTAGAAGCGGCTTAGAAGGAGTAAAGCGTGGAGACCTAGTCACCACCCTTGCTAAGCAATTTTGAACACGTTGTAGTTTTGTGATATCCTTAATAGCAATATTATGAAAAAGTGAATTACAATAGTCTAATCTACTAGTAACTAATGCAGTTGCAATAGTCTTTGAAACAGAAACAGGCAAATATCGATGAATACGCCGCAAATCACGAATGTGGTAAAAACATGTTCGACAAATTTGAGAAATGTGTTCTCTAAAATTTAATTTATCATCAAAAATTACTCCCAAATTCCTAGTCGAAATTGCAGGCATAACATGCTGATTAAGTAAGTACAGCTACAAGTGTCCTGACTAACTTGTTCGACACCATTTGGGACAAAGAGACTATCCCAAGTGACTGGGGCAAAGGACTCATTATAAAGATCCCTAAGAAAGTGTTTGACAAATGGCGAGGAATCACACTCTTGTCCATCCCTAGCAGTCTTCTGTAGAATTCCTCTTGGAAGAATCGAGACAGCTATTGACAAGAAGCTGAGGCAAGAACAAGCGGGATTCCGGAAGAGAAGAGGGTGCACGGATCAGATCTTTGCATTGAGAAACATCATAGAGCAGACCCTAGAATGGAACTGCCCACTGTATATCAACTTCATTGATTTCAAAAAGGCCTTTGACAGTATCCACCATGACACTCTGTGGAAGATCCTAAGATCCTATGGAGTACCTCTAAAGATTGTTTCACTGATAGGGACGTTCTACAACCACTTTGAATGCAGTGTCATCCTCAGTAATACATCCTCTGAGTGGTTCCCAGTGAAATCGGGTGTTAGACAGGGATGTATCCTCTCGCCCATCCTCTTCTTGGTCGTAATTGACTGGGTTATGCGGAAAACTACATCAGATAAACCCTGGGGTATCCAGTGGTCTCTCTTTTCCCAGTTAGAAGACCTCGACTTTGCTGATGATCTTGCATTTCTATCAGTAAAGCTTGACCATCTGCAGGAAAAAAATGATAGATTACAGAGATATGCAAAGCAAACTGGGCTTACCATCAATACATCCAAGACACAAGTGATGAGCATCAACACCACACCAACCGCACCTGTTACCATAAATGGTGAACCACTTGAGTTTGTACAGGACTTTACTTTACCTGGGTAGTCTCATCAGCAAAGACAATGGAGGCCAAAAAGACATCAAGGCAAGACTCGGTAAAGCCCGCTGTGCTTTCACCAAACTGCAGAACATTTGGAAGTCCAACAAGTACACCACCAAAACAAAGATAAGACTTTACAACAGTAACGTGAAGTCCATCCTACTGTATGGCTGGCGAGTGGTTAAAGGGGACATGGCAAAGATCGATGCGTTCCACAATGGATGTCTGAGAAAGATCTGCCGAATATTCTGGCCAAACAAGATTTCCAACGTGGACCTCTACAAGAAGACGGGCTGCAACAGTGCTGTCCTGGAAATCAAACGCCGACGGCTGAGATGGCTAGGACACGTCCTGCGAATGCCTGGAGATAGCATCCCCAAAGTGGCACTGAGATGGACACCACCTGGAAAAAGGAAACGAGGACGGCCAAAGATGACGTGGCGACAAACAGTGATGGCCGAGCTGAGAGAGATGGGGCTATCGTGGGGTGAGGCTCAGGCCTCAGCCAAGGACAGGACCTTGTGGCGAGAGATTGTTGTGGCCTTATGTCCCACTGGGGACGAAGAGGAAAAGTAAGTAACAGGGCATATTTCAAGGATATAGAAATAATTATATAAAGTGCATGTATAATACATTGTCTTAAAGTAATATGAAGGGCTAATTATGCTTGCAAGAACACAGCCCTTGAAGGGAAGAAGATGAAGTTTGCTTCATAATACATTTGATCATCAATTTAAAGTGCCTATTTTCAGCCAAAAAAATTTAATATGCAGTCAACAGATGATAAATATCAGGCTATGTGGATATATTAGACATAATTACTAGTTGTAAGACCAACACTCGAATATGCTTCTACCATCTGGGACCCCACCACCAAACAAAACACCAACAAACTTGAAATGGTGCAGAGGTGAGCCACCAGATATGTCCACAGTGACTGGCGCTGCCACAGCACTCGGACTGAAATGATTCAACAACTGAAATGGTAGTCCCTAGAACATTGCAGACACACAGCTGAGTGACTCCAGGTTTTTGGTGCAATTCAGTGTCAGTATATTCTGACCTAATATTGCGGAAAAAATTACATTTTACTTTCATGCGATACTTTAGCTGCCAGTATGCCATACATCATAATTCACTGTGATAATTCAAGGATATATTAGAAAAATCATATCAGGAAAAATTGGCTGTCCCATTAGGGTTGGTTTGAATTTTGTACATTATATGTTCACCATTTGCATGATTTACAGTTTAAAAACTCTATTCAGTGAAGCCTTATATACCATGTACTACAATATCAAAAAAAATGTCAGTTCTGTTACGGTGTTTATATATGAAATTGCAGATTTTGTTTAGCTGCATACATCAGGGGGAAGCACTGACGAGGTAGTGGGATATTAAAAGAGGTGAGGAGACCATGGCATTAGGATTATAATGTTTGTGGCCATTAATTGAAAACATTGTCGAAAGTTAGGTTTATTCATGGTCAGCCCTGTTACTTAATGAAAATGTCAACAAATTTCATCACATCGACCCAGTCTTTTGTGCAATCAATAACAAAATATACCCGATAAACAGACCATCATGTGAGTGATAACAGGGATATGGTTTTATTTAGACTTTGTATTTAATCCACTCATGTCAATGTTGTTACATGTCGTTTATGGTCAGTCCTGTTACACTGAGTATGTAACAGTAGTGACATTTAGATACCTGTCATTTCTAGCGGTTACTAGAAAGGGCTACGTTGGGATTATCACATGAATTAGATGTCTTGTAACTGTATATTTTCATGTACACCATATACTAGATAATGAGGAAAACAAATGCTGAACACCCGCGGCTGTACCAGCACCGACGAGATGCTGATCCATCTAGGAGAGAAGAGCATCTGCAAACCTGAAAAGACTTGGAAAGCAAAAACTAATTTCTAACCAACCAGACAAAGAAAAGAAGATCACATGAAAGTAATGGAGGGGATACCAGCAATCAAGTATACCAAAATATATAAGAACTGACGACAGTTTTGGCTGCCATAGGAACACCACCTACATCACCCAATGTAGCCAGAGAACAGAGGGAACGAGGCAGGATGCAAATGAGACAGGATCGAACAACATTTTACCAGGAACCAAAGAAGTTAGGCTCATACTTGAAAAAGGACATAGAAATAGAGATACCGGAACAAACTAACAGCCAAAATAGTAAAATACTAAATGATCCCTCCACAGAGGCAGCACTGCCTGTGGCTGTGGCAGGGCTTAAAGTATAGTGACTGTTGATCTTAACACAGACTTGCACTTTATTTTTAAATAAACATTTCAACACCCTTAATTAGTAGTAATTTTTAATCAGCACTGGAACATACGCACACTATCAATGAAATTGGCATATTCGACGGTAGTGGATTACTGGAAGAGTCAAAATCATAGTAATCTCATATCTGAATGAACTAATTAACAGCCCAATATATACACTTACAGGTTAATGGGCTAGTCTAGTTCTGCTAATAAAGCATTGCCCATTTGCAACAGGCAACTACAAGTACCTAGCCTCCTATATTAAGGCCCTACAATTATTTGCAAAAATAATGTCACTAATCCGATCAAAATAATGACATTAAATGATAAATAAATAGTAGGCCAAATTATAGTATTATTATAAAAAATATTATGGACGATAATACATCAGCATTATAATTATGTACATATGCAAACATATAGGGTGCTTATTGCATGTAGTTAATGCCGGTTGTAACAAAACACAGATTTGCAATAACCAGATAACCCAACTATCGCCATGCACATGCCACTTCAATCAACAGACCAGTCACGACACGACTCGGTCATTCATTGACCTGGCATCAATCGCCATCATCTCATCTGAGTCTGGCGTTATTTTAAATGACCAGTTTCTTATATATTACTTTACTTTGATGTTCAGGACAAACCTTTTTTATAGTTACCTTGAACTACGCCGAGAAAGAATACTTGGCGGATGCGACATTCACAGAATATTTGAATGTCTAAGCCGAAACAACGCTTCAATTGTCTGTCGGTTGCCTCGCGACGAATATAAACAATGTGCGGCGACGTGACGCGATGGATTCGATTGGTTGATTATTTCAGTATGGTAGTGTCACCTAGTGACCAGTGCATGATAATTTGAACCTCCTGGTGCCATCTTTAGAACTAGTGTACTTACAGAGGTACCCCATAGTGGCATAGAGTTAGATCATTAATCATTCCCCTATAGTGTTAGTGGCGTGTTCTATTTATATCTATGGGGTACCCTTACAGATACCGATATAATTTGCAAGTCGATATTTTACTTTGATTGATCTAAAAAATGCGTCCGGTTAATCTAACTGACATATTTCATAGTATTTTAATGTAATTAATTATATAAATGTATATACGTTAATTGAGTCATATGCTTGATGTGTACTTTTTCGGGTGAAAAAATTGAATTTGGCCAACATTGCATGGTCGATTATAATAATAAAATTATAATTTATAACAACTCGGCAGTCAAGGCTCAAGGGAGTCAAGCCTCTGAAGACTCAACGACAACAGTCAACATTGGCCCAAAATGTTAAGTTGGCACTACGTTGATTTAGGGTGGTTGATATTTTTATAAACAAAAATGGAATTGCATCTCCACTTCAATACTACTGGTGACACAACTCACAAGATTGAAAACGCAACGAACATTCAACATAATTTTTTGGAATTTCCAGAAAACTATGAATAATTCAGCAGGAGGGTCATACCATTCTTATAAAAGGGGAGCGGGGATAAGAAACAAGGCAACATAATCGGCATTATGGTACATATATGTAATAATTTCAAAACTGATTGAAATTCTCATCATATAACATGGGATCTGATGTATTTTTTAGAGCGGATACTTTAGTGTTTATGTAATTACTACTCAAGTACAGTTAATGCTAACGAACTCTCCCTCATTCTTACTTGAAGCTGATGCTGAGTCGCTGAGTCAATGCGTTTTCCGGGTAGTGGAAACGGGATATAAAGTTTCAGAATTTCAAGCTAGTGTCAAGTATATCGAGTCCATTTGTTGGTTGTTTTGTGGACGCATGCTATACGAAGTGTCAGGCATGCATTCATCAACTGTCATCTGCGTTATGCTGACGTGTGTCGTCAGTTTTGTTGAAGTTCTGAGCGACGGTAAGACAACGGGGACCGTGTCCACGCTATATACTAACGGACTGGTTATTCGCAGAGCAGCTCTGCGAGTAAAAGGTTACACTCGCTGTAGCATGCGCAATAAATGTAAAATCATCAATTTGCAGCGAAAGGACAATGCATTTGTGGCGTAAATACTACGGGTTGTTCGTTAGTATATATATATATATATATATATATATATATATATATATATATATATATATATATATATATATTTATAACGTCTCAGCAAAGTTATTTGTCGCAAATTAACATGAGGCAAACCAGTTTTGAGGCATATTTTGATAGCAAGCGTAAGTCACGTGACTGTAGTGCGCCATAATCCGTGACAGTTATTTATAAAAAATGTAATATTTTGCATTGAACGACATTTGAAGAAACGAACAGCCCGTGGCATTTATACAAAAAATCCTTTGTCATTTCGCTGCACATTGACGATTTTACATTTATTGCGCATGCGCAGAAACGTCAGTCGGAACGTTTTTAATGATCAGAAAAATGTAAGCGTGACATCGCCACTATGCACAGAGCAGTGACATTGTCGCGCTTACATTTTTCCGGTCGTTAAAACTGTTCCGATTGACGTTTCTGCGCATGCGCGTATCTAGGGGGTAAGCGCTACCTACGATGGTCGAGCTTACATTTTTCCGGCTGTTAAAAACTTTCCGATTGACGTTTCTGCGCATGCGCATATCTAGAGGCGCGCACGACAGCGCCAGCTAGCTACGATGGTTGTTGCTCACGTGTATTTGGGGAGTTTGAGCGTTATAGCACGGACTAAATGGACCAG
Source organism: Oasisia sp. SBJ-2009 (assembly GCA_964017155.1). Taxonomy (NCBI): domain Eukaryota; kingdom Metazoa; phylum Annelida; class Polychaeta; order Sabellida; family Siboglinidae; genus Oasisia; species Oasisia sp. SBJ-2009. The sequence goes on from OZ024854.1 coordinate 46,257,452, forward strand.
TGACAACGGATAACAAAGCGCTGTCACTGGTTACGATTAATCGTGCTAGGATTTACTGCTACATCTTTAGTAAATAAAAATATAGTAGTTATTGCTTCGTATACAAAGCTGTATTGTTTATTTATCCTTAATAGTAATTGGATGGATAAATAAATAGTTGCACCAAGTTTGGCATAACAAAGTTTTGTAATTTGTTGTGTGATAAGTGGCTTAAATTTGTATTTAACGCGTACACGGTAGGAAATAATGACTTATACATTAACAATCTTTATATTATACTGACCAGTTTCCTCTAGTCTATATAGGTTTAAATAATTACAGACATTACTGAAGTAACATGATATATAGTTTATTAAAATAACATCATGATCATCGTCTTACCTTCAGGAGTAAATGTGAAAAGATAATGTTATTTACGTTCAGTGATGTTTTGTTGAAATGAATCCATACAGATATTTTATTGTATTCTGAATTTACTTCATGAATAAGCTTGTAACAGTTGTGTGTAAGTGAAACATATTGATGTCCTCTATAAATAGCACATAATTTTATTGTTTTAATAATGGCCTTTAAGTATAATAACTGAGTCAGCACTGCCACTGACTGAGTCGACTCGAATTTAACCTTTTTGAACACACCTTTTAAAGTATGCTTCAGTGCTGCTGAGGGCAGGCTGAGTGTACCCTTCTCTGGACATTGTCATGCTTGGCTACTGCTGGATGGTGCACGCCACTGCTCATATAATGTGTCAGATAACTGTAAAACATCTCAGAAACTACAAACTTTCGCAGGTTAACAAAATAGTTGACACACGCATGCGCAGAAACGTCAATCGGAACGGTTTTAACGGTGGGTGCCGTGGGGTGTGAAACGTAAACATCCCGCGTAGCAACCAAGGCCGTATCTGACTCGCGCATGCGCAGAAAAGTCAATCGGAACGGATTTAACGCCGGAAAAATGTAAGAGCTACAACGTCACTGCTCTGCGAATTAAGAAAACATACAGATACTTGCTATTATTCGCAGAGCTGGAAGGAAAGAGTGTTTATTGGATAATTAGAACTCGGTGCATAGGTTTTACTAGCTACTTACTAAATGTAGTTGGTGTATGTTCATATAAGTGTTTTCTAAAAGATTATTTTGTCCTAACATTGACGATGCGAGAGGCGCGGATAATGCCATAAGCGTAGTGGTTAGCATTCCGCCTGCCACACTGACAGTCCGGGTTCAATTCCTCGTCAAGGCAGATATTTTTTGGCATTTGCTATACTTGTATTTTATATATTCTATTTCTTGACTACTTTGATAAATAATAATGTTATAAATTACAACATTGCCACCTTTGTTGTACAGAACTGAAGTACAGGAGATAAAACTAAATAAATGAGTTAGCTTTTCATATGTTTTACTTGTACTTTTATAAAATTTATTTCTTATCACTTTTGACTACTACAGTCGACACTACTGAACATAAATTTACTCTATATGAAGTCTATTATTATTTAACTACATGCATACCAACTAGTCAAAGACTCTCTCTACCTGCTGTGCGAGTACCGCCACTGTTTCCCTAATTCGCAGAGCAGTGGCGTCACTGGTCGGCAAATTAGGGAAACTCTTTCCTAATCGACATAGGCTAGAATATATATATATATATATATATATATATATATATATACACACCGTATATATAATTAGTTAATTTAACAAATATCTCACATGTCAATAGATGTATAGATTCACAGTATGCATTCATGTAACTATGACCTTTCGCTCTTATATTTTTAACTAGATCAGCTAGCATAATAACTTAATTATTTTACTCATTAATATATTTCTATTTATATGTATTAAGTTATGATTTATTAGTATTGACACTAATACCGTATTGTTGTAGTAAATTATTAATAATTAACTAGTTACTACTATAATATATATACACCTGTATGTATATATATATATATATATATATATAATTATATATATATATTGCAATTGCTTATATATGCATATTTTATATACATATATATTTCTTGACTACATTGATGCATTTATTTATATAAATTATAACAATGCCACCATCAATTACATTTTCTCAGTTCCGTACTACGATGATTTAACTATGTACAGGGTTAGAATTTAGCCTAAAATTAGTGGGGGCCAGCGCCCAGCAGGGCCCCCACTTTTCAAAATCTAGGGGCCCGACACAAAAAGTGGGGGCCATGCAACAAATGCACGTTTAAGTCGCATTGTAACTATAAGTCTATAACTTTATTCAACACACTTCACATGCCACAAACATAATGGCTGTAGCCTATGTAGCCTATAATTAGTCATGGACTTGCCCTATAGGTCTGTAGACATTTCGTGCTTATGAAAGTTTGACTGTTGATTTGAGTAATATATACATATGGCTTTAACATTTTACTAGGTGAAAATTTCAAAAACTGGGCATGACGTGGAGACGGCCATTTTTCAAAATGGCTGCCAAATTCAATATCCCCCTATCTTAATAAATACGGCATGCAGAGCAATAATTGTGCTATGTGAGGGTATATTGTAGGGGACCCCGATTTCAAATATACAATTACTTGGCTTCTCCGGCATTTATTTCCGCCATTTTTAAAGATGGCGGTCGTCAATACAAATGTCCCGATGTCTCAAATACTACGTCACCAAGAGCAATTTTATTGACGTTGTTGGATAGCTTGGTGGATAGCGATATCAAATATGTTATTTTTCACCTTCAATAACATAACAATTCGCGCCATTTTTAAAGATGGCGTCTGGCAAAGCCCATAATGTCCGTATTTAAGAAATACGGTATTTAGATCCATATATGCCATCATATGGCAAGACCATTAATCGATGTGTCATCGGTATTTAGCCAAATGCCAATATACGTTTGAAAAGTGTCATCACCAGATCACATTATAGATGGAAAGATCCTTGTGAAAAACGTGTTTATATGTTAAAGCCTGCATCACTCAGGCCAGGAATACCATAGATCTATATAGATTATCAGTTACTGAGCAGTCAAATGATATTTTAAAACAGGTGATGATTCCCTACGAGATATTCCACTGTCATGACTATCCCAAGCGAGAAGTATTAATGAGGTGTTTGTCCCAAAGTTGTCTCATTGATTGAAGACATTTCTATTATATACCAAAACACAAGTATATTACTCTAGCTATTAGTATTTCAAACTTGTTTGTTTCTTGTCTTGCCATATTTCAGGTGATTGAAAATAAACATAGCCATGGACAAAAATACATAATAACTTAAGATACTTCATCTTCGGATTTTCAAGTCTGCTCCTGCCTCTCCTTAACTTGATGTATTATTTGCATATTGGGCAAGACAGTCGAGCCACTTTATGATGGGGAGACTAGCAGGAAACGTGTCAGTGACGTAGCTGAGCTCAAAGATGACATTGTTAACACAGTATTAGGGATTCTCGGACTTGATTGTTCATTCAAGTATCACAATGCGTTTGCATGTTATAAACGATACACGGATATACAGAATCTCGAGGTAACTGTTGAGATAAACGAACTACCAGAAGCAATCCATAATCCTTACACATGCAGCACAAGCTCTGATAGACCAGAATCCATGTTTATCCGTACTTCATTGATTGTACCATACGTGGGAGTAATAGGGTTCGGTTAAAAAGGAAAAGAGTGAGGTAAAAGTTCATACTTTGTAAGCACGAAAGTGGTGTGAACTTTCAGGATGCAATGAGATGAGGTATTTGCTAGATGCGCATATTTGAGTACGTCTGAAAGTGTATTTGTTGACATGTATATATGTGTTTGTGTGTGTGGGTGTGTGCGTGCGTGCGTGCGTGCGTGCGTGCGTGCGTGCGTGTGTGTGTTCGTGGAAGCTTTGTCTTATTTAGATCCATTGATCAAATATGGCTTGGCAGTTACTGGAATTTAGAATTTCGTGTCCAGTTTAGCAGATAATTATGATCCTGCGTTATACAACAGATACTCTAAGATAGGTATATTGGACAACTATAATGATACAATTCAGTTCTGTCCTAGTTACCGAGTCAATGTGCCCATGAAATGTGCTCTTCATCAGATATTAGCGTAAAAAGTACTGCAGCAAAGATGAGAGAAATTAATGTTGTTAAGTCGTGTGCGGAGATTATAAGACGTTGACAGGCGTCTTTTTGCACCCTTGCATATTTCTATGTTCCTCCTAAATAGGCCGGAGATTGCGTATACCAGTTTATCGTTTATAACATGCATGCGTATTGTGATACTTGAATGCAATCAGGTCCGATAAACTATATTATTTTGTTAACAATATCATTTGTGAGCTCTGCTAGTCTCCCCACCATAAAGTGGCTCGATTGTCTTGCCCAATATGCAAATTATACATCAAGTTAATGAGAGGCAGGAGCAGACTTGAAAATCCGAAGATGAAGTATCTTAAGTTATTATGTATTTTTGTCCATGGCTATGTTTATTTTCAATCACCTGAAATATGGCAAGACAAGAAACAAACAAGTTTGAAATAATAATAGCTAGGGTAATATACTTGTGTTTTGGTATATAATAGAAATGTCTTCACTCAATGAGACAACTTTGGGACAAACACCTCATTAATACTTCTCGCTTGGGATAATCTTGACAGTGGTGATATATCTCGTAGACAATTATCACCTGTTTTAAAACATCCTTTGACTGCTCACTAACTGATAATCTATATAGATCTATGGTAGTCCTGGCCTGAGTGACGCAGGCTTTAACATATAAACACGTTTTTCACATGCATCTTTCCATCTATACACTTGTAATGTGTTCTGGTGATGACACTTTTCAAACATACATGAAATTCAAACTTATATTAGCATTTGGCTAAATACTGATGGCACATCGATTAATGGTCTTGCCATATGATCTCATGTATACCAAGCGATAATAGGGAACATATTATATACGGCGTTGAACTCGTCTCAAACTTATAACTAATGTCAACAGTGGCTCAAACAGGTCTTCACTGTACATCAGCTACCCTCTTTGACGACACGAAGCACTTAAGATGTGGTGATATATGGATCTAAATACCGTATTTCTTAAATACGGACATAATGGGCTTTGCCAGACGCCATCTTTAAAAATGGCACGAATTGTTATGTTATTGAAGGTGACAAATAACATATTTGATATCGCTATCCACCAAGCTATTCAACAACGTCAATAAAATTGCTCTAGGTGACGTAGTATTTGAGACATCGGGACATTTGTATTGACGACCGCCATCTTACAAAATGGCAGAAATAAATGCCGGAGGAGCCAAGTAATTGTATATTTGAAATTGGGGACCTCTAAAATATACTCTCGCATACCACAATTATTGCTCTGCATGCCGTATTTATTAAGATAGGGGGATATTGAATTTGGCAGCCATTTTGAAAAATGGCCGTAGCCACGTTATGCCCAGTTTTTGTAATTTCCACCTAATAAAATGTTAAAGCCATATGTATATATTACTCAAATCAACAGTCAAACTTTCATAAGCACGAAATGTCTATGGGCCTATAGGGCAGGTCCAGGACTAATTATCATCGTGGTTTCCGACGAGTCACGACTGCAAAAAAGGTCACATTATTGTCAATAAAGAGAGAAATATTACTGATAATACCTACATATATCTGTTAGACATGCGTCTTTGGTAGTTAAACATTCCTGGAATTTTTCAGATTTTTCACTGCTCTAGTTGATTTGATAACAATTAAAGTATGATGTTTTGGATTTCCGTTTCAGGCTATTTTATGGGTCTATTGGGTGGGTATGTTTGAGACCTCACCAAAACCTTAAAACCCAAAAGTCAAATTGCCACCAAACTTTTTCCTTTTACTGATACCCTAATGATAACATTCAAACAAAATAATCGCTTTTGGCAAGGGATTCTCACGGGATCCAGTTTTAGGTACACAAGGACCCTGACTACCCCCTTCCCCCCCACCCCAGGCAGCAGCCAGCATCATTTACTGGTATAGTGAATAATGACATTTTCTTTGCCTGGGCGTCTGGGATAGGAAGTTGTCAGGCCATTATTTATAAATGTTACAGTTCTTTGACCTGGGGGCCAGTCGGGCCCACATAGTTCAACATCTGGGGGCCCGACAGTAAATGTGGGGGCCAGCGGGCCCCTGGGCCCCCGCTAAATTCGAACCCTGAACTACACGTTTTAATTGTACTTTTATTACATTTATTTCTTATTAGTGTCAGCTAGTATTATCAACACTACTGAACATAGTTTTACTTTATGTTGTAATGCCTAAAAAGTTCATTATTATTAATATTATATTATTATAACAACATGCATGCATCACAATTCTTTCTGCTCTCAGAATACTGCAAGTCTTTTGCAAATTGGCTAAGTGACCTTATTTGCAGAGCTGCTCTGCGAATAGTCTCGTCCATAATATACTAAACCCTTTGCTATATATAAGGCACAACCTATGCTCTGGCAGAGCACTGTTACTTTGGGGTTTTCCTATTGGTGGCCATGTTAACGTTTTGTCATGTCACTGATATGCTGATAAAATTTCATCAAAATCACGTATCTCAGGCTCTTTTAAAGGACAAAAAAGACTACGGCTTCGTGTCATACACCTAATAGAGTTTATACAAAGTAACAATTTCCACATATACTCAATTTTTTAACGTCAGCGGTTTACTCAGAATGTGACTTTAAAGTCTAAAATTCTAACGAAATCCACGAAGGTCTAGACGCCGCCATAGGTGAAGGGTTAACTTGGCTTGGCCATTCAGCGCGCGGCATTCTATGTCTCTGCTGAAGCCGGTCAGCTTCCTGCGACGTTGTTAAGGGTCAACAACTTCGAGTCTTCGACAGTTCGTCCAGTTGGCGTGACATCTAGCAGCTGCTTATAGACGTACGTGTATATCTAAATCTGTGGTTAAATCTATGGTAAACTTTAGTAATTATGCCTTACTGTTCGGCATACGGTTGCAATAATAGTTGAAACAACCGGTAGTATTGAAGCAATGGATTCACATTGGTGATTTGCGGGCGTACTGTTTGGAGTCCAAGTACAGTTCACTTTGCTCGGTCCATTTTGAGGAGAAATGCTTTGAAGTAGACATGTATCATCAGTTAATGGGATGATTTCAGCGATAACAATAATAGACAACTTTATATTTATCGTCATCAGCATGTTACGCGCGTTGCCGAGTTGCAGCCATTTCATGACAACAGCCAAACCCCATGCAGGGAATCTGCGTGGAGAGCGCCTCACCGTCGTGACGTCATTCTTCGTCTAAGATGGGGTAGCGCATAGTATTTGGATGGCTGGGTGTTAAACAATATTTTTCTGGTAAACCGCTGGCGTTAAAAAATTGAGTATATGTGGAAATTGTTACTTTATATTAACTCTATTAGGTGTATGCCACGAAACAGTTAACTTTTTTTGTCCTTTAAAATGTATACATGTGCACTGCCCTGCCCGTCAGTCATTTAGGATGTTTTTTTTCTTTGTTGAATATTTCTGTGAAGTCCTGAACCATCCTCAGCCAGATCAACCCGCCGACCCCCCACCAGTGCCAGATGACCTCAACATCGACACCAGTCCCCCAACAGAAGCGGAAGTTAGAAATGCCATCAAAGCTATGAATAGTGGAAAAGCCCCAGACGTAGACTCCATTCATGCTGAAATGTTGAAGGCCAACCTCAGTACAGCTACAAGAGTCCTGACTAACTTGTTCGACAAAGAGACTGGGGCAAAGGACTCATTATAAAGATCCCTAAGAAAGGCAACCTCCAAGTCTGTGACAATTGGCGAGGAATCACACTCTTGTCCATCCCTAGCAAAGTCTTCTGTAGAATCCTTCTTGGAAGAATCGAGACAGCTATTGACAAAAAGTTGAGGCAAGAACAAGCGGGATTCCGGAAGAGAAGAGGGTGCACTGATCAGATCTTTGCATTGAGAAACATCATAGAGCAGAGTCTAGAATGGAACTGCCCACCGTATATCAACTTCATTGATTTCAAAAAGGCCTTTGACAGTATCCACCATGACACTCTGTGGAAGATCCTAAGATCCTATGGAGTACCTCTAAAGAATGTTTCACTGATAGAGACGTTCTACAACCACTTTGAATGCAGTGTCATCCTCAGTAATACATCCTCTGAATGGTTCCCAGTGAAATCAGGTGTTAGACAGGGATGTATCCTCTCGCCCATCCTCTTCTTGGTCGTCATCGACTAGGTTATGTGGAAAACTACATCAGGTAAACCCTGGGGTATCCAGTGGTCTCTCTTTTCCCAGTTAGAAGACCTCGACTTTGCTGATGACCTTGCATTTCTATCAGTAAAGCGTGACCATCTGCAGGAAAAAACTGATAGATTAGAGAGATATGCAAAGCAAACTGGGCTTACCATCAATACATCCAAGACACAAGTGATGTGCATCAACACCACACCAACCGCACCTGTTACCGTAAATGGTGAACCACTTGAGTTTGTACAGGACTTTACTTACCTGGGTAGTCTCATCAGCAAAGACAATGGAGGCCAAAAAGACATCAAGGCAAGACTCGGTAAAGCCCGCTGTGCTTTCGCCAAACTGCAAAACATTTGGAAGTCTAACCAGTACACCACCAAAACAAAGATAAGACTTTACAACAGTAATGTGAAGTCCATCCTACTGTATGGCTCAGAGTACTGGCGAGTAGTTAAAGGGGACATGGCAAAAATCGATGTGTTCCACAATGGATGTCTGAGAAAGATCTGCCGAATATTCTGGCCAAATAAAATTTCCAACGTGGACCTCTATAAAAAAGACGGATTGCAACAGTGCTGTCCTAGAAATCAGTCGCAGGCGGCTGAGATGGCTAGGACACGTCCTGCGAATGCCCATAGACAGCATCCCCAAAGTGGCACTGAGATGGACACCACCTGGAAAAAGGAAGCGAGGACGGCCAAAGATGACGTGGCGACAAACAGTGATGGCCGAGCTGAGAGAGATGGGGCTGTCATGGGGTGAGGCTCAGGCCTCAGCTAAGGACAGGACCTTGTGGCGAAAGATTGTTGTGGCCTTATGTCCAAATGGGGACGAAGGGGATAAGTAATTAGGTAAACATCTGGACAATGTCACTTTAGATAGGGTGGTCGGATAAAACGTTTCTTTAGAATTTTGTTTGTTTTAATATTCCCTTATAGTAGTCACTATAAGAAGTATATGGTGGTAGGTTCATGTATTTAAGCAAAATATTAAGCAAACTGCAAATGTGTAAAGTTACAAATTTCATGATGTTTTCTGACGGTTTGCTAATATATGTAATGTTGCTTATATAAACTACACATATTTAATTTTGTTGTTTTCCCCTGGTCATAATCACTAATTTGAAGTGAAATGGTGCTGTTTCATGTACATAGGTGAAATATTAATTTTATGAAATTTCAAATAAAACAAATTCGACAATTATCTGACATTTGATCTTGCCAATAAATCTTTAGAATTGCTTTTATTTTTTCTTCTGATAATATTAATTAATTAAAATGGAATGGTGTTTCCTTCAAGTATATAGATGAAATATTAATGAAACTGCAATGTTATAAAAAAAATTGTTTTCTTTTTTTCCAAACATGCTATTTGATTTTGTACAAGAAGATTTCTTTTTTTCAATTATACTGGTTTTGTTGTAAACCATGATGAAGGCCAATAGGGTGTGTAAGTCTTGCATGCGAAAACGAGGCTGGGGGCAGGAGGTCCATATTTTCCATGTTAACATACAGGACTTTGTTTTGTTTTTGGTCTTAATAATTGAAATGTTGAAGTTCCCAAATAGCATATTTCAGTTATATTGTCTGAAGGATTATTACAAGCAGAAACAGTGGAAAACTTTGCCAGTGACAATGATCATGGAAATCATGAATTTTAATCGATTATTATGGTGGTTGCCATGGCAATACAGTGTAGCGGCAAGTACTTGTGTTGGGCGATCTTGACTAATAATGAAGAGTGCCATTTTTCCTGTTTGGGGCAAACGTACACGTGTTATGATTATGTGCATTTAGACAACATGTCAGACACAAGTGCTTATCGAAACCACAACGTACAGCAATGTAAAATGCAAATCCCGTAAAAGACACACAGCCTATTATCTGCACTATGTAAATCGCTATGTGTCTGATAGTGTGATAAACTCAATATTAAATCGGACATTTAAGATGAGAAACGTATAACACAAGATATTTATGACCTGATTTTCCTAGTATTCATCAGTCGGAAGCTACAATTGTCATCCATCGTTAGAATATTATTCTTGTGACCAGTCCCCAATTGTCTCGCCCCAATCGCGCGGAGTCACGCCATGTGACCAACGTACAGGCCCTATACATACTTACTTTTTTAAATTCAATTAATATATAATGTATTAAAGGGGGGCTTGTCTCCTTACTTTGACTCGAGTCTCAAACGTGTTTTAGCTGCGAAGCATTTACCCTGTAGTAGTGCCACTCCCATTCATATTACCCCAGTCCTGCTTCATCCTTGAAGCATTTACCAACTAGTTTTATTCCTTTACCTGCGAAGCCAACATCTGTATATAAATTAGTATGCATAGCGAGAAACATGCCGTTTTCCGAGACCATGTGATCCAGCCAGTCGCTTTAGCGGCATAAAAACCTGCGCCATTTCTGGAACGTGTGATAGCATGATAGAAAATGGTGGCGCCACACTACAGAGTTTTCAGGACTAGCCAACACGCCACCAGCCGATCCATTTGTTGAAAAAGGGGCGGCGGGTAGAGCCGTTGCATTTCTGAACGTCGACAGTTTGAAACATCGAAAACTTGAGTTGAGGGACGAAAATCAAAAATCGACGGATTTATTAGTTTGAGGCATGCTCTGGGCTTTCCAAAATGGTATAACACATGTCTGTAGCTATTCCCAATCGCTGGATCAATTCAGATTCGCAATAGGGGTCAGGAATCTCTATTCCATTCATATTAGGAAGGGTACTGCCGTACCCATTCCTGATACGAGTGCTTTGTATAATGCAATGCATTGCGCGCACAGGGAACAAGGCAAAATGGCGATGCGTTTTGAGACAGGAGCTCCATAAACTGCCTAATTACTACAACTTTTTATCAATGGATTGCCATGATATTTGTAGTCACATTCATTTATGTTTCGTCTTTGTTTGTAACTTTTCAAAATGGCCATACTCATTAATACATTCTCACAAATAATTTTGAAAGATGGGGTCTGTCAGTGTGATCCAGAATGGCTGCAGGCATAAACAATAAAAACCAAAATACGACACAGAGAGGAAAACATAATTAACCGCTAAATGAACTATAAAAAAAATCAGCTATCAGCACAGAGTCATGGACTGATATTATAACAACATAAGAAAAATTATAAACGAACAGGTATGTTGTCTGAAAATATAAACTACAGCCACTGAACTCGGACCCCTGTCTCCCCATCTTGTCAGAAGGAGTGGCAAATCCGTCTTACCTCTCTACCTTAGATGAGGCCACAGTGTAGTTGGAGCAGAGTTGGATACAACCCAGACAGCATGCAAACGTTAAGCTAACGTTAATTTAACGTTTGCATAAACGTTTGTTTAACATTTACGTACGAACGTTTTTTTGGCGTTATTTTGCTCGTTTATTTAACGTTAATCGAACGTTTCAGTTCTAACCAAACCAAGCCAAAACAACCCAAAACTAACGTTTCGGGATCGTTAGAGATTTAACCGTAACCAAAATAAAACGGTTCTAACCAAATGCAAACGTTAATGTAACGTTTGCATGCTCTCTGGGATACTGCCTAACAAGCGTTATTACACTGCACTGACTGCAGATACATCATAGCACTGAATCTACTAGAATGCCTGCCCTACTATACCCATTTAACATAAATAATTTTTCCAAATCTCAAATGACACAATTATTAAAGTACTAGATTAGTACGGGTCAGACCAATAAGTCTAATTGTGCTCTGGCGCCTGTAGCAGAGCTAATCCATCCGAGGTTGGGCTTTTCAACACACAGTGCCTTCATAAGGATGGTATAAACATTTAAAACAAATAAACGAGAAGATGTCTGAAATTGAGCGAGATCTGTGCAAGTTTGGTTTCACTGGGGAGTGCCCCAGCTCCTAGCTAATGGCTTTGCCTATAGCCTATATGACATTATACCACACCTAATAGAACATTATTTCAATCGATTTGACCAACAGATAATACAAATTAGTGTATACTGGGGTGCTCAACGTTAAAACAAGCTTTTTTGTGCATATTTTTGTTATGGTAATATTATCTGTAAATACCAGACATGTGTAGAATTATGACCCACCTCAATTTTGACATTATAACTGTATCTTTGCCAACATTTGCTACTTCACTTTGTTAATTTATATCATTCAACATCATCAAATACAGTTGAATAGCCTGGGGAATATTTGTACAGATATGGACACATAGCTCATGCTTGTGTATACCTGTACTTATAATTAACATACTTTGTAGCAAATCTATTGAAACGTACAACGTGATTACATGGTGTTGTAGACTATAAACTTAGGTACCTATAATTTAGGTTGATTAATACAATTCTAAGATATGATGTAGGCGCTATATACCATAATAGTAAAATGAGTAATGTTGAAATTGCCCTTCAGTGGTTTAATATGTGGCATACGTAGATATAAAGACAACAAACTGCTAAGTGGAATGTTATAATTGAAATGCGCCACTCCTAAATGATGAACAAAGCTGTCTCTTAGCATATGCACTTACATGTGAAATGGTTCCAGCCAAAGATCGATATACTACTATCAGAGAATCAGTAACACAATTGTTGTGGCGGGGGGGGGGGGGGGGCTTCAACATACTTGACTGCAATGAAGCAGTGCAGGGGTCTGGCCAAAATATTAATCTTGATGAAACACCTGTGCCTGAATGTTTGACTTAGGAAGAGAAGACCAGCATTTTGAATATTATCTGTACTATAGCAGGCAGCGCTATCCTCCATAATAGTTATATATGTTTAATTAATGTAAATGTACGTTTTTGATCAAACAACTAAGTTACAAATTAGCATTAGACAAAATAAAATGTATCTTAAAAGCACAGCAATTCAGGCATCCTTCAGGGATTTGAACCAAAAATACTTGGAATTTAACCTTAGCATATTTTGGCAGCTACAATTGTTGGTTGTTGCAGACATATTCAGTGGGCTTACAGTTGCTGTGCTGGTTGTTGTAGATGAACTTCAGTGTTACAAGTGTACCAATGTCAAACTGGAGACCAGTAACCCACTGCTGGAAAAGCTGCTCCAAGGTCAGACACAGAAGTGGTGCGAACGTCCGTCGGTCAGCGACACTACTGAGACATGTCCATCCACCACAGGCTACATGTGCAGCTACTTCGAAGGAAGCATCTCCTTTGACCTACTCTTCAGTGCCTGTGAGGCTTTGTTCATTACATACATTCAGTCACATACACAAAGTACCACACATGGACACACATACGCATGTAAACTCACACACATGTGCATGCACATACATACCAACAGTCATCCTATTGTCACGTTATACACAGTGATGTGACACTATGTCAATGTTTATGTGACTCTGTCCATGTTGTACACAGTGATGTGACACTGTGTCCATGTTGATGTGACTCTGACCATGTTGTACACTGATGTGACACTGTGTCCATGTTTATGTGACTCTGTCCATGTTGTACACAGTGATGTGACACTGTGTCCATGTTGATGTGACTCTGACCATGTTGTGCACTGATGTGACACTATGTCAATGTTTATGTAACTCTGTCCATGTTGTACACAGTGATGTGACACTGTGTCCATGTTGATGTGACTCTGTCCATGTTGTACACAGTAATGTGACACTGTGTGCATGTTGATGTGACACTGTCCATGTTGTACACAGTAATGTGACACTGTGTCCATATTGATGTGACCTGTGTCCATATTTATGTGACACTGTCCATGTTGTACACAGTGATGTGACACATTGCCCATGTCGACATCAATGACATGATACTGTGTCGATGTTGATGTGACACTGACTGCATTGTACCCAATGATGTGACACTGTATCTGGGGTGATATCCATGTTTTACAGTGATGGGAACTGTGTCCATGTTTATGTGACACTGTCCATGTTGTACACTGTGATGTGACACTGTGTCCATGTTGGTGTACACTCTGTGCTGTACACAGTGGTGTGACATTGTCCTTATTGTACACAGTGATTTGAGAATAAGTCGCTGTTGCAGTTGGAGACTATAAAGTGACTGTCCAGAAACGAGGTTGCCTGAAGGTCGACTCAAACAGTGGGATCAATCAGTGCAAGCCGGTCGGCACTGAAAACGAGAGGAAGTTTGTTGGTGCTGTTCTGAGCGTGCTCGCTGAGACGACCAGAAATGTGAAGGTTGACGGCAAGATGTGTCTCTGTGGCACTGACCTTTGTGACGCCAACTGCAAGGGAGTCGCCCTTGGCCCTGTTTGGTACGTACTGCAGTATGATGTGTTGACCGGCTGTAGTTTTAAAGTAAAGGATTACACTGACTGTAATGGTTACACTTGGAGAGGCAGCAGAAGAGAGAAAATGTATTAAATAAATATTAAGATGGTGGAAGGTGAGGAGCTGGGGGTGTTGACGGAGTCGTACAGAGCAACAAGAACAAGAGCAGCACAGGGGTTAGACTTCACTCATGTACAAAGCAGGGCAGGATGGCCGGTGGTCAAGGCAGGGCAGGGTGGCCAGTAGTTAGTGAAAGTCAGCTGAACAAATCAGTCAGCTAAAGTTGGCGAAAGTCAGCCGAAAAATGCTCAAGTCACCTGAAAGTCAGCCAAAATTTTATGAAGTTGCCACATAATGTTTGACGAAATGCCAGACAGCGCAGTCTAAGCATTCCTTGACAATGGGAGACTTCACTTTTTGTAAGTGAACTGTTACCACAATTCATCAGGCTGTCAAATAGCTTGAAGCTGGAAGTGCAGCAACCTGCCACGATCAGCATGGTGAAGCTCTGTTTCTCTCAACTGTCTCTCTCTCTCTCTCTCTCTCTCTCTCTCTCTCTCTCTCTCTGTCTGTCTGTCTGTCTGTCTGTCTGTCTGTCTGTCTGTCTGTCTGTCTGTCTGTCTGTCTGTCTGTCTGTCTGTCTGTCTGTCTGTCTGTCTGTCTGTCTGTCTGTCTGTCTGTCTGTCTGTCTGTCTGTCTGTCTGTCTGTCTGTCTGTCTGTCTGTCTGTCTGTCTGTCTGTCTGTCTGTCTGTCTGTCTGTCTGTCTGTCTGTCTGTCTGTCTGTCTGTCTGTCTGTCTGTCTGTCTGTCTGTCTGTCTGTCTGTCTGTCTGTCTGTCTCGCTCTTCGGCTCTCTCTAAATTTGTTTAAAATGTCAGACTAATCCAGGGAATCTTAAATAAAGATGATGTGGTCTCTGCCTGTTCAAGTGCCTGTGCTTCTCTTACAGTCTGTCTCTTCCTGTGGCCATTGTGCTTGGCATTGTGAGTGGCATCTTTGGTCTGCTCATTGTCACTTGCTGCTGTTGCTGCTGCTGCTGTTGCACGGGCTGCAAAAGTCGCCGTCCTCAATTCATCTCAGGTGAGTCAGATCATGGAAAGTTATGCTTTAACCTGGGCTGTAATTCGAATATATTAATTTGTTTGCCAAACTTGTTCATTTTTCTTTCAGCGATTAAACCAGAACATCTCTAATAGTAATGTATTAATGTTTTAATTTTGTTTTTTTATTACAATATCGAATGACAACAAATATTTGCAGATATTAGTGTCTGTGCAAATTGTAATATTTTTAATTATTATATATATATATATATATATATATATATATATATATATACAGTGTGTATGTATATATATAATTATTATATATATATATATATATATATATGTGTGTATATTATGTGTGTGCATGCGTGTGTGTGGTCATTACAAGTTATTGTTATTATGGCACTATTGTTGTATTTTGGTGTATTATGTCCACACTTTTGCTGTGCCAAGTGCAAAAGAAAACAAGTGACAAGTCTGAGGAGTACACATGGTTTCTAATACTAGTAGATGAGGTGTTTTTATTTTTATATTTTTAAGGCATATGTTGCTTGTAACGTAATTAATATCTCCTGATATATGTGATGGGATTAATAATTCAAATAACACGGTGTTCAGTAATGAATACATAATTTATGTTTTCTTTTAAAATGACATTAAACTCTTAACATTTCGCATGTACAACACAAATATGATAGTTTATATTAGTCTTGTATCTTATGGAATAATGCGCTCCAATACTGCTAGACTAATGATTGACAAATGTTGTTTTTCATAAATGTTATTAAAGTTCGTATTAATTAATTGCATCTTGCAAATGGTTTGCCAAAATGATGCAGGAATTTTCAGGTTTTATATCTGTTCATTGCTAGTTATTGTTAATACATATCTGTTGTTGTAGTTTGGAATATTATGTTCATAATTACACCATGCCAGTTGTAAGGCCAGCCAGTCAGCTGTCATTACTATATGTGCTCTTTAATGTTCCTTGCCGTGTTACTCATATATGTTTTTTTGCCATATAATTTAATTACAGAATATATACTCTGTATCTGTTTAATTATGACCTGTCAATGACCCTTGAAGTATGGAATTTCACACAGTATCTGATTGTAAATGTAATTGACTGATACTATTAATATTAACCAGATTGAAACAAACAACATTTAAAATTTAAGACAATTATGTAATGAAACCAAACACAATAAAATGAAATGTACAATGACTCTCCATTCTCACTTGATACAAATTAATGCAAACATTTTACTGCTGTTGAATTTTCTAAAGCTGTCAAACCTTAACATATATCTGTACCAATGTTCTGCATCAATTGCCATAGCTTGGAAGCCCACTGGGATTCATTACAAGAATTACTTATAAGATCCAAGATTTATTGCATTATAAAATTAACAGTTATCACAATTTATTATTCAATACAAGATTAGATAGAGATGATCGACGTGGGTGAGTGGGTCAGTCAAGTAGTTTTCATATCCTCTTCATCTCTGTTTACGTAACGCCCAGTCACATATATTTTCGAACTTAGTGGCTTGAGTGACCTAATTGTGTGCACGATCACTTAGAGCCGCCACTTATGAACTATATAAAGTAAATTCAGATTATTTGATGTGGTGGATGGGTGTTTTGCTGCTAGGAAAATCAATCATTTGAGGTTCCTTGAGTGTGTCTTTGTTGTGTCTGCAGTCGGCCTCCCTGTGACGACGGTGACCATGCCCCAAGCGTATGGGGTTGCGACTGTCTCCCCATACAGCCGTCTGCAGGAAGAGGACCTGGCCATTCAGTAACATGGGTGGTTGTCTACGCAGAGTGTCTCGTCTTCTACAGTCAGTTCCCTTGCGTACTCACACAGCATGGCCGTCTGTCGGTTCATGTGGGCGGCTTATCTTTGGTGGTTACATTCATTTAACTCAGACGGAGTTAGCTTCTTTGTTACCCTTTTATATCACGACGTGAACAGCTGATTATCTTTACCCCTTGCGTAGTGGAGGTTAAGGGCCAATTACTTGTTTCAAACATCCTCCAGTTGTAACATAGAAATTCTATTTATCTCAGTTCTCATTCAAAAATTCCAGTTCTCGGCTCCATCTTGCTGGTAAAATAATATGTAAAAAAGCAGCTGCAGACATACTGAAATGAAACGTATTTAGTAAACACATTTATTTAAGAAATACAGTTACAGACATCCGTCTTCCGTTAAACATTTGACTACAATGGCCAAAGTTCACATAATATGTGTCCTACAGATGGATGTTGGCCTGCCCCGGCCTCTTTGAAACACTAGTTGGGCTACTTTAGCCCCATTTGTAAGAGAAATGATCTGGTTGTCAAACAACGTGTCTATGACATTACATCTGTTCTGTTTTTCAAGTAATTCTGCGATAAGTACTATTATCATAATGTTGTGATACAATTGTTTTTGTTAGGCGGTTGTATCCTTATTTCATAGGCTTAGTTAATGTTAAAAGTAACTGTAAACAGTTACAGGAAATACCAGTGTGTGTATGATTACAATTTAGATTTAGTTAGACAGCTTCATTTGCTTTTTTAACTTAAATGTTTACAACTGTAAACAGTTACAGAAAATAATACTGGTCTTTGTTTATGTTTCTCGATTTAGTTTATAAGACAGTGTTGGTATGTGCTTTGATAGAATTTGTGCTTCATTAGCTAAACTTAACTTCTTAGTCGACTTGTTTCAGTGGTCAGTGAAACAGAAAGTTAGGGTTTTATTGTTTTGTTGTTAAGAGTACTTAATCAAATGTTACCTAGTTATGACGCACTTGAATTTGCCAGGTCAACCGTGGTACTTTTGTTGAAAATGCAACTGATTGTTTGAGAGTGAGATTTTTATCAAGTTTTGTGTCATGGGTGAAGAAACCAACTGCATTGGTTTTCACAGGGTTTGATGAGGTTGTGAAACTTAATTGATGCATCTACTGTGCCATAATTATGTGTGTAATATTGTCACGTGATACTATGAAAGGTGGTGTGGAGTACATTTAATGTGAGAATGACAGAGGCTGTATTTTTAGACATCAGTTTTGAAGTATACTTTCTATGCAGTGTGAGTTCCGTTTCATTTTTATATGCCAGTTTTACCAATAAAACAGTGTGACAGTTTTGTAGATGTTTTGTGTTCATTATAGATCTATTACAACTGCTTCATTGTTTTAGTTCAGCCTATTGCTAATAACAAAAACATTATTGACGTAGTTGAGTCACAAGGTTGGGGTCAAAGTAGTTTTACTCAATTATATAGTTGTACACAATATATCTATATAAAATTATTGATACTCATGTACTATTTTATACAGAGTACTAACTGCTTGTACTTTTACTTGTATATATTAAAGTATATGTAGTCATTAAAAATATGAATATTTATGATTACTTAGCATGTATTTTGTTATATCTTATATTATGAACTTCGGTCCAGATGTCTTGGCTTCATTTATAACAGTGTTCCACAAATCTTGGGACATGGGCCAGATTTGACCCATACATTGTTGCATACATCCGGGAATGGGGGCATAAGCCTCCCTGGAGGCACAGAAAACTATGCCTGCCCATTACCAATTTTGTAGTCCTTAGGGCCAGAGGTACAATGGACGTATGGCATCACTTTGTATCTGTCGTCCGCTCTCAGACACCATTGAAGACATTTTAAGCCTAGGGTCCTTAGCATAACAAAATAGTAAATGTTCAGTTTTCCAATTTTTTTTCAAAAGATTGCTCTGTAGCTTTTCCTCTACTTTTGAGAGTAGCTTAATTGTTCACAAGAAATTTGTAGTTCACTATTTTTTATAAGGGTATCTCAGGGCCTCCCAAAAATACAAAATGGTAAAATTGAGCCTGTTTCTGCCTGAACTGTAAGCTCCTCTCAGACCTGACCTTGTGTGGTGATTTGTGTATAGGTGTGACTGTAACTAATGGATTACTCTGGTAGGGGCTGTATGAATAGCCAAGCAGATCCCTACTATACTGGACAGTTGCTGCTTGCATGTTTTAAGCTATATCTTCATTTAAAGGACAAAAAAACGCAACGGTTTCGCGTCATATACCTAATAGAGTTTATACAAAGTAACAATTTCCACATATACTCAATTTTTTAACGTCAGCGGTTTACTCAGAATGCGACTTTAAAGTCTAAAATTCTAACGAAATCCACGATGGTCTAGACGCCGCCATCAGTGAAGGGTTAACTTGGCTTGGCCATTCAGCGCGCAGCATTCTATGTCTCGTCAGCTTCCTGCGACGTCGTTAAGGGTCAACAACTTCGAGTCTTCGACAGTTCGTTAAAAAATTGAGTATATGTGGAAATTGTTTCTTTATATTAACTCTATTAGGTGTATGCCACGAAACAGTTGCGTTTTTTGTCCTTTAAACTACCAATTGTATATGCAAGTTGTCTTTATTTTGATCTTTAAAATTATGTGACTGCTGTCTACTGATTAAAAATATATTGTCACTTTAAGTGACAATTGACAAAAATAGAACATTTATATGTTAGAACTATAGAGTGAAAATTCATACACTATTGATATTGCCTGCTGCATTCACACAATATGGCTGTATTTCTGGTCATCTCTTATGAATAACTAAACAAAATGCCAATTAGGTGATTACAATGAAGATACCAGAGGCTAGACGGGTTGGTTAATTTACCATGTTTGTTAGACCATATTCGCTGACTATTTCAAGTAGTTTATTGTGTTTTGTTGCTGTGTGTTGGTTTGTTGTACAGAGCTTTTCCCAGTTGAAATCTGGTAGGTTTAGGTCCCCAGCTGATTCCACCATCATAACTGATGGTGGAAGCTTGCAGCCATGGTAGAGGATGGCCAGGGATTCATGTAGGGCTTCCAGTGATGTATGATCATTTGGGGGTCTGTAGTATGATGGATGCCAAATAGATGGCTTTGTTGTGAAAGAAGTACAATTTAGTCGAGACTATTTCACATATTGTATTCAAATTATCTTGGGGGTCTGCAATAATGTCATTTCTCAGAGCTATTAGAACTCCACCTCCACGGGCATTGTGGTCTTTCCTCCTTTCTCCCTAGGAAGAGTATGTCGGGGTTAGTTGAATTTATTGTTTCCTGTAGCTGGGAAACTTTAGCAGTACTCTTGACACTGTTGCAACTGATCGGCATAGCTTTTAGTTTAGATTTTGTTTTAGTATTTGCTCGGTCGGGGTTAGATGTATTTGCTGGATTGGTTGTAAATGTAGGGCTTCCATCATCCGTGCTATTTGTTTGGTTGCTGCTGTCTGGGAGAGACTGCAGGGCTGAGTACTGGTTTGGTGTGGTTATGTTATTTGAGAAGAGGCATCTAGAATAGTTGGTGAGACCACAGCAAGAACAAAACCATAGGACACTATTGTGTTTCAATTGTTCATATGTGGTATAATTTATTTGGACACGTGGTGTGGTGCCAGCAGTCACATTCATCGCAATGTATGGCACGATGGTGTTTGTGTACCTCATGACTGCAGATGCCACATGGGAAGTCCGGAGTGGAGGTTGAAATGGAGCCAGGGTTTGGGTGAAGGACCCCTGCTTGGACTAGTAGTCCACAGATGTACAGCAAGGACAGGCACTGTCACATTTAAACAAAAAATTTGCTAATTTAAAACTTGCCTTTAAGAATAATTTTTTTTTATATAAACTAAAGTTTCATATTACGTACAATAAAAAATTGTAATATGGGGTACCATATGGTCTGGTGCAAGTTCCAAGACGCTTGTGCAATGCAGAAGAAATGAAGTTCTTCACCCTGGTTGGGCCCCCAGGATTACACTGTGACAAGACGTCTTGGTGAAATGACGAGCAAACTTACTAAAATCACTGAACAGGCAACTAAATAAAAATGTAATCAACTACTCCCAAGCCACAGATCCGTGGTGCATGCGGGGATGCGCGTTCACGGGCTTGGCCAGGCCCCTTTCGGAGATATTTAATTGCAGCCACAATCATGTACATATAATAAAGTAATTGCTACAATACTTTACTGGTATATTAGTTATGTATAAAACTATTGTTTACGCACATTTTGACTGTTGTTTTGTTACGACTGTCTCAGGGACGGTCCCAGCAACAGCGAACACGTACAGCAACAGTTATAAATTTAAACATTGAATTACGTCAGTTAACAATACTGTATGTTTACTTTCACTAATAATAAAAACAATTATGACTCAGTGATTCTGGTAAGATAGATAGATAGATAGATAGATAGATAGATAGATAGATAGATAGATAGAGAGGTAAGTTATTATTTATTGAATGTATTATATATCTGACTAAAATGTGTTGTTGAATTAGCATAGTAAAGTTGAGTTATTTCTGATTTAATTTGCTGTTGAGAATTTCTTAATAAAATTGATTGTTGAGTTGAATCTAATTAATTGCTGTTGCATTTTTTAATATGACTAATTGATATTTTATTGTAGATTTCCTATGCCTATTTTAAACTGTAGAACTTTGTAATTTAACTATCAATATTCTTAACTACATTATAATTATAACCATTACATGTTAAATCATCTGCACTAATACTGCAGCCTGTAAAATCTTAATCATTAAGGTATTTATATATTAGTTTTTACATAAGGCAGCAACTGAAATACCAACCAAAAAAAGAGATAAAATACAATATAGACCAGCATTGACAGGCAGCTGTAGAAACAGTTGGCTTTGAGATGATAGTAGTACACAGTTGAGTAAACTCCCCAAACCAGAATGCACACTCAGGGAATTCTTTCCGGTCTATAGTTCACATGGACTACCAGGGGCGTCGATCCGGTTTTAAAAGTGGGGGGGACGGGGGACCAATTTATATACACATATATGTATGCATAATATATATATATATATTATATATATAAGTGTATGTATATATATGTATATTTATTACATGTATAATATATATATATATGACGCGGCACGCCAAAACCAGGCGCTTGCCGCAGATCCTCGATCGGCGCCAAGGTGTAATTAGCCTCAAAATGTCGAAAGTGGGTTCTTGGCGGAATCAATCAGCAAAATCATCAATCTTTTAATATTTCCATAATAGATACCATGAAATAGTGTTGAAAGGGGTAATAATGAGCATTTTAATGCAAGCCCCTCATTAATTTCACAGCTAATTAGTCTAAAACAAAGCCATTTTTAGGCTAATTTAGCGCACTATCCTGCACCAAAATAATTACTGAACGGATAAATGTCCTACTTCCTGTGAGACAAATGTAGCCATACGTTTTAGCTGCTAAATAACATAAAAATGAATCAAATCCGTCGAGAACTTATTTTGTATGATTTATTTCAACATCGGATCGCTACTACATTGGCCTCCGGCGCAAACCTCCGGCGCGAGCGGTGAAATATTGCGCTGACAAAATGGTCGATTTTTTATACTTTCACATATTATGAGTATATACCGTCTCTAGGTCTATGCAACATTTCAGGACAATTGGAGTATTATAAAGATGTGGTTGCTATGGTAATGTTCCACGATATCACTTTTTACGACCGACCACTTTAAAAACTCATTTCTCGGAAGTGACATTCCACAAACTTATACACTTGAAGTGGAGTAACTTTGCCCAAGCACAATATAGAGTGTTCATCTTGGTATCATTTTAAAGCTCTTCATCTCCTCTAATAGAATCAATAATAATATGGAATTGTCAACTTGCCGACAAAAGCCTGGTTTTAGCATGCCGCGTCACATGACCTGAAATACACGTAACTATTTTTTGTAAATATAAAACATAATCCATTGTTGGTCTGGTGCTAATTCAAAATAAACTGAAAAAAGCCTTTATGTTATGCTATTTATAATAGTTATGTTGGCAACATATATTTGAAGAGGGGACATGGCCCACCCCAATCACTGAACATTTGACGGGTAGACTTTGGATCCAACACTGCTTGTCTGATTCAGAGAGTGACAAGATGCAGAGCTTACAGGGGTGCCTGTATAGGACTTCCCAATCCCACCTTTTGGCAAAGAAATTTGTCATCACTAAAATGAGACCAAATTTCACAAAGTGCATCAACAATTTTTCGTCACTCAAACATCAATGGGAATAAGTTACACAAAGTGAAGGAATCCGCCGCTTCTGTCGTAGGCGATAAGCATCAAGCAGGCGAGGGGTGAAAGTGCAACACAAATGTCATCATTTAAAATGTATTTGATGGCTAGAGCCTATTAATAATATCAACACAAGGTTGATAGAGCCCGGCAGCAGCTTACATTATTTCGGTAGTTATACACTTTCCGATTGGCCTTTCTGCGTATGCGCGACAAATTAAAAATCATCAATGTGCAGTTAAATAATAAAGCATTTTTGGTATAAATGCCACGGGCTGTTCGATAACTCTCCTGTGATGATTACTGTGAAGAGTTGTCTAATATTTCGTTCAATACATTAAAATATTACGTTTGTTTAAATAACTATCACGGATTATGGCGCACTAACAGCAAAACATGCCTCAAAATAAAATATGTTTGCCTCGTGCTAATTTGCGATAAATAACTTTGCTGAACTTCATATCGCGAGTTTATTGTCTAGCTAGTCCTATGTAGCAGCTTTTAAGAGAGAGGAGTGTTGAGTCAGGCTATATGCCTCGCAATTTTTCTGAACTGAAAAGTGGGGGGGGGGGGACAATTCCTATGCTGTCCCCCCACCCTGAAAAGTCGGGGGGACGCGTCCCCCCCGTCCCCCACCGATCGACGCCCGTGTGGACTACGGATATACGTCATGTTACCTTATGGCTCATAGTTAGACTGGATGCAGATACTGCAAACTTGCAGGCTATACCCACCCCTGCTTAATCACAAACTGAAAGCATACACTCCTCGATCACCAGCGGTGATGTAGAGCAGGTAGAATCCTGGACCCCGCCAGCGAGCCCAAATCTCTTCAAACATACCGAAGCCACCCCCAAAATGGAAACCAAAATTCCTATGTGGAATATGTGAACGTGCAGTCACATGGATCAGAACAAATCCATCAGTCGCTTGCGACGACTGCAATATCTGCTATCAAATTATGCCTAGGTATGTCACCGCAAATTTCCAGGAAATCAAGCCCGATGCTCCATGGCAATGCGACAGGTGTGGGATACAAAATGTCATGGATTCCAATCAGTTTTACCACTCAGAGGTGCCACTAGCTAATAGATACTGTGCTTTATCCGAGCCCGATCAACTCCACGACGAACATGGCAGCCCTCTCCACACCACATCACCCAAACATGCACAAAACTTGCCCCAATATATACCTCCTATAAGTAACACATTAAGAATACTGGTAGTCAATACCCAATCCATATTCTAAAAACGACACACCCTGGCACTCACTACAGAATCTATCTCCCAGTCATTATTGATTCAACAGAAACCCAGCTCACGGGTACAACGACAGACACAGAATATTTCCCACCTGGCTATCACAATATAGAACAGACAGAGATGAGAACATCAGCGATGGTCATGGCGGTACCCTTGTCGCACTTAAAAAAGAGATAGTCGCAGAAGACATACCTGTAGCAAACGAAAGCCATACTGGAAATGAAATATCAGCATACACAATTAACATGCCTCGTAACCAACCTCCAGAAATCATAGTGAGTATCTACCGTCCCCCTAACAGAGATGTAGCCATGGCCACATGTCAGAGAGACCATTGCTACCCTTATGCAATCATACCCCACATATATACATTCTGGATATGTGGAGACTTTAACTTACCCGACATTGCCTGGCTAACTGATTCCACCTAGTCCACTCCCTACAAAGTGAGATATCCCAAATCCCTAAATGACCTTTACCTGAACATGAAAGCGGACCTAGGCCTAAACCAAATAGTACATGTAAACACCCGGGAGAAAAACTGCCTGGACCTGTTTTCACAGTTCGAACATCGGTTGCAAATCGAACAGAGCATGTAGTCGGAGTGAGTGACCATGCAGCAATCCTCCTTGAAATCTCAGCCACCATCACATATGCTAAGCCTACTAGGAGGAAAATGTTCCTCTGGTCAAAATCAAACTTGACAGAAACAAAGGCAGAAGCCACCAGACTAGCATCACCAATCCTACAAACGCTTTTAACTGCTTCTTCTGTGGAAGAGACATCACTCAAAACCGGCCTAAAATCCCTAGTGAACAAACATGTCCCAAGCAAGATTTTGGGGACTTTCCACTGCACTGACAGAATTGTGATTCCTCTGTTGTTGGAACAATTGCTGAGGTCTCCTTCCTTGGGTAGTTTTAGGAGGTATCCCTTTTCCTTTTCCCAGATTTTTGCAAAGAGAGGGTAGAATAGCTTCACAGAGGTGTCGATGTATGTCTTGAGTGCTTCTGCTGGACGCCAGGTTTCTGTCGTGATCCAATCTTTTTGTTGCTGCTTCTTCAGTCCACCGACTTCTTGACAAGTTGATGTCAGTGTTTGTTTGGTGTACGTTCTACCACTGGCGGTTCCGTTCAGGTTCTGCTTCGTGCCCTTTTGTAACAAGTTAAATTAGTTAGGAAGCTCAAGCTCCTCTGTGGATCTTTCAGGAGGTCAACACTATATTTACTATCGTTTGCTTGTTGTTGTCATCATCAATTTTGTTCTTCAACTTAAGTTTCAATCTGACACTCAGCAGGTGGTGATCGGATGCCACGTCTACTCCCCTCTTCATTCTCACATCTTCAAATGACCTCCTGAATCTTTTTTCTATGCAAATGTCATATATGTGGTTCTCTGTCAAGTGATCAGGTGACACCCATGTGGTCTTATGTATCGTTTTGGGTATAAAAAAACTGCCCCCGATGACAATGTTGTTCTGTGCACATGTTTCCGCAAATCTTTCTCCTTTCTCGTTCATCTTTCCAACACCTTTTTTAAAATAAAAAACTTCATTAACTAACTTTGTATAGACATGTCACTGTCTAACGATACTTTAATTGTTTCACTGTACCGATATTCGTAGTTTACTCATTTTAATAATTTATTTATTTTAATGTTAATAATTACATGTACAGTTTCCAGACATTGTTAATTAATACGTCCCGTATGCATTCTGCTGTTATCATTCAATTGATGTGTGCATCACAGTTAATTCACAGATTTACATGTATAATAACAATTAATATTTATATAAAAAATTATAGTGCGTATGCTTTTTGTAACGAAGTTATAAAATATCTAGAGATTTCCGTACACAAAATAAAAAGTTGAAATGATTTTTTTAAAGCAACTTTTAACAACTGCACACACAATTCTGAACGGGGTGCTACATAATCCGGATGTAAACCCGTGACCTCGCGCGACTTTTTTTTGGCGACACCAGCAGACTTAGTCTTGCTTAAAGGACAAAAAACGCAACTGTTTCGTGGCATACACCTAATAGAGTTAATATAAAGAAACAATTTCCACATATATTCAATTTTTTAACGCCAGCGGTTTACCAGAAAAATATTTTTGAACACCCAACCATCAAAATACTGTGAGCAACACCATCTTAGACGAAGAATGACGACGGTGAGACCCTCTCCACGCAGATTCCCTGCATGGGGTTTGGCTGTTGTCATGAAATGGCTGCAACTCGGCAACGCGCGTAACATGCTGATGACGGTAAATATAAAGTTGTCTATTATTGTTATCGCTGAAATCATCCTATCAACTGATGATACATGTCTACTTGTCTACTTCAACGCATTTCTCCTCAAAATGGACCGAGCAAAGTGAACTGTACTTGGACTGGAGGGATTCCAAACAGTACGCCCGCAAACGTGAATCCATTGCTTCAATACTACCGGTTGTTTAAACTATTATTGCATGCAACCGTATGCTGTAAGGCATAATTAGTAAAGTTTACCATAGATTTAACCACAGATTTAGATACACGTCTATAAGCAGCTGCTAGATGTCACGCCAACTGAACGAACCGTCGAAGATTCGAAGTTGTTGACCCTTAACAACGTCGCAGGAAGCTGACCGGCTTCAGCAGAGACATAGAATGCCGCGCGCTGAATGGCCAAGCCAAGTTAACCCTTCACTGATGGCGGCGTCTAGACCATCGTGGATTTCGTTAGAATTTTAGACTTTAAAGTCACATTCTGAGTAAACCGCTGACGTTAAGAAATTGAGTATATATGGAAATTGTTACTTTGTATAAACTCTATTAGGTATATGACGCGAAACCGTTGCGTTTTTTGTCCTTTAACCGACTGTCGGTCGGCTGCGGAACTACGCCGAGAAGACGTCTGGACACTTTTGGCAGCGTTTGTTTGTTTATCCGCGTGATCTATACAATGCTGCCACCCCACGGACACTGCCATAATTTAGATTTTTTATAAACAACTGCAAATTTGTCTTTCTATTTATTTTGTGTTAATATAAGTTTAATTTTGAATAGTTTTTTTTTATAATACAGCATTATTTGATAAAAAGGTATCCTTATTTAATTTGTATGCTATCCGTGTGGGGTTAGACAATGTGCCACCTCACGGATACTGGTTAATCCTGCCGTAATTCTTATTTTATAAACAACTGTAAATTTGAATTTTTTCCTTACTTTTATGTTAATATAAGTTCAATTTTGAATACTTTTCATATAGTATTATTATCTTGTAAAAGTATATCGTTATTTTAATTTTATTTCATAGTTGGCCTGAGAGCCAATCAGCGTCTCTACCCTAATCTGGGGTAAGGCTACCCGAATGTTCACCACATTTTCCCCAGGCGTAGTTGAGGGCCTTAAAAGTGCTGCCACCTCACGGAGTCTGGGTAACCCAGGCTACAGCAGACTTCGTAAGTATTCGCCGCCTACGTAAATGCTGTCGCGTGCGCTGAGACGCTGCCAGAACGAAAAAACCAGGCGGTTAAGGACGTAGGCGGCGAGTTGTTAAAAGTTGCTTTTTTTGGAAACAAATATGAGTTCATTTGTAACTAAAATTAGCTGGTGTTTCGACATCGATTGGACACTTTATTTGTGATCATGATACACGCGGTCTGCATTACAACGGATCAGTTTTGATGTTAGAAGGTGAGCGTATGGCATGCGATAGACGGCAATGACGTTTCACACACTTCTATTATATTATAGGGACAGGATCTAGTATAATATTCGTAAACGAATTGAGCGCACGTGGGTAGGACCGTCGACATTCGTAGAGAAGGAACGCGCCTATGCCTAGGGTTTATGATATAAGTCAATATTCTGAGGTTTGTTATGCGTCCACAAACAGTATTTTATTAACAAAATGTCATCACTATGCAATGGTAATGATGATTTCACGAGGTTACACTGTCGAATGTTGAAAGATAATAGGGGCTCTCATTAATACACGTAGGCATACGGGCGGCCCGGGCCTGGCGGACCATATTGATTCACAAAGCCAAAGACGCTGCCGAACCTTGTCCCATCTTTACAAGCCTTGTTGTTATTTGCTCGTGCGTTCGTAAATATTGGAATGTCTTTTATTATTGTATTACAATATCAGTTATAATATAAATGTAATTCAAGAAGGCTGAATGGTGTTACGTAGTTGCATTTTTAAATCTTAATTAAAAATAAATTAACAGTTTAGCATGCCATTAGTGATTAGGCATAGTTATTAGTACAATCAACAGGACTCTGAATTAGATTGAATTGTCTGTAATCGGTAATGTTCGGCCTACTTTTGCTCACCTGAACCGAATCAATCGTATCTGCAACCAGTGCCGCCGAGCTGCATGGACCGAATCGTCCCTACTACGTGTGATGCAAAATCTGATTTTGTGACCTGTAATCTGACGTAGAATTTTCTGTTTTTAAATATAATCAGTATTCGGGAAATTATTAATCTTACTCTTGCGACCTGTAATCTCGATTTTTTGTCTATTATGAACAATATTATTATTATTATGGAGAATATGGATCACTTTTACGACATGTCGACTATAACATTTATATCAGTCAATATGTGATAATATTTATCCGGCGGCGATAACCCTTTTTGGCGTATATTTTTTCATAGCGTATTGTGTGTGTATGTGTGTGTGTATGTGTGTGTGTGTGCGTGCGTGCGTGCGCGCGTGCGTGCGTGCGTGTGTACATATAAGTATATACATACACACATATATGTGTGTACTATTATTTTATATATATTATATTTAGAGATATTATCAATTACTTTTGCTACTTGTAATCTGTCTTATTGATGAGTTGACTTTGACTATAAAATTTATATCCAATGTGTGATAATAATATTAGTATATCCTTCCTGCTTTGACTTGCCTATTCTTTGTGGAAGGAACCCTATTTGTATTCTTTAATTGCATGTTTTATATATATATATATATATATATATATATATATATATATATATATATATATATATATATATATATATAATACATGTATATAATAATGAATTGAATAAATGTTATACTATTACATTTTATGTATGTATTATATATATATATATATAATGTATATACGTATTATATATGTATATTTATATATATATATATATATATATATATATATATATATATATATATATATACTATATCATATGTATTATATATATATATATATATATATATATATATATATATATATATATATATATATATATATATATATATAATGATGATGATGATGATTGAGATATTCAAGAAGTTCAAATGAGTTGTGGTCAGTTGATAACATCAAGGCAATGAGCACAGACAGTGTGTTCAACATCTTCAATTAGATTAGCATAAGCCACTGTTTATTAGGAAGAATGCTGTTAATGCTACTGCAATCAAACAACAAATGAATACATATTGTGAAGGTGTTATCTTAAAGGGGACCTATCTTAAACAATATATATATATATATATATATATATATATATACATATAGGTGTAGAACTTCACAATTTCTTTAACTAGACAGGTGTTTTAGTAAAGACAAAAGTTTACTAGTCCACCAAAAGGTTTACTAGTCTGGCAAAATATAAAAAACAACCATAATTTAAGACATTACAATTCCATTAAAACACAGTGATTTCAACCCCAGTTAAATAACAATGCAGTGTCTAGAAATGTAACACAGAACTATTAAAGAAATAGCTAACGTAATTAATTAAGAACGAAAGATATGATCTGTATGAAAAACTGTGCAATTGAAAAAGGACGCCAACTGCGCTCATTGACCAGTAGTACCACCCTACCATATACAGGGCAGCCTACCATTATGAATTTTCCATGATCATTCCAAAAATGTACCTTATATTAGTGTTACGATAACTGCTCTGTTGGATTGTATTGTAGAAATGAAAATTATAGACACAGAAGAAGCGTTAATCTGATAAAGAAAATGTCCAGACAAGAGCCTAGGCTTAAGAAAATGTCATAATTGATCAGTAAATGACTCTGACATTGTACTGTTGTAGCCAGTTGTTCACTGGCAACAATTGATCACAGTTTAATGACTTGGGATTCAGCTACCTCTGAGTATGTGGATGGGTTAAGGGTTTAGCGTCATTGTGACTAGTGACTGAAGACCAACACTTGACTACTGGAGGGCGGGGTGGATGACACACTGACCTTTACTAGTCAGCCGGACTGGTTATTAAGCAGCTTTACTAGTCCATCCTTATCGTGACTAGTGTACAGACTAGCAGACCAGTGGGTAGTTCTACCCCTGACATATATAATTATATATAACACTAATACAATGTATATTATACATATACATTATACACAAATAAATAACCAGAAAAAGGCATAATTTGGAGCGCGTTTGCGTGTGTGCGATCCATACATGTATCCCGTACAAAGAGTCTGGACCAATTCTTCCGTCATAAAGTTCCGAAACGTCCGACACAGCACCCTGCTTTTTAGCAAAGTACTCTGAATCACCGTCAGACTGGACCGAAGCCGTTTTGGGTCATATGGGACCCGAATGAGCGGAACTGGCGGACCACAACCACAAAGATGCTGTCCACAAATGATCTAATGAAGCCTTTCTAAAATGACTAGTGTATTGCCTCAAGTAGATACATGTCAGGTAGAGTCACTAACTTTTCCGCTTGTTGTTTCAGATAAATGTGACATCTGACGAAAGGTGTTCACATCGTAAGTGTCTGTGATGATGTGACAAAGCTGTAAACATCTCACACATTGACGATAACAAGTGTCACGCCTTGGGCCCCCCAAAATGGAGTGCATCTAATCATATAATTGAACGATCACAGTTTTGACTTCAAGAAGAAGAGAACCCCTGTGGTTGTCACTTGCAAAACAATCATTTATTTTCATATCTGAAGGCAACAAATCGTTCATGGATGGAAACCAATCAATCGTGATTATTCACTGAAAGATGAAACACATTTTTGTGTTGATGCACCTACAAGACATACTTCTCGGTTTAATGGTGTGTATAATATACACTGACATTTGTGGGAAAACAATTAAGTGTGACGCTTGTGGAAACATTTTATAAGAGGTGGTATCTTCAATCTTACATTTTAATGCTAACATTGGCGAGAGACTTCAAATGTAGTGCATATGATTTACATGTCTAACTGAATATTATACAGTCACGTACATGTGAACCCTCGATTGTGACACAACGTTATATGCAGTGAAGATCACGACTTTGAAGAGACAAGTGTGCATCATGCTGCGGTAAAAACCAGTAAGTGTAGTGAATGTAAACAGGTTACCAATACAATTATTTTCAACATGGCTTTGAATGTGAACACTTGCACCACCGAGAAACGTTTCAAATGTGACATGTGTTGAAAAGTGTTTTTACGCAAAATGCAGTTAACGATGCATGTCCGCATTCATACTGGTTAGAAACCATATAAATGTGATACCTGTGGTGCACAATTTACACAAAATGGTAATATGAAGACCCATAGCCGTATCCGCACAGGGAATACACCATATAAATGTGATACCTGTGGTGCACAATTCTCACAAAGTAGTCACTTGAAGACACATATCCGTGTCCACACGGGGGATAAACCACACAAATGTGATAGCTGTGGTGCACAATTCTCAGAGAGTAGTAGTTTGAAGAGACATGTCCGTGTCCATACTGGGGATAAACCATATAAATGTGATACCTGTGGTGCACAATTCTCAGAGAGTGGTAATTTGAAGAGACATATCCGGATCCACACTGGGGATAAACCATATAAATGTGATACCTGTGGTGCACAATTCTCAGAGAGTGGTAATTTGAAGAGACATGTCCGTATCCACAGTGCGAATAAACCTTACAAATGTGATACTTGTGGTGCACGATTCGCACAAAGTAGTAATTTGAAGACACATTTTCGTATTCACACAGGGGATAAACCATACAGGTGTGACACATGTGGTGCACAGTTCTCAAAATATTATAATTTGAAGACACATTTTCGTATCCACACGGGGGATAAACCATATAAATGTGATACCTGTGGTGCACAATTTTTAGAGAATAGTAGTTTGAAAAAACATCTTCGTATCCACACGGGGGATAAACCTTACAAGTGTGAAACATGTGGTGCACAATTCTCAGAGAGTGGAAGTTTGAAGAGACATGTCCGTGTCCACACTGGGGATAAACCTTACAAATGTGATACATGTGGTGCACAATTCTCGGATTATGGTCATCTGATGACACATTTTCGTATCCACACTGGGGATAAACCATATAAGTGTGATACCTGTGGTGCACAATTCTCAGAGAGTGGTAATTTGAAGAGACATGTCCGTATCCACACTGGGGATAAACCATACAAGTGTGATACATGTGGTGCACAATTCTCAGATTGTGGTCATCTGATGACACATTTTCGTATCCACACTGGAGAAAAACCATACAAGTGTGATACCTGTGGTGCACAATTCTCGGTGAGTGGTAATTTGAATAGACATGTCCGTGTCCACACTAGGGATAAACGAACATAAATTTTCAATGTCTGCCAGCAACAACAGATGGTGCTTCAATGTTCTTTATGACAACACCTGTAGTACTGCATATTGCCATATTTAGTGTTGTTCACATTGACTATCAGTTAGACAGGAAACACCGTTATGAAGATAATGTTTATCAAATTAAACTAAAACATAAACAAATCCAATAAACAAGTTTAAAATATGGATTACAGTTTGTATTGATACCTCTAAACAGCCTTTTTTGTTTATGTACACTCCAGTATTAATTATAGGGTAACGTAAATTTATGAATCCATTCAACATGTTGCAACTTATTTGCAAATGTTGGAACAGTAAATCCACTAAATTGTGTTGACGCAGAATAAGTAATTGAAATGAAAAATATTAATCATACCTTTACAACGTTTTTCGTTTTATTACAGCAAGCCTGTAACTTATTTTCATAATTTTCGTCGTATTTATATTGGCCTCTTGAGACTTACCCTATTCAGATTGTATAGACTTCATGTACTCACAGCATATATGTGCTGACATTGTATATGTTCAATTTGATGTGTTATGTATCAGTTCATATTACGTATTAAACTATGTTTGTTCAATACATTCAATTAAAAATCTGCCTCAAACAATAAAATCTGTCTTGGGCGACCGCCTTTTCTGCAAAGCAAAACTGGTCTCTCAAGATAGGTGGTCGCTCGTAACCGGTTGTGCTAAAACCCCTTGTCGGTATAATTATGAATATGTACATGCTTCACTAACTACCTAATTACTGAAGCAATTGATAACAAATATAAAAATGTGGAATGTTAATTAATTGATATACATTCTAATTGTAACTTGCAAATTTTTAAACAAACCATGACATTTCAGTTGGAATTAATTGAGCTACGTATTTTCCTACACATTATAAAAACCAAACCACAAGTTTGATTTTGTTTCATTTAAAAACAGTTACATTGATTTTTAAAACCATAGTATCAGTTAATAATATGCAAGACGCTGCAGACGCCCTGTGACAGCGCCTTAAAATGGCGCTTACGTATTCTAAGCTTGCGAGCTAGCAGCATGCGTGGTCTGTTTATAGCACAATTGTTGATAAACAATGTGACATCGTTGAACAAAACATGCTTTTGGTTGTACACTCGTTATAACTTTCATTTCTTTTGTGGCATCGACTTATATGTTTTCAAGTGCGGGGTTTTGATTTGCTGCGACCTATATCAGCGACAGCCGTAGCATTGCGAAGCGTCGTTGACACCACATTTTCAGTGCGCATTTTCGTTAAGTCGTTAAGAATGCCTCCCGCATAAGCAAAATTTTCATATTTGAGCCGGACTGTCAATCGAAGAGACGGTGGTTCAATCCCACCTATCCCGCCAAGGGAAGTAAAAGATCCCACACACAGGGTAAATGTGTAACGTGTAGTGGACTCACTAATTCTAGAGGACAACTCCTGCGTTAGAGGAAACCACATGAGAGACGTTATAAAAAAGAAAAATACTACCCACACTTAATATTTCAAAAATATTTAATAAAAATACATGTGTCTATATAATAAACTAAAATGACCTATTAGTCAACAATACCATAGAAATTCCATAATAACAATAGTGATAAATGAATGTAAAAGTATGATTAATAGTAATAAATAATTAAAATAAGAACGACATAACAGGGCCAAAGTCTCAAAAAATGTACAATTGACTAAGATCACTTCTTTTCTCTCTCACATCGTCAATTATTAAGTCAGTCTAATGAAATTTTCATCATATATTGACACGGCTAAGTGCTTTCAGGACATATGAAATTCGACAGCATAGTTAATTTGTAAAATGGCAGAAATTGGCGGTAAAGGGCCAAAAATGGCCAACATTACCCTTCCAATTGAAGTTTCCAAAGTTTGACGCAGTGCCATACGAAAACGGTGTTTTATTTATTCTTCTGCGTTCACTCGACA
This sequence comes from Oasisia sp. SBJ-2009, assembly GCA_964017155.1. NCBI lineage: Eukaryota > Metazoa > Annelida > Polychaeta > Sabellida > Siboglinidae > Oasisia > Oasisia sp. SBJ-2009. The sequence continues at coordinate 46,292,937 of OZ024854.1, forward strand.
AATGCTATGCATATTGGGAATATACAGTAGAAAACTTAGGTTTAAAACTTGAGGAATAAAAAATGTACACATCAATTTCTACAGTGAACAGTGTTTGCATGTCTAGCGTCATCGGTTTATAGGGATCAATTACATAAATGTACTATTATCTCTGTATGATACATATACGTGTATGCTTTTGATACATCTAAATTAAAGTATACGCAAAAGAAAATATAGGTTTATACCTAATTTTAACGAAAATACTGCACGTTTATATTTAAAAATATGATGTTGCGTTTTAGCTGTGTGTCCAGCGTCATATATAGAAATGGCTGCCTTCACAAAAATAAGAAACATACGTCGTTTGTATTTTTACATATTAACCAGCAACCATACTGCTATATCACCATCAATGGCAATAGCAATATTCACAATATTTCTTGCTTAAATGAGGACAAAACCGACACTGGAGCGTGTCCAGTGTAATTACGTATCCAGCGTCATATGTCGGATTACTAAAAAGTACTACTGAGGGCGCAATCTGCCTTGATATATATAGGAACTACCATGATCATTGCATCCTTGGCGGCTATCTACATGCTGGTGGGTACTTTTTTGTTTTCTACAATAACTATTTGATAAGTTGTGGCTGTATGTGTACTTTTTCTTATAAAATGATGTAATATGAATGAAGGTAATATTGTAACTTAATAAACGTAGCTCCATTTAACGTTACTATATGTAACAGCTATGTTCTGACAAACCAATGAACAATAATACGATAGATTGCTATGTGGGAATACTGATATATGACCATCGTAATGTCTAAGCCAATTGATGACGCTGGACACGCAAATTTAACCAAGCGTACATTAGCCAGATGTAGATGATACTGACGTGCTACATTTTAGGCTAGATGTGTCAAGTGCATATTGGTCTTCATATAAAAAGAATGCATTCCAATTACAAACACGGTGAGCACACTGTTATACACAAAACGAAATAATTGTGGATATCTGCTGAGCATAGGTAAAAAATAGACATAAATAAGAATAATTTCCATTTAAGTAAAACTAGTCAATATACCTTTCACATGCTACGCAGATTACAAAACAGTATATTTATATATTGCGTTTTGTAAATTTAGCAAGTAATTTTATGAATAATGGCCAAAGGGCATGATCTCTAATGGCGGAAAACCTTCTGCAACGCGTAAGGCTACAGTTCCCGTTACCTCACATGATCTGCCCACCTCGTGAGATTATTTTCGAAAGCAAATAAACATTTGCCAAACCAAACACAGGTTGACTGATATTGCATTCTACATTTTTAGAATACTCCGTCCACCAAACTGGCATAATCATGGCAAGCAATGACACGCGAATGTACTGGGCTAAAATCGCGCACCGTTATCGTGAAATATAAAAAGCCTTTCGTTTTTGGCCCGTCGTGCTGCTCAGAAACGGGCTCATTATGTCTGCACAAGAGACCTTCCAGACCGAAAGCTAAAAGCTCAACGAGCGCGCAAAGCTACAAATGTAAGTCACATATTTGTCTTGAGTTCCATTCATCCTCAAACAATTGTATATATATATATATATATCTTACTAAATATTACATGTACGTATTTCCATGTATACATAAATAATTAGTAAAGCACAAAATGTAAATGCCTTCATATAGAGCAAGTCATATCGCAAAAAGATGAATGTCATGCAAGTAGCCGATGCGTTGGTTATCGCAGAATCTGTAGCGGCAACCCCCGAAGGTGGAAGTGAGGAGGTCGAAGAGACTCAAACCATCTCTTCCATCTACCACAAATGAAGTGCCTACGTCTTCGCAGAGTTTGGCTGAATAAGAATACGTACATCATTGGGCAATGTGCGTTGTTTTCAAACTCGTTAACCATTATACCATATGTAATATGATACAAGCTTTGCATGATATATATATTTTTCCTTCGCAAAATATGTAACATACAGCTAAGCAACGATTCGCATACGAGCATAATAATAACTATTATATATATATATATATATATATATATATATATATATATATATATATATATATATATATATATATATATATATATATATATGTATATATATATGTCTTATTTTATGTTTTGCATGTTAAATAAGACATGTTTAGTTCTTGTAATATTTATACTTATAGGTCACAGTAGAAGGTTGCTATCTTTTAAAAACTATCTGCATGCTATGTTTGAACCCAACTTTCCAATGGCTTCTACCGCCCGCACGGCCATATACAATATTATAATTATACTTATTATACTTTACACATTAATACTAACATATATTTGTAAACGTTAATTTCAAGAGACAAGTACATTTGCGGTGTAATATTAATATATTGTGTTATAAGAACATAACAATGTGTCATTTTCTCTAAATACAACCTCAAACTGTGTGGTTGTTTATTTGTTTCAGAGAAACCCTGGTGGTGAAGATGAAGTTTCCTAAGCTGCATTCATCAGCAGCACAATAATTAGCAGCTGATGTGACAGCTGAACGTCGAGCTGCTGGAAAATTTCCCAAGGAGAAGAGGTCATCTGCCCAAAAGAAGCTAATTGCCTTGAAGATAAATACAAAGGGGCTGCAAAGACGTGCATTGGTTTTGGAGAAACATTTAAAGGACAAAAAAAGGCTACGGCTTCGTGTCATACACCTAATAGAGTTTATACAAAGTAACAATTTCCACATATACTCAATTTTTTAACGTCAGCGGTTTACTCAGAATGTGGCTTTAAAGTCTAAAATTCTAACGAAATCCACGATGGTCTAGACGTCGCCATAGGTGAAGGGTTAATTTGGCTTGGCCATTCAGCGCGCTGCATTCTATATCTCGGTCAGCTTCCGGCGACGTCGTTAAGGGTCAACAACTTCGAGTCTTCGACAGTTCATTCAGTTGGCGTGACATCTAGCAGCTGCTTATAGACACATATCTAAATCTGTGGTTAAATCTATGGTAAACTTTAGTAATTATGCCTTCGTGTTCGGCATACGGTTGCAATAATAGATGAAAACAACCGGTAGTATTGAAGCAATGGATTCACGTTGGTGATTTGCGGGCGTACTGTTTGTCACTTTGCTCGGTCCATTTTGAGGAGAAATGCTTTGATGTAGACATGTATCATCAGTTGATGGGATGATTTCAGCGATAACAATAATAGACAACTTTATATTTACCGTCATCAGCATGTTACGCGCGTTGCCGAGTTGCAGACATTTCATGACAACAGCCAAACCCTATGCAGGGAATCTACGTGGAGAGCGCCTCGATCACCGTCGTGACGTCATTCTTCGTCTAAGATGGGGTAGCGCATAGAATTTGGATAGCTGGGTGTTAAAAAAGATTTTTCTGGTAAACCGCTGGCGTTAAAAAATTGAGTATATGTGGAAATTGTTACTTTATATTAACTCTATTAGGTGTATGACACGTACAAGTTCACTTTGTTTGTCCTTTAAGCCACACTACCCGAAATGAAAAAAGACAATTCAGGACAAGCAAAAGCTGGTATGACCAACGTTAACTTGATTTTGTCAACGCCGGTGCGACGTGCTGACATAATAATGAGGAAAGACGGATTGAATCCTTCGCGAAACAAAGAAGTGACAAAGGTTATCGCTGCACGTCCATGAATCAATGGTAATGGAATTGCAAGAAATGTCAGTCAGTAAAAGACGGTCACTCTTCACTGGACGTCACCTAAAGAGAATTCGGGCAGGAAGCATGGTCGCGAGGAGGTTGCATCTAGACCGACGATATATTCCCCACAAATAATGTGTACATTCAATGAGTATAATAAATATCTGTATTAATGTTGTACCTAATGCGTTGTCGTTCTAGTTGCTAATCAAAATACACAAAGAGATGCTACGTCCACAATTGTGAATTAATGTATGTCACTACGAACTATATAATAATCAATAAAACAATTTTTTTTAATCAATCAAAACATTATTGTCCATGTAGGTGCATATTTAAAATCGAATGAGTACTTGTTTTGTAATTTATGACGAAGGATAACGATTGTGTTCAATTAAAGTAACATTGCGTGTCCAGCGTCATAAGCACATACCAACTTTGTAGGCCATCGTTTACCTACTGTCGATTGCCGGACGCCTGTGACAGTTAGCATTGATAAAGATAAATGATCGTGGTTGCTGGTTATGCACAAACAATCATTCCATATGCTTTTCTGAGATAACTGCACTAATTGAAAATAGGCCGTTCTAAGAAACAACAGTGTGCAAGTACTATCACCATAGTAATAACAACGATAAACAATGTTTCCAAGTCAAATTGAATCGTATAACTCTTGATATTTTAAACTGTATGTACTCTAAATAACCCCAGCATTTGTTTTTCATTTTTTTGTTTAACTAACTACTTAAATTGTACGCACTGTTGTAATTTTCCGTTAATGACGCTGGACACGCGATGAAAATCACGTCTGACTTCTAGTGACTGCCATAACAAAAGTAACACTTATTTCAATGAACCGTTTATGTGACATATGCCTCAATATGTGTACTAAGAGAAAATATAATTTAATTGGTCAGAATAAAACATTTATTTTTCGACCTGCTGAAACGTATTTGTACATTTTGTGGGACTTTGGCCCAACAATTATTTCCATTCAGCACATACACACATATTATACCTAAGACAATCTTATTCAAGCTATTTTCTACTTATGAATGATATTTCCACCACCAGATATGTAATAATAATAATTTTAGACAAAACATTTTCTTAATTATCGGAACAATAAATCACTGAAATTTAAACAGAATGTAATATATGAGAAATATATGGAGGTAGAAATAAAATTGCGTAATATAGGCTTGCATGCTCGCAGCATACGCCGAATGTTTAATGTTTTTAGTCTTTTGAAAAAAAACAATGCGACATCATCGCACAAAACCTAATTTATGTATTTATAAATCATGTTATACAAGTGGGTAAATGCTTCAAGGATGAAGCAGAACTGGGGTAATATGAATGGGAGTGGGACTACTACAGGGTAAATGCTTCACAGCTAAAACACGTATGAGACACGAGTTAAAGTAAGGAGACAAGTCCCCCTCCCGCCCTCCCCCCCGCCCCCACCTCTCTTTTAAGACACGAGCTAAAGTAAGAAGACAAGCCCCCTCCCCCCTGCCCCCTCCCCCCACCCACCTCCTTCGGACCGTCCCCAGTCCAGCCGCCGTCCTCTCCCTTTCCCGTTCATTCATATTTCCGGCTGAAATTGCGCCACTGCAGAACGTTCCTCACCACCGATCGTCACATCGCATGTCGAATATACGTTAGAGCGTCACCATCATTTCGTTTCAGGGAGGAGCGAGATCGCATAATTTTGACTTGGGGTGGAAAATAGGCAAACATGCGGCAAAATCGGGGGTAGGGGGTGGGCATTCAACCACTGGTGACGGCCTGGACTCAAATTCTGATTGGTGGTAGGACGAAAACACGGAGCCAAGCCTGCCACCGACAGCATGCCAGCGCACATTTCAGCCGGAAATATGAATGAACGGGGAAGGGAGAGGACGGCGGCTGGACTGGGGACGGTCGGAAGGACGTGGGCGGGGGGAGGGGGCGGGGGAGGGGGCGGGGGGGGGGGGGGGAGGGGGCTTGTATCCTTACTTTAGCTCGTGTCTTAAAAGAGAGATGGGGGAGGGGGGTGCTTGTCTCCTTACTTTAACTCGTGTCTCATACGTGTTTTAGCTGCGAAGCATTTACCCTGTAGTAGTCCCACTCCCATTCATATTACCCCAGTCCTGCTTCATCCTTGAAGCATTTACCCACTTGTCTTATTCCTTTACCCGCGAAGCCAACATCTATTCACAATCGCTGGATAAATAATGTACAATATAAAGCATGATAGAAAATAGTGGCGCCACGTACACTACGGAGTGTTTCCGAGTAAGTTACATTAACTACATAAACGCCACCGCGATAACCTGGCGCTGCTGTCGCTAACGTTTGAACACAGCGAAAGTCGAAAGTTTGAAACATCGAAAACTCGAGTTGAGGGACGAAAATCAAAAATCGACGATTTTGCATATTCGAGGCTTGCTCTGGGCTTTCCAAAATGGTATAGCACATGTCTGTAGCTATTCCCAATCGCTGGATCAATTCCTATCACTTTAGTGTTTAGGAAACTCAATTCCATTCATATTAGGAAGGGTACTCCCGTAACCTTCCTGATTTCGGGCGATAACATGAAATCACGAACAATATAGTCCAGTTCCTTGTGTAATTTTGTTCACATTTTTTGGAGATTTGCAAAACTATACATTTTTGGAAAGTTTAGGACCTACTGAACCTGAATAGTAATGTTAAAAAAATTCCAAACACTCTATGGCGGCCATTTTGGATTTTCAAAATGGCGACTATTTTTTGTTCACATTTTGCAATATCTCGGCTTCTAAGCATCTTAGGCTTTTGATTTTGGTGTCTAAATATACATTTTCAGAGACAAGGAATCTAATGAGACAACTTACAATGCACTACATTTAATGCAAGACAGTATAAATCACAATGTTTACTAAAAAAATGACCAAAATATACTTCTTGTGTACCTGATAGAAACAAATGTTTCATCGCAATAGTCTAATTATAATATGCAAAGGATCGTCACATTAGAACAATGAATAGTCCCTCTGGTTCTAGACATTAAGATATATCAAGCAAATGACATTAATCATCACTGCCATCATCTGAATATGTCTTCGTCGTTTTCACAATGTGTGTTGCACATGCAGAGATCTGTGCAAGGTAAGTTATTTGACTTGCACGAGCAGCGATTAGTGGTGCAGTTCCCCCTGCACTGACACATGACCATCTCAGTGATAGCCTGCGGTGCTGGTGGCACATCAGTGGTGGTTGGGTTGAGCTGGGCACCATCGTAATCCTTGTGATAGCCATTCTGCAGTGGGTCCAACGGAACCTCCTTGGGATGGGCAGCCTGGCCCCATACTCTAGCTTGCACATGCGTCCTCAAAATGTGCTGCTTGAGGGCACCCATGGTAGGTGGTAGATTCTCACTTTCTGCCATGTATTTGCAAAATAGGTGCCAACGTAGATCAGGAATGCTTGAAATCTGGAGGCCCTTTGGACAGTATGCAGTGCACACAAACCTGGCCAAGGTTGATTGCAGGTAGGCCTCCGTCACATCCGTGTCATCACAAAGCATGCACAGGGCCCTGATGACATCATCATCAGACTCCAGGAACAGCTTGAACCATGTTGCCTTGCCTATTCGTGCACACCTCCCAGTGTTGTCTGCCCCAGAGAATGCATGGAATGCTGGTAAGGCCTTTGCTTTCTCCGGCCCCAGTGCTGTCCATAATGGCTTGATCTGCTGGACACCAGAAACCATTGAGATTGAAGTACTCTTTGGCAACAAATCATAACTGGCTATGATCAAGACGAAGACATCAGTATCAGGAGAAAAGAATGTCATTTCTGCATCCCTTGAGTTTCGCTCTGTTGCAGACACTCTCAAGCATATCATCAAGGTGTCTGCTTCCACGTGGTTGTTATCTGGAAAGGGGCCCACAGCCTTGTTGCTCCTGGTGTGGCCCGCAGCTGAGGTGATGACCGGCTTGGATGAATCTTTGTTGTAGTCCAAAGTTTTCTCAGCCAAATATTCTGCCAGATCAGTCTTTGTCTGTTCATGTGACATATATCGACTCACTGTGATGTGCCTGATGCTGGTCTCATCTCGGATTTGGTACTGGACTGGATCCTTTCCTTTTCGCCTCTTTTGCCTGGTTGTGCACTTCAGAGAATCAGACTTGTATGTGTCAAAGACGAGAATGACGTCATCAAAGCTTCTCGTGAGGTTCATCAGTCTGTCATTGAAGCATACATTGAGATCCTTCACTGTCACTACAGTTGCTGGTTTCGTTGTCATTTTCTGGACAAGGACCATGCCATCTACCACTGCAATCTTCCGACGGTGATCAGGGGATCTGCATCAGTCTCTATGGGGTCTTCATCTGACTGTTGGTCTGCTTCTGTTGTTTCTCGTGTTGTCAACTTATCAAGTACATGGGTAAGCTTGGCCCTGTCATTGCATGGCAACACCGAGCGATTTGGGGAAAAAGAGTAGCGTTGGTGTCAGTGTGAACTCGTAGGTGCCAACTGCCTGCTTCTGGTCAATGTCTCTGTTTGAGCGGGCAAGGACCATCAACCTCCCATACAGGTCTTTGGTTTCCTTCAGGTCTACGATCTTGTCGCGAATCTTGACTTTATGCGTCTTGTTGCCAGACATGTACATCTTGTTGTTTAGTTTCTTCACAGGGGCCCATAGGCTGACTTCCCCATTGATCCGCTCAGCCACATAGTGTTCGTAGAGCTTCTGGCCCGTGTCATCTATGTTCAGGATATGTGGCTCATACTCATCTGGGATGTATGCATGGGTTATGATGTTGTAGATCATGTTGCCCTCAACAGCAAATGGATTGCCGTGACTCTGTAATGCATCCTTAATCCTACTACTGGTTCCATACTCCCGCTTGATTTTGCTTGAGGAAAGGTCGTGATGTTCCACTGCTTTGCTTCCAACATCATGGAACTGGTCCTTGAATTCCATTGCTAGGCAGGACAGTTCTGGAGCAGCCAAAAAGAATCGTTGTCTTGCATTGGGGTTGTTGGAGATCCCAAACAAGCCAGCATGAACCTTCATGAGTTTGTTGAGGTGTTCGCATGCATGATCAGTACCGATGGACACAAATGGGATGGCGTTCTTGGTCACAGAAATGTTGCTCTCTTCCAGTTCTCTCCATGTTTCTGGGTGGTCAATCTTGAGTGCATGCATGTCTGCTATGTAGTGTGGCCAGAGTCGCTTGTACTTGATCCTATCCATTGCAAAGAACAGCTTGCTGAGCGCTTCTCCAGCTTCAAGATTAAGGTGAAGATCAGCATTCCAAGATGCTGCTACAAAGTAGAGAATCGTCTCCACCCGGTGCAGGTAGTTCATCATGGAACGGAATATTGCGTTCTTGGCCTTCTGTTCTTCCCAATCATGCAGCGTCTTCATCACATTCTCCTGAGCCAGCGTTTGCAGTAGATGGGCATTGGCTTGCTTCACAGATTCAGCTTTTGTATTCTTGTTTGCAACAGAGCAGGCCTCCTCTACTTCAGTGGTAGCTTCTAGGCACACATCCTTCAGGTCAGAGTTGTCCTTCAAGAACAGGTCAATCGCCAGCTCATACAGTGCTTCTTTTTGACACACAACACACAGTTTAGTGGTTTGGCACGGCCGTCCACCAGTAAGTTTGGGGACCTCATTCGTGGTCGACTCCATTTCTTTCAGAGCTTGAAACAATAACAATGGGACACTGGATTCTAGACAACAATGATTTTTTATAATACATGTAATTATTAGACTAGACAACAATGATTTTAATAACTAGAATATTTTCAATGCTCGAAAAGTTGGCTAATTTTTACCATTTGAGCCTCAGGTTGTTACTTAGAATTTATGTATTTTTTTCACAATTTCCAAAATAGTCATTATAAGTTGTCCCATTAGATTCCTTGTCTCTGAAAATGTATGTTTAGACACCAAAATCAAAAGCCTTAGAAGCCGAAATATTGCAAAATGTGAGCAAAAATAGTCGCCATTTTTTTGAAAATTCAAGATGGCCGCCATAGAGTGTTTAGAAAATATGTAAACATTATTTTTCAGGTTCAGTAGGTTCTAAACTTTTCAAAAATGTATAGTTTTGCAAATCTCAAAAACATTTGGACAACAAGTTTAATATGTACATAGTGAACTGGACTAATAGGTCAATACATAAAAATACGACCCATTTGAATATTTAAGCCATCTTGAAGAATACTAATACTATGCTGTCGTTTTAGTTATATTAAATGTATACTAGCTATCGCTGAGTGAACGACGTAAAGACTGCTCGACCAATACATGTCTCAGTTCAGCACCAGTTTATGTTGCTGCTAACAGGTAAAAACAACCATTGCGTGAACAATTTGTGTGGTCGCTAAAACTCGCTATATATAGTTGTTTGTCAAGTAGTCGTTCGTTGTGGGTATATTTTAATTAGAAACGAACCGTAGCTGTGAATATGGTCGCTCAAGACGAGTGGACGCTCTTGACAGAGTTAGCACAAGACAGGTTTTATTTGCAAGATTGATTATTATGATGTAATTGTCACACGTGAATTTAAATTATTTATTTTAAGATATTTATTACCTGTGGGTAGTAGTTCTCTTTTTAATAGTAGGGGAAGTAGGGGCATATCCGCATAATGAGGCATGTCCGCACACCCTATTATTTGCGCATCGCGTAACATCTGGTTAGTGGAATCATGCTAAGCGGCATTGTCTAACCCCCAAATCATCCACTTGCGCATACTTTTTGATAGAAGTGAATAATTAAAAAGTTATGACATAAAATATTATTTTCGTAAATACTGATGTAATTTTACTCAAATGCTGTTATGTGTATTACCTTAACTGTAAGACGTGCATATACATTTTCTTTCATAATTCCAAATTGCATTTTAATGTTTTATGATGTGTGAAATAAAGGACACTTTCATAAGTAGCATTTTCGCGCAATTCAGAATTATTCACGTGTTGGATACTTGGGGCATGTTCGCACAGGCCTGTGCGGTCATGCCCCACCCGCTGTGCAGACGTATTTCGTGCATCGGTGCTTATAATATTATGTAGTCTACTTAGATATATATTTAGATACTACAGCTTCTTACCACAAATATTATAGGAAACTTTGATGTGAGATAGTATAGGATGATTATTATATAAGTATTTAATATTATCAAACTTATTATATCATTCATCGCTTCGTCAATGTGTAATAGGCTATATCGTGCTGACGTCACATTTTCCATGTTGTGTATCATTAGGCCCGTTAAAGAAATAAAGCTTAATTGATCATTGCTAATAAACTAAAATAACCAAGATGACAAATGATGTATAAGCTATAATATAGAACTTTGCCCGTATACGTTAGTCCATACAAAGCCATGCTCGCACAGCCGACAAACTGAGTTTTTAGTTTGACTTTGCGCTATACAAGACTATGCTGTTTTAGCTAGAAGGCTTCAGACAAGCTTGGTTGCAAACTTTGACTTTGCCCGTTACAAATTCATGCTGTTGTTTGCTTTGACTCTCAAGGAGGAATAAACGTGGACTATGATTCAAGGCCACTGTATTTTCTAAACTTTACGTATATATGAAAACTTGAAACCGTTGATTTGTGTTCTCTGGTTTTTTATAATAATAATACACGTGTCAGTAGTGTACGCATACCAATACATATTATTACTGTAGATAGTCGTCAGCTCTGTGAGACCAGCTGTTGCTTCACCATTCCTGGGGCATAACCGCACACAGTGTCACGAGTGTGCGGCTATGCCCCGTACCTTGGGGCATGTCCGCACAAACGTATGCCTCTATATTTGACCAAATATTTAAATATCTGATGGGATATGCGATTTCTTAACTAACTAACAACAAAATAATTTGATTGCTGATTCTGAATGCTAAATATCACCCTCTTAGCACACACAGTGCATTATCTATAGCGTGTTTCACCTTAACTGTGCGGACATGCCCCTACTTCCCCTAGTATGTTGTGAAGCGCCACATAAAATATTATTAGTTTATGATAAAACCTATCATTTTCTGCCGATCATATAGTGATGATAATAATTAATTAATTAGTTATAATTAAATAAACTATTTCCCGCTTACGAATGCAATAAGGAAAGTTTATAAATATTCGCGCGCACAAATGCAGTTGTTGTGCCACAAAATAAAACTATTTTATAAAAACAATCTTTCTGAAGGCATCTCAGTGCCACTGAAAATGCACTTTCATGTATTTGCAAAATAGGTGCCAACGTAGATCAGGAATGCTTGAAATCTGGAGGCCCTTTGGACAGTATGCAGTGCACACAAACCTGGCCCAATTAAAAGAAACAATAATAGTTTCTCTAATTTTGTTTTTGTCGACAAAATCAAGATATACATATTGCCATAATTTGTCTTTTGGAATATATCGTGACAGTTTGGTTAATCATAGAGGCATTACAGCATGGATTTTTAATACAAAATTAGAGCAATTATTATGACTATAATATACGGAGTTTGTTTTGGCTCATTTTGTCGACCGGAAGGCCCTGTCAACTTCCTCAGCATCTAGACTCCAACTTTATGCTCAAGCCCAGAGGAAAGCCAACAGTTTTACGAGGATCTACCTGAAACGATGTCCAAGATACCGTACACTGAACGTGTGTATTTAATAGATTTCAATGCATGCTAGAGAGGGAGCCGATTGTGATGCTTGGGTTAGAATTGCACTATTCAACTATTTGTCATCACTATCCAATACTAATGATGATTTCAAAAGTTTACACTGTTGAATGTTGAGCGATAATAAAGGTCCACACTAAAATGCGAACTACATTCACAAAGGCAAAGCCTAAGGCGGGGAATCCCAAAGACGCTGCCGATCTTTGTTCCATCTTTACAAGTCTTGTTGTTTGCGCGTGCGTGAATATTAGAGTGTACTTTATTATAGGGCCCGTAAGTTTGTCACGATAAATGGCGTGACTCCGCGCGATTGGAGCTCATTGGGGTCTAAGCGAGACAATTGGGGACTGGTCACAAGAATAATACACAATAAAATAGTTTACCGGATGTGCTTTTTACATTGTTGTACATTGTGGTTTCGATAAGCACTTCCCTTACAAAAAAAATACCATTCAAATACCATTGAATGTTACTAGGGGGTATAATAGCCAATGGTATTTGAATGGTATTTGAATGGTACTTCAATGGTACTTTGGTGGTTTGTGTATATAAACAGTTGAATGGTATTTGAATGGTATTTGAATGGTCCTAGGGGGTATAATGGCCAATGGTATTTGAATGGTACTTCAATGGTACTTCGGTGGTCTGTGTATATAAACAGTTGAATAGTATTTGAATGGCATTTGAATGGTACTAGGAATACTGTTCAGTGGTATCTGAATGGTACTTGTCTGAATGGTATTCTGAATGGTCCAATGGTATTCTGAATGGTACTTATAAGAAGCTTTTCAGCTTCTTCGTCAATGATATTCTAAATGGTATACCATTCAGAATACCAGTGATGAAGAAGCTGAAGAGCTTCTTATAAGTACCATTCAGAATATCATTGGACCATTCAGAATACCATTCAGACAAGTACCATTCAGATACCACTGAACAGTATTCCTAGTACCATTCAAAATACCATTAACAAATACCATTCAATGATAAACCAGTCAATATATACCTAACTTTACAGAGATCATATGCACATATAGATGAAACTGAAAACATAGTCAAGATAAATTAACAATGTTTTAATATGTTAAGTGTGCTGCTCTCGAACGTACATAATTATATACATGCACATCAAATGTGAAATATCATAACATATTATGTCCGTCGATCAATCTTCACATGTTTCTTGATTTTTGTTCACTTTGGACAGCTTTGTCCTACGCCTCCAAGGTAACCTCAAAGCCGTTCTTCTGGTCTTCGCTCAGAAGTGGGTATACTTCTCGAACATATTCTGGGGGAAAAGATTTATCAATCACTAGCTCGAATGAAATGTTTCTGTTTTTTTAAACAATGTACAATTAATGCAGCTATGAAGTTGTTTTCCATGAAATTATATTGTACATGTTATGATAATCATACAATACAAATACAATAATGGAACTTGGTTTCATATTTACTATGGCCATAATTCACTTCTAGCTAGATCTTTTTCTTTATAAAATCTTTATACAATTCCAAAAGTACATTAATTCTAAATTGATTGAGCCATAATAATAAAGCAAAGAAGTAAAAAATAATAAAAGCACACTATATTTTTCAATCAATGTCAACCAAAATATGTTATAGTGTGCTTGGAATATATTATAAAATATTAGCAGTTTTTGGATATATATAACAAATACATATATTTTGTTATTTGATTAATCAGGCATTGACAGTAATTTTAAAGAAAACGTTTTACTAGCATGCAGTCACATTTAATTTAAATTATTTAGAAAAACACATTTAGAAGGCAAACAAGTATGCAATTTTTCAAGATATACACACACGCTTTCGTTAATTCGTTTTTAAACAATCCCTCACAGATTAAAAAGTTATGCCGTCGAGTCAACGTAAACAAGCATGTCACAGTCACAGGGCGTGAACAGTTAGCGCACCACAGGGCCAGGCGCATATCAAGACCGCAAAGACGATGTCTTGCGATTTATGGATAAATCCCCAAAACTAAGGCCACATCATAAATCTTCTTCTTCTTCCGAATACCGCCTAGCTTCAAGATACAGGCGGGCGAACAGGAAAAATCAGAATATATATATATATATATATATATTCGTTTTAGGTGCATTGCAATGTATCAGAACCGTGATTTGTGCATGTAACAGTAATGCGTGCAAAAGAACTATTTATATCTAAAAGGTGGAATAATGGAAAGTCTTGATATTGCTCTTAAAGGAAGCAAAGCTTCCTCTATTTACAATATGTTGAGGGAGGGAGTTCCGAAGTCGAATGGTATTTGGGAAAAAAGAATACAAGTGGTAGTTACATCTGGAGTGAGGGATAAGGTAAGACAAGGAATGTTGCTTTCTAGTGACTGTGTTTAAAGGAATAAGATATTTATTTGCAGGTATACCCACTAGGTCATTTGATATTTTGTATAACATGCATAGTTTTGCATCTTTTCTACGGTCTGCTAGGGATCTCCAGCCTAATGACTGGAGCATATTAGTAACGCTTGACGTATTATGGTGGCGATGTAAAACATATCGAGCTGCCCGGCATTGAATCATTTCAAGTTTATTTATTTGTGTAGTGGTGTGAAGGTCCCAGACAGTACAGCTATTTTCCAGGATAGGTCTAACAAAGGTGAAGTAAGCAAGAGTTTTTATTTGGATTGACGAGACTTTGAGATTTATGCGGAGGAAGCCTAATGATCTATTTGCTTTTGAAGAGATACTATTTATGTGGGCATTCACCGAAGGTCAGAAGTTATGGTTATGCCAAGATATTTAGCCTGTGTTACAGTTTCGAGTAGTTGTCCGTGGAGAATGTACTGAGTCTTAGTGATAGTTTTATTTCTTGTTACAGAGATGACATGGCACTTTTCAAGATTGAAGCTCATTTTCCATTTTTTTGTCCATTTGTCGAGTGTGTTTAGGACTTCCTGGAGTGCAGCTGTGTTTGTCTTAGGCTTAAGAGCTATATACATTATGGTGTCATCAGCAAAGAGTCTAACTGTAGAAGTAATATTGTCTGAAATGTCGTTAATGTAAAAAAGGAATAGGCAGGGACCAAGCACAGAACCTTGAGGGACTCCATATGTTACACGGACTTCAGAGGAGGCCTCGCCCTCTATTAATACTCTGTCGATTAGAAACGCTTTAACCCAGGAATTTGTTTTGCCTTGGATGCCATAGTGATGGAGTTTGTCAATTAGTTTGGTATGGCTGACCTTATCAAATGCTTTAGAAAAGTCCATCACTATGACATCCGTTTATGCGCCAGATTGCATATTGGTGACTAGATCGTTAGTGAACTGGATAAGTTGTGTCTCACATGATACACGAGATCGAAAGCCATGTTGAAGGTCGTAAAGGATGTTGTGTGATTGTGCATGTTTCATTATATTACTAACTAAGATACATTCTATTAATTTGGATGCTATACATGTCAAGGAGATGGGTCTGTAATTTGAAGCGAGGTATTTTTGGCCATGTTTGAAGATAGGTGAGACATTTGCTTTTAACCAGTCTTTGGGGACTTCTCCTGTTTCATATGATTTACGAAAGATTAAGGTAAGTGATGGAGCAATTTCAACAGCTAACTCTTTTAGAATTCTTGGGTGGATGTTATCTGGTCCTTGGGCTTTATAGGGTTTAAGATTTTGCAGGAGTTTTAGTACATCAGTTTCTGTAATTTCTATTTCTGGCTTTTCTGGTAGAGTAGAATTGTAAAGATTGGTTTCTTGGGGAGATTGGTCATCTGTAAAGACTGACTGGAACTGTTGATTTAGTATCTCTGCTTTGGCTGTGGGGTTTGAATGTAGGATTCCATTTTGTCTGAGTGGTGATACCCCTGTGTGGTCTGTACGGCAGTGTTTCATGTACGTCCAAAATTTCTTAGCATAACTTGGTTTTTGAGTACCATCCTCAGTAGAGGTGACAATCTCATTTACATAGTTCCAGTAGGCAGATCTTAGTTGTTGCTGTATAGTTCGTTTTAGGTCTTTGTATTTTGGAGTGTGCTTGTGATTTTTATACATTCTGTCCCTTTTTCTCATAAGTTTCTTCAATGTTTGTGGGATCCAAGGGTATCCATCCCTACGTTTAGTAATTCTGGATGGTATGTACATTTCAGCTCCTTTGACAATGCTAACCCGAAATGTACACCATAATGTATTTGCACTGTTTTGTTCATAGCAATTTTGAAGAGTTTTGTTTACTTCTCTCATTTGTTGTCTGAAATTTTCCCAGTCCGCCTTATTGAAAAGGGGAATCTTTCTCGGTTTCTGTTTCATTGGGTTTATGTCTAGTTCCGTGTAGCAACAGTCATGGTCTGAAATTCCTGGTAGTACCTCTGTTCGGTTTATGTTAGTAGGATTGTTTGTTATCATTAGGTCCAGACTGTTATCTCCTCTTGTTGGTTTATGTATAATTTGTATCAGGCCAAAGTCATCAAGAATGTTTCGGAATTTTTCATGGAGTGATACATTTTGGCAGTTTGGTTTTAACAGTTCGTTATGCCAATCCCATCCTGGGAAGTTGAAATCTCCTCCAATGAATATGTGTTGGTTTTGTTTTACTCTGTTTAATGATATTTCGAATTGTTCTAAGCTGTTTTCATCATTTACATTAGGTCTATAGTAGGCACATATATGAAGCAGTTTACAACCAGCTAAGCAGATCTTTATCCAAATAATTTCACAGTCTGTCCCTAGTTCAAATTCTTCTTCACTAATCAGGTCAGAACTCACTGCAACAAATACCCCTCCTCCTCGCTGGTCTTCATTTCTGTCATTTCTATAAACATTAAATTTGTCAGGGAAATATTCAGTGTTTGATATGCTGTTACTAAGCCAGGATTCTGTGCCAATAATGATGTCTGGTTTTGTACTATCAATGAGTGATAAAAATTCGGCTTTCTTGTTTTTTAGTGATTGACAGTTTAGGTTGATGATTCTCAGTGGGTTTTTTGTTTTGGGGATATGGGTATAACTGTCCTGTTTCCTCTGATTGGAAGGTGAAGATGTATGAAGTGGGGGTCCTAACCCAGCTGGTGTTGACGGAAGTTGAAAGGAATTATCATTTGAATTTGAGATGTGCTGATATATGTTTTCAGAATGTTCAATGTCGTCGTAATTAAAAAGGGTACTACTGAAATTTGGCATACCGCATTTTAGACAGTTCCATGATGTATTTGAGTTTTGCATTGTGTCATATATTGTGTCTCTAATGCTTTCACACTGTGTGTGGAACCAGGTGTTACAAGTATCACAACAAATTGCTTTGTGTTTCCATGTTACAGCTTTTTGACAGACACCACAAGGGTATTTGGGTGCTCTAGGGCCAGGATTTAGTTCAATGTCATTTGCCAGAACAAGAAGATACAACATGAGGTATTGTGGGAATTTGTTGGGGTTTGCTCTGGATGTCCTTGGTTTGTGATGCAAGTTGATAGATAATGCTTTGATGAGAGACATTTCTGGTACTGATCTATTTATCAAGCTTTCATGTGGAATTTTACAATGGTTATCTGTACTGTTTTTAATCTCTGCAAAAGCAATCACGAGAAAAAAAACACTTAGGTAAAACACCCTGTAAAATGTATGTATTATTCCTGATTGTCAAGAAGTGCAACAGCATGGATGGTACTGCTATGTGCTAAGAACAGGAACAAAAAGAATATAGTATAGAAGAAGTACTTGAAATGGAAATGTAGGGTCTTCGTCCCAGGGCCTACACTGGGCACACAAAGTCAAAGAGCAGCACCGTTTATGAGGCCATGTTAGGCAGACCCAAGCCAGGAAATGTTTTTGTTTTAAAATGAAGAGTTATACTAAATTTAGTTTAACTTTTATGTCTATGTACCAGTCTCAATGACATTTAACAGGTCGCAGTACCTTGGTTACGATTTGTTTACTGGGCGATAATATAAGTAAACTAGAACAAGTTTAAAATTTAGAAACAATTAGTGTATATTTTTTAAGCGTTTTGTTAATCAGGGGACACCAACTAATAATTCTTACTAAGCACCTTACCGTAGTGTAAATCAGGTTAAAAACAAGTAAAATAATAAGATTAGTTAATGATCGTTTACAATTTTCCTGTTCGCGCCACCACCCTCGTTTTCGACCTAGTTAATAGTTATTATATATAGCGCAGATTTATTGTTTAAATTTTAAATATATAAAAGGTTGCTAATTGTTTCTATTTCGACTTCGCAATGCACACGCAAGACGTCGCCTTTGCGGCTCTGATGCATCTGGGATACGTTAACTGCTGTGAGTGAATGTGAATATTTATTGCAGTACGGGATATCTGGCACAGCCTTGAGCTGGTTTACTTCATACCTTGCTGACAGACGGCAAGCCATTAAAATAGGTAACTGCTTCTCAGACATGCTGCCCACCTCTTGTGGTGTCCCCCAGGGTTCTGTTTTGGGTCCGTTGCTTTTCACTCTGTACACAACACCATTAAGCACAGTTATCCAGAGTCATAACCTGGATCATCACCTTTATGCAGATGACACACAAATCTATGTTTCTCTGACCACACCAGATACTTGTCGCTCCCTAAACCAGCTCAGGGATTGTCTCCAAGATGTCTCCCTCTGGATGAAAAATAGTAAATTAAAACTAAATGCAGATAAGACTGAATTTCTCATCATTGGTACCTCAACGCAGCGGGCAAAATTCAATGGCTCTTTCCCGACACATATTCTGAGTCAGAGTATCACACCAGCCACCTCAGTTTTAAATCTCGGAGTAACATTTGATGAAAACTTCAATTTCAAACAACATATCTCGAAAACATGCCGTTGCTGTTTTTACCATATCCGTGATCTTCGCCGTATCCGCCGGTTTTTATCACTTTCCGTTGCTAAAACCATCGCCACAGCTCTAGTAAGCAGCAGACTCGACTACTGCAATTCCCTCCTTTACAATACCGCAAACAAGGACATAGCAAAACTTCAGCGTGTCCAAAATTGTTTAGCAAGGGTAGTCACGCGTTCTCCACGTTTTTCTCGCTCAGTGCCGCTTCTAAAATCACTGCATTGGCTACCTGTGCACTATCGCATCATTTTCAAAATTTGTACAATAGCCTATCAAGCACTCTCATCTACACAACCAGCATATCTAAATTCAATGCTAATTCCAACAAGAAATTCCAGACAGCTACGCTCAACCAGTAGTAACCCTCTTTACATCCCTCGGGTGAAAACGAAAGCCGGGACCCGAGCTTTCTCGGTTGCCGCACCAACGGTGTGGAATTCGCTTCCTGCCAGTGTTAAATCACAAGGTAATATAGTTTCATTCCGCCGACATCTAAAAACCTATCTCTTTAATGCTGCCTATCCTCCTTAGCCTCCTAGCTTTTCCATCCATCCGTTGACGACTCACGCATTGCTTTCGATTATGAGATTGATTAATCCCCTGGTTTTGTCGCGCCACTGAGCTTGATTTTCGAGGATATTGGCGCAAAAGTAGTTACTATTATTATTATTAATGACATCGCCATCGGCTTATTTACGTCTTGTCTTGTCTTGTATACTGGCCAACACTCCTGGTGGAGTCAAACGGTCAGGGTTGGGTGCGCATGCTGTTAGGTTTTTAGTCGTGTATTAAAGCTTGTTTGAAATGTTGTGGTTTAGAAATGTTAACTATTGCATCTGGCAGGGAATTCCAGTCTCTTATTGTTCTAGGGAAATATGAATATTTATAGCAGTTCTTGCTGGCATGGATGGTGTTGAAAGGTTTATTGTTTAAATATCTTGATAGGCGTTGTACGGGCTGGAGGAGGTTATTGACAGGCAAGGATAGGTGTCCATAGATGGCTTTGTGGAGTATGGTGAGGCGTCTGTTTGTTCGTCTGGTTTTTAATTGATGTAGTTTTAATTGGTTTAGCATTTCTGACACACAACCCGCTTTTCTAGATGTATTGTCGTTGAGACAGAAACGGGCTGCGCGTCTTTGAACCATTTCGATTTGGTTTATAAGGGTTTGGGTGTGGGGGTCCCATACTGAAGATGAGTATTCTAAGAGTGGTCTGACTAGGGTTGTGTAGGCTATTGTTTTGATTTTTATGGGGCATGAGTGGAGGTTGCGTCTGATGAAATCTAGGGTGCGGTTTGCTGAGGCTGTTATCTGATGTATATGTTTGTTCCAGTTTAAGTCTTTTGTTATGCATATTCCTAGGTATGAGTGGCTATCTGTTTCTTGTAATGTTGTGTTTCCTAGGGTGTAATCAAATTGTTTTATATTTCTTGCATGAGTTAGTCTCATCACAAAGCCTTTGTCATGGTTAAAGTTCATTTGCCAGTCATGTTCCCATTTAGTTAGTTCGTCTAGGTCTTTCTGTAGTTCTTGTGAATTTAATTGGTTGTTAATTTCTCTGTACAGGACACAGTCATCTGCAAACAGACTGACTGTGGAGTGGATATTGTTAGGTAAATCGTTGATGTATATTAGGAACAGAAGAGGGCCTAGTACCGTGCCTTTTGTTCCTCAGACTCAACATAGGTCCAGGGGGAATGTGCACCACTGACCAACACTCTCTGTTCACGGCATGTAAGGAATTTTAAAATCCAGGCATGTATTTTGTTGTTGATGCCATATCTTTTTAATTTGTTTAGGAGCCGGTTATGAGGGACAATGTCGAATGCTTTTGAGAAATCCATTATGATCATGTCTATTTGTGATTTATTATTTAGAGATTTGGATAGGTCATGTGTTGTGAGTATTAACTGGGTTTTAGTCGAGTGTTTACTGCGGAAGCCATGTTGTTTGTCAGACAAAATTGAGTGTTGGTCAAGGTGGTCCATTATGTTGGAGTAGATAATGTGTTCAAGGAGTTTGCAGCATATTGAAGTTAGGGAGATGGGACGGTAATTTGATGGAAGAGTTCGATCTCCCTTCTTAAAGATTGGGGTGATGTTGGCTTGCAGCCATGAGAGGGGAAGTTCACCTGTGGTGATTGATTTTTGGAAGATTACTGTAAGGGCTGGGGCTAATTCATTGGCAGCAAGTTGTAATATTCTTGCTGGTACGTCATCGGGTCCTGTTGATTTGTTTGTTTTTAATTCGTTTAGTAATTTGGCGACTCCCTTTGCTGTGATGGTAATGTCAGGCATAGCTGGTACGTTTGAGTATGGTTCTTTGGGAAAGTTGGTGTTTTCTTTTGTGAAAACTGATTTGAATTGGTCATTGAGGATCTCTGCTTTACGATTGCTGTCTGATCCTGTCTGGTGGTCTTTAGTTAGGGTTGGTATTCCAATGGTGTCTACTTTTAAGCTTTTGATGTAGGACCAGAATCGTTTTGCTGAGTCTGAACAGATTGATGCAATATACCGTCTGTGGGCCTTTCTTGTTTCTGTGTGTGCATTTTTGCATGCCTTACAAAATTGTTCATGACTGGCTTGGTTTTTGTGTATTTTATGGGTGTTAAAGGCTCTTTGTTTACGTTTGTGTAGTCGTTTTATACGTCTATTTATCCATGGTGTTTGGTTACGTTTTGTTATTATCTTCGTCGGTATGTGGGAGTTCATTGCTGAATTAAGGGCAGTTTGGAATTCTGTATACATTTCATCAACTGTTTTTGTGGACATATCCTTGGTTGCAAAATTGTTGCTCCATTTGAGCAGATCTTCTTTTAGTGCTTGGGTATTGGCTTTATGGTACATGTATATTTTGCGTGGTTTTTGCTTGATGACTCTGGGTTTGCAGCTGGTTATGATTATTGGGATTCCGTCATGGTCACTTATTCCTGGTACTATTGTTGATCTTTCAACAAGGGTAGGGTTAGTTGTGAAGAACAAGTCCAAGGTGTTATTTATTCTAGTGGGTTCACATACTATTTGTTCCAGTCCAAAGTCGTTAGATTTCTAGTAGGATTTTAGATAGTCCGGGGCAGTTCCACCTGGTTTGGGGCTGAGTATATCCCAGTCTATATCGGGAAGATTGAAATCTCCTCCTAGCCATATGTGTTCCTTATTTGAGTGTTTAATTTTGTTGATAGATTCTCGTAGTTCATGCATATATTCACTTGTGTTGCCAAATTGGGTGATCTATAGAATGCACCAATTGTAATGTCTTTCGTTCCTTGAATTTTGATTGTGACCCAGATTATTTCGCAGTTGCTATTAAGGTCTGTTCTGTGGGTTCCTATTAGGTCAGATTTTAGTGCTATCAGGACCCCTCCTTTGGAGTTGTCAAAGTCTCTGTCTTTACGGATAACTGAGTAGTTGGGAGGGAACAGCTCACTGCTGTTAACTGAGCTGTCGAGGTGTGTTTCAGTGCCAATGATTATGTCGGGGTTGTAGTTTTCTATGCACACAGCAAGGTGTGAAATTTAATTTCTGATGCTACAAAAGTTTATTACCATGGTTTTGTTTATTGTCTTTTAGTACTAGTAGGTGCTTCCTGGGTGTGTTTCTTAGTTTTATCTGTTTTACTTTTACCTGATCTTGTGTTATTCAAATTATTGTTTTTGGTATTATCCCTTTGTTTGTATGGAGAAGACGTGGCTAGAGGTGGGCTTAGCGGTTCGCTGCAATCAGAAGTGGAGATGTCTGACAGGACTGAAAAGCTGTTTGTTAGCTCTAGGGTAGAATTTGAGAGGAGTGAACTGGCGAAGTTGGGGATACCGCACTGGCAGCAAATCCATGAGACTTGACTATTTTGGAGGGCATTATATGCTATTGTTGACATTCCCATGCAGTCTACATGGTACCATGAATTGCAGTGGTCGCAGCAAGTCGCTCGCTGGTCCCACCTTGCTGCTTTTTTACAGATTGCACAGGGGAATTTAGGCTGGTATGGGTTAAGGTCACCAGCTTGCATAAGAATTAAGATGGCGAAACATGTTGGATGTTTTTGGTTTAGGGATGCTATCTTGTAAAAGTTGTTGACTCGATCGTCATAAAATAATCTAACACACAATTTAACAAATAATATCTTACTTCTTTGTACCGGAAATGATATAGAATGACATTCCGAATACATACACATTGAAAACAGGTGATAAAACCGTTTAGAAAAGGCCGTCATAATTGAGGCCAGTTAACATGGAAGATTACCGAACTTTCCGTCAGTTTCCGAATTCGATCCGACGTCGAAATTGGTCACTTCTTCAATATTGACAATCTGTGTCGTGTTGTCACCCTGACAATATACCCAGGCATAACACTGTACCTCCATTCTGCATCGATGGCGATTTGAGATATAGATTTCTAAGATGTTTAACATCCTAATTATGTGATCGACGGAACATTGCGAACACAAGTTCATTTCATACAGATTCAAATATCCCACGATGAGACCCGCAGAAATCAGCTGTCGTATTCTGATTGGTTTATTATTTATAGACTTACATACGATTAAACATTCAATAAGATAGGGTAGTCAGTTATAATAGAAAATAAAAAATAAGAACAATGTAACCCAATTGATAATGAAGAATACATAAAATATATAACTATGTAACAACAATTGATTAATCAAGTGAGCTGCTTCAGTGGTATTTTCAATGGTATTGAATGGTATTTTTAAATACCATTGACAGTACCATTGAAGCCTGATTATATCATTGAACGGTCCAATGGTATTGAATGGTACTTTTATATACCATTGAGCATACCGCTAAAAAATGCAGACATGCCACAGTTTTTGGATGGCAATCCGTATTTTTGACCTAAAATGATGTAAGAATCCGTATTAATCCGTATCACTAATCAAATCTTCTAGTTAACTGGCCTAAGTTATTACAGGCATTTTCAAAACGTATGTATGTGCATTATATCTGACAAGTTGTCTAAATTCGCATGATCATAACAAATGTGTACGTTTGCCCCAAACAGGTTATACTACGCGAAAAATGGGACTTTTCATTATTAGTCAAGATCGCCAAACGCAAGTACTTGCCGCTATTGCCATGGCAACCACCATTATAATCGATTAAAATTCATGATTGCCGTGATCATTGTCACCGGCAAAGTGTTCCACTGCTTCTGCTTGTAATAATCCTTCGGACAGTATAACTGAAATAGTTAGACTGGAAGTCCTATACGTTAACATGGAGAATATGGACCCCCTGCCCCAACTGCCCCAGCCTCGTTTTCGCGCGCGAGACTTACACGCCCTATTGTATTGTACTAACATTTCTAAATGTAATTCCCGAATGGTGTTACTTGCATTTATAAAATGTTTAAAATAAATTAATAGTTTAGGGCTGGTCTGGCGCGGTAGCCTCACTCAATTCAATTCAATAACTTTATTCCGGAACATTACATCCATATGAAAACCGAAAGTATGACTAATAACTATATACATAAAGCATTTTCCGCCAATGGCGACACAGTGGTGAATTATATCAAGTTTAGGCATTCATTATTATTAAATTTTAAAGGAACATTCGACCAGCAGACATACTGATGCTCTCTGATCTATATGTGGTTTTATCTCAGCTGGATTGCACTGCTAGCTGCTTATTTGTCAGTGAGTGCGTAGTTGTATGTATATGACACAGCATCCATATCTCCACAAAAAATGAGTGGCAACATTTTTATCCTGCATAAATCACTGTGTGAAATACCTTCACCCAATGGTAGGGAAGATGAACCAATATAACGATACAGATAATTCTTGTCTGGTAGATTCACTGACTTATGTTGTTTCAGACAAATGTGACACATGACGTTAGGTGTACACATCGGAAATGTCACCAGCGAAGTGATAAAGCTGCACAAGACCTCATGCATTGACAGCAACAAGTGTCACGTCCTGAGACACAACGAAATGGAGTGCACCAAGTCACATTGTTGAACGACCACATAATTGTTGACTTCGAGAAGAACGGAAACCTTGTGATTATCACCTGTGGAACAATCCTTTATTTTTATAACTGCAAAACAACTCGTTCATAGTTGGAAGCCAATCAAGCACGACTAACACATTCTCTGAACAATGAAATACCTTGACGCCTTGGTCCATCTACACGACATTCTTCTCAGAGTTCAGTTTAATGGTGTGTACGCACACTGACATTTCTGGGAAGCCATTTAAATGTGACGCTTGTGGAAACGGTTTACAAAAAAGTGGTGTTTTATACCCTGCAGTTGTGACACTAATGTTGGTAAGAAGCTTCAGTTGTAGTGCATGTGGTTAACACATCTCACTGAAAATGATAAAGTCACATACCAGTGCTCTCTCGTTATATGCCATGCAGCTTTCAACTTTGAAGAAGTGTTCATAACGTTTTGGCAAAGACCAGTAAGTATAGTGAATGTAAACAGGTTAGCAGCTGTAGTATTTTCAATATGGCTGTGAATGTGAATACTAATACCACTGACAAACGTTTTAAATGTGACATTTGTGGAAAAGATTTTTTAAACAATCGTCGCTTATTGCTGCATGTCCGCATTCATACTGGAGAAAAGTCATACAGATGTGACACAAAGAGTTGTAATTTGAAAGCCCATATTCGTATCCACACAGGTGAAAAACCATATATATGTGTTACCTGTGGTGCACAATTCGTACATAGTTGTAGTCTGAAGGCCCATGTCCGTGTCCACACAGGGGAAAAACCATACAAATGTGACAACTGTGGAGCACAATTTTCACATAGCAGTAATTAAAAAACATCCATATCCACACTGGGGATAAACCATAGAAGTGTGATACCTGTGGTGCACAATTCGCAGCGAGTGGTAATTTGAAGAGACATGTCCGCGTCCACACTAGGGACAAACGAACATAAATTGTCAATGTCTGCCAGCATCAACAGATTGTGCTTCAATGTTCTTTATGACAAAACCTGTAGTACTACATATTGCCAAATGTTGTGTTGTTCACATTGAGTATTAGTTAGATAGGAAAGACCATTATGAAGATAATGTTTATCAATTTAAACACATTGTTATACAAAATTCCAATAACAAAAGTTTAAGATTTGGATTACAGTTTGTATTGATACCTCTAAACAGCGTTTTTGGTTTATGTACACCCCTGAATAATTTATTGGGTAACGTAAATTTATGAATCCATTCAACATGTTGCAACTTATTTGTAAATGTTGCCACAGTAATTCCACTAAATTGTGTTGATGCAGAATAAGTAATTGAAATGAAAAATATTAATCATAACCTTGCAACGTTTTTCATTTTATTACAGCAAGCCAGTAACTTGTTTTCATGATTTTCGTCGTATTTATGTTGGCCTCTTACGACGTATCCTATTCAAATTGTGTAGACGTCATGTATTCACAGCATCTATGTGCTGACATTGTATATGTTCAATTTGATGTGTTATGTATCAGTACACATTACGTATTAAACTATGTTTGTTCAATACTTTCAATTAACAAATCTGCCTCGAACAATAAAATCTGTCTTGGGCGACCGCCTTTTCTGCAAAGCAAAACCGGTCTCTCAAGATAGGTGGTCGCTCGTAACCGGTTGTGCTAAAAACCCATGTCGGTATAATTATGAATATGTACATACATTACTAACTACCTAGTTACTAACGCAATTTGTAACAAATATAAAAATGTGGAATGTTAATTAATTGATATACATTATAATTGTAACTTGCACATTTTAAAACAAACCATGACATTTCAGTTAGAATTAATTGAGCTACGGATTTTCATACACATTATAAAAACCAAACCACAATTAACATAATTTCAGGTCGCTGCTAACAGGTGGATACAGCGGTCTGGTTAAAGCTGTGTGTGGTCATTGGTCGCGTTTGTCAGGTAGTCTTTATTGCCGGCATATATTAATGAGAAATGACAAGAGGTCGCACAATACAGGTCTCACTGTATACGAATATATATTACAGGAAATGGGGTCAAATTTGTATACCTTATAACAAAACAGTTTTGAAATTATTGTTATCACTATGTTCTTATGGCGTGCTCCAAATGAATTTAGGTGTGGTGTAACTGGTTCCATAATGTTGTCCTAACACACATATATGGATTCATAATTGCTATGGCAATCATCTAAGTATGTCTGACATCACTTCTTACGGATAACCATTACAAATAATTGAATTATGTTATTAAAACAGATGTTATTAACATTGTATCCGTATGATATCACAACAATACAAACCATCGTGAATCATATATTATCACTATTCTGTTTTAGTTGCTTAATTGGTGACTACATAATGTCTACTGAAAATAAAAATGTATTAACGTAAAACCTGAAACTATGGAATATCACGTTTCATGTGGTATCCTACTATGAATAAGTTGTTATACCTTATAACAAAACAACTATTATTGCCATCACTGTAGTCTAATGGCGTTCTCCAAATGGATTTGGGTTTAGTGTAACTGGTTCCAAAATGAGGTGATCATCCACATGGATTCATACTGCTATGGCAATCATAATTTTTATTAAGATATAGAATAAGACCAAATACAGATATTTTTTTCAGTAATTGGTCTTATTAAGCATTATCTATGGTGCCGGACGAAGAAACATTTTATGTGCGTCCGGTACTACGTTTTTAGGTCAACTGAATTGAATTGAATTTTTTATTAAAGCACATGTTACTAACATTGCATATGAATTAGTACGGTATTACAACAACCCAACAGTTCTTGAGATTAAGATATACCTATTTTGGAAATTGATGTTTTTTTTATTAACTTTAAAATGGTGTGACAGTGGTGAATTGGTGACAACCATGCAATTGATATTCTGAACAACTATAGAATGAAATATCATTTACTTTATTGCTATGATTTCAATTGCATTCTGATCACTGGTCTGACTAGATGACGTTGTAATAGATAACTTCATCTTGACTGAGACCGCCAAAATCCGTATTGGATACGGGTAATCCGTATCTTGTGGCATGTTTGCCTCTGATGACCAGCCCTGTTGCTGCATTCACACGATTTGGTTCTGTTTCTGATAATCTGTATGAATAGCCAGAGAAAATGTCAATTGGGTTATTATGGTGAAGAAACTAGGCAGTTCATTAAACCATATCATTCATAATTGTAAACTCACTATACAAAGTCCAAAGAACACCAGGGCCTCTTGGCCGACTTTTATTCATCACGCTGTCCTGCACGCGCCGTGCGCCGTCAGCCGTTAGCTACCATAACTAAGAAAAAACTGTTTGAGATCTATTTTTCAAATTTGGGGTAGACATAGTAGGGCACTGCCACTACGCATAATAATATATTTAATTGCATTCTTCTAAAAGTACCCTAGGTCTTCCAATGCCTCAAAAACAGTACATTTTCGTTCGCGTATTTGTTTTAATAGAAAACTGAACTAAGCATAGACATATTTTAGGGTAAAGATAAATATACAAGACATTTGTGTTTGATTGGATGTTTCTAAGGGCACCTCCGGACCTCCCGCATAAGCAACATGTTCGTAGTTGCCTGGTTGTCCCTAGCATGATTAGTGTATTAGCCGGATTGTATATTCCACGGATTGTGTATTCGCGTGGACTCTGTCTGACCAGTGTGCTTATGTGAATAACACATTAGATCCATGTTACACAGAAAAGTTGCTAGCAGTTTCCACTTAAAATGGCAAAAAAAATCAACGGTTTGATGTTATACACCTAAAAGAGTCTACATAACTAACCAGTTGCATCTACAATCAAATTTTTCACATCAGTGGTTTACTCAGAAAGTGGATTTAAAGTGGAAAAATCTAGCTAATCCATCGACACCATGAAAGGGACCATCTTGGTGCATGCAACCAATCAAAACCTAGCTTCTATTTGCGATTAGGAAAAAAGAATATATATCGAGCCTTGTGCTGGTTAAGTTGTCATAAAAAGGAGAGCAAAACGGTTCGTTAAAAGTACCTTACGTCGGTTTACAACGAACTCGCGACAGCAATATGCCACACTGTTCCTCATACGGTTATAGCCACAATGCAGGGAAAGACAGTATAGTGAGCTGTCTTTTTGTTACTCTTTTGATTCGACCAGAACTGATACAATGATCCAGTAGATTCGTTGGAATTTACATTCACAGACACAGCGCGGATGCCAGACGACTGGGTGTGATTGACCTATAACCACGACCACCAACAGCCGCCATACTTCTCACATATGTTACATACATACATGTAGGGAGCGGGGGTCGCGCGGTAGAGCGCCGGACTGTGAGTCGAGGGGACGGTCTTTCAATCCCACCTACCGTCGTTTCGAAACTTATTTTTCGTTCACTCCACATTTGTCTGTGTCTTTCGGAAGAAATACTAAAAGCCGGTGGTCCATTCTACCTGGAGTCTATGTCAGGGGAAGTAAAAGATCCCACACAGAGGGTAAATGTGTAACCCGTAGTGGACTCACTAATTCTAGAGAAGGACAACTCCTGCGCTAGAGGAAACCACCTGAAAGACGGCAAATTCTTCGGCGGCGCTGTTGGTGATCGTTTTCATGGTTAGGTCAGAAAGCAAAAGATAGTACCCAGATAGCCAAACGATATTGGCCCAATATCGGCCAGATCTCGGCCATCTCGGCACCGACATCGGCCCGATCTCGGCATACGACATCGGCCCGATCTCGGCATACGACATCGGCCCGTTCTCGGCATACGACATCGGCCCGATCTCGGGCATCTCGGCCCTATGTCGAACCGAGATAGACGACATCGGCCCGATCTAGGTTTTGCACATGGGATCGATCTCGGTCCGATCTCGGCAATCTCGGCTGCATCTACAGCATGCCTAGATGAAACCGATATAGCCTAGATGCAGCTGAGATCCCCGAGATCGGACCGAGATCGGACCGAGATCGGTGAGTTCCCCGAGATCGGACCGAGATTGGACCGATCTCGGCAATCTCGGTTTCAGCTAGTCATATTGCCTAGATGAAACCGATATAGCCTAGATGCAGCTGAGATCCCCGAGATCGGACCGAGATCGGTGAGATCCCCGAGATCGGACCGAGATCGGACCAATCTCGGTGAGATCCCCGAGATCGGACCGATCTCGGCAATCTCGGTTGCATCTAGGCTATATCGGTTTCATCTCGGCATACTGCCTAGATGAAACCGTTATAGCCTATGTTACTTGGATACACTATAGGCTAGCTGTGTGTGGCATAATTAGTAGGTAACAAAGAATGCAATGACAGATTTTGTTTTATTTTCATCACACAGGGGCATACATTCCGAGGTTCTTCACTTAGCCCTGTCCCCATTCCAGTCTTTGGGCCCCATGAACCATTTGGACAAACACTTCTGGATGGCTTTGTCTGTAGGGCTTACGTGTTGTCTTCATTTCTCCCGGTGTCTTCTGCAATTAAAATGAAAGAGACATTAAGCTAGATACCATCTATATTTAACTAATATCACAGACTGAGCAACACAATAATTGTTTACAAAACTATATATATTATATATATATATATATATATATATATATATATATATATATATATATATATATATATATATATATATATATATATATATATATATATATATATATATATATATATATATTTGAAGGCCCATATGGGCCTTCAAATTACAACTCTTTGAGAATTGTGCACCACAGGTATCACATCTGTATGACTTTTCCCCAGTATGAATGCGGACATGCAGCATTAAGCGACGATTGTTTAAAAAACCTTTTCAACAAATGTCACATTTGAAATGTTTGTCAGTGGTATTAATATTCACATTCACAGCCATATTGAAAATACTGCAGCTGCTAACCTGTTTACATTCACTATACTTACTGGTCTTTGCCAAAACGTTATGAACACTTCTTCAAAGTTGAAAGCTGCATGGCATATAACGAGAGAGCACTGGTATGTGACTTTATAATTTTCAGTGAGATGTGTTAACCACATGCACTACAACTGAAGCTTCTTACCAACATTAGTGTCACAACTGCAAGGTATAAAACACCACCGTTTTTTGTAAAACGTTTCCACAAGCGTCACATTTAAATGGCTTCCCAGAAATGTCAGTGTGCGTACACACCATTAAACTGAACTCTGAGAAGAATGTCGTGTAGATGGACCAAGGCGTCAAGGTATTTCATTGTTCAGAGAATTTAAGCGATGCTACGGATCATATGCCAATTTTCGTTCTGTGTGATAATAGTACTTACGTGACAAATAATAATGATCAAAAAGTGAAGTATAACAGAACATTGGACGATGAAGCCTTAAGCAAATTTGAACAAGACTTAAAGGGGGACTGAAGCGGCTGAACAACCACAGCCCAAACATAAGAACATATAATTTACAGCACTTGTCACTATGATTTGACAAGCACAGCGTCACGGTATATTTTTAATAATGTTTTAAACTGAGCTACTTTCAACACAGGGCGCTGCCATATTGCCTAGGGCTTCTGAGCGGCGTTTCCGGTTTGATTGCCGCGTTGTTTACAATCGCGGAAGCCGCGAGTCAATAGGCAACGCAGCATAGCTCTCACAAAAACGGGCCAAACGCATTAAAACAAACATAATTAAACTATTTAATGCACTGTATGGCTAATAGATATATTATGATTGTTAGCAAGCAACTTTCACATACTTCCACGAAAGGATTCCTGCAGAAAAAGCAGGTTAAACATGATGAAGTTGGCGTGTCCGCCGGCGGCAAGTTCGACAAGAGTCTGCGGTGGTCACTTTCAAACGCCTAATGCAAGCCTAATTGCAAACGTGACGAACACAAAGAGACACTGAACATCAAAACATAAGTTTCGATCAGAGCAACAGGTCCGTGTTTGATCGATTTGCTTGCAAATAAGTACGCAGCGATGAAGTAAAGTTCGTCGAACTCGATAGGAAAACCGGACATGATTTCCTTATTTGGAAGGCGATTCGGCGCGTAGGAAATGACAGCTTGTTGTTACCAAGGCGACTCGGCACTCACGAGTTCAGTCATGTATCGTTACGACGACAATTTAGTCCCACGGTTGTATTTCACTGTCTGCATAATACACGAATGTGATCTTAGCGAAGTTTAAATATAATGAGAAATGTGAACATAATAAAGTACATATATGTGTGGATAGTTGTATATCATTTGCAATTTATATAATCCACAGATTTAGTCTAGAACACTCGGTCGTTGACGTTTCTTCGCCGGCAAGCTGTACCTAGTCCTAGCAACCAGCGGCATTGTGCCACGGTTGGTAGATAGAGTTAGAGTTCCTACGTCTACGAGTATATATTATATCGACATAAGCAGTCGCCGGTGGGGGAAATAACCTTTTTCAAAATAATATTTTTTAAATGTCGGCTACATACGTAAGACGTTTTGCAAAACAACACTCGTCAACAACAGTCAATCAGTCATGACAGGAATGTATTAAGTATGTAGAATCAGTTAAATATATGTTTATTGAAACGAAACTGCACAAATATTGCCACATCATAGCCCGCAGCCCGCCCCGCCCCGCAGTTCGGCCCGCATAATTTTTCATTCAAAAATCAGCCTATAACAGATTGAACAGATAACATGGAATAATTAAAAATAACTAATCCTTATTGAATTTTCTTAATTAATTTTATTAACTCAATTTCATTATTTTATTGATTAAAATACTTTTAATTGGGTATATAAATTAATATATGGCTAGTTATATTTTATATTCACCTTGCTTTTTGTAACCATTTAATTACTTGAAATTCAATCAACCAATTTTTTTCAGTCAGACTGAAATAATTATGTTGGAAGTCACTGTAGTCATTCACCATGACAACACTGATCATACAAGTTAAGCTAATATCCACTAAAGGCAAGTTTTTATATAGCTCAGTGTCCAGTCGTTAGGACCAAAGCGCTTTACTACTAACAGGTAGTCAGTTGTCACCTCTGACCTCTGGACCTTGCTGCAATAAGCAACAACAGGCCTCTTTTGCTGTGGCCTGCCTGTCTTTTGATCTTGGCTTCCATGCCCCTTGCCCTGTTGTAACCAGCCCTGCTAGATGGCAACTGCTAAGGCCTGCTATTGTGCCAGTGCCTCAGTGGTGGTGCAAAGTGATAAGAAATATTTGCTAGAGGGAAGGAAATGGCACCCCAGCTTACCACATTGGGTAATTGAATATCCTGCCAGACATTTTCATTACTCATTAATATATTATACATTAAATAAACACCAGCCATTACGGAACATTTGTGTTAAAACCCCTCAAGAATTGTTTTACTTTTGTTATTAAATACTTATTAATATATTACAGCCAATGTCTTGTAACAAATGTCATGATAAATACATTGGACATGGTTATCAAGAAATGAAAAGTTTCTGCTAAGAGTCAGCAATGCCAATGTGAGCTCATTCAGGCCTTGCTTAGTAATATTTACAGAGATTAGCACTGTGGGTACTGGGCAGTAAAACTGGACACCACCAGCCTGCTAATTGCCTTTGTGGGTTAGAGAAGGTCTGGCTCAGATAAGCAAGCCCTTTGTCTAAGCCAGGTATCCCAAATAATTAAGTAGGTCTCCTTGGGAGTTGTTCAAACATCACTCAGCAAGACAGGGCAGTCTGGTGAATGGTGATACTGGTGTTAAAGGGAGAACCCAAATCAACTTGGTTGTTAGCTAGGTCTGTCATCATTGCTACGATTGTGTAAAAAAGGCAGTCTATAGCGATCTGTGCCACAATGACATTATTTTGCTATCTTATTTCTTCTATTGTCAAAGAATGAAAAGATGTTATGGTGCTCGTGTATGCAAGACCAAACCTTTGTATTAACAAGACAGTGTCTGAATAACATTATTTGGTGACCTTATTTCCTGTGACTTTCCTAGGGAAAACTATAATTTTTTTCTGTGATTTCTTTTACTGTTATTTATTGTATGTACACCCTAATGAATAACTAAAGCTGGCAGGGCAAAACCACAAAACAGTGACATATTATGAGTGCTTTCAACAGTGTTTTCAACATTTTCTGTTACCAGAATGCTCACTGGCAATATTTTCAATAAGTTCTTCTATGAATATGAAAATGTCACTTTTTTGTTATATTAGTAACATTATTAAAAATTGTTTTGGTGCTTAATTAAGCCAACATACATTGTTTGGTCATTCATGACTGTACTGTTTTAAAACTGTTAATTTCCAAAAATTAATCGCATTGGACCATGTTCCTATAGGCTATTATCTAAGCTATATTATATAACTGAGATTCTCACATGTGGAAAGGTGCCAGATCCTGTTTGTGTCAGCTACACAGGAAATAACCGTATTTATTTTTTGTCTGATAATCCACCTGGGGTATTGACCTCAGGTGAAACTCATTTCCAGGTCACAACCCTTCCCCTAATGACTAATGTGGAGGCTACAGCCACTACACCACTCTCTGTGTTGGGAACCCAGGGGAAAATGTCCAGATCACTGCCCTCAACCATAAGGGAAAGATTAATCATCTAACTCTGTGGTGACTATGCATCTCAGTCATGAAAAATAAATACAACACACAATTTGCAAGACTATAACATTGTGTTCATAATGTAATTATAGAAGTATCACAACAACCATAGGGTCTAAAATCCACACATACAAACCCTTATCACCTTGTAATTACATGATTACACAACTACCACCACTGGCAATGGAGGATGCCACTGTGGGGGGTGGGGGGGGGGGGGTGGAGGGCTAGTACAATCCCCTCTTCCCCATGTGGGCATCTAGCCTGAATACACTGTCCCACTCATTGATTCAATATGACTGAAGCAGCAGCATCACCTGGGAAAATGTCCGACAAGAATGGAGATAAAGAAAAGAAAAAGCATGGAGTGCACTGCATGGCTCCAGGATGTACAAACTGGTACTATAGGTGTAAGGAAAACACTTTCCATAGACTTCCAACAAATGAATCGCAACAGAAAAGATGGCTGCAGAAACTGAAGTTGGCGTCTCCCCCATCTGCTAAATCAGCGAGAGTCTGCAGTGATCATTTTGTGGATGGCGATTACAAAACAAAAGACACCTATGATGAACAAGGACACTTGGTAAAAAAAAAACATCATTCTTGGTCAAAGATGCGGTTCCATCTGTGATCGATTTTTCCGCATACACCTTTGGCTCTACTGATTTCTCATTGGCAAAATCAGCCAAGAAGCAGAAGCTATTGGACACCAGATTGGCGCGAGCAGCAGCCATGCAGGTTAATGAAATATTATTGTCATTGTGATTATGGTATCATTGTATTTATTTCTGGTAACATCTGTACATGTGTGCAACTCACAACTTCTATAAAATAATGAGTATAACAACAATAAAACATGCTACAGAATCAATCACACTTAACATAATGTCACTATTATGTATGTTAATGTGTCTATCCAATGACACTACCCATCATAACACAAGTCAGTTGGAAATATTACTTGGGAACACATTTAGTATTTTAATTTAGGCATATTAAGAGTGTCATCATAAAATATCCGTAGA
Organism: Oasisia sp. SBJ-2009; assembly: GCA_964017155.1. NCBI lineage: Eukaryota > Metazoa > Annelida > Polychaeta > Sabellida > Siboglinidae > Oasisia > Oasisia sp. SBJ-2009. The sequence goes on from OZ024854.1 coordinate 46,328,657, forward strand.
ATATCACTAGTATCCGATATTTAAAAAATCACAGATTAATACATTTATAAATAATCAAAGACGACGGTTTTTATCCCGCAAAACATTATACACCCAAATGTGGATCTCACCTTTAAGAATCTGCAGTTTTGCTTTCCAAGTGACAAACAAGCACACCTTTTTTAGTTGGGGGTCAGAATAGTCGCCAGACAGCAGCTAGTAATATCACTGATCCCATGATTAAAAAATTAATAGTTACATGGGTGAAAAACATTTGGAACCTTACATTAGCACATAGCCTGCATTGTTACATGCAAGGGTTGTAAACATCATTATCAAAGTACAACAGAGGTCTGCTGTTACTAATTGCCATTAACAGCCTAGTGCAAATTAGGCAATAAGATCACAATCTTAGTACTGTCTTGTGTTTCCCAGCAAGAGTGAAAAGAATGTCTGAATGACTCGGAATACATACATATTAAAATATGCCAGGAAGGTTAGTCGCATAATGGAATCTGCACAGAATGCACCATTGAAAAGGCAATGTTCTATTTATTGCATGAATGTTCCCTGGTTGAAACACAACACCCTGGTCAGCCCACTGTCCACTGGTCCCATTGAGATCAAGTTGACCAGTGATCCTGGCTAGCAGTAGCAGACAAGCCACAAAGCAGATACCCAATCCACAAAACTGATATGGGGTTTGAGATGTGATTTCAAGGGACCTTCTCAAAAACCAAATCACCAGCATTACTTTTTGTTTTGGAGGCCCTTAGAATGATGCAATAAAATACAGATTTCTTGTGTGATATGACATTGTCCCTCATGGCAGTATGGATGTCATATTGCAATGCCATTAACTCGTAGTGTCAAACTCAAACAGAGCCAGTGATTATGTCGCCAATGGGATACTTTATCGATGCAGTAATTAATATAGATGATATTGTTGTTCCATTGAATATTCATCATGACCATGGGTATGCGAAGTTGTTGTCGCAGTCCTGCATTCCTTCTTCGACCATGGCAGTCCTATCAATGTGGATGACACTTCGGATGTCCCAGTGTCACTGTCGCCATCTTCAGATCATTCTGTCTGCAACAGTCAGAAGGAAAAGACTGAAGAGAGTTATGCAGAATATGTCGTAGCGGGTGACAGCGATATCACTGATGATGAATCAAGCAGTTCTGACACTAATGAGAAACAGAGAAAGTGTTGTTGTTTACAAGAAACAAATAATTTCCCTTTTTTGCACCTGCAAAACACCCTGACTGGCATAACATGTCTGCTGCCGCTTGGAAGCATCCCATTGAACATGTGCAGTCATGATATGCAGCTAACCGATACATTCTGACAATTGATTTATAGTAATAGTAAACAATCATTATCTTATAATTAATTAGTAAATGGCAAAACTGTGTAATTCATCAATATCACATTGCAAAGTCAACGCTTTGGTTGATTTGTTTATGAAATACTGTAATAAAATGCTCACAGCATTTCACAAACAAACGATTGTTATGTAATTTTGTTACAGTATTTTGCAAACACATGAATTTTATGATTGTAAGACTACATATGTCATGACGTACACACCCGCACATATCCAATACATTGAATACAATACATTAATACTTCACTTCAATATTCTCATGTGAATTGCACATTGAATTGAATTCCTTATTACAAATCTATTTATTATTCAGACTATTATAAATTGCACAGCGGCACACATATCCAAATGACATTATTTTACATAAATTTAACAAATTGTATTAGCACTTTTAAATTGGAAATTAAATAATTATATATTAAAAGGATGCACACATGATCATGATCATGTAACATCTGGTAAAAAACAAAAAGTAAGTTTGTAACAAAGATTTACATTACGAATTTGAAGATAGATTTTTTTAAATTTAATATGTGTAGCCATACAAGTATAATTGCTCTATTTAGGTTTGAATTGTTAAATTATTTTTCGATACATGTTGAACTACGTATTAGTAAGTACTTACCTACTAGCTATATTGGTCGAACGAACGAGTCTCCAGGCAAATCGCACATCGACAGCAGTCCGATACTCCCAACATCGACAGTTTTCGTGGTTAGTCATGACTCATGCAGGCATCTGTCAGCACGGTCGGGCAAGCCATCTCTCAACAACATGTCCGTCGACATTGGGACGCAGTATTCACACAAACATCATAATTATTCACACTGTTCAGACTTCAGCACCGTTGATCCCAAAGTCCAAGATCATCGATTCCATAAAAATGGCGAACCTCTGAGACTGAGTCTCTCGCCGTCTCGGCGGGCCGGGTTTAACGCCTCGTACCTCGGCTCGCACGCTGGTTGAAGCACGTGTGTCAACCTCTCACTTATGCTACAGATGCTTCCTCTGTCGGATCCATTTCTACTGTGATTTATCCAAGATCACTAGCAACTAGCGTTTCCTCTGACTGTAATGCAAAACACTTCCGACATATTTGTCAACAAAAGTAAAAAATAGTCCCGGTTGACCTGCCGTTCGGTAGCCCCGCCCCTTGAAGTCTGTCAATTCTGCTGTCGGGAATAAGGAATATTTTCATTGGTTAAAAATCGTTGACATTTAATTCCACCTTTTTATTTCGAATGCAAATAAATATTATTTGTTGACACATAGGACCCCTTTCGTGTATAATAAGGTACCATATCTTTGTTTTTGCGCAGAAATGTCCAATAACGAAGAAAACCGAAAAAAACCAAAATTTTGCATGGGCTAGATAGGAGGTAATCAAACCACTCGGTTTGGAATAAAGATGGCGATACGCAGTGTTCAATGTCGACGATTTAGGCACTGAAAAAATATTTTTTTCCAGTTTGTCTGATAAGTGAATATGCTTCTGTCACCATTAATGTATACTTATATAGTGTACATTTAGGTATATGAAATGTTATAGTTGTGTTTCACTTCCCCTTTAAGCCATACAAACTGGGAAACTGTACTGAACGAATGTAATCCCAATTTAGCATACTTGCAATTTATGCAAATACTAAGTAACACTTACAACAATGCTTGTCCTGTCAAAATAAGAATGTATCCAAACAACACTAAACGGAAGGGAAAACCTTGGTTATCAAGAGGCCTAACAAACGATTGCATTAAAACAAAGTAACTTGTACTTAGCATTTCTAAAAAATAAGGTCATTGTTAACAGAAAGTCGTTATAAAAAGTACAAGAACAAGTTAACAAAAATCTTGCGTATTGAAAAAAAGAACTATTATAGACAGAAACTCGAAGAGTGTAAGGCCAACACTAGTGAAACGTGGACAATTCTTAAAACTATAATTGGCAAAAGAAAGTCGGAAGCAAAATATTCAAATGAATTCATTGTTGATAACGATCGAGTAACATTAGATAACGAAGAAATTGCTAATCATTTCAATAACTTCTTTGTTAACATAGGTACAATCTTATCTAACAGTATAGAGCCATGCCAGGGAACACAACCGACTGACTTTCTAAAAAAAACAGGTATCAGAGTAAATGTATATATATGTATCCCGTTACTGAGAAAGAAGTAACCGAAATTGTGTCAGGGTGCAAAAGTAAGACTTCGTGTGGACACGACGAAATCAGCATGAAAACTGTTAAACATGTAATAAAGCAAATTGTAAGACCTTTAACCTATATCTTTAACAGATCATTAATCATCGGAATATTTCCAAATGACATGAAAACCGCAAAAGTTATTCCTGTTTTTAAATCAGGAGATCGTCTCCAAATTTCTAACTATAGACCTATATCACTGTTACCCCAATTCTCAAAAATACTAGAAAAAATATTTAATAAAAGGCTAATGTCATTCATTGAAAATCATCACATATTGACTGACGGGCAATATGGCTTCAGAAATAATCACTGAACTTCATTAGCGTTAACCGAATTTGTCGAAAAGGTAACTTCAGCAATAGATAAACAAGAAAGCACTATTGGGGTCTTTATTGATCTGATGAAAGCATTTGACACCGTTGATCATAAAATACTGCTAAGTAAGTTACAATGTTATGGAATAAGGGGTTTGGCACTGGATTGGATTAAAAGTTATTTAGCCAATCGTGGTCAGTATGTGTGCTATAACAACAGTAATTCAGAGCTAAAGAATATCAAGTGTGGAGTCCCACAAGGATCAATCATGGGTCCAGTACTATTTATTTTATATATAAATGACATGTGCGAAGTGTCAAAATTGCTTAATATTATTTTGTTTGCAGATGACACTAGCATTTTTTATTCAACTAGGAATATTGTGGATATAACATGTACAGTTAATAACGAATTAGAAAAACTAGATATATGGTTCAGAGTTAATAAATTATCGCTTAATGTGAACAAAACCAATTTTATCATGTTTACAAATAAAAAACAACTTAGACCAACAGTAAACATTATTTTGAATGGAAAGAACATTGAGCAGGTGTCACATACAAAATTCCTTGGTGTAATCATTGATAAAAACTTAACGCGGAGAGAGCAGATAAAAACGGTTGAAACGAAGGTATCAAAAAACATAGGTGTTTTGTATAAAACAAAGGATGTTCTTGACATTCAAGCATTACGCACGTTATACCAATCACTTGTTGAACCATATATGTCTTATTGCTGTGAAATATGGGGAAATACGTATCCGTCTAGACTAAGAAAACTCTCTCTGCTACGGAAAAAAGCTATACGAATAATATATAGTCTTGATTACCATGGTCATACATCTGTATTTTTTCACTGTTCAAACATTCTTAAACTTCAAGATTTAATTACACATAGGACTATGGTTATGCTTTATAAAGCAAACAACCACTGTTTAGAAGATCATGTACAAGCGTTCTTTGAACTAACTGCAGCCGTACACAAACATGATACCAGACAATCTAAACTATTTTATGTTAAAAAAGCAAACACTACCCATAGACTACTGTCAATTACTGTCAGAGGTATACACGTATGGAACGGTCTTGCAAGTTATATAAGACAGTTGCCAAGTTTACAACAATTTAAGAACAGTTTAAAGTCGACGTTACTTTCTTCGTATTTAGGAACAATTAACATAATGAAAAAAATATTATTGTTGGTTTGTATTAAATCTTATAACTTTTACTATAACTATTACACATTTTAGTTGACAAGGGCATAGCGCCTTACAAGTCATATGACTTCTGCTATGTCCTTTTAGCAACAGCACCGATATTATATTGTATTGTCGTTACCATTATGTATTGTATTATTTTTCATACTATGTTGTATATTCCTGTGTTGCTGTTGTTAAATAAACTTTCATTCATTCATCATTGACGCATCTGGCATACATGCAGACAGCAGCAAGACGGCAGCGATCGCGCACAAATGTCGCAGAACTTCAACGTTTCCTGGGTATGGTGAATCAAATGGGAAACTTCATCCCTCGACTTGCTGAGATCAACAAACCATTACGTCAGTTACTATGCAAAGACACTGCATGGTTATGGGAAGCATCGCAAGAAACTGCCTTTCAACAAGTGAAAGACATGCTTGTATTACCCGAGATACTTGCACATTACGATCCAGATCGCCCAATGATCACTTCGCTACGATAACATAAAAATTTGGTACAACGACAACTACCGTTAATCGGTCAAATTAGTCAAGCCTGAGAACATATATTAGACAAAAGAACCCTGAAAATGTCATTTAAATTGCCAAATATAACGACTGAATTTGTTCACAAACAATTGCGAAAGATGTCAGCGAATAACGCAACATGACTAGATGGCATCAGTTGTAAGCTGCTTAAACTGAGTGCTGAAATAATTGTACCGCATATAGTCAACATCTGCAATGCCAGCATCAACAGTGCGCACTTTCCGCGACCATGGAAGAAGGCCAGAGTGGTACCACTTTACAAAAGCGGAGACACAAACGACGTCATGAATTATAGACCTATATCTGTATTGCCAATTCTGTCTAAACTTCTGGAACGCCACGTGCACAATCACTTGTACGTGTACCTCACAGAGTTCAAACTACTGCTAGACGAACAATCCGGATTTCGAGAGAACCGGTAGTGTGAAACCGTGTTACTTAAGATGACCGACTATTTCCTCAGCAATATTGACCAAGGCAATGTGTGTGGTATGGTGTTAGTCGACCTGAGAAAGGCATTTGATTTGGTTAACCATGAACTGCTTTTACTCAAACTTGACTTGCATGGTTGCCATGGAAACGAACTAGCCTGGTTCAGGTCTTATCTTAGCGAACGTTACCAATGTGTGAAGTATGACAGTGTGTTGTCAGACCCTATACCGGTAACAACGGGTGTGCCACAAGGCTCGATACTCGGACCTTTACTTTTTATTATGTTCATGAATTATGCTATTTTAGAAATATCTGAAGCCAGAATTGACATGTATGCCGATGATTCCACAGTCTATGCTGCCGGCAAATGTGTTGCCGATCTAAACCGGACTCTAACAACCCATTCGAAACCATTGTATCAATGGATTAACGCAAACCGCATGGTTCTTAACGCCGATAAAACCGAATACATTGGGCACCAGACAGAAACTTCAACGCGCAACTCCAAACTTCTGTGTATATGGCAACAACTCTATAGTGAAACCCGTCCAGGTCCATAAATTACTTGGTTTATACGTGGACAGTAATCTGACCTGGAACACACACGTAAGAAGCTGTGCGCCAAGTTGCGCAGCCTTTTGTATTTGTTCAATCAGGTGAAACGAATAATGCCACAACATGCTCGGAAACTATACTTTTCAGGAATGGTTCAACCACTAATTGTTTACGGGTGTGTTATATGGGGAAGCTATGGACACAGTTTGCTGATGAACGTTCATAAGATGATGAAACAATATGCACGTGTATGCAGGTGTTGCAGTACCCCCAGGTATTGCAATAACTTAGGGAGTTTGACGCCCCTGCCATGCAGAGTTGTAAACCACTGCCTTGTGGTACAGGTTCTTGACATAACCGAAGGCTAAGGGAGCAAACCCTAACCAGAAAACCATGTCACTGTGGCAGCATCAAGGGCGATTGATGTATGGAACTCCCAACATCTCTCGACCAGCCACTGCAGGGACAAATAGTTTGCCCCTGTCTTGACATGTTCTTGCCGGTGTGAGACCTCTATTTGTTCCCCGAGAGAGTGTCGCTAGTAACTTGCAAAAGCCAGCGGCACTTCAACACTTTTTGCTAGCAGCTTCCATGAAATGTACAACTGCAAGAAACTCCATACCGGATCGGCCGTCGCCCGGGTTACCAAGGACCGCGCTGCTCTACCTCATCTTCCGTCGACAGTGGAAAATCAGCAAGGAAGAAGTAGACAAAGAAGTCAGCTACTGACAATTGGACAATGGAACGTCAGGACTCTCCTCGACCGAGAAGGAGCTAACAGACCAGAAAGACGAACGGCACTAGTAGCAATGGAACTTGCCAAATACAACATCGACATCGCCGCCCTATGTGAAACAAGGTTCTCAGAGTCTGGTAGTCTCGACGACTTGGAATACTCTTTCTTCTGGAGTGGCAAACCCGAAGGAGAAAGAAGGGAGGCAGGAGTGGGCTTTGCTATCAAGAAGGATATCGTCACAAAGCTGACAGAAATGCCACGGCCAGTAAGTGACAGAATCATGACGATGAGACTACCTCTGAGCAAGGACAGGTTTGCTACAATCATCAGCGTGTACGCTCCAACAATGACAAACCCAGATGAAAACAAGGAGGCCTTCTACAACCAGCTGGCAAGTGTGCTCAGTGGCATCCCTCATACAGATAAGCTACTACTGATAGGAGACTTCAATGCAAGGATAGGAAGAGAAAATTACAAGTGGCCCTTGGTCATGGGCAAGCATGGGATTGGGAAATGCAACTCCAATGGCGAGCTTCTGCTGGCTCTCTGCTCTGAGTTCGAACTGATAGTGACGAACACCATGTTCAAGCAGAAGGATGAACGCAAGACCACCTGGATGCATCCTCGTTCCAAACATTGGCATATGATCGACTTCATCATCACGAGGTGTCGGGATAAGATGGACATCCACAGTACCCGAGTCATGCACGGAGCAAACTGCTGGACCGATCACCAGATGCTGAGGTCAAAAGTGGCTTTCAGAATACGACAAAAGTACAACAGGCAAGGAACAAGTAAGCCGACCAAGCTGAACATTGCAAAACTAAGTACCACCAGCCATAGGGAGAGTTTTAAGCAGGAGATGAACAGTGCTCTCGCCCAATGGGAGGAGAAGGAAGACTCAACACCAGACGAGGAATGGGCAGCTCTGCGACAGGTCGTGTACAACACAGCCAAGACATATCTTGGCAAGCCAGACAGAAAACACCAGGACTGGTTCGATGCCAACGACGAGGAGCTACAGACTCTTATGAGGAGAAGAGACCAAGCCCACCAGAGAGTGCTGCAAACCAGGAGCACTAGGTCCACCACTGCAGCATACAAAGATGCCTGCAGATTGCTACAAAAACACAAGCGTGCACTGAAATCAGACTGGTGGGAAAGGAAGGCAGTGGAGCTGCAGAGAGCTGCTGACAGTAACAACATGAAGGGCTTCTACAATGGATTGAAGGAGGTGTGGGGACCCAAAAGGAAGGGACCTGTTCAACTGAAATCAACAGATGGAACGGAGACCTTCTCTGACAGCAAGAGAGTTGTGGCAAGATGGAGTGAACACTTCCAGAAGCTACTTAACGTCCCTGGCGACATAGATCACGAAGCTATGGACAACATCCCGCAGCGCATTATCAAGACAAGCCTCGATGAGATTCCAACTATGGATGAGATGGCTAGAGCAATCGCCGGCCTGAAAGATGGCAAAGCACCTGGAAGAGATGGAATTCCTGCAGAAGTATGGAAGCACGGAGGAGACAATCTGTTCAGCAGACTGCACCAACTAATCACCAATACCTGTGAGGTGGGTTCTGTACCACAAGCATGGAAGGATGCCAGCATTGTAACCATCTACAAGAAAGGTGATCGAATAGACTGTGGGAACTACAGAGGAATCTCTTTGCTTGCCATAGCAGGCAAGATCTTCGCTAGGATCCTCCTCAACAGATTATCTACCCACATAACACCAGAGGTGGTTCCGGAGACACAATGTGGCTTCAGAGGTAACCGGAGCACCGTGGATATGATATTTTGTCTACGACAACTACAAGAAAAGTGCATTGAGCAGGACCGACCACTGTACATGGTATTTGTCGACTTCAGCAAGGCGTTCGATACAGTTGGGAGGACCGGGCTATGGCAGCTACACAACCAGCATATCTAAATTCAATGCTAACTCCAACAAGAAATTCCAGACAGCTACGCTCAACCAGTAGTAACCCTCTTCACATCCCTCGGGTGAAAACGAAAGCCGGGACCCGAGCTTTCTCGGTTGCCGCACCAACGGTGTGGAATTCGCTTCCTGCCAGTGTTAAATCACAAGGTAATATAGTTTCATTCCGCCGACATCTAAAAACCTATCTCTTTAATGCTGCCTATCCTCCTTAGCCTCCTAGCTTTTCCATCCATCCGTTGACGACTCACGCATTGCTTTCGATTATGAGATTGATTAATCCCATGGTTTTGTCGCGCCACTGAGCTTGATTTTCGAGGATATTGGCGCAAAAGAAGTTACTATTATTATTATTATTATTATTATTATTACTAAGGAAGTATGGCTGCCCAGAGAAGTTCACAACAATGATCGAGGCACTACATACCGGAATGATGGCGAATGTTAGTGTTGGAGCGGAAGTCTCGGAATTGTTCAGTGTCACAAATGGGGTCAAGCAAGGTTGTGTACTGGCACCCACGCTCTTCTCCATCTTCCTATCAGCAATGCTCGACGAGGCTTTCCGAGACATGGGGGATGGCGTCTACATACAGTCCAGACAGAGCGCTGACCTATTCAACGTCGCACACTTCAGAGCAAAGACCAAGACTACTCGGATACTGATGAGAGAGCTGCTATTCGCAGATGACAGTGCACTGGTTGCACACTCTGTTGAAGAGATGCAGAAAATAGTGGATGCTTTCTCCGATGCATCAAAGAAGTTCGGCCTGAAGATTAACATCAAGAAGACCGAGGTGCTGTACCAACCCAACTCTACAAGAACCCGAGAGGAGGATATCATGGTTGATGGAAACAAGCTGAACTCTGTTCTGGAATTCACCTACCTCGGAAGCACTATATCAAGTGATGGATGCATTGATGATGAAATACAGAGGAGGATGGCCAAGGCTAGTGCATCTTTCGGCCGACTACGCCAGAGACTCTGGAACAACCACCATGTGTCCATGCGGGTTAAAGGCAAGATCTACCGTGCAGTCGTGCTGTCCACCCTCCTATACGGAGCTGAGGCCTGGACAGTGTACAAACGACAGGTGAAAAGCTGCATGCCTTCATGATGCGACATCTGCGTTCGATCATGAGGATAACCTGGATGGACAAAGTAACAAACAAGGAAATACTCGAACGGACAGGGCTGCCATCTATGGAAGATCTTCTAATCAGAAAGAATCTCCGTTGGACTGGACACCTCATGAGGATGTCACCAGACAGGCTACCGAAGCAGGTTCTCTACCCTCAACTGTCTTCTGGTCACATAACGAGGGGCGCCCTCGTCTCCGATTCAAGGATACCATCAAAAGAAACCTGAAGATGAGAGACATAAAGATCGACACATGGACATCACTCTCACAGCAGAGAGACACATGGAGAGCAACAGTCAAGAGATGGAAGCAGTCTTTGTCGCTTCGCGACCGACAGCATGATGATGATGATGCACGTGTAATTTTGAATGTAAAAGACGGGCGACAGATTTCAACTGTAACACTGTTTCGTACTCTAGGATGGTTGCCAATTGATGTTCGGATACGTTATTTCACTTCCATTGTAATGTATAATGTCATGCATGGGCACGCCCCTGGCTACCTCACTGATCTGTTCGTGTTAAACAACAGTGTGCACAATCATCACACTCGCAGCTGTACCAATATTCATGTGAAGAAATACAACCTGTTCTTAGGCCAGCGCACATTTGCTTACAGGGGTGCGAAACTTTGGGACACGATCCCGGAATGTATAAAAAAAAATGCGAATAGTGTAGACACCTTTAAAACACACTGTTTAAAGTTTTTCGTGAAAGATGTGTACAATTGCATGCATTTCCCGATAGATACGCTTGAGTGATTGTTTGCATTTCGCAGGTAGATTGTTTTGGATTCATTAACTTTGTGGTAGTAATAGTGGGGATCATACTTTACACAATCATATCTTGTTGCTGCTATTATAATTGTATTGAAGTGTGTGAGTTTCAACGGTCTGCTGGTACAATGTGGACGGTGTCTCTGGGGTACCTGTTGCCTGTGTTAGGAGGCGCATAGGGTGCTAATACAATTATGTCGTTGTTATCATATACACTGTATTTGAACTGTAGTACGTTTAATTATTTATACTTTATATTTTATTTTAATAGAGTACGAAACAATGTCACACAGAATAGTGTAAACAAATGAAATGTTAAATTCTTTTAATTAATGTATTTTTTTAATACAATAGTGCCATCGATCTATTTTATATAAACGTTTTTTATTATAATCAATACATTTTCTTTTAAATAATGTTAAATAATTTATTAATGTAATTTTTTATAATTATTCTAGTATTTTATATTTTATAATATTTTTATAATATGTATTTGTTTATAATTACAGTTTATTTATTTTTATCTATTTATTGCTACTGCGGTTATGTTTACATTGTTGTGAACTATATATTTTATCTAAAGCTTTGTTGTATGTATGTATATGATGTATGTATGCATGTAAGATGATGGCCCATTGAAAATCACGATATACCACGTGACATGGTTACCATCAAGAAATAAAGCTTCTACTTACTTTTTCTTACAACTGTGATCGCAGCAGATGCATCTTTGGACGGGATCGGCGCAGTGCTACTGCAAATCCAAGATGATGGCAGACGTCGTCCAGTCTGCTATGCATCCCGATCGCTCACCGACACCGAGAAACGCGATGCTGTCATAGAGAAAGAAGCGCTCGCAGCAACCTGGGCTTGCGAGAAGTTCAGAGAGTATGTGATGGGGCTAAGCTTCACCATCGAAACTGATCACAAACCTCTCGTTCCTCTTCTGAAAACAACAGAGCTAGACAAGATGCCACCTCGCATCCAACGGTTTCGAATGAGACTGATGCGATACAACCCGGAAGTCGAATACGTACCAGGAAAGCAACAGACGACACCTGACGTTTTATCTCGCGCTCCAGTGAACATACCAGAGAAGACATATGTCATGTTTCTCGAAGAAGTGGAACACTACGCGGCAACCACGGTGACTGTACTTCCGGCTACGGAAAACGTCTACAGGACATTTGCATAGCACAAAAAGACGATGAAGTATGCGCAGAGGTGCGGCGATATTGCCATGAAGGCTGGCCTGCTTTCAAGCCGCAAATTCCGTTACTGCGTGCATACTGGGAAAGCAGAAGCAATCTAACTATTATCAATGATCTACTGCTCTACGATGAGCGCATGGTCATGCCGCGTTGCGTGCGACTTGATACTTTGAAGATCATCCACGAGGGACACCTTGGGATCTCAAAGTGTCGCTCTCGAGCCAACCAAGCAGTATGGTGGCCAGGCCTCTCCAAGCAGATTGATGAGATGGTCTCGGCATCCCATACATGTGCGAAGGTGCGGCCAGAGCCAAAGGAGACTTTAGTGTCAGCTTCCTTCGCCTCTCGTCCGTGGGAGAGAGTCGGAATAGATCTCTTTGAACTCAATGGGAAAGTGTACATTGTCATTGTTGACTATTACTCCAGATGGGTGGCGTGTCAAAAGCTGACCAGTTTGACATCCGAGCACACCATTGAAGTGCTGAAAGAAGTGTTTGCAACATACGGGATTCCAGACCTCATTTTGACAGACAACGGTCCACAATTCAGTGCCGAGTCGTTCGCACAGTTTGCCCAGTCATACGGCTTTACGCACACAACAAGTTCCACAGGCTAACGGTGAAGCGGAAAGAGCAGTGAGAATTCTGAAGGAGATTCCGAGAAAGAACGAAGATCCTCACCTCGCTCTCCTGACGCAGCGCACGACACCGTTACTCAACGGACTGAGCCCATCTCAACTACTGATGGGGCGCCGCCTGCGAACCCGACTACCAGTCATCCCAAGTACTCTCCTGCCAGGAGTAACTTCACAATGCAAAGGCGAGAGAAGCTGTACAAAGAGACATAGAGATGGGTTGAATAAATTATATCAAATGCTACACATGTCTCTGTTATTCTTCCGTCTAAAGCCTAGTATAGCTACGCTCGCACGCAACATTACAACTGCTGCATCTGGATCCTACGCCAGGTTTCTGCTGTGATCCAATCTTTCAGTTGCTGCTTCTTCAGTCCACCGACTTCTGGACAAGTTGATATCAGTGTCTATTTGATGTTCTGCTACTGGCTGTTCAGGTCAGGTTCTTCTTCATGCCCTCTTGTAACACGTTAAATGTGTTAGCAAGGGTCAGCTTGTATCCCCCTCTGTGCATCTTTCAGGGGCCAACACTATAGTTTCGTCTGTTTGTTGCTGTCACCATCCAATTTTCTTCAACGTGTGTTTCAATCTGATACTCAGTAGGTGGTGGTCAGATGCCACGTCTACTCCCCCCTTCATTCTCACATCTTCAAGTGACCTCCTAAATATGCTTATGTGATATATATCTGGTTCTCTGTCACGTGATCAGGTAACAACCATGTGGTTTTGTGTATCGTTTTGTATATGGAAAAAACTGTCCCCGATGACAATGTTGTTATGTGCACATGTTTCCGCAAATCTCTCTCCGTTCTCGTTCATCTCTCCAAACCAATGTTTTTAAATAAAAAAACTGCGTATAGACATGTCACTGTCTAATGATACATTAATTGTTTCACTGTACCGATGCTCGCAGTTTACTCATTTTAATAAAATAGTTATTTTAATGTTAATAATCACATATACAGTTTCCAGACATTGTTAAAGTTCTAATACGTCCTGTATGCATTGTGCTGTTGTCATTCAACTGATGTGTGCATCACAGTTAATTAACCTGAGCCTAATGTGCCCAGCCAGTAGTGCGGGATGCAAAGGTGCTGCCACCTAACGGACCCTGGGTAATCGATGCTAACACCATTACCGATTCTGGGCAGGTACTAGGGTAGCCTCGGTTACCCAGACTCCGTGAGGTGGCAGCACTTTTAAGCCCCCTCAACTACGCCTGGGACAGTATATATGCTTAAGTTTCTACATCCGGGCAGCCTTACCCCAGAATAGGGTAGAGACGCTGATTGGCTCTCAGGCCAACTATGAAATAAAAATTTAAATAACGATATAGTTTTACAAGATAATAATATCATTTGAAAAGTATTCACCATTGAACTTATATTAACACAACAGTAAGTAAAAATTCAAATTTACCGTTGTTTATAAAATAAGAATTACGGCAGGATTAACCAGTATCCGTGAGGTGGCAGCATTGTCTAGCCCGACACGGATAGCATACAAATTAAATAAGGAAACCTTTTGATCAAATAATGCTGTATTATAAAAACTATTAAAAATTAAACTTATATTAACCCAAAATAAATAGAAATACAAATTTGCAGTTGTTTATAAAAAAAAATATTACGGCAGTGTCCGTGAGGTGGCAGCATTTTATAGATCACGCGGATACCAAACAAAAGCCGGCAAATGTCACCAGACTGTCTTCTCGGCGTAGTTCCGCAGCCGACCGACAGTCGGTTAAGCGAGACTAGTACTAGGGGTCCCGGATGTTTCGGCCAAAAACAGTTTCGGCATACGGATGTTTCGGCACCTGATGTTTCGACACACTCCGACGGATGATTCGGCACACCTCGTTAAAACTCGGGTGTGCCGTGACGGATCATTCGGCACACTGCACACGAGCACCGGAAATATAAGGACGGACGTTTCGGCCCGCATCTGGTTGTACGGGAAACCGCTTCATATACGCGGAGCAGAGCGCTCAAAATCAAAACGTGGTTGTTTGTATAATGTAGTAACAAATTAATATAATACATGTATCATGATTAGTTATATGTCATTTGCATGATGATGGGCATTTCCCTCTTTATATATATATATATATATATATATATATATATATATATACCCACTTAAGGTGGTTTGTGGGACTTACACATATACAGTGGTTTGTGGGACGTCGTCTTTCCCATTGTCTAACAAGATTCATATTTAGTAGATTTGCTTCGTTTGAGTCGAGAATTATAAATATACTTTGAATTATAAAAAAAATATTTTAATTAACTTAATATATATTTACACTGTGGGATGTTACATTGTGGGACGTTTGGAGTGGCCTTGACCTTGACCCCTACTGAAGTCCCACAACGCAGTTATATATAATATATAACATCCCACAATCCATATCTATCATGGATAGCTATTGATTGTGGTAACATGTTTGTGTACGTGTTTGGCTAAAATCAGTATTTAATGGCAGTGTCAAAAGTATTACGTTAATAAATAATTATGTGTTTTTAAATGGTGCAGTATATAGTAAAGTTGCCATTTTGTGAACCTGGAAATGGTTGGTCGTCTAAGGCTTTTTTGCTGAATCATATCGATTATGTGTCCCTGAACTCAAATCCGTGGGATGGCAATGCGCCATCCTTGGGCAACTCGTGGGAACCACGAAAATCCAAGATGGCTGCCGTGATCCTGGTAAATTACAAAATGTGTTCATCTTTACACTACATCATGCTTGGAACATAATTTGTGTATGTACACGCATGCTATGATGTACGAGGAATTCAATGGAACCGTTTATAATAATGTCCGACTATGTTCCGTGACCAAAATGGCCGCCATTTTCACCAACAATAGCCAAAATCGAGCATAATTTGATTGCCTTTTGCTATATAAATATTTTGTCCATTCCTATATTTTACCATATGAGGACTTAAAACGAGGTATTTCAATTGATGCCCGCCCAAGAAAACCTAGTAATATTCAAAATGGCCGTCATTTTAACCAAACATATGCAAGAGCCACGATTGTGTGCCTATTCCTACGTTTTAGCATATGGGCAAGAACATAGAACTGGTATATACTTGTAAGGCCTTAATTATACGTTAAATAAATACATGCAATGTACCAGCATATGAAGAATTTAATGTAATCATTTTCAATTATGTATGTCTATGGTCACGTGACACAAATTCAATATGGCCGCCATTTCAACCGAAAATAGCTCGAAGATTTATTTACAGTTCCTCTTCAGCATTGAACATTCATCATGACTGAGTTCCAGGAAGGCTAATAGTTGTACTTTCATGTATGTGTATATGACTACAGCTGACAAGCAGCACAAAAAGCTTGGGAAATGACACAAAAAGGTACAACAATTTAAAAGTATAACGTCAGAAGTACTTAATTATATAATTGCTGATACACACTGAGATCTTGTTTGCAATGGCAAGTTTCATTTGGGCATTGACACAGTGTACATTATTAACCATTGGTATTTAAACGATAAATCATTCCCATTACGTTCTCATAGAAAAGGTTATTCCTCATTCTCTTTAGCTCCTCTCTTCCTCAGTACTGTCACCTTCTTCCTCATTATCATGTATAGCTTCATTCTCATTATGTTTGGTGAACGGATTGAAGCACATAGCTTCGCCAACACAATAACAGTATGGCGTGCAAGACAATCCTGCAGAATGACAGCTACATGCATGACTCCTGCAAGCTTTCCCGACAGCTTTGCATTGACAGTTGATGACGTCCATGAGGACAGGAGGAGTTGCTGGTCCTCTCGCAACGCGTGGAGTTGGCACACACTCTGCACCACTGACCAACTCCCACCCGTAAGCAGCGATGTCAACAGCAGGCGGAGTCTGCTGGTCTGTTGCCTTCCAGAGCATTATTTAGTAGTGTGCTCGCAGGATGTGATCTGACAAATTAGCGTCTGTCGGTGGAAGAATTTTGACTCATACAGCTTTCCCTCTTGTCCTTTTGGCGTAGAGCGCATACCTGGCAGAAGCCATGCTTTCGCCTGCAACAACATCATAGAGCGAGCAAATAAATTCACTTTCTCCGGGCGTGTATACCGTTCCATCACAACGGACTTACTTTCAAGCCTAAGAGATGCGACTTCATGCTTACAAAGGCGTGGAATTGTGAGATTCATGCTGGTCATATTTAGCATAACTAATTTTAACATAGTACTAAAGATTACTATATACAGACGCATAGCTACTGTAAATATATCATTCAAATAAGTCCCATTCCAGAGCTTGTGATATAATTTGCATTTTCCACCCGAAGCTCCCTACAAATCCTGACACACAAATAGTTGTTTCTTACTTCGTTTCCGTTGTCTTTTGGGAGGAAGGACGCCACTATTTTCACCATGTTCAATTCCAACTGCAATTGAAATATAAACAAACATAAGCCTTTACAGTATACCTACCGTGCGGAGCATTTACAATTGCTCTACCCTGCATAACGGTTGTTACTTGGTAGTTCATACTGTTCACAATAGCACAAGTTTTCTCTTAATATGCTGATTACATGTATATCATTATGGCACGATATTATACAGTTTTCAGTTACCATTTTATTTTAAGACAAGGGAAAAGATAAAATATAACGTAACGTATAATAGAAATGTAATTACATAAACAACTTACTGTCTCTGCCAACGATGAGCTCATCAATATCATCATCCCTGCCAGCACCAACATCGCCGTCTTCTTCTGTGAATATCTCCAGTTCTGTCAATACAGTTAAAATAATATTATATTAACCTATATTATTTTCGTAGGAATGCATATTTAAATTAATTAAAAATAGTAACAGCTCTTAGAAATGGTGAGGGATAATAGCTATGTCATTATTTAAACCATGACCCAAAACTATAGATATGAAAAACTATTCAATATATAATGCGGTCGGTCTCTGTACACTATTTCCGTCATGTCATATATTATTGTCCTTCTGTTGAGACAGTCTGGTATGTCGCTCTTTCTGCCTCCTCTTGTCCTTCTGTTGAGCCAGTCTCGTGTGCCGCTCTCTCTCTCTCTGCCTCCTCTTGTCCTTCTGTTGAGCCAGTCTCGTGTGCCGCTCTCTCTGCCTCCTCTTGTCCTTCTGTTGAGCTAATCTCGTGTGCCGCTCTCTCTCTGCCTCCTCTTGTCCTTCTGTTGAGCCAGTCTCGTGTGCCGCTCTCTCTCTCTGCCTCCTCTTGTCCTTCTGTTGAGCCAGTCTCGTGTGCCGCTCTCTCTGCCTCCTCTTGTCCTTCTGTTGAGCCAGTCTCGTGGGCGCTCTCTCTGCCTCCTCTTGTCCTTCTGTTGAGCCAGTCTCGTGTGCCGCGCTCTCTGCCTCCTCTTGTCCTTCTGTTGAGCCAGTCTCGTGTGTCGCTGTCTCTGCCTCCTCTTGTCCTTCTGTTGAGCCAGTCTCGTGTGTCTCTCTCTCTCTGCCTCCTCTTGTCCTTCTGTTGAGCCAGTTTCGTGTGTCGCTCTCTCTGCCTCCTCTTGTCCCTCTGTTGAGCCAGTATCGTGTGTCGCTCTCTCTGCCTCCTCTTGTCCTTCTGTTGGGCCAGTCTCGTGTGTTGCTCTTTCTGCCTCCTCTTGTCCTTCTGTTGAACCAGTCTCGTGTGTCGCTCTCTCTCTGCCTCCTCTTGTCCTTCTGTTGAACCGGTCTCGTGTGTCGCTCTCTCTGTCCCTCTCCCTCTCCCTCTCCCTCTCCCTCTCCCTCTCCCTCTCCCTCTCCCTCTCCCTCTCACTCTCCCTCTCTCTCTCTCTCCCTCTCCCTCTCTCTCTCTCTGCCTTTCACAGCAAACAGGAAAAGATGCGGCTCGTCCGACACAACAATTTTCCGAATCGTGCAATTTGGCGTTATGTGGTCATCATTCACCAACCTTCCAAGACTGTCTACCTTTGTAGAATCACACCTATTAAAACACACACGCACGCATGCGCGCACGCACGCACGCACGCACGCACGCACGCACGCACGCACACACACACACACACACACACACACACACACACACACACACATAACTTGATTATGTAAATTGTTGTATAATTCATGATCAAGTTGACACTTCAGTTGTTATGCAGTTACTTTCAATAACGTTGCCTTTATACCATTAAATAGGTTTTCTCCTAAACATAGTTCAGTTGCTTCTTATTTTTGCGTTTTACGAACACAGATCGCCCTGAATGTTAACTTGGAGTCCCTCATTTGAGACATACCAGTATGTTTTCTTTATGTTCCAGCTGATAGACGAATGTGTCATCCAATTCTTCAGGTTCATCTGTCGTCAATATTCCTTTGTACTCCAACAGTGCATCTCCACGGATAATTGTTTTTTTCTCTCCAGCAAATACTCCTTTGCCTGTTAAAGTTACATTACAATAAAACAAGACACATAAAAATAAACAGCATTAATGTTGAGCTTAATGTAATGATTTCATATATCTATACATGACATAAAACCTGTTAAATTATTACGTTCTGAACTGTTTTGGACTATTTCATTTTGTCTTGCGTTTGGTATCAAAACAAAACATGTAAATCCTGTGCATCAGCGAGAATAAATGGTGTACGAAAATACAAGAAGATACAACTATATTTTAAGTAATGACCCCTTTCCTACAAATAATTATTGTAGTTATTTTAAACCACTTATCAGTAGTATATATTTATTTGATTAACCGTAACCTTAAGATCATACAAATCTGAATTATAAATGCTACATCACTGTCTGCATGCTTCATACTTTTATGACAATACAGCGTATGTGACTGGCAAGACTTACCTATGACATGATCAACAACCCGGGAATAAAACCCAGGATCTTTCCCACTCCAGATGATGTCAGTAGCTTGATTTAGGGGTTTTACCCTCTTGTCTCTCTGCAGTATTACAAACAACAAACGTTACCAATTACATCTCCAAGAACAAACATTCATGTATACATTTAGTAATTTTCTCTTAGGTTTTTGTCATAAAGATATTCTTTTAAAATCAGATTTTCAACAACATATGCGACTAGAGCACGTGTTCAATGAGGCACAATATTATTGTTCACCGCTTAATGGAGTTTGTTAAACATCCTGGGTACGACAATACTGCTGTTGAATGGCAGTTGTAGATAAGATATGCTGGTGGCAGACTTTAACTTACAACATTGTACACAAGCATGGTTTTGGATGACATCAGTTTACCGACTTGTAGGACTCCAAACTTTGACTTGTAAATTGTACGAACAAATTGAATGATGAAATATTCTTCAGAGCATCTTGGGGGGCGGCATTATTTATAAACTTAATAATTATTTAAAATATACCAGTTTCTACAGTAAGATTCTTTTAAATTCCGTAACGCTGTTTTTGTAACGCCACAATCTGTATTCAATTTCTGCAATGATTACTGGAAATCCGTGTAATGGTAGACAGCTCTGCACTAGTAATTTGTTTTTATAATAATAGTATAAGAACCTTTTATTTAGACGTCAAAAACAGGTGCTTACAACAAACATCGCATCATTCTAAATCATATAAAATCGCTTATAGAGAACTAAATAAATTACTGTTCCAAATGTAATAGTTAATAAGACAAAAATCGAGTTATTTATACAAATAAACTTATGGGTTAGTCAATAGTAAACAGAATAGTTAAAAAAGAAAATATATATATACAGAATACTTAATAATAAAGAATGACTACCATGTACATTTTCTTTCAAACAGCACCGGCAGGAAAGTATGGTGAGGGATTTGATAACACTCTCTGAATATGGGTAGAAAAATGTTAATAATATTATGTTGTTTCATTTCTTGAACTTTATACCTCGTTAGGGTGCAGACGCATATCAGACGTTTGTTAACTGTTGTGTCTTGATCGTAACCCAGGCGACGGCACAGCGCGCGAGTGTTCACTAACTTGTCACAATGTGTTAAAAACTAAACAAGTCTGTGATTAGACACCGCATCGTTTCAGCAGAAATGACACACGCAGATCCTATCAAATGTCAAACAGGCCCACATACCCAACCCTCCTTCTGGACTTTGCACCAAAACAGGATCTACGAATGTCGCTTAAGCAACGTCAATTTGTGAATTAGCTTGCCCAATCTACTAGTTTACTATTACTAATTCTGACATAAGTCATAAATAAATTGTAAGCTAATTAATTAAAACGCTACTGTTGGAAGTGCAGCATATGTTTGGTTACAAAAGTTAGAGTTAGCAAACAAGTATAACCAACTGGCTGCATTTTCTGACAAGACTGCAATCACCCATATACATATATAAATATTAAATATTAATAGTCTTAACAGGCATGAGTGCTTACCATTCGTGGTTGTCGGCTTCTTGTCGCCATCATTCCTTTTTCCAGCGTAAAGCCTCCCCGCGAAAATGGTTACCTTTGACCTTCGACCCATCATGAGTCAGCGGCATGCACGCGGCGCCTACTCGTTTCTAGTTGATGATTACAAGCGATGCTAACGCCATCTACATTTAATAATGAGAACTAAATAATCCCACAGCGCTGTGGGACTGTATTTTGTATAAATTAGCATACATCCATTTAGCACCAAATGGGTATCCCACAACGCAACATGGTTTGTGGGACGTTTTCAACGTCCCACAATGTTTGCCAACATCCCACAACGTGAGTAGCGGGCTTGCCGAACATCCCACAACCCAGATACAGAAACATTCTTTATACTGTTTTGAAGCAGAGATAATGCGCTTTTTAAAAATGTATGGCTTGACCATTTTCTCTTTACACAAACCAACTATACAGCCAATTAAATATCAATACGTTTTCAGAAACGCGTAATTTCTAAAATTGAACGTTTGACGGTGACCTTGTTTGACCTTGAATTACCGCTAACTGCACCACTTGGCAACTCTACGACAGGCCTAATTATGACGGGGAGATGCAGGGCTTTCTAATGATATAACATTTAGGTGTGTGTAGGGGGGGGGGGGCATTTAAATCGGTCTGTTTGGGGCTTTTGCCGCTCGCCTAGTATATTGATATTATTATTTGACTAATATTTGCGAAATTCTGGATTTAAAAAAATTATTTCTTGGTTAATATTGGGGAATTTGTATTATTTGCGTTGCTTATCATTCCATTACGAGTATATACATATATATATATATATATATATATATATATATATATATATATATATATATATATATATATATATATATATATATATATATATATATATATATATATATATATATATATATATATATATATATATATATATATATATATATATATATATATATATATATATATATATATATATATATATATATATATATATATATATATATATATGTATATACTCGTAATGGAATGATAAGCAACGCAAATAATACAAATTCCCCAATATTAACCAAGAAATAATTTTTTTAAATCCAGAATTTCGCAAATATTAGTCAAATAATAATATATATATATATATATATATATATATATATATATATATATATATATATATATATATATATATATATATATATATATATATATATATATATATATATATATATATATATATATATATATATATATATATATATATGTATATACTCGTAATGGAATGATAAGCAACGCAAATAATACAAATTCCCCAATATTAACCAAGAAATAATTTTTTTAAATCCAGAATTTCGCAAATATTAGTCAAATAATAATATCAATATACTAGGCGAGCGGCAAAAGCCCCAAACAGACCGATTTAAATGCCCCCCCCCCCTACACACACCTAAATGTTATATCATTAGAAAGCCCTGCATCTCCCCGTCATAATTAGGCCTGTCGTAGAGTTGCCAAGTGGTGCAGTTAGCGGTAATTCAAGGTCAAACAAGGTCACCGTCAAACGTTCAATTTTAGAAATTACGCGTTTCTGAAAACGTATTGATATTTAATTGGCTGTATAGTTGGTTTGTGTAAAGAGAAAATGGTCAAGCCATACATTTTTAAAAAGCGCATTATCTCTGCTTCAAAACAGTATAAAGAATGTTTCTGTATCATGAAAACATAAAACTGACGACACGTTCGAACAAGGTCACCCATAAAATGTCAGATATTACAAAGTTGACAATGCAGCGAACATCGTAAAGTTATACTGGTTGCGCATATACTTCGAGATTGTGGAGATGCCATATACTGTGTGAAAGGGCAATTTCACCCCGTCATAATGCGGTATGACATAACGCTGCGAGGTAAAGCAGTGTGTGTGGAGCGGCGTTCAAAAGGAGTCACCGTAAATCTATGATTGTTAGAAATTGCGTCATCACGCTAGCTAGCATTGTGTCATTCTGTGACTTTTTCATATAGATTTTAAATAATTTTTTTAAAATTATTTTGACCCAAATGGACTGAAAAAAGCTGTTTCAATTTTTATGTCCACTTTTTCGTGGGAAAATTCAAGATGGCCGCCACCGGTCACCAACTGTCTTTTAATCGCTATATCTTTGGCAATAAGCAGTATAAAAACTTGAACTCGGAGTCGTTTTATATGTTTTGAAGTATGAGGAATCCAATGCAACTATTATTTTGCTGAAAGAAATTAAAATCAAGCTATGCCAGCCAAAAATGCGTTAAAATGACGGTAAAATGTATATATTATACCCAGTTATGCAGCAAATATACGTCCAGCGACTTTTCATGTAGATTTGGAATGATTGTATTTTTTCACTTATATTGATCCAAAAGGAATGAAACAAAATTCATTTTTTCGTCCACTTTTTCGTGGGACAATTCAAGATGGCCGCCACCGGTCACCAAAAGTCTTATAAACGCTATATCTTTGGTAATAAAAGGTGTAGAAACTTGAACTCGGAATCGTTTGATATGTTTTGAAGTATGATGAATCCAAAGCAACCATTATTTTGATGAAAATAAAATGACGTTATACCAGCAATATAGATGTTAAAATAGCCATAAAACGTTAGAATCAAACTTCGTTTGCAAGATGATTCTCCTCTTCACCCTGGCCCTCTGTGCAGAACGTTGGTGCATGTCGATTCAGCTGCTTCACACTTGCACAGTTGTTTGAACATGTGTCATCTTACCTGCATCACCGGCACAGTAGTAGGGTAGAAAACAAGACCTGTTCATAGCCACATAGCACCAGGTCTGACGGATACATTCCAACCCCAAAGCCACCAAGGGCGTTGATCACATCGTCGGAAACTTTCAGGAACATCTTGAAGTATGTAGGTATTCCTTTTCCCTGTATTCTGTGTTCATTGATGTCTGCACCAACAAGTGTATGAAACTGTGGTAGAGCTGCTTGTCTTGTCAGGACCCAAGGCATCGTAGATAGGCTTGAGTTTGACAAGGCGTCATTTAGCTCTTGTGCCCATCATCATGGCGCTCTGTGCGCTGAGTTTTGGAACTCTGCACAACGTCAACACAAGTACATCTGTATGATTGAAATATATGTGTACAATGATACTTAGATCGCCCAGTGTACAACGGCATACAGTGTCATCAATGTATCTGCACACCTTTGTAGCCTTGCTATTCAGGGGTGACTTTAGATCTAGGTGGGTGTGTTATCATCGACCTTATTGCCCGGGTCAGAAGATCTGCCAGCTCTTCTTAGTTGCCTAGTATGATCTTTAAGCGAATTGGTGCTGTAGTCATCAAAGAGTAAGTATGCCTCGCAGTAGCCGAAAGGTTTGCTGTTAATTGCCCGAATAAAGAATGCTGAAAGGCCTTGACAGTTATCAATGTGACCTTTGTGAACACTAAATTCATGCACAACAGCCATGCCATCGATAATGATGAGGATCTGAATGCACATAGTTCCCAGCGTGTTCCTCCATGTTCTGCTTCACTCCCTCGGCAGTGTGAGCTATGCATTGTTTGACTCTTTGTATGGAATGCCAACTTCAGACTTTGAGAGGACTTCTGGTAGTTTCTGGCTTCTCCACTGGTCGCAGCACTGTGACATGCCAAGCATTAATGGCGCCTGAATCTCACCCAGGTGTACTCATCAACTGGGCTACACAGGATGTACACAATTCGCTCCTAAACATTGTATGTGCTGGAGAGAAAAGGTTGCAGAGATTTGTGCATGGCACACTTGAATCAGGTGAATCATGCAGCTTCTACAGCCACATCAAAAAGTCAGGGATGAAAACATTTGCTGACATTGCAAAACATACCAAGTTCAAGTGTGATAAGGGAGGTGTTGTGGCAGCAGCTATTAGTCCGGAGATTGTGTTCAGAAGAGTCCTGTCGTTGGCGAGGTGCAGATATGACGTGTCTATGGCCACCGTTCTCTGCCATTTTTCATGTTGATGGTACAATGCGGAAAACTAACAAAGCGGAACTGGGTGATCAACTGGAAGCTCAAGTCGAGAGAGTGCCTGAACTTCCGCAAAGCACCACTTCAACCACGGTGTATATTAGGGACGCCATGGTAGTTATTCAAATAATGGGGGTACCAATACAATTCATTTGACGCATTAGCCTTGTCATACTTCAAACAACTTCTGATAGGATTTCAGAAAACTGACACGGTTGTGGAAGTGTTTGATAGATAAGGACAACGACAACGATAACTCTGTGAAAAACTTCTGAACGGGAGCGCCGCGAAGTACCAGGTGATTGGTGGGCGTCTTGTACGCCCATGGAAAAGTTTCCTCGATGTCCCATCGAAAAAGCAATCACTACAGAACTTTCTTTGTGTATATGTTGTCAGTCATGCATCCCATTGGCTGGAAACACACACAACCTGTACACTTCTGGTTGTTGGGGGCTTCGTCGACGGTGAGGTAGTGAAATCCATCAGTAGTCGAGGTATAGAAGAAGAAGGACGCTTTGCCAGTACACAAGAAGATGCTGACATCAGGATGCTTCTACATGCAGGTTTTGCTGATGCAGACTTCACAGCACGTGGTGTTCAAGGAACCGTAGTAATTAGATGGCCAGACACACGTGTATTAGTCCTTGCTGTGAACTACTTTCCCAAAATGGCGAATACAGTCAAAACGTGGCTTGAAATTGGCATCATTACCATTACAACAGATAAGCGCCGGTTTGTTCCTATGCATTCGATTTGTGCTGCTGTCGGTCCGCAGTTCTGCAACGTACGTCCTGCCATTCATTAACTCACAGGATGTGACTCAGTTTCCTCCTTGTTTGGAATTGGGAAGAAAATAGTTTTCAACGTTGTGACGCAAAAGGGGGTAGACCATTTCATGGCTCTTACTGCCCTCGGAACCAGCAATAAAGAAGCTGCCCTATCAGCAGCGAGAGCATTCACAGCAATGTTATACGACCCAAGGGGCACAAAGAAGAATGCTCACTCCAACCTCATCTGCTCATGCACAAGTAGAAGTCGCTGCACAAACAACTGCTCATGAAGTCAGAACAGTTTGTGTTGCACAGAGCTGTGCACATGTCAAGGCAATGAAAACTGTGAAAATCCACTTTCAATTAGCGACCTAGACATTCTACGTGATGATGACGAGGATGATAGTGCATTATAGGCGGGTAGAATGTTTCTAGCCGCCGCACCAAATCGACATACAAATATACAATCCTTTGTGATGAATAAATAATTTGCTAAAAAAGAAAGGCAAAAAGCTCACTTTACAGTCACATTATGGTGTTCGCTGAGTACATTGCACTTGTACAATGATTATGGTCTGGTGTAATTTTGAATATTGACAAATCGATGATGACACTGTTTGTCCATCACTACATGTGTATAGTTCTAGTATGTACCTCCTTGGCATGGGGTTAAAGCAATGCTTTCTATGGTATATGATATGAATTGTAAGTATGTGGGTGACGTAGATACAAGTAACCAATGTGTAACGGTTGCGTGATGGCGCAATTTCCAATAATCATAGATTTACGGTGACTCCTTTTGAACGCCGCTCCACACACACTGCTTCAAATCGCAGCACTATGTCATACCGCATTATGACGGGGTGAAATTGCTCTTTCACACAGTATATAACATGTCCATAATCGTGAAGTAAATGCGCAACCAGTATAACTTTACCATGTTCGCTGCATTGTTAACTTTCTAATATCTGTCACTTTATGGGTAACCTTGTTTGAGCGTGTCGTCAGTTTTACGTTTCCACGATACAGCTACATTCTTTATACTGTTTTGAAGCAGAGATAATGTGCTTTTTTAAAATGTATGGCTTGACCATTTTCTCCTTAAATAAAGTAGCTATACAGCCAATTAAATATCAAGACGTTTTCTGAAGCGCGCAGTTTCTAAAATTAAACGTTTGACGGTGACCTTGTTTGACCTTGAATTACCGCTTACTGCACCACTTGGCAACTCTACGACAGGCCTAATTGTGACGGTGAGATGCAGGGCTTTCCAATGATATAACATTGAGGTGTGTGTACGGGGGGGGGGGGGGGGGGCATTTAAACTCCTAAAATAACGTACTTTTTGCGGATTTGCCGCTCGCCTATACATTATATAATTATTACTCGCAATGGAATGACGAGCAACGCAAATAATACGCAAGTAATACAAATTCCCCAATATTAACCAAAGAAATAATAACAAATCCCGAATTTCGCAAATACTAGTCAAATAATAATATTAATATACATTTTATATTACTCACAATGGAATAACAAGCAACGCAAATAATACGCAAGTAATACAAATAATTCCAAAATTATATATAATACGCAAGTCAGGACGGATGTTTCGGCACAGGATGTTTCGGCACAAGATTGCAGAAACGGATGTTTCGGCACACTCCGACCGAACTTCAACGATTGCCGAAACGGATGTTTCGCGTTTCGGCACTTCCACGATTGCAGAAACGGATGTTTCGGCACAATGTGCCGAAGCTGTTTTTGGCCGAAACATCCGGCTCCCGGTACTGGGTAGGACGGTGGGCATTCGTAGAGAAGAAACGCGCCTAGGCTATGGGTTTATGATATAAATCCATATTCTGAGGTTTGTTTTGCATCCACAAGCACATTTAATAAAGTGTCATCACTATGCAATAGTAATTATGATTTCACGAAGTTACACTGTCGAATGCTGAACGATAATAGGGGTTATCATTAATTCATGAACGGACCACACTGGCGGACCACATTCACAAAGACGCTGCCGGACTTTGTCCCATCTTTATAATCCTTGTTGTTATTTGTCGTGCGTTCGTAAATATTGCACTGTCTTTTGTTATTGTATTGCATTATCAATTATAAATGTAGTTCCTGAGTTACAAGTTACGTACTTGCACCTGAGTTACAAGTTACGTACTTGCATATTTAAATCTTAATAAAAAAATAACGAAGTGGATAAACGTCCGGCAGCCGGACGGCTACCGCGCTAAGCCGGAGCGTGCTGTGTTATGTTGGTTAGTCGTTCGTTTTGTGTGTGTTATTAATTAGTTCTGTTTGTAGATGGACACATATGAGTACTGGCACACTGGGCTGACCAAATATACCATCTTGACAGTGTGTCATTGAATCGCTATATGCAGAAACTGTCATTATATGGACAACCTTCACTGCTTTAGGCTTGACACGTCACAGACACTACGGAATGGGTAGATGATAATTATGTAAAAGTGGCCCTGTGTGTATTATGGCTGCATTTACACAAACTTCATAAACACTGAGGGTATATATGCTGTTCCAAAAATGTTCAAGTAAAACGATAAGAATACATTCATTTCATGTAAAAACGCATACACATATAAATCACCATATACATGGGAATGGCGAGATACATGATATACCAATGCAAATAAAACTGATCTTCAGACTTGGTGCTGTGCAACAAATTCCACAAATACTGGAACTTAGGCCCTCGTTACAAAGGTTCCAGTGCCTATACAGGGGTAGAAATAACTCCAAAATCTAGGTAGCCATCCGGGCTACCAGCTTGACATTTCTGGTAGCCCACACCCATATCTGGTAGCCCAAAATTTCTTAATAAATTACTTGGTATATAACTCGCTGACTAAAATTGTGGGCAGAGTGGTATTTTTTTGAAACGTTGACGTCCACATGCCTCTTTCTACCTTCATGCAATGCATTTTTAAAACAGAGATAGTTAATTAGAACGATTTACCATATCAACTATAATCCTCTACATATCAGAAATGGTAAAAGTCGACGAGTCGCTCTTTTGTGGGGGCCTTTGTTGCACTACTTTTGTTTTAGTAAATATCAGTTTAGCATGAATCACCGTTTAGTATGCAATAACTGGCGAAAATAGGAACTAAGTCAACTGCAGCACTTGTTTTGTGGGATCATGGATGAATGAAAACTGATCAGAAATCTGATTTCTTGTCAGTTCATATCGAATATTCTAAAACGAAACACTTGTGTTGCTTTGTAATAACTATTTTAATTTTTTAAGTAATATTTTGCTACGTATATTTAACATGTATTTGTGAGTTTACAAATATTGTGTTGATGAAAGGTATTTGTCCGTATTTGTTAAGTTTCCCACTAAAATAATGTGGCATATGGCCATATCCAAATTGCATAATAATAACATTAACTGTATATTCAAAAAGAATATTGTTCAAAGGTAGTTCCCCTTTTTGACATTTGAATACAACATCGATAAAGTTATTATTATAAACATAAAATCAATATAATTTAGCAGTGCCCATATTACAAAACAATTTTGCATTATTCAATTAATTAATTTAATATTCTCAAATGTGCTGTATAAATTGCACATGTATTATTGTTTATTATAATATAGATACTAGGCTTACATACTTTAACATATTTTAACATTATATTTTCTTTAAACAGTGCTTCAAATTGCGCTGGCTTGGATGCATTACAAAAACATGTTGTATACAAAAGAAACAACTTTCCCATATTTAATACAAGACTAGTGGATTTCTCAGAAATTGCCCTCCCACTACTTGGAAGTGCAGCCGAACCACCTGCAACAATGTTTTAAACTACCTCATCCTTTCACTAGGTCGGTTTATTACGTAATCCAATCATAGAGCCAACATAACACATGGCTTCTAGGGTGGTCTTTAAGGGTGTGTAGTAAGTTTATTGGGTGGTTTATTGACATGGTCCCTGTTGCGCCAGCGATGTCTTTGAAGTGGTTAATTGGATACAATTGTTTCAACCCAATGGAAGCCATTGAGTCGTCTCAGACACTTGACCTGCACTGAGGATTAGGACATCAGTGACCCAGATTTTGTGGTAGACCACCGGGCTACTGCTGTCTCCAATTGTAGTAGCCCGACAGCAATTCTGGTAGCCTCGGGCTACCGGGCTACCACTATTTCGAACCCTGGCCTATATATGTATATATTGAATTATAATGTACCTGTGTATAATTTATTATATACAAATTTTATAAATAATTATTATTAATATTGCTAAAATAAAAAAATCGATAAATGTTTTTTCTGTGATCCGATATATGTGCATATATTCACTTAAAATGTTATTGTAATATTTGCTATGCTATCACTTTGCAAATATACAGTCTATGAATATACATAATATACTAAATACACAAGTACCATGTATGAATAATGTTATCACTAGGGCTTATTAATTTATGTAGGATAATATTTATATGTGTACTGTGTAGTGATATATCTAGCTGGTGCTTTATATATGCTGTAAAACCATATTTTGATATGCTGCTAAAAATATATATATACATATATGATATATATATATATAAACATAATAATATACATATATATTTGTTAATACATTATACACAAATAAATAACCAGAAATAGGCATAATTTTGAGTGGGCTTGCGTGTGCGATCCATGCATGTAACCCGTACAAACAGTGGGGACCAATTCTTCCTTCGTAAAGTTCCGAAACGTCCGACACAGCACCCCTGCTTTTTAACAAAGTACGCTGAATCACCCGTCTGAGTGGGCCGAATCACCGTCAGACTGGGCCGGAGCCGTTTTGGGCCAAATCATATGGGACCCGAATGAGCGGAACTGGCGGACCACATCCACAAAGATGCTCTCCACAAATTACCAAATGAAGCCTTTCTATGATATCTAGTGTATTGTCTCAGGTAGATACATGTCAGGTAGAGTCACTAACCTTTTTTTTTGTTGTTTCAGATAAATGTGATATCTGACGAAAGGTGTACACATTGGAAGTGTCTGCAATAAAGTGACAACGCTGTAAAACATCTCACATTGACGATAACAAGTGTCACGCATTGGACCCCCAAAATGGAGTACATCAAATCACATAATTGAACGATCACATTTTTGACTTCGAGAAGAAGAGAAACCGTGTGATTGTCACTGAAGGCACCAAATCATTCATGGATGGAAACCAATCAATCATGACTACAATATTCACTGAAAGATGAAACACATTTTTGTGTTGATGCACCTACAAGACATTAATGGTGTGTATATACACTGACATTTGTGGGGAAACATTTCAGCGTGACGCATGTGGAAACGTTTTACAAAAGGTGGTATCTTCAATCTTGCATTTTAATGCTAACATTGGTGAGAAACTTCAAATGGCGTGCATATGATTTACATGTCTAAATGAATATTATAAAATCGCGTACAAGTGCTCTCTCGACTGTGACACAATAAGATCTTCATGCAGTGAAGATCTTATTTTTAAGAGGCTAGTGTGTATCATGCTGTGGTAAAAACCAGGAAGTGTAGTGAACGTAAACACGTTAGCAACACAATTATTTTCAATATGGCTTTATATGTGAACACTCGTACCACCGAGAAACGTTTCAAATGTGACATGTGTGGAAAAGTGTGTTTACGCAAAATGCACTTAGCAATTCATGTCCGCATTCATATTGGTGAGAAACCATATAAATGTGGTGGTGTACAATTTACACAAAATGGTAAGTTGAAGATCCATGTCAGTATCCGCAAAGAGGGTAAACCATATAAATGTGATACCTGTGGTACACAATTCTCACAAAGGAGTGATTTGAAGAAACATATCCGGATCCACACAGGGGATAAACCATATAAGTGTGATATCTGTCGTGCACAATTCTCACAGGGTGGTAGTTTGAAGAGACATGTCCGTGTCCACACGGGGGATCAACCATATAAATGTGATACCTGTGGTGCACAATTCCCCCAAAGTAGTAATTTGAAGGCACATTTTCGTCTTCACACGGGGGATAAACCATACAAGTGTGACACATGTGATGCACAATTCTCACAATGTTGTCATTTGAAGACACATTTTCGTATCCACACAGGGGATAAACCTTACAAGTGTGAAACATGTGATTCACAATTCTCAGCGAGTGGTTGTTTGAGGAATCATGTCCGTGTCCACACGGGGGATAAACCATACAAATGTGATATCTGTGGTACACAATTCTCAGAGAGTGGTAGTTTAAAGAGACATGTCCGTGTCCACACTGGGGATAAACCATACAAGTGTGATACCTGTGGTGCACAATTCTCACAAAGTAGCAATTTAAAGAAACATATCCGGATCCACAGGGTGGATATACCATATAAATGTGATATCTGTGGTGCACAATTCTCACAGGGTGGTAGTTTGAAGAGACATGTCCGTGTCCACACGAGGGATAAACCATATAAATGTGATACCTGTGGTGCACAATTCTCAGAGTATGGTACTTTGAAGAAACATGTCCGTATCCACAGTGTGGATAACCCATACAAATGTGATATCTGTGGTGCACAATTCTCACAAAGTAGTAATTTGAAGACACATTTTCGTATTCACACGGGGGATAAACCATACAAGTGTGAAACTTGTGGTGCACAATTCTCACAATATGGTAATTTGAAGACACATTTTCGTATCCACACAGGGGATAAACCTTACAAGTGTGAAACATGTGGTGCACAATTCTCAGTGTGTGGTAGTTTGAAGAGACATGTCCGCGTCCACACTGGGGATAAACCATACAAGTGTGATACCTGTGGTGCACAATTCTCACAAAGTGGTAATTTGAAGAAACATATCCTGATCCACACAGGGGATATACCATATAAATGTGATATTTGTGGTGCACAATTATCAGGGAGTGGTAATTTGAAGAGACATGTCCGTATCCACACTGGGGATAAACCATAAAAGTGTGATACCTGTGGTGCACAATTTTCAGATTATGCTAATTCGATGACACATTTTCGTATCCACATTGGGATAATCCCTACAAGTGTGAAACATGTGGTGCATAATTCTCTGTGAGTGGTAGTTTGAAGAGACATATCCGTGTCCACACTGAGAATAAACCTTACAAATGTGATACCTGTGGTATACAATTCTCAGTGAATAGTAGTTTGAAGAATCATGCCGGTATCCACACTGGCGGAAAACCATTATAAATATGAAACATGAGGTGCACAATTCGTACAAATATAGTAATTTTGAAGACGCATGTGCGTATCCATGCGTACCGTACAAATTGATCCCTGTGGTAAATAAATATCAAAAAAATATATTTTGGAGAATCATATCCATTTCAACTCTGTTCAGAAACGCAACAAATGTACCTGTGAATCCTCACAGTGCTGTCATTTTAAGGCACATGTCGACATCTACCTAATTCTGCGCGGGCCAAGGGCTGGTATTTTAATCCTTTGAGCTGAGGGGGTAATGGACTTATGACACCAATCAATGTCCGCTCTGCACCGTTAGCTACCACATCTCAGAAACCATTGAGTATCTATGTTTATCATTTGCCATAGGCGTCTCAGGCAATTGTAGTATTCGTGACACATTTTTATTTTATTGGATCGTTCTGAAGGCTCCAAATCTGTTAAAAACTTGTATTGGCTTTCCTTAGAATACAACAGTAGTGTACAATAAATTAAATCTTTCAAGGGATAGGAAGTGCCACAATGTTTTTCTGTCAGATATTATAAGAACCAACTATGACATAATTGTCCCATAATATAGATATTATTCCCTTGAAAGAATGCATGGTGTCGGACATATTCACACGGACCTGAAATGTTCACCAATGTAAGGTTATGTCCAAACATTGCATTTTTTCAAATACATAGCCCGTGTTTCCTTTTGAATTTAAGTATATCAGTGGGTGGAATTTTGTCTCTAAATATATTATATAAGGTGCCCAGTTTTAAACCGCTATCTTTTTTAAAGAAGACAATGTTATAAAATCATCGATCTGGTATAATGTGTAGAATATGTATATTTAATGTTCACCTTCTAGAGTCTAGTTATATAAGTTTAGACTGATGTGAGTTTGTGTGAGTTTTACATGAATGTAGTGCTGCGAAATAAAATACACAATGTTATGAATAAATATAGATTTTTATAATG
The DNA here is from genome assembly GCA_964017155.1 of Oasisia sp. SBJ-2009. NCBI lineage: Eukaryota > Metazoa > Annelida > Polychaeta > Sabellida > Siboglinidae > Oasisia > Oasisia sp. SBJ-2009. The sequence continues at coordinate 46,363,042 of OZ024854.1, forward strand.
ACATGACATCTTGAATTTATCTAGACCATCAACCAGAATAATCGGCAGGCAGGTTTACTAGGCAGCTTATCTTTACGAGGGTACAACTAGTCAGTAGTTCTATCCCTGCACAGGAAGGAACCTGGCTTCTTGTGTAGGATATTTACACAGCTTGTGTAGGATATTTACACAGCTGGTGACAGCAGGATTCTTAGAAGCATATTCCCTGTCAATACCTGCCTCTATTGATGAGTGATACCACTCACTGGCTTCCGATTCATTCGTTGGCAATCGTTGCTGCTAATTAATGTTTCACCAGCAGCTACACTGTAGGTCAATTTTCAAGTGCTGCTTGCCCACTATTGACACTACCATTGGTGTGAAAAACATGTGACACTTGAGCCAGTCAGACAATGTAAGGCAATGGTTTGCCTTTTGTTGGTAATTTGTTATGTGTATTTGGTTGTATTTGCAAATAATTTATCAAAAACAGACCGAATATCAAATACTTGCCTTTTTGTGATTTCCAGTTGAAATACAAATACACAAAATGTCTGAACAAATACGTACATGGAATCAACCCTGGTGTCAGGCGTACTTTTATTTGAACAGTGTCGGACGTACTCATGTGAAATACAGCATACCATACTTGGTATTATGATTACATTTTCCGTATTGTCAGAAACACAATTGGAGCTTAGATTGAATCCTCTCTAGCTACAAATGTTAAAGCTGCTATCTCCACTCGTTTGCTAATCGCTAAACCGCTTACATTTTCCCGGTCGTTAAAAACGCGCATGCGCAATAATTATAAAATCATCTATGCTATGTCTAGCGAAACAACAAAGCATTTTCGGTATAATTGCCTCGAGCTGTTCGTTAACTCTCCTGTGATGATTACTGTGAAGAGTTTCTTAAAATGTCGTTCAATGCAATAAAATATTACGTCACGGATTATGGCGCACTGCTGTCACGTGATTTACACTTGCTATCAAAATATGCCTCAAAATTTGTTTGACTCGTGTTAATTTGCGACACATAACTTTGCTTAGAGGTTATATACATCCTAACAAACAACCCGTAGTATTTATTCCAAAATGCTTTGTCGTTTCGCTGCACAGTGATGATTTTACATTTATCTCGCATGCGCAGAAAGGTCAATCGGAAAGTTTATAACGATCGGAAAAATGTAAGCGCTACAGCGCCCATAACAAGCAGGAGCCAACTAATGCAACGCCAAATGGAAATGGCACGAAAACACTCCAAGGAAGCAAAATTAACGTATCGAAAAATTGTGTCCTAATAACAAACAACACACTTGTAAAATTGCACTGCAAAATTAAGTCAAATGAAGTAAACATTCCTTCCTGAGGCTGAGCTATCTCAACCAATTAGGCCTAAAAGTTGTTCCTGAAGGCTAATCACTGTAATTAAATCATTCCACTTGAGTAAACAAGCTATATTACAAACATTGGCCTAATCCGCCAGGTCGCCACTCGCATTATTACATCACAGGATCATTATATATATATATATATATATATATATATATATATATATATATATATATATATATACTGTATATATATATATACTGTATATATATATATATATATATATATATATATATATATATATATATATATATATGACCTGAAATACATATAAATGTTCTTAGTAAATTTAAAATATAATTTACTGTTGGTCTGATGTATACCTATATTATATATATATATATATATATATATATATATATTATGTATATATAAATTGGTCCCCCGCTCCCCCACATTTAAAACTGGATCGACGCCCCTGCACATACTGTATGAATTCATGTGAGAGTAAAGTTCCATTGATCGAGTCGATCGGAACCTTCGTCTCATGACTTCCGGTTATCTGCTATTTTCTATTCGGCTGCCTACTCCACCGACCTATATTAAAGATTATTATGTAGAGATCAGTGGCCTATTCTCTCATCGGTCGGTGTAGGAATATTCCATCCATACCTTTATAATTAATGTTTTTATCACAATTTATAAGAGTTGGTGTTATCAGGCTAAAACATATTCTAACGATGGATAACAGTTGTAGCTTCCGAGTGATGAATACTAGGAAAATAATGTCTTAAATATGTTGTGTTATACATTTCTTATCTTAAATGTCCGATTTAATATTGAGTTTACCACACTATCATAGACATATAGCGATTTACGTAGTGTAGATAATAAACCCGATCTTAGGCCGTATATATGTCTTTTTGCGGGATTTGCATTTTACAATGCTGTACGTTGTGGTTTCTATAAGCATTTATATCTGACAAGTTGTCTAAATGCACATAATCGTAACACATGTATACATTTGCCTCAAACAGGTTGTACTGCGCGAAAAATGGCACTCTTTATTATTAGTCAAGATCGCCAAACACAACTTCAAGTACTGGCCTAATGTCATGGCAACCACCACAATAATCGAATAAAATTCATGATTTCCGTGATCATTGTCACCGGCAAAGTGTTCCATTGTTTCTGCTTGTAATATTCCTTCGGACAATATAACTTAAACACGCTATTTGGGAACAGTTAGATTATTACAAACAAAAACAAAACGAAGTCCTATATGTTAACATGGAGAATATGGATTTCCTGCCCTCAACTGCCCCAGCCTCGTTTTCGCGCGCGAGACTTACACGCCCTATAGCAATAATCCGTAGTGCATTTTCTGACTTTTTCACCAGATGCATAGATCTACACCATTTGGACCTCCACATACAACCCTCAATATCCAACAAATAACCTCCATATAAATTCAATCACTGATAAGTTACTTCAATCAGTCATTTATTTAACACAAAACATTATGTCATTGCATTTCAGTAACAATTATTCCACAGATCAGATTCAAAGTCAAAGAAGAATGACAGCCGGCTGGCTCTCTTCCTTATTTACGTGACTTACCTAAATATATCAACTCCACAGTTTGCCTCTTTGCAGATGACTATGTCTTATACAGAGAAATTAACAATCAATCAGACCCACAAGAGCTACAGAAAAACCTAGATTATTAGATATTGAGAACATGACCGGCAAATGCACTTTAACCCCAAGAATTGATTTGTGATGACACTAACTAATGAAAGAAATGCAAAACATATTAGTAATACACTATCTAAGAAATACAACAAAATGGGCATGACATAGTATATAAAGCTATATATATATATATATATATATATATATATATATATATATATATATATACAGACCCCCTATCATTGACTGTAATAAACCTACATCCAGCCCCGTACAACGCCTATCAAGGCATCTAAATAATAAAGTATTCAACACAATCTTCACTATTTAGTAACTAACTCTAGAGAGCAATATTCAGAAGAATACTTTGAAATAAACCTCAGATTTGTTCTATGAAAAACATTTTAAAGAATGTGTTACCAAGGATTCTATAGCTTCACAGAAGCTATAATATCATTGGTGTTACTGTGACTCTGTGTCACTACTGTATATTCATTTTATTGTATGTGCAGAATTGTTATACTTTTTTGTATTTCTCCTCAGCAGTAAAATATTGGAATTCCCTACCAGATGCAATTGTCAATATTCCAGAACCATAACAATTTGGACATGCTTTGATACACGACTAGTAACCCAGAAACATGCGCGGTTGCGCACCCAACCCTGACCGTTTGATTCCAACAGGAATGTTGGCCAGTACTTAGACAAGGCTGGGTAGCACAGCGAAATCTTCAAAAATAACTTTGGAATCTGTTTTTGTTTGTTATATCTACAACTCATCCAACAATGACATACGATGCGGAAACGGCGTTGTTGAACAAGTTAGAAGACGGAAGTGGACATGGGCAGTTAGAATGAAGTTGTTCAAGGTGTTTCATGATGCGGCTATCCCTATGAAGTATGTGTTCAAGTCAAGACGTCTGGAAGTGTGCTTTCTTATCTTCTAATAATCTGCCATTTTACAAAGGAATAACCATCTTTTAATTACAGAAACATATCCGATCGACTTAAATATAACGTATATTCACCATCGGTGTATTGGTTAACATTTTGATGACACGCAAATATGACGTATAAAATGTTTGGAATCAAAAACGTAACCAGAGACGACGCCAAGTTTGACAGCTAACCGGTACTCGTGAGACGAAGGTTCCAATCGATTCGATAGACGTCGCTGCGGACTATCAGAATGAGGTACCACAATAACTAATCCGACAGAGGGCATTCTGACACAACTAGGGTCTTTGTGCCGTCTTTTACGTATTCTTGACGTGTGTAAAATGCGGCACCGTTTTGCAAACATTTTGTGGAACGCTTGTTTAAATCATCCTACAATCAGCTGTTGAACTCGCATGACTCCGAAGCCTCACACATAGCTAAATATGGATACAGTCTGACATATCCGTCAATGTAAAGGTATAATATGTATATTAATGAACATTTACAACCGACGGAACGTCGACTGGTGGCCCGACGACAGGCGTGATGGGTCGATGCCGGAAAGGACGTTTAAAATCATCTACAGCTCGCCGTACCGTATGCATCACACGAGACTGCTACTCTTCACACATAGTTAAATATTGATATCGTATTGTCGTGTACCGGCCACTATTGACAACAGAAAAGAATACTCTAAGTAGCTTTACACGGTTTATTGCAAACTGCTCGTGTCAGCCATTTTCCGGTTCCCCCCTCTATCGAGGTCGTCGCGCTACGTCATACCAGTGGAGGTAGTCGCGCGACGCAAACACTACATCTCCCGTTAAAGTCCGATTCTAGTGACAGCTGGCAGACTACCATCTGTCACGATCACGTTCCAGGGATTATTCTGCCCTTTTTCGGAACGTGTCCCTGGCTAAACTGTAACAGTTTAGAAAGTCCCAATTCACAGATCCAATCTCTTTGGAGGCGCCGACAACCGTCCGGATCTAGTGATGGTAGTCACAGGTTGCGCAACTGGAAGGCGCATCACATTTGGTGACTTCTCTTTAGGCTGTTCCTCTGGCGACAGCGAACGTCGGTCTTGGCAGCTCGTGCTCGGACTGTCGGTGACACTAGTGTGCTCATTCGGCGTAGGCACAAGATGTCGTCGATTTCTGCGAAGACAACTTGTTGGCGTTCGCACTAAGTATGAGCGAGGTGAATCAGTCTGCTTGATCACTGTGCCACTAGTCTTGGCGTCTTGTACCCACACGGAATCACCTGGCTGAAGAATACCCAGTGGTCGTGCGCGATGGTAGCGGTCGTACGTTTTCTTCTGCTTTCGCTTGATCTCCTCTTGTTTATCCTGCAGCTGTTTCGATTCAACCCAACGAGGTTCAAGTGTTGATGGCACCACAGGAATCTTGGTACGCAACTGCCTCCCCATTAGCAGTTGTGATGGCGAATATTCGCATTCGAGAGGAGTAGCACGCTAAGATAGCAAGGCATTGTACGGATCCGCTGATTTCTTCAGTAAATTCTTCACCGTCTGCACCGCTCGTTCCGCTTTCCCGTTACTTTGCGGGTACCGAGGGCTGCTGGTAATGTGTGTGAATGCCTGGTCTTCTGCGAATTTCACGAACTCCTGAGCTGCGTATTGTGGGCCATTGTCTGAGACAACTGTCTCCGGGATGCCATGCCTCGCGAAGATAGACTTCAAATGGATTATGACATCCGAAGAAGCGACAGTCTCCAGTTTGGCGATTTCCACGTAGCTCGAGTAGTAATCTACAACGAGTAGGTAAGTATGCCCCTTGTAGAAGAACATGTCAATGGCAACCTTTTGCCACGGTCGCAGTCTTGACTCTGAAGGGATCATAGGCTCTGCATGAATGTGCCGTTCTCTAGAACACGCTGTGCAGTTCGTCACAAGCTCTTCTAGCTGCTTGCTCAGCCCTGGCCACCAAACCGATGACTTGGCTCGCAACCGACACTTAACCACGCCCTGGTGGCCTTCGTGTAACTTGTCTAACATCTCCAGTCTTATGCAGCTGGGAATTACAAGTCTCACTCCTTTCAACAGAAGTCCTTGTTGGATAGTCAATTCATTCTGGACTTGCCAGTACGGTTTCAGAGTCCCTGGCACAGAAGAAAAGGTTGGCCATCCCTCTAAGCAGTATGTAATTACTTGGCGACATACTTCGTCTTCTCGCTGGCATGCTCTAATCTCCGCCAATCTGGTCTCCGTTGCTGGGATCTGTCCCATGACTAGGTTTGCTTGCTCTGAAACTTCCTCCGCGAACTGCGATTCGTCTGCTGTCAGTGGTCGTACTAACGGAGAGCGGGATAGAGCATCGGCTGCAACCAGATTCTTGCCAGGTACATGACTGATAGTGTATGCGTACCGCATCAATCGCATGCGGAATCGTTGGATTCTTGGAGACAGCTCATCTAGGTTTTTCTTTGAGCTTAGCAAAGACACCAACGGCTTATGGTCTGTTTCAACATGGAATTGCATCCCATACAAGTAGTCTGAGAATCTCTCCAGCGACCATGTCGTCGCTAAAGCTTCCTTCTCTATCTGAGAATATCGTTGCTCAGTTGTTGTCATCGCCCTTGAGGCATACGCTACTGGGCGCATGGCTTCTTCGTGTCGTTGTAGGAGAACTGCTCCTAGCCCAAACGATGACGCGTCTGCAGACACTGTTGTTTCTCGACTGGGGTCATATAGAGCTAGAACAGGTGTATGACTGAGTTCTCTCTTCACCTCTTCAAACGCGTGAGCTTGACTCTGTCCCCATGTCCACTGATTTTGTTTGCTCAGCAAATCTCTCAGTGGCTTGGTGATGGTTGCTAGCTTCGGCGAAAACTTTCCTAGCTGATTTGCCATGCCCAGGAAGCGCCGAATGTCACCCACGTTGGTAGGCTGTTCCATTTCCATGATCGCTTGCACTTTTGCTGGGTCAGCCTCGATCCCTTGGGCTGAAACCACGTGACCCAAGTATGAAACGCTGGATTTCGCGAAGTCACACTTTCCAAAGTTCAATGTCACGCCATTTTCTTCCAGACGTTTGAGCACAGCTTTTACCCTTGCGTCGTGCTCTTCGCGGGAGTCTCCAAAGATGATGATGTCATCCATCATACACAGAACGCCTGGGAGACCGTCGAGCATCTTATTCATCCGCTTCTGGAAGTACTCAGGTGCTGAGGTGATCCCAAAAGGTAGCCTTCGAAAGCAGTACCTCCCGAATGGAGTGATGAACGTGTTAAGTTCTTCTGAACTGGGCGAGAGAGGTATTTGCCAAAACCCGGAATTGGCATCTAGCTTCGTGAACACCTTTGCCCCTGCCAGTCTCCCCAGTGTTTGGTCGACTGAGGGCAGATCGTGTTTTTCTCTTTGAACGCTCTCGTTGAGCTTCGTCAAATCTACGCAGATGCGCACCTTCTGTTTCTCCTCAGGAACCTCTTTTCTCTTCGCCACCACAACCATGCCGGCGCACCAATCTGTAGGTTTTTCTACCTTTCGAATCACGCCGAGGTCTTCCATTTGTTGGAGTTTACTTCTCACTATCTCCAACAGTGGAATTGAAACACGCCGTGGTGTGGTGATTGCGAACGGTTGGGCGTCACTGCGTAGTTTTATTTCATACTGCCCAGGGATTTTTCCCAAGCCGTCAAATAGTTTCGGAGGGTCTCTCTTGTAGATCTCCGCCGACTCCACCGTGTCTACGGACACTCGTCTGATAAGGCCGAGAGTTTCACACGCTCGCCTACCTAGTAATGACCTCTTCTGACTTCCAAGGACATAGATGTCCTCCTCCAACATGGCGGCTCCTCGCGACAATCTGCCATAAAATTTGCCTGAGGGTGTCAAAACTGTCTGGTTTGCGCCCACCAATGTTTTTGTTGATTCACAAAGTTTCGGTCTTCCTACATTTTTGTAGTCTTCTTCCGAGATTACTGTCACGTCCGCCCCTGTGTCTAACTTGAACTTGACCTCTGTCAAAGTTCTAGTTTCTACTGCCTCAAGGTCAACTTTAGCTAACCATGGTTGGTCCCCTTGGTCCATCTCTCCAAGGAAAGCGACATCAGATTGGGCATTTTTGACAACTGTGTCAACCGTTCTCGCTGATCGACACATTGCACTAAAGTGTCCAACCTTTTTACACTTAAAACAGGCTGCATCACGTTGCGGGGACATTGCTTTCGGGTGATCTGGTGATTTCCCGCAACGATCGCACTTCCTCGATGCGACTTGTTTACTGTTTTGAACTTTCGTCCATGTTTTCATCTTCCTGTGCTTGTTGGGCTTTCTTGCGCCTTGACCTTGGCCTTGCACGACATCTACATTGTTGCTACCCCCTGTAGCAAGGTTGCTTCTCAAAAAGGTTTGTTCCCTTTTTACGGCCTCGTTTTTGTCGAGCCATGTCGATTGCTTTTTTACTGTTAAAGCACCATCCATTTGCAACTTCAATGACAAAGATGTGTCGGTAATCCCTACGACGATGCGATCTCGAATCATTTCTTCTTTCAGAATGCCATATTCACAATGCTCTGCTAAGCAGTACAGCGAGGTGATAAAGCTGTCCACACTTTCCCCTTCTTCCTGCGAACGTCTATTAAACTTAGCCCGTTCAAATATAGCATTGCGGCGAACTACAAAGTGTGCATCGAACTTGGTTTTTACCACATCATAGTCCCTTTTCTCTTCGTCTGTCAATCCGAAGCCTGTCATGATATCATCTGCCTCGTCCCCCATTGCATAAATCAATGCATTTACTTGCGTGACTTTCTCCTTTTCGTCCAACGCAGATGCGAGTCTGAACCGTTCAAATCTGCGAATCCACTTTGGCCATTCGTCAGGTTTTTTGAACGAGAACGGTTCAGGCGGGGCGACTTGGAATGATTGGGCCATGCCGGATGTTTGTAATTCACTCACTTGTGGCTTTTACACATTTTCACCGTTATTTCACTCTGTCTAGTGAGACGCAGGTTTTTTGTTCATTTCTGACACCATGTCGTGTACCGGCCACTATTGACAACAGACAAGAATACTGTAAGTAGCTTTACACGGTTTATTGCAAACTGCTCGTGTCAGCCATTTTCCGGTTCCCCCCCTCTATCGAGGTCGTCGCGCTACGTCATACCAGTGGAGGTAGTCGCGCGACGCTAACACTACACGTATAACATGTCCGTCAATATGAAAGCATAATATCTACATCAATGTACATTTACATTCGATGAAACGTCTAGGGACGTTCGATTGAATTCAGTGCTAAGATGGCGTTGCTTTGGCTGTTCTGTCTATTTACTACACACAGTATGCTGTTCTGTCTACTGACCACGCATACGGCATGCCCACATACAAACTATCGCTGGCTACGCGCCGGCACGGTAAATAGCTAATTGAGGATCATTTAAATAAGCGTTCAGCAAAACATGCAAACAAATCCAACTTAGTCGCTGGGGGCGCTGATACGCAACTAGGGTCTAGACAGAGCCTTAGATAGATATGTATCTAAGGCTCTGGGTCTAGTTGCGTATTAGCGCCTCTAGCGACTAACGTGGATTTGTGGAAGCCCATTCCCGAATAACGTCATCTAGTAGCGCCATCCAGCGTACAATAAACACACGAGTCCCGCGTTAACTCCGTTGCTCGCGAATGACGTAATAAACGCATAACCTTCCATGGCCGCTATTCGGGAAGCGTTTGGAACAACGGCTCAAGGTAAAGCCAATGTTGAATAGATGAGTACATAATATACCATGTGGGATATTATGTGTCAGGGTAATTTGTTTTTAATTTAATGTCCACATGTATCTGCTATCAACAGCAAATTATGTATTCTGATTTGTTGACGAGCATTGTTTTAAGACCAGCATCAATATTGTTGCGACGTTTGCAATAATGAGAGAAAGAATAAACAGGTTAGGAATTTGTATCAATGCCAAGGTATCAGGCAAGCCTTCAGGCTCAGTCCTCGTTCGGATGTGGCGTAAGAAATTGAAAGATGTGTGGTGAGGGTGAATGTAGAGAGGGGTGAGGGAGGAGCGGTTAGAATTGTTGGCCGGTGGCGGTCCACATTTGTGCAGAACTCATCATTGCCGCTGTAAGTGAGACGGAAAGAGGGCGAGTCGTTATTTTTTCGGACGAAACCATTTTTCATCAAGCGGAATTGCTTTTTTTGTAGAGCACAACGTCTCAGTGGTAGAGCTTCGGACTCTCGACTACGAGAACCCGGTTCGAACGCTGTGCTGCGGTGTTAAAACCTTGGGCAAGTTTTTTCACTCTTCACTGCTCCAGTTCACTCAGCTATATAAATGAGTACCTGGCTACAGACAGTGGTAGATATGTGTACTAGCAGCCTTCGCGCATTAATTGTAACATATGGCTGGATGTTTCCCAGAGAAGCCGAGATGGTATCTGAATGAACAGGTCTGTCAGGGAAGTAAAGTGTAAAGCGCTTTGAACCGTCCCGAGGACTGAATACTGCGCTGTATAAGAACTTGCCTTTACTTTTTGTCAGCGGAATAGAGGGACGCACAAAGCCCAGTCGCATCCCATTGTGCCCCATAGCAGGATCTGGTTTCGGCGTATTTTATATCTAGCTATTTATAGAAACTATTAAAAAAACACTTTATTATCGTGCAACGTAATGGTAACAGAGCTATTTATTGATTACAACTCACATTTACCAGGAGCCAGACATTGGTCACATCGTGTCCTTACATTTGTTCTTATGTTCGAATCAACAGGAGAGGAGACACCAGCTGGTCAGAGACGTAGAATGCAATTGAAAACGAACTGACGCCATACCGTCGACCGTGAGAGATCACCAGCTGATAAAAAAAGTTGCACCGACGTCAGGATGTTGGCCGCTGATTGAACCATTCCGATGTCTGCCTCGTGTGTCCATAGACACGAGAACAGACACATCTAACAAGTAAGCGCACAGTTCAGAACTATCAATAGAAGATACAATCTGAGAATTTTTAATTTAATCACGCAACTTGATAAATAGGTAATCAAAATTGCCACAAATCGGGAACCACAGAAAGCATTACCATTATGTAGTCAACATGAAGTAATCCGGGGCACGTACTAGTTTATCTTGCGGTTCACCACCATGGGTGATACAGTGTTGTAGGATTTGTGACATATCCTTACTCCGTCTTGCCGGAAGACTGCGATAACTGTCTGTAACAAGTTGCCGACGTTCTTTAGACAAATATTCTTGTGTAGCGGGTTAAGGTTATGCTCTATGTAGGTTTAGACACATGTTTTTGAATTGAGGCTTTAAGCAAAAACAACAACTTGGGTCTCAATCTATCAATATCTGAACATATCTCTAACAGAGTAGTACGCATATCACATCCTAGCCGCTCCAGTGGGAATGTTGTTTAAACGTTTATTGTTTTAAATTTTACCATGTTCCGGTAGTATGGGGATCGCGGGGATAAACAGAACTGCACGACGTCTTCTCTTGCCGAGGGAGTGTGGTACCGATGGCGCCCATGAAGAGTTCTAAACAACAAACACCAACGTCACGGCATTTGATAATACAAATATATCTGTTGGCGGATTTATGGGAATTTAACCTATACACGATTACATTATTTATTTATTTATCATCATATAAAGTAATGCTGATCACATCGTATCCATATACGTGCATTTTGTACAGCAGCAGGTCAAAATCCGAGAGAACGCCATAGATCTAACTGACGCCAGGCCGTCGAACGTGAGAGATCACCAGCTGATCAACAGGCGATGAACCGACGTCACGAGAGGAACCGACGTGCTGGCTGCTGATGAACCTAATCAACTGACTGATTCGTGCGACTCTGGCCACGGGAACAGTTAAAGCTAAGTAGGTAGGCTTATAGTTCTGGGATATCAGTAGAACATATGAGCATACAATTAATAATAATTATACTACTACTTCTAGTAATAATGAAGTAATTTTTACGCAGTTTACATCCTCAGAATCCGAGCCCAATGGCACAACAGACGCAGTGTACTCAGCGTTCTCATAGTCGAGGGCAGAGTAAAGAACGTTAACAGTTGAATGGGCACGTTAAGAAGCTATGGTTGTTATCATAACCGTTCACATTGCTAAGGAACGCAAACAAAATGGCTACCAATCGGGAACAACTGAACACATTACCATAGATATATGTTACAAATAATTACAGTTGCTATGTACAAACTATTTTAATAGGCACAACTTGCTGTGTTAACATTTCCCAACGAAGACGACCGTCAGTTAACGTTGAAACGGTTCAGGTATGTTTTTGTGTATCATTGAATTCCCGAGTCATGGAACCATGCCAATGTCTTATGCTCCAAGAGGCTGTTTGGTTTTTTGTTTCCCGTAGCATAATGAGCGAGACGATTTTTTACGTTTAATCAGAAAATACACATGAGGACAAATATATAATTTTATATACAACTCAACTTAGTTGATTAAATATTATCCAAAGTTGATTAAATGGATAGTCAATTATTTCATTGCGTGCACGTTTCACGAGATAATTTTCAGTTCAAACCATTTCAATGCTTTATATCGGACACGTTTATACATACATATATTAGTTCATGAAGTAGTTATACTAACAATCAAAGCAAATTATACAGCAAGTGGTCTACATAATCGAAATAAAGAATACATAATAAGTAGGCATATCCACTGGCATTACTGCTATGATATGATACTATGAATTCATAAAGCCTTTACCCAAGGTCTTCTAAGCCTCGATGTACACTACTAAAATACTGAAGCAATTCACATACTAAACTAAAGTCGCTATTCGCCAGACCACCAAGACTCGTCCACGGGCTGGTGCGGAGAGGAGTGAGAGCGTCTGAGAAAGAACTAGCGCCATCCCTTCGACCGTGACAGCAAGAACGACGTCTGCAAGCTGGATGCTGATTGGGACGCGTGGAGCACAGACCCCCGAGCAAACATGGAGGACAGCAGGTAAGTACGTACTTAAGACTTCCAGGTAATACAGAGTGTACCTGCATACAAGACAGCATTGTGGACACAAGTCAATCGTGTGTGGAGAGGACGACCGGGAACAGCAAAAGTCCAAGCAACGTACTACTCAGGAAAGCAAGTAAGTCGGTATGTAAGGCTTCCAGGAAATACAGGGTCTACCTGACCGCCAACCGTATGGTGGACACCAGACAGTCGCGTGTAGAGTGGACGACGAAGAGTGACCTACAGCTGGAGTACTGGAGGCGGAGAGACGGTGGGATGCTGGCTGATGATCATCTGACGTAGACACGCTGACTGCGTCATTCACGTCCAATCGGAGGCCACAGTAAGTAGACGTTATGTTGTTTACTGTACCGGAATCTGTTCATATGCAATTTAAAATTAGGTCCGAGTCCGAGAGAGCGACATAGTTCTAACTGACGACAGACCGTCGACCGTGTGAGATCACCAGCTGATCAACAGGTGATGAACCGACGTCAGGAGAGGAACCTACGTGCTGGCTGCTGATGAACTTAATCCACTGACTGATTCGTGCGTCTCTGGCGACGGGAATAGTTACATCTAAGTATAGGTCTACAGTTCTATTATATTTGTAGACAATATGAGCAGAACATTATAAATAATAATGATATTTGTAATAAATGAGTAACTTCTTCGATATTAATATCATAAGAATGTCAGCTTAGTGCCGCAAGAAAAGCAATGGATTCATCATTCCCATACTCATAGTCAACAATTGAAATGGGCAGGTTAAGAAGCTAGGGTTGTTATCATAACCGTGCAACTTGCTTAGAACCGCAAACAAAATAACTACTTATCGGGAACAACTGAATACATTTCCATAGATATACATCTTAAATAAAATGGGGCAACAAATTAATTTCACTTACAAGTAATATTTATATTTTAGCATCGGCAGTTACGTTTGTAAATTAATACATCTGCATTATACCCTGCAAATACTAATGAACTTGAGTAGTAGTGTACAGCATTTGTAAAAATATATATATTCCTAACGCTGGTGCAGAGCCATCTATTGTAAGGACGAATTAATCTAGAAATTATCATATTATCGTCTTACAACGTAATACTGATCACATCGTGTCCAGATGTGTTATACTTATGATCCGAACTGGTAGAGTTTCAGCTGATCAACAGGCGATGAACCGACGTCAGGAGAGGAACCGACGTGATGGCTGGTGATCAAACCAATCCAACCAACTGATTCATGCGGGTCTGGCCGCGGGAACAGTTCAATCTAAGTAAGTAGGTCTACAATTCTGGTATATCAGTAGAATATATGAGCAGACAATTAATAATAATAATAATATTTGGAATAAATAAGTAACTTATACGGCGTTAATATCCTAAGAATCGGAGCTAAGTGGCGCAACTTCTCATAGTCATAACCAACAATTGAATGGGCACGTCAAGAAGCTAGGGTTGTTGTGAGAAGCACGCAAGTTGCTAAACAAAAGCAAACAAAATATCAACCAATAATGAACAACTGGACACATTATCGTAGATAGTCGTCAAACACAACATGGGAAACATTACTATTCTACTTATAAGTAATATTTATCTTTTGGCTAGGGCAGTTACGTTTGTAAATGTATACGTTTGCATTTTACCCTGTAAGTACTAATGAGCTTGAATAATATGGTACAGCATTTGTAACAATATTCCTAACGGTGTTGCAGAGCCAAACATTAACTTGATGATGAACAGCGTTACGCTTGGTAGTGTAGAATAGTTTTGTTGTCGTTGCAACGAGGATGTGAAAACGTTTCTTGGTTCTTGTTTAAAGAAGTCGATTTCTGATCGTATTATTGGTTGAGGAAATAGCAGGAACAACCGTGCGACAGCGTTCGCTATAAGAGTTTATTTTGAAATAACACACCGCCACTGTAGTTGAGTTGTTTGAAATAACACATCTCCACTGTAGTTGAGTTGTTATGTAGAAACTGTTGTAAAAGGCACAGCTTGGTGTTTCCAACATTTGCCAACGATGACGACCATCACTTAACAGTGAAACGGTACAGGTATGTTGTTGTGTATCACTGAATTCTAGCGTTATGGATCCATGTAAATGCTCTTCGCTCTAAAATGAATTCTGATTTTAGGTTTCTCATAGCATAATCGCGCATAATGTTTTGTTACGTTAACCCATACAATATCTATATATATGGTAAAATATACAATCCTATAAACAATTCAACTAATAAGTTAATTACATTGATAATCAGTTACGTCAGTACATACAATTTCACTAGTCAATTTTCATTTCAATTCATTTAAATTAAATTGAATTCAATTGATTATACCAGACACGTTTATATTTACATACATTGATTCCTAAAGCAGTTATGCTAACAGTCGAAGCATATTATACAGCAAGAAGTATAAAACAAATCGGCATAATGAATACATAATGAGTAGATATAGCCACTATAGCTGGCCACTTCGGTCGTATTATCTTTGAATTTATAAATCCTTTCCCCATCGTTTTCTAAGCCTGGATGTACATTACTAAAATTCTCAAGCAATGCACACATTAAACTACAGTCGTTATTCGCCAGACCACCACGACTCGTCCATGGGCTGGTGCGGAGAGGAGAGAGCGACGGAGAACGAACTGGCGCAGACCCTTCGACCATGACTGCAAGAACGACGTCTGCAAGCTGGATGCTGATTGGGACGCGTGGAGCACAGACCCCCAAGCAAGCATGGAGGAAAGCAGGTAAGTACGTACTTAAGACTTCCAGGTAATACAAAGTGTACCTGCACACAAGGCAGCATTGTGGACACAAGTCAATCGTGTGTGGAGAGGACGACCGGGAACAGCAAAAGTCCAAGCAACCACTCAGGAAGCAAGTAAGTCAGTAAGTAAGGCTTCCAGGAAATACAGGGTCTACCTGACCACCAAACCGTACGGTGGACATCAGCCACTCGCGTGTGCCGAGGAAGATTGGAGGACGACCAGGAGCTGCAAAAGTGCAAGCAACCACACAGGAAGCAAGTAAGTCAATAGAATGGGCTTCCCGGTAATACAGGTTCTACCTGACCACGATTCCGTATGGTGGACACCAGACAGCCGCGTGTGGAGTGGACGATGGAGAGCAACCTGGCGTCAGATAGTCGACCGTGACCTTACAGCTGGTCAAGGCGGAGAGAGAGGTTGCTGGGTGACGATCGTCTGACATGGCCCACGCTGACTGCGTCATACACACGTCCAGTCGAAAGTCACAGTAAGTAGACCTTATGTTGTTTACTGTCCCGGAATTTCGCTGTATGCAATATGAAATACGATGAGATAAAATTCCTGTAACTTGTTAATGTTCAACTTGCTATGAAAGTAGGCAGCATGTAGGCAGTAATTGTTCACGTTTCACTAAACTCATATTCACCAAGGTGTTTGGATATGTGCTATATTTACATAATAGTTATCAGTGTAAAGGCCTCAGCGAAGCTTCAGACTTGGTTTTTGCACGAATGTGACGTTCGAATTGGAAAGATGGGGTTGGTTTGGTAAATGGGAGAAGGGTAGAGAACCTTCATTTACTTGTTTATGTTATACATGGCATAGGGTTAGGGAATGAGGAGGTTCTAATATTATGCTATTAAAGGGAACCATTTATCCAAAACAAATGTGTTATGTCTCAGCTGATTGGGTTTAGGGATGGGTTTACAACGAGTCGTTTGGGGATCATGGGAGAAACAAGACTGCGTTACGTCTGCGTATCGCCGCCTCTTGTCGAGCGAGTATTCCATCATTTCGCCCGTGCTGAATTTCAAATAACAGATACCAACAACACGGCATTTTATAGTAACATTAATGTATTGACTGATTTAAGGGCGATTTAATCTAGGAGTTATTATATTGCCTCTTTACGGTCACATCATATCCATACATGTACTTATGATCCGAACTGATAGATTTGTCCAGCAGGAAAGCTGAAAAGAGCAGGTCCAAGAGAGCGACAGAGGTCTAATTGACGCCAGACCGTCGGCCGTGAGAGATCACCAGCTGATCAACAGGCGATGAACCGACGTCAGGAGAGAAATCGACGTGCTGGCTGCTGATCAACCTAAGCCACTGACTGATTCGTGGGTCTCTGGCGACGGGAACAGTTAAATCTAAGTATCTAGGTCTACAGTTCTACTATATTTGTAGAGGTTATGAGCAGAACATTGTAAATAATCATAATATTTGTAATAAATTAGTAACTTCTTCGATATTAATATCCTAAGAATCTGAGCTTAGTGCCAAAGAAAAAGAGTGGATTCAGCATTCCCGTACTCACAGTCAACAATTGAATTGGCACGTTAATACGCTAGGATTGTTATCATATCCGTGTAAATTGCTTTGAAACACAAACAAAATAGCTACTTATCGGAAATAACTGAATAAATTTCCATAGTTATACATCTTAAATAAAATTGGGCAACATATTAATTTTACTTACAAGCAATATTTATCTTTTGGCATCGGCAGTTACGTTCGCAAATTAATACATCTGCATTACGCCCTGCGAATACTAGTGAACTTAAAAAGTTTACATCATTTGTAAAAATATATATTCCTAACGCTGTTGCAGAGTCATCTATTATACAGACGAATTAATCTAGAAGTCGTGATATTGTCTCTTTATGCTCTTGCTACGTAATACTGATCACATCGTGTCCAGATATGTTATACTTATGATCCGAACTGGTAGAGTTTCAGTTGATCAACAGGCGATGAACCGACGTCAGGAGAGGAACCACGTGATGGCTGGTGATCAACCCAATCTACCAACTGATTCATGCGGCTCTGACAACGGGAACAGTTAAATCTACGTAAGTAGGCCCACAGTTCTGGTATATCAGTAGAATATATAGAGCAGACAATTAATAATAATACTATTTTGGAATAAATAAGTAACTTCTACGGCGTCAATATCATAAGAACCGGTGCAAAGTGGCGCAACAAAACCAGTGGATTCAGCATTTTCATAGCCATAGCCAACAATTTAATGGACACGTTAAGAAGCTAGGATTGTTATCATTAGCGCGCATATTGTTAAAACAAATCTACCAATAATGAACAGCTGGACACATTACCGTAGATACTCGTCAAACATAATATGGGAAACATAACAATTCTACATACAAGAAATTTATATCTTTTAGCAATGGCAGTTACATTTATAAATTTATATGTCTGCATTTTCCTGTAATTACTAATGAGCTTGAATAATAGGGTACAGCATTTGCAACAATATTTGTAACGGGGTTGCAGAGCCAAATGTTAAATTGATGATACACAGAGGTATGTTCGGTAGTGTAGAATAGTGTTGTTGTTGTTGTCGTTGTAACGAGGATGTCAAAACGTTTCTTGTATCTTAGTTGAAGAAGTCGATTTCTGGTCGTATTATTGGTTGAGGAAAAAGCACGAACAACCGTGCGACAGCGTTCGCTGTAACAAAGTTTATTCTGAAATAACACACCGCCACTGTAGTTGAGTTGTCATGTAGAAACTGTTGTAATAGGCACAGCTTGGTGTTTCCAACATTTGCCAACGATGACGACCATCACTTAACAGTGAAACGGTACAGGTATGTTGTCGTGTATCACTGAATTTCCGGGTTTCGGGTCCATAAAAATGCTCTTCGCTCTAAAAGGAATTCAGATTTTTGGTTTCCCATACCATAATTGCGCATGATGATTTCTTTTACGTTTAACCATAACATATCTATATATATAGTCAAATATACAATTTAAAAAAAAAAAACTAATTATCATCAGTTAATTAAATTGATAATTAGTTACTTCAGTACGGGCAATTTCACTAGTCAATGTTAATTCAATTCAATTCAAGTCAATTCAATTCAATTGTTTCTATTATATACGTATATGCATACAAATATCGGTTCCTAAAACATTTATACTAACAGTCGAAGCATATTATACAGCATGAACTATTGAAAAGTGGCACAAAGAATACATAATGAGTATATATAGCCACTGGCCATTTCTATCGTATGATATTTGAATTGATAAAGCCTTTCCCCCATCATTTTCTAAGTCTGGATGTACACCACTGAAATTCTGAAGCAATTCACACATTAAACTACAGTCGTTATTCGCCAGACCACCACGACTCGTCCATGGGCTAGTGCGGAGAGGAGAGAGCGACTGAGAACGAACTGGCGCAATCCCTTCGACCATGACTGCAAGAACGACATCTGCAAGCTGGATGCTGATTGGGTCGCGTGGAGCACAGACCCCCAAGCAAGCATGGGGGGAAAGCAGGTAAGTACGTACTTAAGACTTCCAGGTAATACAAAGTGTGCATGCAAACAAGACAATATTGGGGACACAAGCCAGTCGTCTGTGGAGAGGACGACCGGAAACATCAAAAGTCCAAGCAACCACTCAGGAAAACAAGTAAGTCAGTAAGCAAGGCTTCCAGGAAATACAAGGTCTACCTGACCACCAACCGTACGGTGGACATCAGCCAGTCGCGTGGGCCAAGGAAGTTTGTAGGACGACCGCGAGCTGTAAAAGTGCAAGCAACCACACAGGAAGCAAGTAAGACATTAGAGTAGGCTTCCATGTACTACAGGTTCTACCTGACCATGAATCCGTATGGTGGACACCAGACAGCCGCGTGTGGAGTGGACGATGGAGAGCGACCTGGCGGCAGCTAGTCGACCGTGACCTACAGCTGGTCAAGGCGGAGAGACGGTGGGATGCTGGCTGATGATCGTCTGACGTGAACCACGCTGACTGCGTCATACACGTCCAGTCATATGTCACAGTAAGTAGACCTTATGTTGTTTACTCTCCCGGAATTTCCCGAATGCAATATGAAATACGATGAGATAAAATTCCTGTAACTTGTTAATGTTCAACATGCTATGAAAGTAGACAGCATGTCAGCGTAACGGCAGTAAATTTTCACGTTTCTCTAAACTCGTATGCACCAAAGTCTCATGATATGTTTGTAAATAATTGCATTTCATGACTCGTCCAATAATATGATGAGTTAATAAATGGTTATTCTGGCCAGGTTCTTCCATATCTGTTTTTGACGTGGTGCATTGCATAAATGCAGTTATGGAATTATATTGCATAATAACGTTTATGTGAGGCAAACAAGACAACACTTAAGTAACGCTAGATAAACAGCAGGACGCAGCACCAACCATGTCAAAGTACAACAGTACGGAAGAATTTCCCGCGTTTTAGCGGAGTAATACAAGAAAAAGAATTCCTGCCTTGCAGAGCATAAAAGGCCGGAGCGGTCACGACGGCGGCCTCATTCAAAAGTTCTAGTGATTACGGTGGTTCCAGATTTTCGTGGCAAATTTTTATCCACCACCCTGCCCTCCTACCAGTTAATGTTGTGTTTAGCTGTTATTGTCGTGACATGTATTATGTTGACTTGTATTGTGTATGATATGATGAGGTTAGTTCTGTGACGCTTTTCCCTGTACAGTTTGTACATGAGGTTTTGGTCTACATACCTTTTTCCTCCTTAACTATTCAGTTGAGTGTGTACACAGGGTTTTTAGGGCGGTAAATAAAGCAGGATTCAGTACATAGAGGCGGAATTAAATGGCCGAATGGTCCCCACCTCTCTCTAGTATGGTGTAATAAATTAGTAGTTTTAGTAGTATCATGTTTGCGAGACATCTTGTTAAGTAGGTTGTTATGTAGTTATGTTGTCAGTATTGACATATAGGATGTGTGTCTCTTTTAGGATGTATAGGCTAAGAAAACGAGGCAATGTTTAAGACCTCAAATGGCTCACACTTGTTTGTAAATAATTGCATTTCATGACTCGTCCAATAATATGATGAGTTAATAAATAACTGTCAGAAGGTTATTCTGGCCAGATTCTTCCATATCTGTTGTTGACTTGGTGCATTGCATAAATGTGTTATATTTACCTAATAGTTGTCAGTGTAAAGGCCTCAGCGTAACGTCAAACTTGGTTTTTACACGGATGTGACGTTGGAATTGGAAAGATGGGGTTGGATTGGTAAATTGGACAGGGGTAGAAGACCTTCAATCACTTGTTTATATTATACATGGCATAGGGTTAGGGAATGAGTTATTAGACGGAACCATATATCCAGTAACATAAATTGTTTGTCTCAGCGGATTGGGTTTATGGTTGGATTTGCAACGAGTCGTATGAGGATCACGGGGGTAAACCGGACTACATAACGCCGCGTATTGTCGAGCAAGTATACCATAATTTCGGCTGTGGTGGATTTCAAATAACAGATACCAACAGCACGGCATTTTTAGTAACATTAATGAATTGACTAATTTAAGGGCGATTTAATCTAGGAGTTATTATATTGCCTCTTTTCGGTCTTGATATGGAATGATCATTACATAGTTTCCATACATGTACTTATGATCCAAATTGGTAGATTAGTCCAGCCGGACAGGTCAGAATCCGAGATAGCGACAGAGAACTAACTGACGCCAGACCGACGACCGTGAGAGATCACCAGCTGATCAACAGGCGATGAACCGACGTCATGAGGGGAATCGACGTGCTCGCTGCTGATCAACCTAAGCCACTGACTGATTCGTGCGTCTCTGGCGACGGGAACTGTAAATCTAAGTATGTAGGCATACAGTTCTTCTATATTTGTAGAAGATATGAGCAGGACATTATAAATAATCATAACATTTGTAATAAATGAGTAACTTCTTCGGTATTAATATCCTAAGTGCCGCAAGAAAAGCAATGGATGCAGCATTCCCTATACTCACAGTCAACAATTGAAAGGGCACGTTAAGAAACTAAGTTTGTTATCATATCCATGCAAGTTGCTTAGAAACGCAAACAAAATAGCTACTTATCGGGAACAACTAAATCTATTTCCATAGATATACATCTTAAATAAAATGGGGCAACATACTAATTTGTTTACTTACAAGTAATATTTATCTTTTAGCATCGGCAGTTACGTTTGTAAATTAATACATCTGCATTTTCCCCTGCAAATACTAATGAACTTGAGTAGTAGTGTACAGCATTTGTAAAAATATATATTCCTAACGCTGACGCAGACCCATCTATTGTAAGGACGAATTCTCTTTACGCTCTTGTTACGTATTACTGATCACTCCGTGTCCACATGTGTTATACCTATGATCCGAACTGGTAGTTTCAGCTGATCAACAGGCGATGAACCGACGTCAGGAGAGGAACCGACGTGATGGCTGGTGATCAACCCAATCCACTAACTGGTTCATGCTGCTCTGACCACGGGAACAGTTAAATCTACGTAAGTAGGGTTACAGTTCTGGTATATCAGTAGAATATATGAGCAGACAATTAATAATAATAATGGAATAAATAAGCAACTTCTACGGCGTTAATATCCTAAGAATCGGAGCTATGTGGCGCAACAAAACCAGTGGGTTCAGCATTCTCATTGTCATAACCAACAATGGGCTTCCACAAATCCACGTTAGTCACTAGAGGCGCCAATACGCAACTAGACCCTAGTTGTGTATCAGCGCCCCCAGCGACTAACGTGGATTTGTTTGCATGTTTTGCTGAACGCTTGTTTAAATCATCCTCAATTAACTATTTACCGTGCAGGCGCGTAGGCAGCGATAGTTTGTATGTGGGCATGCCGTATGCGTGGTCAATAGAAAGAACAGCAAGCTGTATGTTCAATAGACAGAGCAGCCAAAACTACGCCATCTTAGCACTGAATTCAATCGAACGTCCCGCGACGTTTCATTGACTGTAAATGTACATTAATATAGACATTATGCTTTCATATTGACGGACGTGTTGTAAGATATCAATATTTAACTATGTGTGAAGACGTAGCAGTCTCTTGTGATGCATACGGCGAGCTGTAGATGATTTTAAATATCCTTTCCGGCATCGAGGAGGCAAACCTGTCGTCGGGCCACCAGTCGATGTTCCATCGGTTGTAAATGATCATTAATGTACATATTATACCTTTACATTGACGGACATGTCAGACTGTATTTTGTCGAACGATAAGTTATGATTTGGATCCTGTTTCTTTTGGGACCGCCATTTTATGCTTTATTTCAAATGCATCGTGAATAAATGGACCTATGTTGCGTTTTTATTTGGAAAGGTTTGCAATAGTTTCGCGAATTTTATATGGTTCTTTTCGTTTAAGTAACCTTAACTCCATGTTTAGTTTGACGTATTGTAAATATTGAAATGTACAAATATATCCGTTTATAACAATTATAAATTCATGGCAACGGCGATGGACAGCCACCGAGGCAGAGATGTTAGTCAATATGGTGAAGGTCGGCACAAGGGATTATATAATTACAGACTCCAGAACTGTAGTCTGAACTGCTCTGAGGGTTGGGGTGGCTAGGAAGGCAGTATAAGGAAGAAGGCAGAGATACATTGGTAGAACATATGGTGAAGGCCGAAACAAGGAATATCTTTTTTGAATAAAGAAGTATATAGTCCGACGTGATAGACAATTCTTATACAGTACACCGGATGTTCAACAAAGAGGATGTACAGGCTATCGGTTTATCGAGAAAATCACATGACATAAGTCCATGCAATTATAAGTATTTTGGTAAACTCTGGAGAGAACAATATTCAACACGAGTTTAACATCCGGGAAGACAGCGAAGCGTCAATGCGGCGTACACATGAAGACAAATCAAATATGTCAAACATACGAACAGGAAACGAGGTCGGAAGACCAGAGCATATAATTTGTAGTTGTGGAAACAAATGTTAAGCTGGCAGATACAGTAACATAACTAATATGGAATCAGGGTGAAAAAAGTTACATGAAGGCAGAGCGTGTTAGACAAGATTCGTAGCTCAAAAAGAGGATATTAAGTATAAGTGGCTCGTGTGTAGCTGGGGTAAGGCCGGGGGACCACGTACCATGGAGATGATCGGGATTTTTGTCGAAACATGGCTTTCATGTTGTGCTTATTTTTTTTTAGTATTATATACATTTGTAATATGGTATTTATTTGTTGTATCTGTGGGAGGTCGTATGGTAAATTATTATTATTAGTAGCCGAATGTGTGTGTCTTGTGTCCGTGTATGTATGTGTGTGTGTGTGTGTGTGTGTGTGTGTGTGTGTGTGTGTGTGTGTGTGCGTGCGTGCGTGCGTGCGTGCGTGCGTGCGTGTGTGTGTGTGTGTGTGTGTGTGTGTGTGTGTGTGTGTGTGTGTGTGTATATATGTGTGTGTGTATATGTGTGTGTGTGTGTGTGTGTGTGTGTGTGTGTGTGTATGTATGTATGTATGTATGTATGTATGTATGTATGTATGTATGTATGTATGTATGTATGTATGTATGTATGTATGTATGTATGCATGCATGTATGAATTATGCATGTATGAATTATGCATGTATGAATTATGCATGTATGAATTATGCATGTATGAATTATGCATGTATGAATTATGCATGCATGCATGCATGCATGCATGCATGCATGCATGCATGCATGCATGTATCTATGTATGCATGCATGTATGAATTATGTATGTACGTACGTACGTACGTACATATGTATGTATGTGTGAGTGTATATATTTATGTACTTATGTAGGTATATATGTATATGTGTGAATGCTGATTGGCATAGTTTAGTGAGTGGGTGTAGGAATGTATCTTCCTGTGCCTGTGTGTATATGGGTGATATTATTTATATATATAAATATATATATATATATATTTATATATATATTTATATATATACACACATATATATACACATATATATACATATATATATATATATATATATAAATTATGTATACCCACATATATATACATTTATATATGTACCTCAGTATATTTACATACATACATACACACATAATCACACATAAACACACAAACACACCGTTACACACACACTCCCACACACACACACACACACACACACACACACGCACGCACGCGCGCGCAAACACACACACTTACATAAATACACATACACACACTCCCACACACACGCACACGCACACGCACACGCACACACACGAACGCACGCACGCACACACGCACGCACGCACGCACACACACACACACACACACACACACACATACCCACAAGTCTGCCTGGCAGGGTAGGGATTCATCCCTATCAAAGGAGGTGTAAGGCGCTCCTTGGCTCTGCTAGCCTGCAGTGCACCCTTGGGCAAGGTCTGTCATCTGCTCAGCCTCCCTACCTGGGATACGGTGAACTCGGGCGAAAAAAAGGTAAATTGACAGAAGCCACTGACAATTTCTCTTTAATCGAACTGCTTATTGATTTTTATGTTTATTTCGTTTGCAAAAGAAATATATATACTATTACAGCAGTATAAAGCTTGAATTAATTGAATATATGCGCATTAATGTTAATGGAAATTGTGAATTTAAAGGTATGTAGGAGAGATGCGATCTTGTATGCGCTTATACAATACAATGAGGACTATTTTTATATCACTGTTTTTTGAATGTATATGTCAGTGTAAGTAAGTGTCTGTATGTTAATATATCTTGGGTTATGGTGACAAAGCGTTTTTCTACATTTGCATCACAGTTGTTTTGAAGTACTTTTCAGAATAATAGCAACCACAATTAAGTTTTATTCTGCAGTCAGATGTTACCCATCAAGCGTATTTTAAAGCAAAAAGAAGTACCAGGGTGGGTTTGACATACGAGAAGGGTTTGATTAGGATTTTTTCCATCGCTTAAAAGTGACGTAAAAACGGAAATGTTACAAATCTAAGATGAGTTTTTATAGGGAGCGTGGTGAAGTAAATTCGCAAATTTATTATGTTTTTGCAATGCGTAGATGCCCATAATGTACTGGTTAATTAAGACTGCAACAGTGAGAGTTTAGTGTAGTAGAAGGAGTTTAGGGCATAATGAAGACATTGGATTTTATAGATATTTCTTTGTGTAGAAT
>OZ024854.1:46396422-46518922 GCA_964017155.1 Oasisia sp. SBJ-2009
TCACAAGGAGTCACCGCAGTGACAGCATCACCACTGAACAAGTGTTTGAAATTTGAGGTCTTCCCATCTTTGTCAAAATAACTCATGGGTAGAGTTTCATCATTGTCAAAACATATTAATTGCACTTGCCGATTGTATCATTAACCATACATAACTCATCATTCATTATATGTAAGGTCATGGAGGAGCTCATCAGGGTCAATCTTAGGTTTAGCAGGAGCAAGGTGTTGTATGTTATGTTGATGGTTTTGTTTTGTGTCGATGGAAAAAATTGTGTTGTAATGATGAGCACTGATTGTTAATCACATCAATAAAAGAGAGCGTGAATTATTTACAAGTAAACTGATATTGACAGTTTAGAGGTTTATGCGAGCGAAAGGATGTTATGAATTCTTTCTTTGTGTCTTGTGAATCTACTTTTTAGAAGTATTTTTAGTCTTCAGATAATCACTCTTTGCAGTGTTATAGTGATTATGTTTGCAACAGAAGCGATGTTGTATCCCTGTTTTATACATGTACACATTTGTATGATGTATTTGTTAAGTCACAGGACCCTGTGCTCATGCATACACATCCTTTGGGTTGTTTGAGATGCCATGCAAACAGCTTGTAGGGAAATATCTTTGTCAGATTAAGTCACAAAGAAAGCCGACAGCCTTGTGAAAGACTGTCTGAATGAATAATAAATGTGTTAATGAGAAATAGGTCAATCAGATTTTTACAAGTTCCGTTTTCAAAGATGCCTTTGTTGTGAGAAGCATATTACAGAAATACAAGTTACTGCTATTCCAAAATAATTGTTAATGGTTTCATTCCAGAACACATAGCTAAAACAGAGTGATTTCATCTCATTCTATGTGCACACAATAACTTTTCATGATATATCTGCACAGTGTAGTTGAGGTTCATACTGTAGCAAATCAATATTTCCTAAAACAGTAACTAAGGATTATGTTTCTTCAGATTTTTTGTCTTACTCATTATTGTCAACCTGTTGTGTGAAGCTACACGAATAGAAGTATTGGCACTTTGTCATTAGAATTATTCATGGCTCCAACATGTACAGCGAACAATCAAAATGTATTTCCTTTTACCTGCTATTGTTGTTTGCAAATATTTATTGTCATGCCGATGACATGTTAAGTCACCATGTATACATCACTTGCAACTCACAACCAATGATCGGCATGTGTTTTATTAGATTTTGAATTTAGTGACACTATCTTCAATGTAATAGGCCTGCCTTAGATTTTATGTACATTTCTGCCAGCAGTATTTCTTTGTCATGTGAACCTGGAAAGTCAGGTTTCTTTGGGGGCAGAGTTGGTTTTCCTGGTACCTGTCACAAGTATAAAACAGTACAGTAGAGTACACAAGTATATTAAGAACACCTAAGCACACATCTACCGGACAACATGTTATTTTTACAAGTACCTAGTAATGTTGTTAGTTTTCCAAATGACATAAAATTGATTGCTGCAAGGTGACGTAGTATTGAATGGACATGTTAATTATAATCCCGTAACTTTTTATAATTACATGCATTTACTAATAACTCATGCCTATTATGGTTAACTTTATGTGTAAAAATAATATGTTAACTGACATTACATATAACAGTGTCTTAATATACGTCCAAATTGGTAGAGTGTTGAATTGGCATTACTATACGCCATGCCGACCAAAAGACAACTTTAGTGGATCCTAACATAAATCCTGGCTATAAGTACATATGACATGGTCCATCACTTTGCAACAGATGGTTTTGGCTTCCACACAAACGTGGACTCATAAAAGTACACATAATTTACTGGTTCATGCATTAACACACTATGATACATTGATGAAATAGGCATAAGGATGGAAATATAATACTACAATATTATATGAAACAGTAAAATAATCAATCAATGTGATATATATATACATAATATATATACATAATATATATATATATACATAATATATATATATATATAATGCACGTTTTGACCCGACCGTAAAGCCAAGGCCAAAATCTTTCCACACAATTAAATAGGACGCACGGTTATTAATATTATGTTCACATGTGTCTTTTACGAGGTTTGTTTTCTGTCCGTAGCACTTTCAAACACTTTATTTGCTCGCATTTGGCGGAATAAGTATTTATTATTTTAATAGAGTTATGGATTAATCGGTAAGGAACTCTGTTCAAAATGAGCTGTGCAGATATTAGATAATTATGTTGATGCTTGTTGAATGAAGTTGGATGAAGGAATGAAGCTGTCATCGGACCGCCCAACGTAAACAACAAACTTGTTCCTTCATCAGTCTCCTTGTCATTCCCAATCTTTTGAAATGCCACATAGCCGACCCATATACTTTTAGATTTATGATTATTGCTATGGCATCGCACTACACAACGATGTTTTCATCACATTATTAAAACCATTTGAAACAAACAACGTTTACGCCATGATTACGCGGCCCTACAACTTTTCTATGACTCCCGGTGAGGGCGCTGCAGTGCGAGGGACATCATCAGGCTTAAATGCAGGGTGACGTCACGAGTCGGCGATCTCTCTCATTTATATCTATGATTTTATAGATATTTCTCTGTGTAGAATATGGCTATTATTCGCAGCAATTTATGCAATGTGCTCACATAAAATGGTATGTATCTTGTCATAATTGAAAAGGTCTATCCACATGGCAGGGCCTAGCAGGGTAGGGATGTATACCTACCAAAGGAAGGGTGAGCCGCTCCTTGGCTCTGCTAGCCTAAGTTACACACCTGGGCACGGTGTATAAAGTGCATTTAGGTAGACACTGATGTCGTGTGAAGTCGCAAAGGATTTGACACAAGGAACTGACTAAATGTTCTTTATGCGAAGTGGTCTTATGAGTACATTTCGTTAGTATTACAAATCTAGATGAGTTAATATAGCTAAAAACGGATTACTGATTATATGAATTAATTGGAAATAGTTGTATGATTATTATTACAACTTGTGAATGTAAAAGAATGTAAGAGTGTTGCTATCTTTTAGGAATGTATCGGTTAAAATAAGTGATTCACATGCTACGTAATTGTTATTTGATGTTAACTATGTAATAGTCTTATTCTGATGTTTTTTCGAATGTCGCATAATTATTAATACAACTTGTGAATGTAAAAGAATGTAAGAGTGTTGCTATCTATTAGGAATGTATCGGTTAAAATCAGTTATGCACATACGATGTAATTGTCATTTCATGTTAACTATGTAATAGTCTTATTCTGACGTTTTCGAATGTTGTATTATGTCCTTTAATGCACAAGAATGTGTTTGCGTGTATGTGTATGTATGTGTGCGTGCGTGTGTGGTGTGTGTGTGTCTGTGTGTGGGGGGGGGGGTGGGTGTTTGTGCGCGTGCGTGCGTGCTTGCGAGCTTGCGTGCGTGCGTGACACTGTGTGTGACACTGTGTGTGACACTGTGTGTGACACTGTGTGTGACACTGTGTGTGACACTGTGTGTGTGTGTGTGTGTGTGTGTGTGTGTGTGTGTGTGTGTGTGTGTGTGTGTGTGTGTGTGTGTGTGTGAGTGTGTGAGTGTGTGAGTGTGTGAATGTTAATGTCTTTAGATAAATGATCAAAAAGCTTGAAAAAGAATAAAAAGTACATTAATGTTGACGTGATCGGCTGTCAACTGTATGAAGACAAAATCGGTAGTTTTGTATCGTGATGTATACCAATGGCGTCACATCAAAGTAACGGGGAAGATTAATTGTTAGTGTTATACACCAAAACGTTTTATTTCTTTGTTAATACTTATTCGGACCCTTTTCGGGTACATTTACAAAACTGCTAAATTGAGTATTGAATTAAGGGTGTTTGTTGGGGGTTCTGGTTTCTCCATAAGTGGCCACAACGAACCGGCTGGTGCCGGCGACACCCCTGCCTTGAGCAGATAATACGGTTTTGCCCCAGTGCACACGAGCTGCTTTGGGGGGTGGTATGGGGTGGTTAGGAAGGCAGTCAAAAGAAATAGGCAGAGATATATAGTTAGACAATATGGAGAAGGTCGACACAAGGAATTATAGAAGGAAGTGTGAGCTGTATAGTGTGAGCTGATATGAGTAGTGGGCTGGTCAGGAAAGCAGTATAAGGAAGGAGGCGGAGATATATGTTTACCACATATGTTGAAGGTCGACACAAAGGAATTGTGATTGCAGAATCAATAAGTACAGTCCAAACTGCATTGGGCGTAGCAAGGAAGGCAGGATAAGGACGCAGCAAAGAGATATTGTTGGAACATATGGTGAAGGCTGACACCAGGAATATCTTTATACAGTAAAGAAATACAGTCCGACGTGATATATAATTCTTAAATAGTACAATGAATGGTCAATGAAGAGGTTGTACAGGCTGTCGTTTTATCGAGAAAATCACGTGACATAAGTCCATGCTATTACCAGTAGTTCGGTAAACTCTGGAGAGAATGATATCGGACACAAGTTTAACATCCAGGAAGAAAGTGAAGGGTCAATATGCGGCGTACACATGAACACAAATCAAATAAATCAATAACTCGAACAGGAAATGAGGTCGCAGAACCAGAGCATATAGTTTGTAGTTGTGGAAACAAATGTGAAGCTGGCAGATAGAGTAACATAACTAATATGGAATCAGGGCGAAAAGAGTTATCTGAAGGCAGGGTGTGCCAGACAAGGTTCGTAGCTGAAAACGAGGATATTATAGTGTAGACGATTAAGTATAAGTGGCTCGTGTGTAGCTGGGGTAAGGCCGGGGGACCACGTACCATGGAGATGATCGGGATTTTTGACGTAACACTGCATTAAAGGACAACAAAAGTTAACTCTTTCGTGGCATACACCTAATAGAGTTAATATAAAGTAACAATTTCCACATATACTCAATCTTTTAACGCCAGCGGTTAACCAGAAAAATATTTGTTAACACAATTAATATCCTATTAATTAAGGTAAGGATAAATTGTTTAGGAATTATGTGCAGTTTTGCAGAATTCTGTATAATATTTCCTATAAAATTCATTGTCAATGTAATTGTATTTCAAAGTTAAAAATATAAGATCAGTCGTTAGCAAAGTAACAAACCAGCAAAATGGTAATTCTCATATCCGAATTAATTAGTAACGCCGTCAAATACATTTATTTTAGGTAAAAGCCCATAGTTGGTACGTACATATAATAAACCATTTAAGAAGGTACAAATGGTATATTAAACGATTAGTAAATATATGTCGAAGACATGATATAAATCTTACTATGCTGTACTGCCACTGATTAGCTAATTCTCAGTCAAAGCAAAAATTAACGAAGTACTAAATTATATGGGTCTTTCTCGCGCAACAAGTGTACAGTAAGGGTAAGTAACATATAAATTGTATGTTTAACAGCTTAACCAGAAATGGTAATTTAACGGAATATTTATTTGATACATCTTCGCCCGTACCTACCTTGTACTTTTGGCACTTACCCTAAGATATTAATCCTTGTAGTTATAACGTCATTCACCAGGTAGCGCTGCCGTGACAAAAGTGTGTTCGTTCGGAAGATCGCACAAAATGCCAAATGAGATCACT
Source organism: Oasisia sp. SBJ-2009 (assembly GCA_964017155.1). Classification (NCBI taxonomy): domain Eukaryota; kingdom Metazoa; phylum Annelida; class Polychaeta; order Sabellida; family Siboglinidae; genus Oasisia; species Oasisia sp. SBJ-2009. The sequence continues at coordinate 46,402,008 of OZ024854.1, forward strand.
CTTCGTTACAATACGCACACTATGTTTTACAGAATGCACATGTATACCACAAAGATGCCGTTAATGTCAATACTATCCACTGATATAACCTATTTTATGGTTGTTCGTGGTCGTGCGCCTTCTAGTCTAGTCTCGCTTAAAGGACAAAAAAAGTTAACTGTTTCGTGGCATACACCTAATAGAGTTAAAGGACAAACAAAGTTAATTTTTACGTGGCATACACCTAATAGAGTTAATATAAAGTAACAATTTCCACATATACTAAATTTCTTAACGCCAGCGGTTTACCAGAAAAATATTTTTTAGCACCCAGCCAAAAAAAAAGAAAAAGATCATTGCCGAGGAACAAGCTGGCTTCAGACCAGGACGCAGCACAACAGAGCAGATCTTCAACCTTAGGGTACTATGCGAGAAGTACCTCCAACACCAGCAAGACCTCTATCACGTCTTCATTGACTTCAAGAAGGCATTCGACAGGGTATGGCATGCAGCACTATGGGCCACCATGAAGCATTTCAACATCAACGCCAACCTGATCAGAATGATACAGAACCTCCATGAAAAGGCCACCAGCGCAGTCTACCTTAACAACAGCATAGGGGACTGGTTCAGAACCACCGTCGGAGTAAGACAAGGCTGTGTGCTCTCCCCCACCCTCTTCAACATCTTCTTGGAGAGAATTATGACTGACGCACTGAACGACCATGAAGGGACAGTCAGCATTGGTGGCAGAAATATCACAAACTTGCGTTTTGCCGACGACATAGACGGCCTGGCAGGAAGGGAAGACGAGCTAGCTGATTTGGTGGAGCGCATCGACAAGACTTCTACAGCCTTCGGCATGCAGATCAATGCAGAAAAGACCAAACTGATGACCAACAACACCAATGGCTTCAGCACTGACATCAGGGTCAACGGCGAGAAACTAGATTGCGTCAAACGATTCAAATATCTGGGAGCAATCATTACAGATGAAGGATCTTAACCTGAAATTCTCGTCAGGATCGCCCAGGCAACAGCAGCACTCGCCAAACTCAAGACCATTTGGAATGACAGGAATATAGCGCTCAGCTCAAAGATCAGACTGATGCGCTGCCTAGTCATGTCCATATTCTTGTACTCCTGTGAGTCTTGGACATTAACAGCAGAAACCGAGAAAAGAATACAGGCCATGGAGATGAGATGCCTCAGAAAACTCATCGGCATCACGTACAGAGAACACATCACCATCGAAGAGGTCCGAAACAGAACTCGGCAAGCCATTGGACCACACGAAGACCTCCTGACCACAGTCAAACAACGAAAACTGAGATGGTACGGCCACATAACAAGATCAACAGGGCTTGCCAAGACGGTCATGCAAGGTACAGTCCAAAGAGGGAGAAGACGAGGCAGGCAGAGAAAGAGATGGGAAGACAACATCCCGGAATGGACGGGCTTGACACTGGGCGCCGCCATGAGGAAAGCCGAGAGACGAGAGGAGTGGAGGGAGCTGGTTGCCAAGTCATCTGTGGCGCCCCAACGGTCCACTGAGACTACGGGATAGGCAAGGCAAGGCAAGGCAAGGCATCCAAATTCTATGCGCTACCCCATCTTAGACGAAGAGTGACGTCACGACGGTGATCGAGGCGCTCTCCACGTAGATTCCCTCCATAGGGTTTGGCTGTTGTCATGAAATGGCTGCAACTCGGCAACGCGCGTAACATGCTGATGACGGTAAATATAAAGTTGTCTATTATTGTTATCGCTGAAATCATCCCATCAACTGATGATACATGTCTACATCAAAGCATTTCTCCTCAAAATGGACCGAGCAAAGTGCCATACAGTACGCCCGCAAATCACCAACGTGAATCCATTGCTTCAATACTACCGGTTGTTTCAACTATTATTGCAACCGTATGCCGAACACGAAGGCATAATTACTAAAGTTTACCATAGATTTAACCACAGATTTAGATATACGTCTATAACCAGCTGCTAGATGTCACGCCAACTGAACGAACTGTCGAAGACTCGAAGTTGTTGACCCTTAACGACGTCGCCGGAAGCTGACCGAGATATAGAATGCCGCGCGCTGAATGGCCAAGCCAAATTAACCCTTCACCTATGGCGGCGTCTAGACCATCGTGGATTTCGTTAGAATTTTAGACTTTAAAGTCACATTCTGAGTAAACTGCTGACGTTAAAAAATTGAGTATTTGTGGAAATTGTTACTTTGTATAAACTCTATTAGGTGTATTACACGAAGCCGTAGCCTTTTTTTGTCATTTAATATAAAGTAACAATTTCCACATATACTCAATCTTTTAACGCCAGCGGTTTACCAGAAAAATATTTTTTAACACCCAGCCATCCAAATACTATGCGCTACCACATCTTAGACGAAGAATGACGTCACGTCGGTGAGACCCTCTCCACGTAGATTGCCTGCATGGGGTTTGGCTGTTGTCATGAAATGGCTGCAACTCGGCAACGCGCGTAACATGTTGATGACGGTAAATATAAAGTTGTCTATTATTGTTATCGCTGAAATCATCCCATCAACTGCTGATACATGTCTACTTCAAAGCATTTCTCCTCAAAATGGACCGAGCAAAGTGAACTGTACTTGGACTGGAGGGATTCCAAACAGTACACCCGCAAATCACCAATGTGAATCCATTGCTTCAATACTACCGGTTGTTTCAACTATTATTGCAACCGTATGCCGAACAGTAAGACATAATTACTAAAGTTTACCATAGATTTAACCACAGATTTAGATATACGTCTATAAGCAGCTGCTAGATGTCACGCCAACTGATTTCGTTAGAATTTTAGACTTTAAAGTCACATTCTGAGTAAACCGCTGACGTTAAAAAATTGAGTATATGTGGAAATTGTTACTTTGTATAAACTCTATTAGGTGTATGACGCGAAACCTTTGTCTTTTTTTGTCCTTTAACCGACTGTCGGTCGGCTGCGGAACTACGTCGAGAAGACAGTCTGGCGTTTCTCTAGCCTCGGTTACCCAGCATCCGTGAGGTGGCAGCACTTTTAAGCCCCCTCAACTCCGCCTGGGGAAAGAGTGGGTCTGCATTTTCGACCCCATACCCCAAGATATGCGATATGGTAAGGTCGTATAAGCAAAATGTCATACTTCATTGTGAATTTGACTGCCGTACCATGGGGGGCCTTACCCCAGATTACGGTAGAGACGCTGATTGGCTCTCAGGCCAACTATGAAATAAAAATTAAAATAACGATATACTTTTACAAGATAATGATAACATAATTATGACAAGTATTCAACATTGAACTTATATTAACACAAAAGTAAGTAAAAATTCTAATTTACAGTTGTTTATAAAAATAAGAATTACGGCAGGATTAACCAGTATCCGTGAGGCGGCAGCATTGTCTAGCCCCACACGGATAGCATACAAATTAAAGAAGCTAGGATACCTTTTTGTCAAATAATGCCGTACTATAAAAAAGAAACTATTCAAAATTAAACTTATATTAACACAAAATAAATATAAATATAACCCTGATCGATATTAGTGCTAAATAAATGCTTTTGGAAACGATATAGGGGAAAACCGGGCAATATGGGATACTCGTGTAATATGGGAAATCGCTATATGCAAAGAGGGGTCAGAGCACAGTTAGACTTCCTGGTCTAACCCATACGAATGTAGTACCTTAATAATTGTGTCATTTGAGATTTTGACAAATTCTTTTTATGTGAAACGAGTACAGTAGGAAAGGCATACCAGTAGGTTCAGTGCTGTGACATATCTGCAGTGCAATGACGCATGCTAGGCAGAGTGTAGTTGGCGTAGTGATTTTTAGCCATTTTGTCTTACATGACCCTGCGAATGCAGAAAAGCGTGCTCAGTTTGGTCAATATTGAGGGGGCAGAACACATGCATGCATTTTAAGAGAGCCTGAGATATGCTTTTTTGACGAAATTTGATCAGCATATCAGTGACATGACTGCAGTGATTGTGTTAAAATAAAATAAAATTTCAGGTCCAGTTTCCTTATAATCTGACAAAACGCTAACATGGCCGCCAATGGTAAAATCAACAGTGCCCAAGAATAGTGAAGCTACAAAGCGTATTTTCGTTTCCAACTAGCGTAGCGGCATGTGCTGACTGCCATACAAACCAACTGTTGTGCAATTCTTCGCGCGTATTGAAACAATCATTACTAATCCTTAGCTTTGATCCTTTGCTAAATTGTTTGTTTGACGATCCATCTAAGTTTGCTAAGTAAAAACCTGTCATATTTCAACTTCGAGTGTCGTGAGGATGTAGTAGGCCTATTAGTTTATGAGTGTTTCGGCGTATAATAGTTTTTCGTGAGAGTGAGCGATGATTAATGTATCACAGTTTGATTAAACCATGCCTATTCCGGGCATAATTGCGTATATGCGAGTAAAATGGGAATTTTGCGGATACAACGGGATAGTCCGTATTTATCAACAAATAATAATATCAACAAAAAAACAATACCATGCCCTGTTGTGTTTTGGTGTGTCTGGTCGATACACAACAAACTGTTACCCCGATGCGCAAACTGTGGGTGCGACGAACACCGGAACGTTAACTCCCCTCCGGGTTTCCCTTACTTATGTTATCGGTGAGGAATTGACACTAATTCACAAAACGCGATTTAAACATTTGAAACATGTCTTGGTGTTATTATAATTAAGTATGCACATGTCTAAGTTTTACTAGGAATACTCTTTTGACCGTTTTCGTGCAGTTTTATTGTGTGAAATTCGTGTCTCGAATCGATGGCTCAAAATACGAATTCCTCAAGAATCTTGTGTAAAATATAAAAACTAGCATTTCTTATCACAAAACTATTACGAGTACCATACTTATAATTGCTAATGATATGTAGCCAAGCCATGAAAATAATCATCTAAACATTTATTACAATAACATTTATTTTTAATTGTCTCAACAATGATGTGGCGTTAATCAAGAAGACTGTTTCATCATGCCAACAACATCTACACAGAAGTTTTTTTTTTTACTGAAGAGGCGCAAGTAGATTTTTTTCATCTAAATTTGGAAGCTTATCAGGCATCTTGATTCAATGAAAACGCATGTTTTGTTAAGCGAAGTGAAACATTTAATCACAAAAAAATTAAATAGCATATGCATGCGAAATCACCAATGCCAAAAACATATCTCTGTGTGGGATACACTATTTGTCTTAGTGTTATACTTGTGTTAGACTTAAAGAAACACGCGATCACTGTTTTTTTTTAAAGTAAACAAAATACATGTCTGGTAGAAGGATGACCAAAACGCAGTTGCAGATACGGCTAGAACGCAGTTGCAGATACGGCTAGTCAAGCGTATATTAACATGGGGGCAATAACGATCAGTCAAGAAACGGAGAGGATTCCAAAACAAAAACAATCCTATATTCTGGAAAGAGTGAGGAGTGTGGTGTACGTGCGACTCTGCAAATCGAACAGTTAGTCTGAAGGGGACCCACATCAATGAGGAAAAAGAAAGCCGGGAAGACGGAGACAAAACCAAGAATACTGAGAAGAAAAATAAGAAATCGGACACGAAGAAGACTGGGGCAAAGGGGATTTGTCAACTATAGCACAGAAACGGAAGGAAAATCAGCTGTTTCTTGTGATACACATTCGCTATAACGAGAGACAATCTATTTTAGAAAAGCTGTCATCTGAAGACAAATTGATGACACAACGATACAGGCAGGTACGTAAAAATTAAAGGCGTTTTAGTCTCTAAAACACGATAACATTTAGCATGTAGTTGTTAACCACAGAGCCGCAGGGCTTACTAATTACAGAATTGTGAAGAAGGCCACGACAGCAAACGTAACTTGACACGGAACCCAAAAAATTACTTGAGCGTGTCGCAATTATAGCTATGCGTTGTTATTTAATTTAAACGCTCGTGGCTGCGTGGCATCTTGCGGATGCGGCCATAAATAACTAATAATTATCTTCACTGGCCACCCGGAGGGGGGGGGGGGGGCACCGTACATACTACTTATGCCCGGCTGCAATTGTATCTTTGTACTTGGCATACAAAATTAAAGTTGTACTTATTAATATGTCGAATTTATAAACGCTGTCTATCGTAATTAATTTTTAAATAATTCCAACTTCAACATTAAGATCATTGTTGATATGTGCAGGGAATGCGTATATTGGAATAAAAATATAGATAGATAGGTGAAAGTAGATAGCAGTTGACTAAAATGAATTTGACGGATAAAGGGGGAAATTAAATATGGATATTCGGCTAGATCATCGTGTTTTCCCAATCATAATCCACTTTGTGGAACAAACTCCCTAGAAATATGTGCGACAACGGCAATCTAGCACAATTTAAGAAACAATTAAAGACATTTTTATTTTCTACATAACTAGTTTTACACAACGAACATATTTTAGCTTAACTTATTATTATATACATGATATATATATATATATATATATATATATATATATATATATATATATATAATATAATATAATAATATAATGTAATATATAATTTATTTATGTTTACTACTATCACTGCAGTATTGCAGCATTGCTTTGTTTCTAATTTCATATATCTAGTAATCATTATAAAGAATATAATTTAATGTGTAAATACATATATGACTTAATTTATACATAGGATATTCTACACGGTTTTTATCACAGCTTATCACTACTTTATATTTTATTTATTTCATCATTATTTAATCAATATATGCAGGTTTATTATAACAACGTCTAGTTATTTACATGTATGTACACACCCGTGAACGGGATAGGCGTCCCGGATTTGATGGTGTAAAAATTTAGTTTTATTATTATTATTAGTTTCACTCGATTTTTACACGATGTGACACCCCCAAGCACGAGAACCACCTGTCACAGTCGAGTGCGCGCGGCGGCGGGAGGACAACGGAACAGCGCGCACCTTAGCGCAATTCGAAATCGAGGCACTAGCTTTGATGATCGTCTGCGCCTCGGATTGTGTGCAAGTGAGAGGAGTGTTGATTTTATGCTCAAGTAATCGCGATGGGACTGTCGATATCGCTGGCGCAGACACCGAGCCGGCACACGCTATGGATGTAACCGTTCGGCGGCCAGCAGACGTCTAGGACTAGATCGAGCGCGTTTAGCGTCGTCGTTTTTATTTTGGATTGTTGACACCCGACTGTCTCGCGCCGGTCGGGCGTTTGTCGCGCTGTTCGTCGGCTTGGCGACATGCCCCTCGTCGCAGACACGGGCAGTGGCTGCCTCGTCTGTATCGTCGTCGTCTGTCTCAACTTCGCGGCGGTCGTCACGTTTGACGTCGACGTAGCGACGTCCGACGTGTCCGGGTCCGTTGTCTTCAACGCCAGTCTCGGACCCGGCTGGAGCTACCGGTTCAAACGGCCCGGCGGCGACGGTTGTGGGCTGGCAGCGCTGCACCTCCATCCGTCCCTCGGCCATGTCACGCTGCGACATCGGCTGTCGTGTGTCAACGGCAGACGCCGCTGTCACCCGCTTAGCGCGTCGGTTATGGCGACGACCGATGGCAGACCGGCCAACGCAACCCTCATTCCGTTGCGGGTGTTTGTTCACGGGAGGCACTGCCATTCGAAACAGAATCATGTCCACCGGACGTCCGAACGCGAGCAGCTAATAGAGGCTGTCGTCAGGCGGTGTTTAAACGCCCACTCGGAAGTCTTGTCACTGTCTCGGTTCATCCCGGTTGCGTTATCGAAATGTCAACACGAATACATCATCGTCGATTCAGGGAGACGTTTTACTATAGACCCACACACAGGGGTGATAAGAACTGTAGCTGCAACATGTTTTAGTGACGCGTACGAGGTAGTGCAGGGAGAACTAACTATGACGTGCCTTCATCCATTTCAGCTCTCGTTTAGAGTACTCCTCCATTCACACAGTGATGTAGTGTCTGACTCAGATGGCACCAGCAGGAACCGACTGAAGCGGTCAACGCAGAACACCCCACCCCACTTCCCCCAGGGCCTCTACGTGAAGAACGTCCCGGAAGAACAGAGCCCTGGGTTTGTCATCGACACAATAACCGCTGCAGATCCCGACTCGGGTTCGTCTGGGGTGTTGAGGTATTCCCTATTGGCCACCCGCGATGGCCGCAGTCAGGAGATGTTCGCAATAGACCCCGTCTCCGGGCAGTTGACGACAACGAAGAAGCTCGACCGAGAGACGATGGCAACACACTACTTCAGCCTGATTGCAACCGATCAGGGCAGTCCGCCACGCAGCGGCATGGCATCACTGACCATCAACGTGGACGATGTGAACGACCACAGGCCTGTGTTTGAGAGTGCCAACTACTCGATATCGGTGCTGGAAAGTGTCAGCACCGGCACGACAGTCGTCACTGTGCGAGCGAGTGATGACGACAGCGGGCCTAACGCGAAGATCCTCTACAGCATCCTGAACCCAACAGGCATCAACGGCGTGTTCCGCATGCAGCCCCATATCGGCAGCATCATCACTAAGCTGCGACTGGACAGGGAGAGACACTCCTTCTACAGACTCCGTGTCCAGGCCGTCGACAACGCCCTAGTGACCGATCGCAAGACGGCGACAACCCTCGTCGAAATAACCGTCCTCGATGTCAATGACAACAAGCCGCAGTTCACGGAAAGCTCCTACACGTTCGAAGTGAGCGAAGACATTGATCCGACATCACGCCCTGTCATCGCAAGAATCCGAGCCACAGATGCAGATTCGGGGGCAAACGGTAACATTCGCTACAGCATCAGAGGGGGTAATGTGCAAGAGGTGTTTGTTATTGATCCTCTGACTGGCGATCTGTCGATCTTGCGTGCCCTGGATTATGAGAAGACGTCGTCATATAAACTATCCATCCGAGCCCAGGACAGTGGTCGGCCGAAGAAGAGTAACACGACAACCGTTCTCATACGTGTACTAGACATAAACGACAATGCACCAAAGTTCTACCCAACCCTATACCAGAAGCCGATTGCCGAGAATTTTCCAGTTGGCCACAGCATCCTCGACGTCCATGCATATGATGACGATTCTGGCAGAAATGCAAAGCTGAGATACTCTATAAAAAATCCTGCCGCCAATCTGCCGCTGCAGGTCGAGGCTAGTACGGGGGTGCTGCGTACCACAAGGAGGCTAGATCGCGAAAAGACGCCCCGGTATGCGTTCGACGTACAGGTGGTGGACAGAGGAACTCCGCCACTGTCGGCCACGGCAAGGGTTGAGATCACCCTACGGGACATCAACGATAACGCCCCTGTGTTCAACCCTCGCACATATCAACCAGTCATCGCGGAGGAAACGAACCCTGGCAGTTTGGTTGTCATGGTTACCGCGAACGACGCAGACGAGGAAGAGAACGCTCGTGTGTCTTACGCCATCACCGCGGGCAACGAACGTCACATGTTCAGCATCATCAGCCAGATGGGGTTGGGGTTAATAACCCTGGCGAAAAGCCTCAACTACAAGGAGCAGAGTCGCTACATACTCACAGTGACGGCGTCGGACACTGGGAACCTCATCGACACCGCGACCGTGTTCATCAACATCACCGATGCAAACACACATTACCCAGAGTTCCCCAGTACTCCGTACACGGTGCACGTCGACGAGGACAAGGCAGTGGGAATGGGGATTCTTGTGGTGCATGCCAAGGATGATGATGAGGGCGACAATGCCCGGATCACCTACACGCTTGATCCGGACGACATGTTCCAGATCGACCCGGACCGGGGAGAGATCAGTGTGAAGCAGCCACTGGACAGAGAGACAGTCGCCGGGTACACGGTCAGTGTCACAGCGACTGACCACGGCCGTCCTGCGAAGAGTGACACGACAGATGTTGAGATCATCGTGGGTGACGTCAACGACAACGCGCCTAAGTTCTTAAAGGACATGTACCGCGGGCGGATAATCGAAGGCGCGCCAGTTGGCACGAGTCTCCTCACTGTATCTGCCACGGATGCTGACTCAGGTCTCAACGGGCACATCCGGTACACGTTTGAAGGAGGTAACAGTGGTGGCGGCGATTTTGCCCTCGATCCCAATCTCGGAATATTACGATCGGCGAAGGTGATCGATCGGGAGAAAACTCCCAGGTACGAATTGATCGCCTACGCTGTTGACCGGGGGACACCCGAGAAGTCAACTTCTGTTGTGATCAACGTCGACGTTGAGGACGTCAACGATAATCGACCGGAGTTTCCTCGCCCGCAAATGACCTTATTCATCCCAGAAAACAGCCCCATTGGGTCAACAGTTGGCACCCTGGAGGCCAAAGATGGTGACGAGGGGGTTAACGCGAAGGTAGAGTACAGCATAGCCGGAGGAGAGGACCAAGACTTGTTTAGTCTTAGCTATAAACCGAACGAGCCGGCCATAATAACGTCGCTGATCGAGCTGGATTATGAAGGCAGTCGGCAGGAGTATCACCTGATAATCCGAGCGCGTTCCTTCCATCTTTTCTCAGACCTGCGACTCACGATCAAAGTGCAGGATGTCAATGACAACATGCCCATGCTTGAGGACTTTGTCATCATATTCAACAACTTCAAGAATCACTTCCCGACGGGACCGATCGGAAAAATTCCCGCGTCTGATCCCGATAAGCATGATGAGTTGAAATATCGCTTCATCGGGGGAAACCGGGCGAATATCCTTCGTCTTGACCAGCGCACTGGATATATTACACTTGATTCGCGTCTCAATTCTGACGTTCCTACGAATGCAACGTTGCAAGTGAGCGTCAGTGGTAAGTTACACATTTTTTGTTTCTGTTCATAATTACTTTTTATTATCCGTTTGTGATTTCAGACAGAATCAAAACACGCTGCCTTTTCAGAGTTTTTGTGTGAATGTTCTGGCTGTCATTTGGTGTTCTCATATAGGAACATAGCTGAAGACCAATACGTGTCAGTGAGACAGGTCTTCTTCATATTCCACACATGTATGCTACTCCCCAGCTACCTCATAATTATAGAAAGAAACCACAGAATCCTACAATGTGCACCACACTTCCCCTGTTTGGTTTGTGTTACACAAGCCCTATTGTCTCATCAATTGTCCACTTCATGACTTCAATGACCTCTCAGGCAACCATTCTGGTGTGTACTTGCCACAGGGTTTAAAAGTGACTGCTTCCTACCACCTGGGGCGGTGCCCTTTTGATGTAGGGTATCAGTGATGTAACAGTAGCCACTGTGATTGTTGTTGTATTGTCCTGATTCAACAAAGCTGTTGCTGTGGTGTTTTAGTCTCAAGGTCTTATCAGGCGCAGAAGCCCTGTAAAATAAGCCACACTGCATTCTATTCATGGTTGGTCTTCAAAGGAGTTTGCATATATTCATCAAATTTCTCATTCAGGGGAGCTTAGTTGGGTTTCAATGTTGCTTGTAAATGCAGTACTAAGCTAGGCAGACAGAATTAATCTACATATTTTCGCCAGGTTGCTTTGTGTCACGGGGCACTGCGCAGATCCAAGCGAAGTGTAGACTAGCATTTCTAACCATGTTGATGTAATTTCCATATTTTTAGTGTCTGGTTCTAAATCCATCCGTTCAGATGGCTAATTGATATATCTTGTTATATTGACTCAGATAGGAGCTTAGAGGTTGATACACCTGTGTTACAGTTGTTGATCTCATGTAAATTACTTCCACGGAATGAAGTAGAAGCGAGGAGAATTGAGTTTAAAATATGTGATAGGAAGTACCCTGTACATGTGCACAGACATTTATGCTGGATCAAATTTATGCCAGTCAAAAAATTGTGGTAAATATGTGCATGTGAACTTACATACAAGCCAGTTGAGATATGTGTTACGGCGTCGTAAATAAACAAACAAACGTGACACCCATTTTCAAAGCAAAATTGACAGTATGTGATTTTTTCAGACTTCCTTGCTCCTTTTTTACCTATCCAATTATGTATTTCTACCTGTACAAAACAGGTTTACCCGACCAAATTGCAGGTGGACAGGTCTAGACATAAAGCTATGCATACACCTAGGTATAGCTTTCTGTAGAAACCTGCTCACCCCTCATTTGGGTGGGGTAACACCTGTTGTGGACAGGTAGATGTTTCACTGGATGGGTAAAAAGATGAAAAAGTATTCCAAAATCATAGATAAATATATTGTCGGTTATGCTTCGAAAATGGGTGTCAAAGTGTTTGTAGTTTATTTTAGGTCATAATAAACATGTCACCTCAACTGCACATGTTTACCAATAAAAACGTGAGTGGCAATAATGCTATTCTGCATAAAGCCCTGGATCTAAGCAAACACTAACAGCACCCAATGTGACTTACTGCTCTGTTTTAAGCATAGTACAATTCCAGTGATGAGTACTTGCTGCAGTTGCTGGTTATGTTTACAAATGCCAGGAATATTGCCACAGGACATACATGTATGTAATGAACAATTGAGTGGTCCCCACTGGTGCCATTCCCTGGAGGCCACCTGTTATAGTTGGCTAGATGGATGTCTGATTGCTGTTTATGTCTGTAATGAACTTTCACTCTTGTGCATTCAGATGGTTTATTGCCTGTGCTGCATAGACAAGGCCCAGCTGCAATTTCATTTTATCTCAATACCTGTACGATTGGTACATTTTTTACGATCGGTCTGTGCAGCTTTGAAATTTTGAGGTAGCCCGGAACAAACTAAGATGTCCAACATGTACCATTTATTGCTTGCAACATGACTTTATATCCTTCTTTTTCACACTGACACATGTACTGTGTTGGTTGTAGCTACAGACACATATTGGTATATTAACGGTGCACATCTGTTTAATAGTTGTTGAGTAGCTACATGTCAGAATAATTTGTTTTAGCTCTCACTAACTGTCATAATTATTGATATTATCATTGATCAGCCATAAGGAATCCGGTCTAATTTTAGCAGATACTTTTACAGTTTTGCTTTGCAAATTGCTTTGCTCTCATTCCTCGTTGTCAGCTTGACCACAACTGAATACTCAAGTGTCGCTGCCAACTGAACATAATGTCTGGTAATTGATTTCAATTAGGCAGTCTGTGTAGCACCATTAAGGTACTTTGTTAGTGTTGTTTGCAGGTACAATACACCTGCCAAGTGTCTACTCTTAAATTGTAGTTGGCAGTCTATACACATCATTACTTAACAGTCTGCATTAGAGATTAGACTATGACTATGATACATGTTTGTTCACTTCTTTTTGAAATCTGAATCATAGTCTGTTGAATTTTGCAAATATTATTCATAAAATGAATATTTATATATTCCAATTGTTTGAAACATTTAAGTGCTACACCATATTTGCTTCACTGATCACTGTTTTTAATCTTATTACAGGTTGTTTGCTTCATTAACCTGACTAAACTCATGGGAACATAACTGTACAGTTTTATTGAAATTGGAAGACTTACACATTGTTCTAATAATTCGCATTGCCTGATTTGCCTCTATATGAGATATCACACAGTGGGTTGGCCCAACCACAATATCAACAACAGAAACAATAATATTACCTACGATACGCAATTAAATTGACAATGGTATTTTTATGTTTTTGGGGAATTAGCAAAAACGAAAAGAGGAAGAGAGCATAAATTATTTCTGTTCCTCGTACAATGTACACGTTCCACCGATAATTGAGCTCTAAATCAGCGTGTTCCGACAGAGTCATCGCCAGATGAAGGCACCATGAATCACTCTGTCGCTGGGGATATTGTATTGATTCCTGGCACACTACAGCAGTACTGCCGTCTTCTTTCTCATGTAGTCACTTGTGGAAGGAAATTACATTCTATGTTTAGTTAAATTAGTAAGACTTGTTGTTCCAGTGCAGGGCATGGTTTTCTTCTTTGGTACAGAATTATGGCATGTCTTATTAACTGATTTTATAGTTTAATGTTTTTTTCTTGGGGTTTTGGTGTAATGTTTCCTATTAATAGTCACCCTGTGAGTAACCTTTATTTCCTTTACTGTCAAAGAACACATTATCTTGGTAGCAGAGTCGCCATATCTAACTACAGAAACCTTAAAGATGTCATCCGCAGAAGATTGGGAAAATGTGTGTAATTTTTTTGCAACTTGAGACGTTAGACTCAGTGCTTTTGTGCACTGAACCTGGCTCATATTTCTCCCATAGTTTATTCACTGGCAAGACAGACTTGCAGATTCTCTGCTTGAAAGATGGGGTAGATAGGGTAAATTGTTCATACAGAGAAACAGGTGGAGTATGGCAGGTAGGCAGTAGGGTACTAGGCACATTGAAAACATAGTTCTATTGACATTTTACGTGGTCACTTACCCATGAGAGTTAACCGAGGAAATATCCAGTAAATACCAAGTAGATTACTGTTTCTAACCCCCAGACATTGGCTTCCTTATAATTATTGTGTAGAATGTTAAAAAAAAATTCAAACAAGTACATTTTTAAAGGATTTAGCTCAGCTTCTAGACCCTGTTTTGATTATAGGTATGTGCTGATGAAACTCTTCTGTTTTGTAGTGCTGGCTATGAACTGCTGTGTAGTATAATAAATATAGCTGTTCATTAATATAGTAATAAATTATTAAAAGAAAACACAATCTATTATACCAAATGGACAAATAAAATGAATATAGAAACTAAATACAATTCAGCAAATTTTTAAGCACTTCATTGTTTCAAGTTTAGGCTGTGATGACAAATGGGAGATTAGCTTGCAAGCAGAGCAACAATCATAAGCCTTAAGAAGCAATCAAAGCATCAGTGTGAGTTTATCCCCAGGGTAAATGTGTTGCCTCCTTGTAGTGGCTAATTACCGAAAGCAAACATAGATTGCAAAGGCTAGAGGGTTCATAGCAACACCTTTGTTGCTGCTGGCCACTATTCTGTGTGGTACAATGCATGAGAAGTCTAAATGTGACAATTAGCATTTCTGCCTGAATTACACATCTGAATGTATACTAATTAAGAGTAATTAGAAGCCTGCTGGCCTCTTTGGGGCAGGTAATTGTTGCTGGTTTCTCTAGCCTGGTCCCTGGTGGTTGCACTGTCAAGATCCTATCTGTCTTCCTGGATATGTGCTAGTAATTTGCAAGTGCTGAGAGCCTCTGTTAATGCTGATCACTTTGAGCCTGTGAGATATCAGGGCAGATACAGGGCACTTTGTTGGTCTGAACTGTTGGCAGGTTTATGGGACGCAGTTGTGATAGTTTTGTGTGAGACATGGCACTGGTTTTGACAGCTACTTCAAAGTCAGTATGGATAGAACCCTTCTGTGAGAGCCAACTGAGCAAGGGAGGAAGTGACAACATCGAATGTCTTCTTCATGGCCATAGTTTTTTGGCAGTTAAAACATTTATTTGGCAACATTTTGTTCTTCAGTCCTCTGCCCTACTACACGTCCGTAAAACTCTACAGGAGTGTCAACAATTGTTCCATAACCATTCAGATTAAGTGAATATACCATGGGTGTGGTGTGGACATGTGTCACAGTCTACCAAAGTTCATGTTAGGAACAAATATTTAAAATGTCAAAGTAACATTGGTATTCATTATTTTAAGTCAGAAGACAAATATTTGTCAGTCATTGTGCTGTAGACTTTCACCCCTCCGGCGAAACGCTCCCAAATGCCACAGAACACAAAGGGATGTCACAGTGCCTAATACAGGTGTACTACAGAACACCTGTCTGGTCTTGGTGTCTGACTGTCTGCTGCTGTGGGAAAGACCCTGGGTTCTGGCTGACAATTAGAACTACTCATCCCTTTGTCTGACATTAACTCATGTCATCTGTTGACTAGGATTACCAAATGCACATCTATCTAGGTGCTTACTTAATAGTTAAAATGCTCGGGGTGTTAATAGAAAGCCTTATCGCATTCATGGTTTCCGTGAGTTACACAAATACACACATGCACACATTTGGATAGTCTGAACACTTTTGGAATCTTTCTTTAAGTTAAGCTTCTTTTAAATTACACATTATGTGTGAGTTCAGTGTGTTGCGTTTTACAGTAACACTAACAGTTTTAAATAGCTATATCAGTATATGGTATGCTTCTTGGCTGTTTAGGAAAGCACTATTGTCTCTTCCCAATGGTTATTTTATCATTGACTTAGTCTGAGATTGTGTAGTTTTATCAATATAAATTTCATTTATTTTCTTGACACACTTGTGTCCCCAAACAACGAGAATTGAGGGCACTGTTGATAGCCGACGACAGTTAGCATAGCGACCTATGACAGACCTGCATTATGTCACCAATTTGCAGAGGCACATCTGATTTACACAGTTCAAATGTCTTTTGTTGGGACTTCCACCAAACGCTCCAGCGGTTGAGTCTATCCCTATCAATCAACTCATTGTCATTCAGTCCCTGACACGTTGGCTGTTCCATTCTCCTCCCCCTGCAGCTAATGTGCGTACCTCACAAGTTATTTCCTGTAGATTGGTATGAACAAATAACATTCAGGCAGCCTGCTAACTTGGTAGTTGAGATGTCATTTGATTAATAATACCAAATGTGTATTTGAATAACAACAATTATAATAAATGACAATTTGTTTTGAAAATATTTTATGTGTAAATTATTGTTAATTATGATCAGTGTTTATAAACATAACCTGTCTATGAGGAAATAATTGTTTTAGGCACTTGTGTTAAAAACAAAGTATTTTGCCATGTTTATATTAAATCAAAATATTTTGTGCTTTCTATGGCAGATACTAGATAGCACCCAAAACTTCACATGTAACACGAATCTATCTTAATAATATCTCAATGCTAGACAGCAAAAGCAGATTATGTTGAAATTATTTCACACAATCTAACAGAGACGATCAATTCCGTGAATAGACATGGATAGAAAATTCATAGAACCTACTGAAATGCCAGTATTGGAAGATACCCATGTACAACTCACAGCCAGCAGCTCCCAGAGTCTCATGGTGTGAGAGCTTTGTTGCAGCTTGATTGCAATTTTACTTCAGGTGGATTGAACACTTGATACACTGAGCACTGAGCCGCACCAGGGGTGATGGAAGTACCCCATTGGTGGCAGGGTATGATTCTACAGGGGAAATGAGGTGTGAAAACACTGTTCTGAAGTGAAGGAACAGTAAATATCCATCTGAACCTGGCAGAGTTGACAAAGGAAGCTTTGGTGCTATACTCCCTGTATACCCTCCAGTGGTCCTGTGTGTGTGTCTGATGAGTTAAGGGGACTCCAAGGACTACCCTAATGGCTTTCTGAAAGGGTCAGTGTTCACCCCTGACTGGATATAATTATAGGGTGATTAGGAAATGATGATTAATCTGGGGCAATATGATGAGGAACTGTTTGTGTGGATATAATTATAAATATAATGGAACAGTTTGCACACTATTAGGTAGGTGCTTAATGCTTATGCCTGTTACAGTGTGTCAAAAGGTTTGTTTTAGCTGCGTGACTCAGATTAATGTAATTATTTTATGCAACAACTTTGTCTACAACTGGTAGAATTTGTGGCCATAATTAATGTTACAATGTCATTCTAATATGTGATAACTCATATAAGTATAGATGAAAACACCTGATCAAGTTATTTTTACATATATTTATATTGATGCAGTTAATAACTAATTAGTTAATTAATATAGATAATCATAATGCAGAACTATATTATAAATTGCTTAACTACATATAATTTAGGTAATAGAGTATTGATTATAACTTACTTTGTTGACACATAGTCTATACATATATGCACAGTATGATAATGATTGACAGTCCTTCATAATTACATTAGGGCATTGGTTGACACTTGACAGTGCCATTATGTGTACTTTTATGTAGTCTTAATATGCATGTGATAGTTTTATTTACAGTAGTTTTATTTATGTATTTACATATGTCTAGCAAAGTGACTAGCAAGGTTGTAGGCCGGTCTAGGTTGTAGGCCGGTCTAGGTTGTAGGCCGGTCTAGGTTGTAGGCCGGTCTAGGTTGTAGGCCGGTCTAGGTTGTAGGCCGGTCTAGGTTGTAGGCCGGTCTAGGTTGTAGGCCGGTCTAGGTTGTAGGCCGGTCTAGGTTGTATCTTCAGTAATTTCAGAGCAATGCATTTTGAACAGTTTACACAGGGAACATGTTTATTTGTTATTCAACTTGATGGCCTGTTGCAAAAATGTACCAACCAGTTGAGAATTCTGGTGTGTACAGAATGTAGTCATGAGTATGACCCATTGTTGCCACTGAATGGCTGACTGATATGTTAAACTTTTTTGAGCAACGCAGGATTGCAGTCGATTCTCCAAACGCAAACAACTTTTGTTGATGTTTATCTCCCAAGAAACATGTTCATGTCACCTCATGAATATTTATTCTGCATATTTTGGCTGCACCACACAAGCAAATGTTACACCTAGAATTAATACAGATATGTTTTTTTGGACGAGATACGATCACACGAAAACCACATTCATCAAAACAGAATGTCAGTCAAAGAAAACTTCAACAACAAGTGAAAGAAAACAAATTTGTCACTTGAACAAACTTGAAGTGATCCAGAATGTTTTTACAGGCTTTTATTGTATGTAACAGCTACTGTGTTGTTTTGTACAAGTCACTGGCTGGTGGTATCAGTAGTTGGTTCTGTCACCAGTTGGTTCTGTCACCAATTAG
Organism: Oasisia sp. SBJ-2009; assembly: GCA_964017155.1. NCBI lineage: Eukaryota > Metazoa > Annelida > Polychaeta > Sabellida > Siboglinidae > Oasisia > Oasisia sp. SBJ-2009. The sequence goes on from OZ024854.1 coordinate 46,420,673, forward strand.
TTATATCACTGGTTGGTTCTGTTACCAGTTGGTTATGTCACTGCATGGATCTGCCACTGGTTGGATCTGTCCCTGGTTGGATCTGCCACCAGTTGGTTGAATAAAATGTTTCTCATAGCCATGACCATATCCAGGATGCTCACTGCTAAAAGATGAGCCTGCAATGCTACACTGTGAGTATGTCTAGCACGTGTTGGGTGTGGATTTTCAACATTCCTGTCACATAATAAGTTCCTGTAATTGCTGGTGTAGATTATTATATTTTTATCTTTGCTGACCCAATGTTGAGATCTGCAGTTATCTTATTCCATATATTCAGGTATGTTTCTCTTTACATAGCTCACACACACACACACACACACACACACACACACACACACACACACACACACACACACACACACACACACACACACACACACACACACACACACACACACACACACACACACACACACACACACACACACACACACACACAGTGTATATATATTAGTTAGCCCCACTTTGAACACCCTCTCTCATACCAGCCAAATGTGCCTAGCCTTGTTGGTGTCAATATTGATGGTGGGAGACAGCTGGGAACATGACGTTGTATACCATCATCCCCTCCCAGCTCCCATTCCAGGACTGTCTCCGTCTCCGTCTCCCTCTAGATGCCTGCTCTGTAATTACTGGATCATGTCTGACAGAATCAGCTGTTTTCCTAATCTCAAGGGATTAGAAATAATCTGCAATTCTCCTGGATGTCTCTTGATGTTGATGTTTTGACCATGAATTGAAAACCAGTAGTTGAGATGAAGTAATTCTTCCACATTCATAGCTTTATGCAGAGACCCGTCCACCCGTCATTTGGATAGGTAAAAAACGTTTGTGGACGGGTAGAAATATGGGTGGACGGGTGGTGGGTAGATAGGTATAAAAATGAAGGAACAAAAAAGGTGTACCAAAACCATAGATAGTGGTGTCACATGTGTGTTTGTAGTCCATTTCAGGTCATCAGACACATTTTGAAGTTTGTAAACTGGCTTAACAGTTAATATCCATGTGTCCACCAAAACATGTATGACTGGCAATAATTTGGTCCTGTATAAAGCCCTGCCTACATTTGAGGTTTCAAGCAAAGCCACTCACTGCATTATAGCTATATTCTTGAAGTGGCAGCACGGTTGGTTTTTATCTTTTCCCTGGAAAACGTGATCATGCTGAGTTACATGTGAAATGAAGATGGGCATCTGGAGTATGAAACCAAAGCTTTATAAGTGACTGCAAGTCTGCAATGAATGTTGTAATAATATGGTAGAGCTTTATGGAAAAAAGTAGCAACTGGGTCTGGTAAATATCTGGGATGCAAAAGTGCTTCATATGACTGAAATAACTTCTTATGAGATGGGCAAAATAATGCTGAAATAACTTTTGATCTTTATGATACATGTATTATCACAAGGCTTTATGCTTCCTACTTTAAAGTTAATATAAACTGTGTAAAAGTTACAATTATTTAACCTTTTTTAACACTAACACACGTGGAATTGGGTAAAAATTCACCAAAAATTCAACAGGTAAGGTGTAACTGTGACGTGGCCACAATTAGGGTGGCTAATCGTTCTAGGCCTGAGGTCTTGTAGTAATAGTACTACTACAACACTATGTTTGTTCCCAGGATGGCTGTGTTAGTGTTGACTTTGTGACCTGCTTTGGCTGTGGTAGTCACAGTTGACATTTCAGCTTACCTGTAATTGCTATCTAAAGTTCTGTGTGCAGTGCTGCAGGTAATGCCAGGTATTGTGTGCACTAAATCTTGTTCTAGAACTGAAGAGACGTGTATTTGTGACACTGAACAGTCCTCAAAGTTTTATAAATGAAATCAAATCGTTCTTTATTTGTATAAGTCACAATTATTTCTAACAGCATTGTTTGAATTTACCCAAATCAAAGTAGTATCAGTACATGTACAAAGAAAAATTGATAATGGATCAATAAAATAAATCATCAATATTATTTTCAAGGGAAGAGAGTAGAAATATGAAAATGTTAGTACTGAAGGAACAATTCAATACAAACCTTAACAATTGCCTATACAGGTGATGCCATATATGTTACTATTAATATAATACTAGAAACTAGCATTGGTAGGCGGGACAATAAATGTCAGCTTCCATTATATGTGTGTCTACGTTGTCAGTGGCTGCAGTTTTCCATTTGGCTAGATTGATATCTGCACGTTTTGTGTGCATCGGCCCTGAAGACTTGCATGCCTCACTTACCAGAGCACATATTTTCAGGCTTCAAACAAAGTGTTCATTGTTAACAAAGAAGGATCATGTTTCATACATCCGCCCTGTGTTTGTTTGTTATGAAAAAAATGTTTGCAAGTTTGCCTGTAAATGCCATCTGTTGTATCATTTTGGATTAACATTTTATGTACTGACTGATAAGTCAGATAAGCTGAGATCAAAGTCTGAAGTTATTGAATGCCGCAGCTCATTAGATTTGCTTGTAAAATGTTGGCTATATAATTGCAGGTATATGTTATGGGCAAGTCATGGACATAATTACAGAGAAAGACAGTTTAAGTGGCTGGATGTACGCGGTATACAATATATATGACAACACTGACTGGGTTACTTTGTTTTCCTACATATGACTTTTATAAACAAAAGGGTATTTACATATATGACTTCTAATAATAGTAATATAAATTGTGATTGTATATGTACATGTGAGTGTCTAGAAACATGTGATGTCTAATGTGGGAAGATGGAATTATAAGTAAAAATATTATACATCTTTAGGCAGGTACAGTAGAACCAAGATAACTATGCAGATTGGTTGAACCTGGAAGAAATGGTTATGAAGTCATTGTACTCTGAGGTATAGTCTACAAAGTGACTTGGGTGGCATATATATTGTATGCACTATGGACGGGTAGGAGTAAGTATTGGCAAAAGACAGACTGGGATGAATGAAGAATGAAACATTTTCAGATGACATTGTAGTTGGTGTGGTTTATCGCCATTTGTAACTAACTTTACCACATTAGATGGTGGGCCAGTAGATATGAATAACACAACTCTCCATATTTGTTTCAAGTCATGACTGCAAGTTTTCGACATGTACAGGTCAGAACCGCTGAATGTCAGGCCATTTCCAGTTGGGGCATCTCTTTCTTTCCTGTAATCCCAGCCTTATAGGGATCTGTTTAACCATTTTTTTGATAGGCTAACTCTCCTTGCCTTGTCAGGTTTAGGAAACTGAATGAAAAGTTATCTCAAACAAGAATTTTATATTTAATACAAATGAGATTAGATTATGAAAAAATGACTGAGCATGGATGATTATCTATAGTTTATAGTTGGCATACAGGTGCTTCACTATATACCCTTCCTTTTACTCACTCTCACCCACCCATTCCTTACCCCTCTGGCAGTGCAGACAGACAACAGAGAGGGTGGGTAAAGGCTCATGTTATCACCCTTTCTGCTTGACCTGGCATGCATGAGGGAAATTACCCCTTCAAGTTGTTGTTACATCTTTCATCATCTCAGGCTAGGCCAACAATAGCAGCACTCTATCACGGGTCAGAGAGATAAGTCACTTGGGGTAACTTGTTTTCTAACTACCCTTCTGTGTCTCTGATGTTATCTCAACTTTCTTTATCTCAGATGAATTCCCAGAGTTCCTTGTGGCTGACTGAAAGTGTTGCAAGTTTCTGATTTGACTTAGATTAGACAACTTGGGTGATATCATGTATCATATGTATTTGAGATAACATCGTAATCTTTAAGTGGGATACCAAAGTATTGTTTTATAACAATAGCCCCACTTCTGTGCTTTGAGAACATTCCGTTCAAAATTCAAATATTGTTTTCACGGCTCCTTTCAACTGAGATTTGTACATACAATGGAGGCTGACAGTATTTAGCAGAATTTCTACTACCCTCAATCAGAGCTACCATTTTATGTCAAAAGGTGTATTTTATAGAATTGCTTAAGCTGATTCTAGACTTAAGTTTAATTGTCCATTGTTACATTGACTTTCAGTTACTTTTATATTAAAATCTCCATGGATGGTCAAACAAGTTGTACCAATGCATACAAAGAGACTTTGAAAGTATCATAGACAGTCTTCAGGATAGTAAATTATTCTTATTTTAAATTGACTGTGTGGTTCAGATGAGAACCATTAGTCAGCTTCTACTTGTACAGTTGATGAATTTATTTCAAACTTCCACCAGAAAATCATTGACATTTTGAATTAATTATTTTGCCATAGCCATTAGATTGGGCCCTGCTCCCTATGGGTTGTATCAAGTCCTGCCTGGCAGGACAAGTCCAGCCTGGCAGGACGTCTCATTAGAGAAAGACTGGGCACTTCAGTTCTGGTCTCTGCTAGTCATAATTGGTGACTTCAGAGGAAATGTTTCTTTTGAACAGAAGGCTGCTTTATCCAAACTTTCTCAAGTGCTCTGAAGCTGTGGGTGTCCATGTTTGGAGGGTGTGGGAATGGGGTGTTTGATAGCATGAGTTGTATCTGTATTCCTGGGGGAAACTGTTCTGGGTTGTGGACATTAGGTGATCACAGTTCGTTCATTTAAAACATATTGATATTAAATGCAACTTATTTTAATTTACCTTCAAAGAATGTGGTCTCAAAGAAGGTTGGAATTTGAAAGTGAAGATGACTATGGGTACATTAAATAATAAATGTCAGAATCATGAAGATTTTTTCTAATGAAATATATATAGATTTCATTAGTATATAATGATATAGAAACTAGACTTATGTAAACCTAATAGACATGTGAACTTGTGTTTATATAATGCAGTATATATGCACTAATGGTATGATTTTTCAAAGAATTTAACTCCATTGTAATTTGTATAATGGTAGAAGTTGATAAATATTTATGGTGTATGTTGTGTATTTATGATTTGAATAAACCACACAAAACAGACTTATTGCCATCTATGACAGTGACAAATTTCAACATACGTATTTCCAGCATGGGTTGATGTAACTAGGCCAAAAAACAAAAACTACATGACTTTTTGTATCTAACATGTACAGCATTATTATTAGTTTGAAGTACACGTACCATTGCGTTATCTTTTTAACAGATTTTAACAGTTACTTTATCAGCAAATCACAAGATAGAGGCTAAGATAATGGTTATAATAATATGGAACACTTGGTCAAGTCACTTGTACCCGCTACCAGTATAACTTTGACAGCATACATCGCAGGTCACCAGGTCCGATGTGTGATTACTCTGATAGCAGCCCAGGTACATAAATGACAGTGTAAGTCACAGGTGTACGTGTAGCTGCAGGTGAACAGTTAGAATAACACCCCTTGCACTGTGACCTAACGCCAACATCATGTCCACTGATGGTTGCTTTGTGCCAGTCAATAGGGCGGGCGCCATGGCATTCAGGCGACTTTTGTGCCTGTTTTATATTAGCATACCTGTGGCTGTTATGTCTCTATTCACAATGCATTCGTAAGTGCTGATATCAATGGGACTGGCTACGCTGAGTAAACATGCACCTTGTTCCCAAAGGACCACGTTTCGCCACATTGGGAAACTGTTATTGGTGTGGATAACTGAACTCTCATTGACAGCCATGTCACTAACTTGTTAGGTTTTTATTGTCAGACAAGTTTAAGTCTTCCTTGGTCTTCACAAAGCATACTGTGTCGTGTTGAAGTACCGTACTCTGCAGTGAATGCATAAATGTGAACATAATTGTTATATATAAAATTGTGCGTTATAAGAAATCATCTACATGTGGTTAAAATCACTGATCCCAGTAGTCACACTTGGATTTGGTAGCCTGGTCGTGTAGTCAATTTGTTAATATTTAGGATACACATTAAGATATTTGTTTCCATAAAACCATGTTATTATAAACACTGTAAAGTATGTCTACTTAAAAATTTTCAATCCCTTATATGTTATATTAAACGAATCACAGTGTGTATATTCCTTAGATTCAAATATGTACATTACTATTTACTGTTGGGTAATCTACAAAGCATGGGCCAGTTAAATGATCCACTTAAAAACCTCAAATGAAATCTGCTGGGTCACACCCATCCATGAAAAACATTAGTGAATAAATTGACCTGTCTTCAGTCATAAACAACGGCTGGTAGAGCCATAATCTGTCTGCCTCAGTCCTATGCAAATTTCACCACGCACAGTCACTGCTCTGAATAACTCTAGCGGTGTGCAGAATTTATTTTATGAAAACCAGTTAGGTGTCGGACTACTTCAGACAGCAACGATCGGCCACATAGAACCGAATCAGTGCCAGATGTCACAAGATTTATTAGTATAATATTGAGTTATGTAAATTGATAATGTTCCCACTTCCAATGGTTCTTTGTGACTGGCTGGCGTGAGTTACTGGGGTCATTTTTTACTGTGCTGTGTGATTCAGTGTAGCGGGTGCAACTTAACCCTTCCCCTGCCACAACTTTGGCTGAATCCGTGTGTCTGTTTTGACACACACTGGATGGTATCTGCACACCTTGCAATGATATGTAAGATATTCAACAGCTTGCTGTAAAGACATTTTGACGATAGCAAGCTGTTATTTACTTCACTTTGTTCGATACTTTATTAAACAATATAATAATCCTAATGTCATCAAACAAGTTGTCTAATTTTTCCCATACTTTTTAAAATCTGAATATTCTGCAAGGCTTACAAAATACAGTTATTGGAACAATTTATTCAACAATAAACAAACAGAACAATATCATATTATAGTAATACAAATTTAACAATCGGTAAATCTACGTCAGGAGACACATACTAAGCCTTAAAAGCTACATGGACATCATGCATAAGGAATACTTTCTTAGAGCAACAACTTTTAAATGTGTACCCAGCATGACACTGTTTTGTAAACCCACATCAGACATTGAACAATCAGGCCAAGTTCCACATGATGAGAGCATACTATACTATGTTTGATCCCATACACCATCATGCAACCAGCCTGCAAACCTCAGTTGTCTTGGAGGCTTCAGCCACAAGTGCCAGATCTGTGCAGGCTTTGTCCTCCCAGACAGGTGGGAAAGGTTCCGCTTGAGCGACCCCAGTCACACATGAGTGACCTTAGTCATGGCTCTTTGTCTACTTATCCAGGTGAATCAGTCTGCACCTGGTGTCTGCAGTCTTTCTCCCACCTGATATCCCAAATTTGTACCATCCATTCCCCTTCATGTTTAGGGTTCCAGTGACAGAAAATGTTAATGCAGTTACTTTATTAAACTGTTGATCATCTTTATGAGAACAAATAATTTAAATGCTATATATACTATCTTTAGACAACTAAAATATTTTGCAAATTGTAAAAGTTCAGTACATTTAGTTTATTTATTTTCTGTTTAGTGGATTCCTTCTGATATTTCATGAGTGAAGTCGATATAAGGTTCACGTTAATCCTGTTGTTTGGAAAGTGAAAATCTTAGATGGTTTTGAATATGTACAGTAATTGCTATCTGTTTTGCACATTGAGTCAACAAACTACTGCATTACGTGTCATCCTAAGTGTAGCAGGGAGTATAAATTTAATTAAATTTTTGCCCTGGTATACAGTGATCCATACAGTGGTCCATACTGTGGTGCCTACAGTGGTCCATGCAGTGATCTATGCAGTGGTCCATACAATGATCCACACTGTGGTCCATACAGTGATCCATACAGTGATCCATGCAGTTGTCCATACAGTGAACCATATAGTGATCCATACAGTGATCCATACAGTGATCCATGCAGTGATCTATGCAGTGGTCCCTACAATGATCCACACTGTGGTCCATACAGTGATCCATACAGTGATCCATGCAGTTGTCCATACAGTGAACCATATTGTGATCCATACAGTGATCTATACAGTGATCTATGCAGTGGTCCATACAATGATCCACACTGTGATCCATACAGTGATCCATGCAGTGATCCATGCAGTGATCCATACAGTGGCCAATACAGTGATCCATACAGTGGCCCATACAGTGATCCATGCAGTGATCTATACTGTGGCCCATACAGTGATCTATGCAGTGATCCATACAGTGATCCATGCAGTGATCCATACAGTGGCCCATACAGTGATCCATGCAGTGATCTATACTGTGGCCCATACAGTGATCTATACTGTGGCCCATACAGTGATTCATACATTGATCCATACAGTGATTCATGCAGTGATCCATACAGTGGCCCATACATTGATCCATACAGTGATCCATACATTGATCCATGCAGTGATCCATACAGTGGCCCATACAGTGATCCATACAGTGATCCATACTGTGGCCCATACAGTGATCCATACAGTGATCCATACAGTGATCCATACAGTGGCCCATACATTGATCCATGCAGTGATCCATACTGTGGCCCATACAGTGATCCATACAGTGATTCATAGTGGCCCATACATTGATCTATACAGTGATCCACACAGTGGCCCATACTGTGGCCCATACAGTGATTCATACAGTGATTCATACAGTGGCCCATACAGTGATCCATACAGTGATCCATACTGTGGCCCATACTGTGATCCATACTGTGGCCCATACAGTGATTCATACATTGATTCATACAGTGATTCATACAGTGGCCCATACATTGATCTATACAGTGATCCATACAGTGGCCCATACATTGATCCATACAGTGGCCCAAACATTGATCCATGCAGTGATCCATACAGTGGCCGTCCATTCGTGGCCCATACAGTGATCCATATACTGGTCTATTCTGTGGCCCATACAGTGATTCATACATTGATCCATACAGTGATCCATACAGTGATCCATGCAGTGCTCCCGACAGTGGTAGTTGGTGGTTGAATGTGCTGGGTGCACAGTGCACACAGTGTATTCTACTGTGTGTCCTGATATTTCATGAGTGATATAAATGCAGGATTGAAGGATACATGTAACTAATCCCATTGTTTTGGAAAGTGAAAGTGTTAGGTGCTGGCGTGTACAGTCATTGCTGGCTATTTTGCACGTTGACTCAACAGACTATTGCAGTCATCCTAAATGCAACAGGAAATGAAATAAGTTCGTTTACAATGCATTCACATCCTGGAATAAATACAGTGTATGTGGAGGATACGCCAGAGTGAAGCACCACCTGGGATCACTACAGGGGTATTGGTGGTGTTATGTACCCTGCTCAATGCTCATACAGGGTGGTAAATCAAATCCCAGCCCTATCCTGGTATCTCCCCCATTAATTGCCCTCTAAATAGCAGGGTGAAGTGAGACTGGTCAGTCGGCAGTCAGTCTCAGCCAGTCTCAGCTGTTCTCCATCTGGACCACTGCATCAGCTGGCTGTGTCCCTCACACTCTGCCCAGAGGCAGACTGGCCTGTCAACTTGAAACATACAGCTGTCACTGGACCATAGTGACCAGTGCAGTTATTTACTTAAGCCATGTCCATAAAATTTGGACAGGAATGAGTTGTTTTATGACTTTATTGTTTCTTGGTTTGAAATAAGCATTAATAAAGATTGCTACATGGACACAGAAGTGTTTATAGTTGATGGCAGTGCTGCTGATAATGTTTATTTATAAGTCCACCTTGATGTTTACAGTCTTTTGTAATGGAAATTAGTTTGACAGTTATTGACAGATTGACTGTGTTTTCTTTTAAAGATTTTTTTTTGTTTTATTTTAGTCTTTTTAAATTGTATACCCAGTATCCATGCACATATGCACGTATTCCATGTACAATAATTGTACATGATTATACACAGCTATATATATGTATACATATACGTATACGTATACGTACACGTACACGTACACGTACACGTACACGTACACGTACACGTACACGTACACGTACACGTACACGTACACGTACACGTACACGTACACGTACACGTACACATACGTATGTATATACATATATATATATATATATATATATATATATATATATATATATATATATATATATACTTGCACAGTATGCACACCTTACACACTAATGATATGTACATATAACCACAAGTTCACATGTCCCATATACAACTCAAATGTGTCGATGCTGTATGTCCCCAATCAAGCAAGCCATGTTTATATTCATCGCACAGCACGCAACAAAGCCAGTGTCTTCTAGCCAACTCTTATTAATGTGTGCCAGGCTGAAAAGTGTACTTCAATGTATGGGGCAGATATCATTCAGAATGAAACATGATTGGAGCTCTTCACTCTTAGGTCTGGATAATATAAACCATTCACAAGTGGTGAGTGGTCAAGGTATTGGTGACAAAATTGGGTTCTACCATTATTGGTGTTAGGCTACTTCAGAAGATAATTAAAATATATGAGACCTGAGACAAGTTTAGAATCAGTCAGTCATGTAAGACTGAATATTTTGAAATGATGAAAAATGTACAAATATATATCACATATGAACAAGGAAACAGGTGAAATCTGATAGAACTAGACTGTGCAGTGGTTGAACTCATTTGTGCACTGTAAAGGAAAAAGAATATAATTGAAATCAAGTAATGTAATTACTACAAAGACACCTGTCCCATCACCTGTAGGCAGACTGCTACATGGGGTGTTACTCCCTCCATGGGCATGAGAAGGGAAATTCCCAGCTGGCCTTGCATAACATTTACATGTCACCATGTAACAACCCTGGCAGGACTCCCTCAGAAGGTGGCAAGTCCATTCACCCCATGGTGAGGGAGGGCTGTTGGTGTTACCCCACCAGTACCTACAGGGGAGCAAGAGGATGTGTTGTGTCTCTGGTAGAGACTTCTCCACCATGCTGTGTTCTCTGCAGGTGTTCCCAAATTTGTTTAATAATTATGAAACAATCATTTTTAGAAGGTCCCTAAGTTACAAATCAGTATAACTGCACAGCAAACCGACCCCTTAAATGTTAAGTAAGAGATTCTTGATTCTGTTAGCCATGGTTAATTTAGATTTGTATAGTACGTTTTTAGACACACACAAATTTAAAAAATAAATGTTTATGTATGTTATGTTTTGGTAACAGATTATTAATGATCTTTTATTAAGTATAACTTCTCACTGATGATGTCAAAACACAATTAATGGCATCAAAATTAAAATAAAACAGTACAAAGACTCATTTGTTTTTGTCAATATTCGAACAGCATCTCAGAATAATTTTTCTATTGTTACATTTTGGGATAGTTGGAAGTGTTATTATTTTGGGGTGTCCAAATACATGCACACATTGCAGTAATAATGACAAAACATCAATGTTTTGAGTAGGCCCCTAAATTATCTCAAACTTTGCTTAATTTATTATGTAATGTATACCTCAACACTACACTGTACTACTGAACCCCTTACAAATAAATGGGTGGGTTGAAATTAAGGACAGGTGAGATGCCTTTAAGGGGCTTCATAGCACCAATTTTGCCCCACCATCTGTCCTGATGTAATAGTCTAGTAACCCCCCCCCCCGCCTATCCCAGTGAAAATTACATTAACAGTTGGTGCAAAGATGATACTTCGATAAAAACTAAATGCCAGCATCTGTTGAGGATGCAACGCTTGTTTTAATTCATCAACCTAGGGTCAATACACTGTTTGAACCTTGACCCAACTACTATTAACCTCTGCTGAAAACTGCATAACACATTACAGCAGGTCCCTTCAAATTAATAACATATTTTATGCTGCATTTGTCAATGTCAGTTTTGTTATTACTGCCCATATAGACAAGCCAAAATCCCTGGAGTGTGAAATCCCACTGCTGGGCTAACAAAATTCACCAAGGGAGGGAAGGGTGGTGTATGTAGATACAGTCATCAATTTCATGCCTCAGATGGCCTAAGACCACATTTGCATTTTCCATAGGCGACCATTATAACGTTTCCTTCATTTCCTATTAATCTTGATCAGCTCTCTTATTGACAATTTCACAGCATGTTTACCCTCCACAGACAGAGGTTCAGTGGAAAATTCGTGAACTTTTAATACCTCAGGCTCCCACAAAGTTCATTCAAACCTTACACCCCTCCATTTCTGCTTGAGCCACCCACGGATTGCCCCTGATTACATCACCAAGCAAAATGACAAATGTATTAATACGCAGAAATGCACCGAATGACAGCTGTCGTAATTTGACAGCTCTGATGTCACGCTGCACAAAAACGTTATTTATAATCACTCCACACTACATATGTGCTCACAGAAATCCAGACAACGTGCATAATGCTGCTTTTTTAAGGTACTCTGCGGTCGGGTAATGGCGAACGTGCACATTTTGGTGGTCTTACGTCAAATAGATTGGCCGAAAACGTCAAAAGTTCACAAAAATTAGTCATACATCAAGACTGACATATAGCTAGATTAACTGTCTAGGGAAATTGACACCATCTCGATAACAATTATAATATGCGTCTTCAAAAGTTGCACCCCTCCCAGATAAATAGCACCGTGCGTGGGTTGAAACACGTTTATTCAGAAACCGATAATAGATCAGACGTTTGCCTGAAACTAATGGCACTGTACACAACAAACAGTCCACCACAGTCTCTTAACCATCTGACAGTAACATATAGAGAATATTGAAGATATATATTTTTTGACAATTTCTTTGTAAATGTTGTAAATTTCACCATAAAAATGCAAAAATCATATTTTTGAACAGCATTTTTTCGGACACGCAAAGTGCTAAATTTCACGAATTTCTGTATATCATAATGCTCACCAACTTTGCTTAATTGTATGATGCAATTATGAACTGTGCGTCGTATATATACGTCCCCAGGAGGGCTCAGAATCACAGGCCAGTTTCTCATAAATTGTCGCAGTATTGAAAAGCCAGGCAGCGTCTTTCGATGGTAATTTCAATTAAATTGTATGTAGAACGCTGAAATGTGGGACATACATTCAGGAATATACACGTTACATGATGGAAGCATATTCGTGATACACAGTAGAACGTATCTCTTGCGTCAAACAAATTATCACCCTACCCCCCTTGCAATAAGCCGCACTTTACTCGGGCGCAACCCATTATATTAGACAGAGACACTTCCATAACCATCACACGTCGTTTATTATGCCACAAATTATTTCGCTGGTGTACATACACTATTGAACACATCAGATTCAGCTGGTAGATTAGTTACTGTCAGAAAAAAATGTTGGCCAGTGACACCATAGACACGTGGCAAATGTTGAATAGACAGTTGCGCCACCCTCTGCCGCAACTTGATCGCTGTAAACGCATCCATTGTGGTAATAATGTTGTTACTAAAACATATCCACATTGCTTTTAGTGCATTAAAGAGCATCTTAGATGTTGACAATTCGGATAGAACATACAAATTACCAGTTATTTATATAGTTTCTTATCAGACTATATATCACTTATGTATGTGATTAGTTTAAGCTGACATGTCATAAGCAAATATCTGTATAATTCGGTTATGTTACAGCTGAAAAGTGCAAGACTGTCGACAGGGATGGTGTGTTAGTTCTTGTAGACAATTTCAACATACTGACACTTCTGTTAGGTGCCCAATTTTAGTTTGTATGAGCATCAATGAACCTAATCGGATTACGGCAGTCGGGGCATACTTGGATAAAATGCGCTGCTTTCTTATTCTCAGTCACATCTGGGGTATATTTAAATATATTCTCAATTGTGTTCGGTGTTTCAGTTAGGGTATGTATGTCGCTAAAATGAGCAGGTGAAAGATAGTACATTTTTAGACGCGCGTGGACAATCCGCTTCATTCGGCGACCAACAATTGACTAAAATAGAGGCTGCGTTTAAGGGGTGGGGGTGTAATCAAATGTCCTTTGCTCGCCCGTTGATGCTTATTTTGTGTTCTAAATACGACACAAGCAAGCATCACATAATTAGGATTAACAAATAGGAAGCTATCGGAGGTTCATTTTAGTATTTGTTATTAAGAAACACGCATTTGTAGATGTCGCATACACAGTATAAGTAATGTAATTGCAGCTAAACTCATCGTACTGGAAATATGTCGTTAATGTGGCGCATTTTTTTAAATACGAAACAAATTATTCACGCTCTTGAACAGGGACATTTGAAGCACAAACTCATGCTGTCTTCAATATAGGATATTACGCATGGTGTGTAAAATGCAGCGTGTAACTTCCACATAACCAATATTATCAGTGTATTTTCCTTGCATATCACGCGGTAACTAGCTTGCTAATTGCTTTTAATAACTCTCCTAGATGGAGCATTATCAGTAAATAATGACTCCATTGTATTACAGTCAATAGCAACTTCAAATGAAGCAAAACAATAACCTCACGCATCGCTCAAACTACGTTTTCGTGCCTCTTATGTCAAAACGGCCGTTTTTCAATTAGGCCTAAGACCACATTTGCATTTTCCATAGGCGACCATTATAACGTTTCCTTCATTTCCTATTAATCTTGATCAGCTCTCTTATTGACAATTTCACAGCATGTTTACCCTCCACAGACAGAGGTTCAGTGGAAAATTCGTGAACTTTTAATACCTCAGGCTCCCACAAAGTTCATTCAAACCTTACACCCCTCCATTTCTGCTTGAGCCACCCACGGATTGCCCCTGATTACATCACCAAGCAAAATGACAAATGTATTAATACGCAGAAATGCACCGAATGACAGCTGTCGTAATTTGACAGCTCTGATGTCACGCTGCACAAAAACGTTATTTATAATCACTCCACACTACATATGTGCTCACAGAAATCCAGACAACGTGCATAATGCTGCTTTTTTAAGGTACTCTGCGGTCGGGTAATGGCGAACGTGCACATTTTGGTGGTCTTACGTCAGATGCATAACCATGTCACATAAAACCATCCAGGAAATCCCCTGGGAGGTGGGGATAAACATTAGGGCAGTAAGTGTGACCTGTAGGTCAAGTGTGTTATTCTAAGGCTGTTAATTTTAGAAGACTGGATGTGGAAAGTTGTAAAACAACCCAGTCATTAATGTCACTGTTGTGTAATACTGATTAATGCAACAGAATAACTAGTTGTGCAAATATTCAAATCCGTGGGCACTGATCACTGCTCACTGCACCAAATTAGGCCTGGATGTCCAGATGTCAAACAGATTTATGTTTTGAGGGTACAAAAGAACAGTTCTAGAAAGCTAACCAATTGTACAAACATTTGCGTGATACTTTTCAAAATAATTTAATCAAGATTGATAGGCATTGACATTGTGATAGTTGGGATTTCAATACACCAGATAAAACAGGTTTATCTTCACAAATGACAGTATGTAATTAAATGAATAAAAAAAATCTGATTGCATACATCGACACCAGCAGTCACACTTGGTATTTTACTTTTTCAATCTTCCTCACCCGTGGGAGGGTAATTGCTCTTGGGAGGGTAATTGCTCCCGGGATCTTGAATCCAACACTAAAACCTAATCATCATGTAATCCCAACTCAGCAAGTGTGAATGAGTGAGTCACTAAGTGTAAGATAAGACCCTATTGGCAGGTAGGCCCCACTGAGTAGCAGTGTCAGTCATGTTCAAGCCCCTGTAGGGTTGGGGGTGGGGTGGGCTGACAACACTGCTCAGATAAGCAGCTGGTGTGAACAGGTGCTGGGGGTAGACCACATACTGGGACTGGGCTCTGGCCTGCACTATGGGCTGGGCAGTGGTTGGTCAGTGTGACCTGCCGCCAGTTGTTTGAACACCCACCACCACCAATACCTCTACTGGATTTCATGTCCAATTTTACTCTCAGTCTGGAATCTGCATACCTATTTCCACACACAGCAGTCATGTTAGGATAATGTGCTGAGGGTTTATTCCAGAGTTAGTGAGTCCACTACAGGTTATACATTTGCATGGGATATTTTACCTCCCCTGACATTGACAGCTAGTTGGCTAGGGTCTCATCCAAAAGACACAGTCACTTGTAATGGAGCTGAATAAAATAGCTAAGTTTTGAAATGGTGGATGATGATGGTAGGCTGTATAAACCCTTGTCTCCCCTCATGTGGCCTCAACTAAATCTGGTACTCAACTGGTTTATCATGGGACAAGTAAACATGAATTTGTACTTGTCATCACAGACAGGTGCATTTTGGAAGTTTCTGAGAGCCCTGTATAATATTATAGTAGGTTACAATTCTTGGCCCAGACTAAGAGTCCTGCAATCTACTGCTCTTCCATGCTGCATGCTACATATTAAATTGTCAGTTGTATATATTTTAATATTACTGTTTTAGTAGATAAATATATTGTTTACATCGCATCTGTGATTGAATATATCCATTGCAAATTCAACAATGCCATATTTGCTATTATTATAGTTTTCGTACACATCTGTATTTAATTTGAAATTCTGACACATGTACTTATGCTGCTGATAAAATATTAAAATTGTCATTAATGAAAAATCAGTTGCGGTTTGTTCACATTGAGCCAAGTGCAAAAAAATGCAAATGTTAATGACAGGATTTCATGTCTATGAAGTTCAACAGTGCAGTCTTGACAGCCTGCTTCTAGTCACGCCATTGTTAAATAGTGATTGATAGACATGTTGAATTAGACACATGCCAATCAATCAAAAGGTACTTTGGCTGCTTCCTGCATCACCCAAGGTCCTCATCTGTACGTGAATGCTTGCTTCCTGGTGATAAACACACGCAATAAATATCAAATGGACACTCCTACAAACTCCCTGAAAACATAAAAATATAAGAAAAACATATATTTCGTGATTGGATTAGCTAATAACGTCTTGGCTGTCAGTACCACAAAATAAAATAAACTTTTATTTGCTACTTTGTGGTATTGCGTGAATGATCTGAATTTAAATTTATTTAAATTGAATACAGGCAATCACTTATTTAACTAACCAGTTTGAGCAATTGTATATTTTCTGCCTCTAAAAGGCCTTTTTGTCTTGATTAATGGTGGTTTATAAATTTATTTATTGTTTTCTGCAGAAAGGTTCATAGAAACAAGGCATGCTCCCTGTGTCAGTCTGCCCTGGCTACATAGGCACCATGTTTATTTATATTCCATCCATGTCTGGAGGTTGCTGGTGCTGTAAGTGTTATGACAGGCTGAGTTCCCTCAGTCAGCTGTGTGTGATCATTACCTCCACCTCAGTGGCTGTCTGCTAGTGCAGTCTAGTCATCAATATGGTTCACCTGTCACTTAGCTTCCCTAGCTGGAAATGTGTTCCAGTTCTGGTGCAAAACTGGTTAGAAACTAGCAACAACACATCTGGTTCTGGAGAGAAGTAATTAACCATAGTCATGTTTTTAATGTTGTGACTATGTGTGACAATGCCCTAATGTTGCCCTGTTAAACAGAACACTTGTGTTTTTCACTTCCAGACACTTGATTTATGACTCTTCCATAAATTCAGCCTCCCAGTCTAGATTTTCAGATGTGAGGGTTTATTTCCTGCAAAGATGTTAAGGTATTGCCTCTTTGGCCATCCTGAATAAATTTCAATAAAATATGTTTGGCTGTGTCTGACTCTATAGTTGGACATATATACTCTATAAATTAACTTGTTACTGTTAAATAAGTTATATTTTTTATATAAACTTATCCCAAGTAATACCACATTCAATAAATAAATAAATAAAAATGAACAAAGCAGGAAACTCTGTAATGTCTGTGGCGTTACTTGCATGTTTGACTTAATGACTGAAACAACAGTTGGTGTCTGGGGGGACCAGAGGTGTGATAGCCATGATGACCTGACAGCAAATAAGAAGTATTTCCACAACTTGATCAACTAGAAACCGTATTTCTGACGCTGCGTCTATTGTTGTTTCAGATGGAATCAACGTGGTGAAGGCGACCTGTCGTCTGTTCGTGCGTCTGGTCACCAAGGACATGTTGTACAACAGTCTGACCGTGCGCCTGAACGCCATCGACCACGCAGGCTTCCTGTCTCCTCTCTACAAACTCTTTGTGAGTGCACTCGCCACCGTCGTCCCAACCACCGAGGACAACATCTTCATCATCAACGTCCAGGACGACACAGATGTTGCACCCCCCACAAAGATACTTAATATTAGTTTCTCCGTCCGCCAGCAGGTGCGCCACAGTCAGGACGTGTTCTACCCGCCCCAGTTTCTCAAGGAGCGCATCTATCTACAGCGGATGCTACTGGCCAAGCTGTCAACGCTCCAGGTGAGATTTTTTAACTTTTATTAAGTTAATTAAGGATAAAAAATAAGGTTGTTTTCTCAATTTATACTATTTTAGAATCATTCACTGCTATAATCCAGATATAAAGCTGACATGTGCCAATACATTTAAATTGATTCCTCCCAGGGCTTTATGCAGGACCAAATTATTGCTAGTCATACATGTTTTGGAGGACACATGGATGTTAATTGTTAAGCCAGTTTACAAACTCTAAATGTGTCTGATGACCTGAAATGGACTACAAATACACATGTGACACCATTTACACTAACTGTTGAGGCGTAACTGACCATATCTGTGGTTTTACAAGATTTTGAACATTTGTTAAGGGCAAAAATTTAATAATAACATAACATTTTTATTTTAGTATATTTTTCAAGGGTTCACTAAGGATCAAAATTAAGATTGTTTTCTCAATTCATGCTATTTTGGAATCATTAATTGATACAATCCAGATATAAAGCTGACACGTGCCAGTACATTTAAAGTGATTCCTCCCTGACTCTATTGGGAAAATGAAACTGAAAAATCCAGACAGTAACAAATGCAACATCTGCATAAGATGAAACTGTAGACACGGTGATGTAAGGGAAGATGCATGCACTTATGACGAAACTCAACACTTGTGATTGCCTGTCTTGTCAGTTGTCATGCACATGGGGGCACTCTCACAATGTCAATGTGTGGCACTACTCAGGGCTTTATGTAGGAAGAAATTATTGCCAGTCACACATGTTTTGGTGGACACATGGATGTTGACTATTAAGAAGCCTGTTTACAAACTTTAAATGTGTCTGATGACCTAAAATGGACTACAAACACACATGTGACACCATTTACACTAACTTTTGAGGCGTAACTGACAATATCTGTGGTAAGACCTTGTTTTGCTCCTTCATTTTTTTACCCATCCACCCATATTTCTACCCATCTACAACGGTTTTTACCTATCCAAATGACGGGTGGACGGGTCTCTGCATAAAGCTATGGCACTACTTATCATTAAACCTAAGATTAGTGTCCTGCTACTAACTTTGCTACTTGTATTTATCTGTTGTCGTCTTATAGCTGAATCTTGATCTCATTGCTGATGGAATAAAAATACATAAAAAATGTCCTATCATGGATTACAATGCATCTCTAGATTCACAGACATTTTATAATAATAATAATCAATCTTTTATATAGTACATTATCCATAGCATTCATTGCATTTTACATAAAACTACAATAATTTGTAAATAGTAAAAAATTACTAATTTTAATAATAATAAAATTATAAATACAATTTTTAAATGAGTTAAAATATTGTGTAAACACCAGTAGATAATAAATTGTAAACATTTTATTTTATCCTACATTGTAATTTTTTTTGTCATTCTTTGATGATTCTGCTCTAAATGCATTTTTTAAACCGCCAAACAAAATAAGAAGGCCATCCATCCTCTTACACCAGTTAATCCCCATGATCCAGTGTTAATCCACAGACAGCTCAAGGATAAACAGAGCCACTGGTTGAGACCTGTCAACAGATGTCAGCCAGAGGAGACAGCTTATTACCAGGCTTTAATTGGGTTGATGTTAATTACTCCTGCCTCCTCATCAGCTGCCTCCCAGTCCCAGATCACCCTCCCCCCCCCACACACCCTCCCCCCCCCCACACACCCTACAGATAGTGGGTGCCCTGGGGCTTTAGTCAGACATTTCTGGCATGTCATCCATAAACCTTGTCTGCTATTATAAACAACTGTTTTCACAAATTATTATCATGTTATAAATCACAATTAATAATTATCTCCATGACATCATGTATAGGCATTTTTAATAAAAGAATTTGATACTTAATTCAGATAGGCAGTTTTGAAACATGTTGTAATTCTCCCCAGAAATATAACATAAAATATGTAACCAAAATAATAAATTTGAATAAACACGTTTGGCTGTGTCTTACTCTATAGCTGGACAAATTTGGTGACCATTGTAAGTTAACATGTTACTGTTAAATAAGTAATATTTTTATATAAACCGTTATCCCAAGTAATATCACATTCAATAAAAAAAAAATGTAAAATAAAAATGAACAAAGCAGAAAACTCTAATGTCTGTGGCATTACCTGCGTGTTTGACTTAATGACTGAGACAACAGTTGGTGTCATGGGGGACACAGAGGTGTGATAACCACCCCATGTGCCTGGCAAGTGGCAGGGCAATTATCCTACATTAAACAAGCAGCAGTTACTTAGTGGATGTTGACCAGTCAATCAGTGTCACAACTCTCTGTGGCTGTGTGTCTTACAATCAACTCCCTCAACGCCTGTGTATTAGATGGTGTTGTGATGTCAGCTTCACAATAGCAGCAGGTATTTACCCCAGTAATCTGAGGGGTTAATGGACAGAACCACTTTGCTGTACATCGCTTGTGATGGTGGTCAGTGCCTGAATTTATGTGGTGATTCTGTAAGCGCACACGTGGCTATTACCATTATGATACCACAACAGACCAAAAACACTCTACAGAAATAGAATCTAGCAGACATCAATCTCCCAAACTTCCGCCATTACTCTTACGCAATAACAAGGCCAGAAACCACCCGGTAAAATGTCCATAACATGGGTCCTTCATTACTCCATCTTCTTGTGAGCAACAGCTGACTGGAACCAGAGATGTGAAGTAATTAAACACTGCACAAAACAACATCTGGGTCCACTGCTTATCAGATATATACAAAAACCTAGTTGATCATCTGCTTTACATAATATTGTGATGGCAGTGGTTGAAGATTTGGTGGATTCAAAACGAGCATAATTATTTTTTACCTGTATAAAATTGGTCTGGTGATAGTAATAAAGTAATAGACTATGACATTACCCCAAAACCGATGCAAAAGCAAGAGTCATCCAACCAAAGCAGCACAATAAGCCCCAGGAACCCATACAGGCCATTACAAACAGAAGAAAAAGAAGAATATCTTTCGACAAGTGGACCCAGTTTTTTTCACCCATTCATTTGTCTGTAACTAGGAATATTCAGTTATGGTTCTGACCTTTGCCAAATGAAATTTCTACCTTTGTCTTTGCTGCCATTAGCATTATTTACCTTAGGTGATAATAGAGCTAATCTGGATTGTCAGCCTAACATTGTGATGAAAGCAATGTCTGTGCCTAGGTGGCTAGGAGTAGTTCACTTGTAATGTTTCTACGTGTGGTATTATTGCCATATTTATGGTACAATCATTACCTGTGTGATATGATTATGTATGTGATAATAATGTTTTCGAAACGTTTTGTAAGATTGGTAAACTCTAAATATAATGTAAACAATAATACGCTGGTAGTTAAAAGCAAGATTATAAATCATAACTTTTTTAATTTCACAATTGCTGTTATAAGTTTCAGTGTACCAAATGTTTTGAGGTGTCTATAATGTCTATAATGGCGCATAAACTAATTTAACTGAATAAAACAGTTTTGTTGAAAGCTATAATTAGTAAAAGGATAAGTTAAAAAAACTTCTTAAAAATGTTTTCAAGAGGTAAACATGTGTGAGTCCACATGGTGTGCATTCATGTGCAATACATATTTATGGCATGGTTACACTACACCAAATGTGCGGTCAGGATAGTTTGATCTAAAACATTTCCAGCTTGTCTCAAGTGCTTACCCCAGACACATAAAAGCCACATATTCAGCACTCTTCAGCAATCAATCTGTCTCCTAAAGTGCTACTTCCACTGTGTATTCTCAGAGTTGTCAAGAACCAGGGAGTTCATGATAAATATGAATAGTGATTTATAGTCTTTCACTGCGTCACTGTTTTTTGTGAAGGTACCTTTTGTAAGTGTCCAGTGATGCAATATCAGGGGGTACAATAGAAAATAAATCAAAATGCAGGCTAACCCCTCCCAAATTGGGTGGCATTTGTGTTGAAAGTTATCACATTTTGATAAGATAAATGTCAACAGTAAGTCCGGCAATTGCTGTTGTGGTGTTCAAACGATTAGTGCATATTAGCCGAGATGATACAAGATAACTAGTGTTAGTTTCCTCGAGCATGCACAAAGTGTGTGGAGCGGAAAAGTATCACAAGAAAACGAGACAAATAAACCCATAATTATTTCTTCAAATACTGAAAATAAAATTGCCACAATCAGTTAGTGTAGTTTTAAGGCTGTTGTATCTGTGTAATAATCGTGGCGCACAAGATCTTGAATGGACAAGCATTTTAAGTGGTTTGCCTTTTAAGCAATCTCTCTAGAATTTAAGGTAACAGGGTGTATCTAATAGAGAGACATGTTAGGGTGAATAGAACAAATCTGACAAAGTTTACAGTTGGTCACCCCTCAGCCACAGCCTGTGGCTATGTCCACCCCAGGGTGTTTTGGTCACCAACATCAAAGGGACAGTTTCACCCCTGTAGTGTTGTGGCTGCCCCACACCAGGGCAGATCAAAGCACTATCAAAGGGTACCAGTAGGGGGCAGTGCAGGGAAGTTCTCCCAAGGGGATGGGGAGAAGGAAACACCCCAGCCACCTACTACAATGGAATGACATTAAAGGAGCCCAGTAATTATTACCCCTACCTGCTAGGTTTAATGCAGGTAAAGTGCCTACCTGAGCCGTTACCCCAGTCACGCTATTCACCTTCATCAGGGATGATTTAATTTTCACTTGGATAATGTTGCCCAGCGAAGGCTGCTAAATGTGTTGAGTGCTGGAATGGAATAATAGCTGCTCCCTGGGGTAGGTGATAACTTGCCGTTTCACGCAATATACCCCAGACAAAGGTGACAAAAGAGGGTGGAATTACATGCCCGCAACCCAGACAAGAAAATAGCAACTTGGAAGATGATAGATTAAAACAGGTGTACTTAGGTTAGGTTAGATGTTTCCATTAAATTGCATCCGTGGTCTCGTTCATTAGGATTCTTTAAGAACTATGCCGTATAGTTATAATAAAATATTATTTAAAATGCCATGTATGACAACAATTTGGAATATTGCTACTGTGGACACAATCTTTATTATGGTCTCTGTGCATAGTCACACATTTAAGAAATTCACAGTCTATCAATTATTTCAAGACTAGACAGTTTAATACAGGAAATGTTTGTTTGCTGTAAACTGACCACATTCTCCAAAGTAAGCAAATTACTTACAAAATAGCAGTCAACCTGATCAGATTTCTCTCTGAAAGGCAATTACTGGTAGTGATAATTTCCTGCTATTGATTGCTGTGTCAAAGTATGCTGTTAGTTAGAAAGGTGCAAATTATTACTAGGTGTAAATAACCAACCGTCCATCCGGGTGACAATTCTCAGGTAGGGTGGGAAATAGAAGTAATTATGGCAGTTTCTGTGGAATGTGGCAATTACCCTGTCTGTGTAGGATGTGGGTGTCTCGTGTTTAACTGTTGAAGTACACAAGGGTGTCTCCCTGTCTGCCTTGAAGTGGAATTACAACAGGATTTTAAAGGATTAGTGAGGCTCCTTTAGGGGGACCTTTTGGACCATTTTTAAATCCCCAGTTGGAGATGTAGGGGTGGCTACTGGTAGTTCCTGGGTACAGTTTACCAGGATAAGACATTTTGGGTGGGTCTGAATCAGTCTGGGGTGGTTGATGGTGTTGGACTGTGTTGTGTTGTAATATTTTTTGTCATGAATCATTCAGTCTGTTAAATTTTATACATTGCACTTCTTTAACGATACTAGATAACAGATAAGCACAGTTTATTGAATAGTGTCACATATTTACATGCTCTAACAAGACAGCCGCAATGAAAAAAATCCCCTGTTGACTTATCGAGAGTCAAACATTTCTATATTGATTCGTAAATCCGTTAGTTGTCAGTTTTGTTTGTAAAAATATTCATTCTGTTAAGTTTTCAGCAATATATTAAACCTAATTTGGAACCTCTTGCCATTCATCACCATTGTCTCAACCTTCTGGGTCTTGCACATTTCTTCTGGGAAATTATCCCGTTTCATCCCTATTTGCCTAAGGAGCTTCCGCAATAGTACAGTTTCTTCCTACGTGAAAGGAAGTCATGTTTAGTGGCGACTGATGCCCGGGAAACATCAATTGATTTCCCCAGGCCTTCAGTTAGTTTCCCAGGATAGTAATGATTTCTAGACTCATCGGTCCCGCATGCAGCTCCTGATGTATGTGCAGTGAAATTGAAATTCACATTTTTGACACCAGCATAATGTAATAATATATCTTTTTGTAGATTTCCTTTGCATTTTATCTCCTTTACTGAAATATTTTTGTGTTTTCTATAGTTTTTATGTGTCATATTTAAAATGTTTCAAGGAGAGCAGCAAGTGGCAGATTGAGGGTTGGAATGTTAAAAATAGAAGGGGTAACAACCCGGTGTTGAGCATCAGTGCTGTGAATGACTTGGGAGGGGGCATGTAGTGGGCTGGACCAGGGAATTGTCCACCCCAAATGACGTACTGAGTAGAACAACAAGCCATAGAAAGTGTAATAAGAGGGTTAGCCAAACGCCAACTACCCCTGCGAGGTAAACACCTGCCCTGCTGGGGTAATTATGAACCCTGTATCAAAGATTCCTCTTCCAGAGACCCACCTGATGTCCCCTGGTGGGATAAGCGGGTTCTGATCACTGGTCTAAAGGGGTGTTTATCCCACCTGGGGGAATATCGGGGTATTTAATTCTCAGGTGACACTTTGATTGTCTGTGTTCAGTCAATGACACCAAGTTACCTCTACATCCACCCCACCCCCACAACCCCAGGTCTGTGACTCCAAATTCCCTCCCCCCATCCACCATCACAACCCCAGGTCTGTGACTCCAAATACCCCCCCATCTGTGACTCCAACTTTGACTCCATCCACCACCTCAACTCCATGTCTGTGACTCCAAGTTACCTCCCACGTAACCACCACCACTACCCCATCCCCAGGTCTCACGTTTGTAGAGGGTAACTGTAATGCTTGGTTCACTGAGACAGGACAGAGGACACCCATTGTGTATGATCAGTGTATGTGATAATGCTGCATATAACACAACGTCATCTCACAATCATTTAGCATTAATTTGGTAATGAACCAGAACAACCATGTCTGTGTGCAACCTTATGTTGTGTGTGCATAATGCGTGATTGTTTACAGAGACACTGCTTTGTGTGGTGTGTAGATGCATTCATCTCTCACTGTGTTTACGTATGTGTGTGCATTGTGTCACCTGTGTAGATGTCCCACCGCTGCCTCACCTGTGTCAACTGTACACAGAGTCACAGACAGATTTATGACTGGCCTATTTCGTGGGCTTTAACTACATCAATGGTTGACCTATTTTGCTTCAAGTTGTAAACTTTTGTGCTTGGCTTAAAGTCAGTTAATTCCCTCATGTAGAGTATACAAATAAATACACAGACAAACACAGACACAGACATACACACACAAACACACACAAACACACGCAAAAACACACACGTGCATGCACACACATGTGCACGCATGCAGGCACACACACACACACACACACACACACACACACACACACACACACACACACACACACACACGCACACACGCACGCACACACGCACACACGCACACAGCATGCATGTACTCACACATGCATTCATGCTTTGATGCAAAAACACGCATTCAACACACCACAAAACAAGAACAATGAATGTACATCCACTGGTTTCAACTATCAACATAAACACACGCTACTAGACAAAAAACAAAACATCAGTGACAAGTACAAGAGGATATCATTTTGCATTCTCTAAGTAATACAGCCACCTCAAAATTAAGGTCACACAAATAGCACTAACATTTTTCACACACACTACAGTACAGGACATCACTCCCACTTTCTATTCAGGTCAACAAATCCCAAAGGTGACCTCAATAGTAAGGTGACCTCAATAGTAAGGTGACATTAATAGTAAAGTGACCTTAATAGTGAGGTCCCGCCGTGTACTGTACTGTGACTTACCTATGGTTTCACATGCAGGTGCTGCCCTTTGATGATGACCTATGTGTGAGGGAGCCTTGTCTCAACTTCGAGGAGTGTCTCACGGTGCTCAAGTTTGGCAACGCGACGGCGTTCCTCTCCTCCAAGACCATGCTCTTCCGTCCCATCCATCCCATCAACGCCTTCCGCTGCAACTGTCCCATCGGCTTCACAGGTAAGTCCACAGTTCGCAGGGGACAACATTTCAGTAATGGTGCTAACACAATTAAATTGTACACATTTTTTACCCTTTTCGTCTATCTAAAACAGAACATATGCCTACAGGAATTGTCAGTGTTGAGCCTTGATAACAAAGAATTTGTATGGTAGATTATTTCGGCACTATCAAAAAGAGCACAGTCTGACCTCTCCATCCCTCTGGGGGTAGAAGGAACTAGTTATACCTGATTTTGTAGTAGGTCCCTTACCAATTTAAGCTTTAGTTGTAAACAAATGTTCAGATATTCTAATTGTCCTGGATTGCTGTGTATTATAATGTGTAATATGCAATAGTACAAATTACCCAATATACAGTTAGTAGCTACAAATAATCGACATGTCTGAATTCTCTTTTAAAAATAAAACACTAACTGTCATCATAAGAAAACTAGTGTAGTATGTAGAAGCCAGACCAGAGGTGTATTACATATCTTCAGTAATACATAGTAATAATCCTTACATACACAAGTGTGACATCCATTTTCAAAGAACAATTTCCAACATACACATGAAATAATTTGGTTGCACCTAAAAATTAACTCATATCCATTTATCTGTCCCTGATATTTTTACCTGTCCAAAACAAACTTTACCCATCCACATGATGAGTGGATTGGTTTAAGTAAACCTGTGATGTCACCGGTCAGGATGGATGAAGACGAGTGACGTGTGACTGTGTCTTGCAGGTATGGAGACAGAGTACCTGTGTGACACGGAGGTGAACCTGTGCTACTCCAGTCCCTGTCGTCACAACGGCACCTGTGTGAGGCGAGAGGGGGGCTACATCTGTCAGTGCGTCGACTCATACACAGGTAAGCACAAGAAGTCTTGTCTTGTTAATCTTTTCCCGAGTTGTGTATGCATACAGGGGCCATGTCTCGTGGTTTGTCATGCTGTTTCGTTGACTTGTTTCGAATTGTCAATAATGTTGAAGCTATAGCTGTTTGTTTCTCTGCCATCTCAATGGAATGCACTCCCTTTCAATTGAAAATATCACTCAAGTCTGTTGAGAATTTACCATTGTAACCTTGCTTTATAGGTTTGATTTTGAAGGAAATGTGCATGGCCCTGTGCATGGCATTGCATTCATTCAAGAGCATTGTACTTATTGCTGATATTATAGTCAGTCCCGTAAGGTTTTTATCTCCTTGTTAATTTTGCTTCAATCACTGTCAATGACTCCAAAATAATAAAACGTGTACTTTGGATAGCAAGTCATCATCGTCATCATCATCATCCTGATCATCAAGTTGTACCCCTTTCGTCACTCATCTGTGTGTTATACGTGATCATCCTGACACAGTTCTTGCGGGTCACTATTTCCGGATCCACAGTTGGCTCATGCAGAGAGATGTTAAAATGTAATTGACAACACTCTACAGGCCATCTTAAAGCATAGATTTTTGATGATAATATTGACTGAAATTCTGGCTTTAATAAGTGGAAGATTCCCCCAGCACAACCCTGGGTAGAGGACACCCTCAACAGACCCTCAGTGGGGGCTGTAATTACTTCTGCAGTTTGTGCAAACTAAGTTGTGTGACATGAGGAAGTTTGTTTAACCCTTGAGGTGACACACACAACATGAAACTGACGCTTGCATTGTTTCCCCCAACACGAGGGTCCCCAAGTGATCCATGTTTCCACGAGAGGTACTCCAAGTTACCCCTGAAGGGTGGCATTGTTTCCTCCAGTAGTAGGGTCACTGAGTAGTCGACATGTTGTCCTCAGGTATCTGAATGAGAGCAAGGGTTGTGTCTCCACAATGTCCTCGCCTCAAGTAGTCACTGCTGTGGCTCTTCCAGGGGTTGCTGGCGGAGGGTGGGGGTGGTTAAGTACCCCAGACTAGTTTTTAAATAAAAATACTGTCCGTATGTGTTTGTGTTGTCGACATAGAGAAGTGCACTAAACACGGACAATGTGGACTGGTTTTTAAATACATACCTGTGGCTGTGACAGACACCTGAAGTGTCACCTTTCCGTGCGGCGACAGACCATGTGCATTGTTTGAACCATCATTTAAACTTGTCCACAAACGTGTAATGATATACCAGCATATCAATGACTCACTCATTCCCACCAAGTGAGCACTCCCTGCTGTAATCAGACGTCTAGTTGCCTGGTTTTTATTGGTGAAAGTAGTTTTTTATTAGGACCATTGAACATATTGCATGCCTGTTATGTATGGTGCTGTCTATGTGCATCTGTCCAAGATTTGTTGATTACACCTGAAAGGGATTCTATAGACCTTCTGTGGGTGGTAGATGTCATAATAACTGCCACCAAGTGTTTTTTGTAAGTAACAATACTATTTTATTTGAAAACTTTCTATTTAAACCTTTATATCGATATTGTTTTTTTTTATAAACTGAGGTATTATCAATACAAATAAATTTAGTATCATAATGTGCTAAAACAGTTGCAGCTTGAACTAAAAGTTAAAGATAGCTTTGACCAGCGTGCAACAAAGACTGGTGATTTATGCAGTTTGTGTCTCATATTCCCTTTTCATACGGTAGCGTGACAATAAAGTTCATTTAATGAATTAATGTGCATGTTGAAGTGACAAAGATCACAGAACAAGGGATTTTAATTACACAAGTCCACTCCACTGGCTGTGTGCTAGTTGGTGGCTAGTTATCCTGTGAAATTAATTATCCATTTCTCTTAGCACAAACAATTTTATCTTACAATCTATCTCTGCAATCAAGGATTAAAAGTCTGGATCTTATTGGCCAACACATAAATCTGCACAAAGTACATAAACAACATCACACATTGGAGTAACTTTCATTAGAGGTCGGTGTTATGTAATTTAAGTGCTCGTGTTATTGATCAAATCCTCATGAGTGTGTTTCAGCCCTGGCTAGTAATTTAATTCCCATTTGCCCGAGCACAGAACAATGGCTGGTGTAATGAAATTATGCGAGGCTGGATCTGATCTGTGTTTGCACAGCATTAATTCTTATGGATAGCATTCGTATTGTTGTTGACATTTCGCAATACACAATTAGGTTTCTGACAGGTTTTTATATTAGAGCTGCAGCCACAGTTATTTTTTCACCTGTCATTCATTACGAGTGTCACAAGGACAAGCATTTTAATCTTCATCATCATCATACTAGAACCTTTCAGCTTTGTTGTGTAATTTAATTTAATTGAAATTATAATTTCTACAACTACATTTTCAAAACTGAATAATGATGGCTGCTTCTGGTGCAGAAGCTAGTTTGGTAAATATCCAATAACTTATCCAGTTTTATATATCAACACTAAAACCGGATTCAGCTTCTATCATTTACACCAGAGCAACTCTGGATATTGTTACATGCCGGGCTGTTTAAATTCATTGTGACAGTTTATAAGATTGCGGTATTTGCCTAGCTGACTGAATCATTTATCAAACCAATAGAAATGGAAAAAATGCTCCCGCGTGAGACCTAGCATTGGTGATAGTTGTCTGTCCAGAACATGTTTATCATCAGACTGCAGCCACTGTTTTACGGTGGTTTCAAATCAGGCATTCCTGCTGCCAGAAATGCGTTGCCATGACAACGCTGGTCACCAAGTCATAAATAAACTCTCCTGTGCTGTGGGAAGCATGTAAATGAACCGGAATGTTTCCTAGCGTAGTGTTAATGGTGGGATCATAGGACTGGACATATCCAGGCCCAAAAGGTGGATCATGGATGGTGGGAAGTGTCTTGATTATGGGATCACAGCTGCAGGGTCAATGTTTGGAAGTGATGGAGGTGGGGTGACAATCTTTGAGACTATAAAATGGGGTTACCAAAGTATTTTTAGGGGACACATCATTGTGGGATTGTTTTTCACAGTTAATACAATAATAGTCAATTTTGTAATAATTTATTAATGAAATGTATGTTACATTTACTGTAGAACTGTACGTGTGACTCATTACCATGCCATAAAAGCCTGGTTGTTTTAGATAGAGTTAACAAGTTTAAACAAGTCTTCATCCAAAGCTTTACCCACAGATGGCATAGGACAAAGAACCAATCATAAGCTTATCAAAAAGTCCAATATTTTAATCTCTGAGTATTCCTCTGAGATGGTTATTCATTATTGACAGAGACATTTTATGAAATCAATGTATGTGCCCAGAATGTACCATTGTCATTCAAACAAGGTGGCTGTAATAATAGGTTTTCTGTGGTGTGCCAATGAGTGCCATCTGTTGAGAGAATGCTACATAAAATTACTAAAACACCTATCAACATTGCCAAAGTTATTGCTCCCTCGAACATTGACTTACAATAGAGGATGTAGCCTTGTACTGTTGTCTTGCATTCCAGGGGACCACTGCGAGATCGAACGGCGCACAATGAAGTACAGCGTTTGTCCACCAGGGGTGTGCAAGGGCGCACACACGCGATGCACTCCGCTCATCCGGGGTGGGTTCCGCTGTGAGCTGTGTACGGACGGGGACCTCAGTGGCGACACCTGTCGGGACTGTGCGTCTCTAGACCATCACACGCCGTTGTGTGAGCTGATGACTCGCAGCTTCCCTCGTGGCTCCTTCCTCATGTACCCGTCGCTACGGCGACGGCACCGCTTCAATATCAGGCTCAAGTGAGTACAGATTCTTATACAGTCTTCAACATCCACGTAACAATTTACCTCTCGTTTATAGACAGATACACAGTGGGTTGTTGCTATAAGGATTAGTTATGTTGGTGTCTGTTTTATAATATATAATTTTCCTTGTAATGAATCAGATGTGTTACAAATTGTTTTCTTACCCAGTTCACATCAAATGGTTTGTGTGGTTTTTGACAGGGGCAAACCATTTATATTTAGCCGTTTGCAGATGTTCCTCTGTATGGGATAGTTCTTGTGGTTTTTGAAGAGTGCAAACTGCTTTTATCTAGTCTTCCCCCTGCACAGGGTCATTTCCTTCCCCAGGCATAATTGCACAGGTAAAAGGTAATTTCAAGCTTTTATTGTGTCATCTAAAAACCCTTCTCAGTAGTACCTCCGCAAGTGTTTGTCATCATCTACACCAGGTGGCCAGCTGTGGGCTTCAACTAAGTGTCTACTCTCTGTCTCTATTTCTCTCTGTTACTTTCTACCCTGCACTGTGCATGCGTGTGTGTGTGTAATCACTGTGTATACTGCGAGGCGCCATGTCATGCAGAGACAGCAACCGTAGCACAACGCTGTCTTCTGTGGCAACTGTCACAAACCCCCCACGCGTCGAGTCAGCTGATGCGTTGCACAGATTCCATTTCCTTTGTACAGACAGACCTGAGTTAGGATTCCTTTGTTGATCGTTAATGTGATGTGTGTAGACCAGTCAGACGCTGCCCCTGGCCTTGTCTCATTCTGTCGTCACTGTGTAATAGGCTCACATTGGTTTGTTTGCAAACACGATGACATGCTAAACATCTGGTTCGTTTTTTATGTATAAAGTTTCAAGTGATGACCAATAGCAGAGTTCAATAGCAGCATATAATCACTGCTAACCTTCTCTAAATTTGTTTTTAGATAAAAGTTATTCACGGCAAAATTCTGTAATTATTAGTCACCATATTAGAAAGTGGATTCCCAGATGGTAGAACTCACTGCGAAGGTGTTTGGTTTAAATGGTCACAGTTTAAACCTGTATATTTCGAACCATTACATTGGTGATAGGAATAGGCTCTTAAAACTGTGAAACTGAAATGTGGTATGACTGCCTTATAAGGTTAGACATATGTAAGACACTCAGTATAGACTTGTCAGACATGTGCTATAAAGGGCTATGCTAAAGACATAAATTAAATGTCGCCTGACTTGAATCAGACTCCACAGGTAGGTACAGTGATTGAAGACGCTGAATGCTTCTTAGTTATATATCACTGCAGGTGTTGGCAGAGTCATCAGTTTTCATGTGGAATATGTCAAAACATGTGTCGGATGTTAATGTAGACATTTCATGGCAGTCGACGCAAGATGCAACATGCACAAAAGCAGGTGTAATTGATGAAGTAGATGAAAGAAGTGCAGATTTATAGTGGACTCTCAGTGGCATGTTTTGGTGCAAGACGGACATTTAAGTGCGACAGACGCAGCGGTATATGTGGTGGAATATTTCCACGACTGTCGTGACTAATAGTTTTGTCTGTGTCGGACGCTGGTGTCAATGTTGTGTGGCGAAGATTAGCTACCCCGTGTGCAGTCAAGCAGAACAAGAATAAAAGACATCTGTGTGTGGTGGGGAAGTCGATACGGTTGCCTCGGTAGATGTTTCTTGCTGATCGATTTCTTGGTATTCATTCTAAGTCGTACCTTCAGATAAAGCCTTAACTGACCTTGTCTGCCTGATAGTAAGTGTAATTTATAGCCGGTGATTTTAAGCAGCCGATAAAATGGCGGTAAGGCGGACCCGTTGAATACTACAGAGTGTAAATTGAAAGATCAAAGATGTTGACGTATCCTTGTGATGATGTGAGACATGTATAGGAGGTGTGATCATTATCAATTTGTGGTTGTGTTTTTGCTGCCGATGGTATTATTTACATGATTTTGGTCTGGTGTGGTTGAGAGTTATACAAAGTTAATTGATGGACGAAGTGGACTGATTTAGTATTTTCAAATGGATATGTTTTGTATGCACAGATACTTTAAAAAAAAAACAAGCATGCATTCATATACACATCCACACTTGATAGAATTATCTGACAACATGGGCTACCATGAAGAAGTTCACAAACTGTCCTTTGGTAGTTTATTTTATTAATATACCGTATCACAATGACAATAGTTGTATGTTCACAAGTATGTTTGAAAATAGTTGCTCTGATGTGTAGGAATTTGATAACAATGACCTTTTGTGCAGTGAAGGCAAAATTACTTGACTTATGTCACAGCAGTTAGGCGTACAGTAGACACACACAAAGGCAGTCTGCAGAGGTCTTGATAACAAACACTTGATAAAAATAAACAGAGCATGTCCTCTGTACAAAATGGCATCTTGTCGCCAGTTATACAATACTGTTTACTGGAGGGTACGGAGCCAGAGAAGAAAGTGGAACTGACGGGGTGTCCTGATGGGTGATTAACCCTATATCTAGGAATATATGAATAAACAAGAATACTGTAACAACTGGATATCATATACAAGATTATTAATAGAAAGAATTAATAAAAATGCCTTCCTCAAATAACTGCTAACAGATGCAGTGCTCATAAATAGTGTCTGCTATCACATAAAAACACTTGTTTCTGATCGATATCTTTATCATTATGTAAAATAAAAAATTGTGTGAACAGTATGTATATTGTATCAATACATCTATTGTCTTAAAAAAAAGTCATTGACCAATTCAAACCCTTATTAGAGCACATATACAAATAAATTGTTTCATCCGATTGGTTGTAGATTAGTGCCTCATAATTCGGCACATTACACGGTGGCCAATTGGGCGGATGGCAGTAATACTGTGTCAAATATACCACATGTGCTCTGGTTTGATTATGGTTAGATGTTAAATGTCGATAAACAAAACGTGAACTTGTTGATTTCAGGTTTGCAACACGAGAGAGGAATGGTCTTCTCTTCTACAATGGCCGGTACAATGAGAAACACGACTTCATCGCCATGGAGATCATTGACGGCCAAGTCCAATTCTCTTTTTCCCTCGGACAAAACATCACTCGTGTCACTGCTCACCACCAGGGCGGCGTCTCTGATGGCAGGTGGCACGAAGTCAGCATCAGTTACCTGGACAGAGTGAGTACTGGTGGGCCCAGCAGGAGGACGTGACAAATGTGGTATTGGCACGGTTGCTTGGAACATCTAGTAGCTTAGTTTTTTAGACATATCTAACATTGTAATATTAAAAATAACCATTTTGCATTTTTGTTTTGCAGTAGCTATTTAGTTGATTAACTATTCATAAGAAAAAAGGCAAGCATGAAAAAAAACTCAAATCAACAGAATCTGGAGAAGTAGCCGCAAAAAATAGAATGCAGCTATAGTTTGTCGGGTGTCATATCTGCAATAAGTATACAAGTCCTATATACATAATCAGAAAGTGCGTTCCTCTGCCTTGTCTACCCCATCATGTTTGTTGTAACAAATATTTCTTCTGTAGTCTCTCTTCCATAATATTCAACCTTATATATATTTCGTCTACCTGTGCTAATACACAACGGTATCTAACACTGTTTACATGACATGTTTCCACACAGACTGCAACGCTCTCTGTTGGCGAATCATGTGACACGAAGGTGTCAATCCAATATGGCCAACGGATTGGTAACTACAGCTGTGCCGCCCGAGTCACACAGACGCTGGAAGCACGGTAGGTTCCCTAAACCTCCAGGTGGCAGCACTACTCTTAATTGCACCACAAAAATGTGATAATTTCAGACTTGACTGTCAGTCAATTTCTCAATAATTGTTGTATGGTTGCCTTTGCATTAATATAGATCAAACTAAAAAATTCATCTACATTGGTTTGAAAAATTCATCTGTGTCCGTCCGTCCGTCCGTCCGTCCGTCCGTCCGTCTGTCCGTCCGTCACCACCTGTCACCACCATGTCCTCTGTTTCAGGTGTGTGGATGTGACAGAGACGTGTCACCGATTCCTTGACCTGACGGGCCCGCTACAGCTGGGCGGCCTGCCCACGCTGTCAGGGGACTTCCAGGTGCACAACAAGCACTTTGTGGGCTGTCTGCGAGACGTCCACATCGACGACAAGTTCCTCGACCTCAACGACTACGTGTGGAACGCCCAGACCAAGGCAGGGTGTCATCACAAGAGACAGTTCTGTGTCAAGTCTGTTTGCAAGCATGGAGGTACACAACAGTGTTTAAATGTCTGGATATGGTGATGGTTTGATGTAGAATATTGTAAATATAAAACGTGTTTTTGTTCCGTTTATTTTTTAACTGGTTTATGCTGTATGTTACATGGTACATAATTTTTACATACAAAAGCACTTCAAAGTAAATTTGTAGAATAAGACTCCCAACAACTATTTTGTCTATAAATTTGGATAATTGAATGTTATATTGAGAACGTACTGGGTGAATAAGATTAATATTGCTTGTAATTCTTACACAAACAGAGCAGTATTTATTACAGACAACCTGATCATAAAACAACCTTTGAAACAAATGTTATAATATAAATGCATACTAAACATTTGTGTTCGTGATTGTACACATGTTTACCTTGAAGTGAAAGAGCATGTTTAAAGAGAAGTTTCTTCACTTGTGTCTTGTATGTTTGTGGTCATTACTGCACACATGTTCACCTTGAGGTGAAAGAGCATGGTTAAAGAGAAGTGTCATCAGTTGCTTCTGTCCTGTGTCTTACAGGCACGTGTCAGGAGTCATGGGACACCTACCAGTGCACCTGTGTGGAGAAGTGGGGTGGCAAGGACTGTAGTCAGGGTAAGTGACACAAAGTGGGGCGATAAAGTAAAGTGATAACATTAAGACCAGTCAAACAAGATCTCTTCATTATAATCAAACAGATGGACTTAACAGGATTTAGTAAAACTAAGCAGAGCTATGATGACATTTGTTCTGCTTCAGTAAACAATGGTATACACAAGCAGTAACCATAAACATGATTGCTATGTCATCCGTATGTTGAAATCTGGCTCTATACAGGCATTTACTCATCTATAAAAGGGGCGTTTCAGATTGGCAGACCGCAAAATATGTTCGACATTTTATAAGAGTGTTGGTCACCACCATATGTGTTGCGGAAGTACATTGCTTCAGTGGTAGCTCAGTGAAATGTCATGATTCAAGTTGTTGCATATGGCCATTTAAAAAAATCTTAAGTCCTATTCCTTGTATTGGTGGGGGAACGGGAGATTTTAATCATTTCTAATTGAATAAAAATATTTGAACTCTCTGAGTGTCCTTAAAAACACAAAATAGGATGAAAACTGGATCATATAGATTACAGATAGTAGGCAGTATGAAAGAACTAAATCTAAGGTACTACACCTACATACAAATTAATCATTCTTATCCCTATATAAAGAGAACCAGCCATAAATATCTCCTTATGCCTGTTTTCAGCAATAGGCCCTCGTCGGAAGCTGCTGGGCTCGGGCTACGTGTCATATGTCCAGCACAGGCTGCCCAATGTACGCTTCCCCTGGTACAACGGCGTGTCCTTCCGCACTCGGTACCACGCCGCACTCCTCATGTCCATCCAGGTTGGCGACAATGTCAAGGTCAAGATTGAGGTCAGTTGTTTGTGGCTGTATGAAACAGCTGAATGTTGTTCATCTTACAATTAGCGCATCATGCTGTTTTAATCATGTGTATGTATGTATCTGTTGTGTGTTGCTGGAAGATAATGGTGCATTCTCCTGAAGAATCGTATGTGTGCTGTAATAATTAACAGCACTTCATTCCAGTGAGTGGTGCTTACCAATATATGATGTGTGTCATCACAGGAAGCATGTGTGAAACCTATGGATGACATTTGTTGCACAGTGTAATGGCTGTACTGTACACGCTAAGGTTGGTTGCTGCATTGAATACAACATAATGCAGAATGAATTAACTTGTCCATATTTCGAAGTGGCATTCAAGCCCAGGTTGTCTCGATGAAGAGTCTGATGCCCTAGTTGATCTGCTGTCCCAAGAGACGTGTGACCTGTAACTCGTGTTGTAGATGGTGAATGGCATCCTCCACTACGTCCACCCTCAGAAGACCGTCACCCTGGACAGTGGGCCGGTCAACGACGGTCAGTGGCACTATGTGGAGGCACGCTGGCTCACCGACAAACTCATCCTCACCCTCGACTATGGACAGA
The DNA here is from genome assembly GCA_964017155.1 of Oasisia sp. SBJ-2009. Lineage (NCBI taxonomy): Eukaryota > Metazoa > Annelida > Polychaeta > Sabellida > Siboglinidae > Oasisia > Oasisia sp. SBJ-2009. The sequence goes on from OZ024854.1 coordinate 46,457,885, forward strand.
TACAGGTGAGCCACACCCCACCCTCACACTCCACCCTCTCACCCCACCCTCTCACCCCACCCTCACACCCCACCCTCTCACCCCACCCTCTCACCCCACCCTCACACCCCACCCTCACACCCCACCCTCACACCCCACCCTCTCACCCCACCCTCACACTCCACCCTCTCACCCCACCCTCTCACCCCACCCTCTCACCACACCCTCTCACCCCACCCTCTCACCCCACCCTCTCACCACACCCTCTCACCCCACCCTCTCACCCCACCCTCTCACCACACCCTCTCACCCCACCCTCTCACCACACCCTCTCACCCCACCCTCTCACCCAACCCTCTCACCCACCCTCTCACCCAACCCTCTCACCCACCCTCTCACTCCACCCTCTCACCCCACCCTCTCACCCCACCCTCTCACCCAACCCTCTCACCCCACCCTCTCACCCCACCCTCTCACCCAACCCTCTCACCCACCCTCTCACCCAACCCTCTCACCCACCCTCTCAACCAACCCTCTCACCCCCCGTCTCACCCCCCCTGTCACCCCCCTCTCACCCCCCCTCTCACCCAACCCTCTCACCCACCCTCTCACCGCACCCTCTCACCCAACCCTCTCACCCACCCTCTCATCCCACCCTCTCACCACACCCTCTCACCCCACCCTCTCACCGCACCCTCTCACCCCACCCTCTCACCCCACCCTCTCACCCACCCTCTCACCCCACCCTCTCACCCACCCTCTCACCCCACCCTCTCACCCACCCTCTCACCCCACCCTCTCACCCCACCCTCTCACCCACCCTCTCACCCCACCCTCTCACCGCACCCTCTCACCCCACCCTCTCACCGCACCCTCTCACCCCACCCTCTCACCCCACCCTCTCACCGCACCCTCTCACCCCACCCTCTCACCGCACCCTCTCACCCCACCCTCTCACCCCACCCTCTCATTGCAGGATCTCTTGTCTCCGTTGCCCTTGAGAGGCGGGAGAGATTTCTCATTGGTATACTTTGGGAGAAGGGTTTCTACCCTCAGCATACCTTGTCAGAAGGAGAACCTTCCCAGAAATATGGAATATATTGTTCATGCCTCCAAGATTTGGTTATTTTTGTCAGAAATTCAATTGCTGTGGAGCGTACGGTTCAGATGTTATGCTCCAAAGTATATGAATGTATTACAAAACATTCCCAGCAATATACCTTGTAGGAATGGTTTCTTCCATAAGTATCCTTTTGGAGAAGGGAGACGTTTTCTAGTGGTATCATTTAGGTAAATAGTAGTAAATAAGGTCAATACATCATGAATTTTCTTATGACTTGGTGTGTTGAGTGCCACTAGGAAGCCTTTGGTGACAGGTAATAGCTACAACATAATTCAGTTGACGTAGAGACACTCTCCTTGACCTGTGAGAAAATAGAAACAAACAAAAAACCAGCTGTGCTCATTTATATGGATTACTTTACACGGTTTCAAACTAAAACATACAAACTTTTGCCACTGCAAACGGTGACGCCTTGACTCTGTTATCTCACTCAGTCTTGTTAATTCTGCCCCTGTTCCCTTCCAGACGACAGTGCCAATGGGGAAGTGGGTTCTGGGGAAGCGAGTGGGTCAGATCGTGGTGGGAGGCCAGCCCCAGAGGATCCAGTCACGCACCATTGTCCTGAACGGACTGAAGGGCTGTGTCGAGGTAAGTCCACTCACCACTACTTCAAGTCTCTTGTGTCATACTTATGTTTTATGAATAATAGATTAATTATTGTTTTACCGATTACTTGGTATAAACTAATAAATACTAATTGATGTAATAGATTGGTAAATATTATTTTTATTAAATACCATGCATTTTATCACTCCGTTAAAAAAATTACATTGTATTCAGTCTACTGTATCCCCTCTACTGTGGGAAACAAACCTAATTTTCTGACCCGTAAACCTCTGTCATGACCTCTGTGCTGTAGAATGCGCGTGTGGGGAACAACCCTAACTCGGTGCTAGACAACCTGAAGATGTCGCCCCGAGAGTATCATGTGGAGGCGGGGTGCTCCCAGGCCGACCCCTGTAATGACTACCCCTGCCCCGCGGGGCGTAGCTACTGCAATGACGAGTGGCAGCAACACTCCTGCTCCTGTTTCCCAGGTAATGTCCCCTCCCTTGGGAGCATCTCAACACATTGTGCCGCACAAAACCTTGGTTATTTAACTGGGAAATCGTAGCCGAAATCAATGATCAGGATAAAAAGTTTTATTAAAAAAAATTGAAATGGTTCAAAGTGATATCATCTATGATGAAAATAGCATTAAGTAATGCTAATGGGATGAAGAAAGATGTTACTTTCTATTTAATATATAAACTGTATTTGGCTGATTAACTTAAGTCTCCTGCACTCTGCCTAAGGGATCAGACAGGGATAGTTGTTGGAATCCCTGTCGTCAGGGGTGAGATGTGTACAACGTAACCTTTGACACGGGTCATGACGTTCTGGTATCCAGGTCGAATGGGGCCGCAGTGCTTGCGCGTCTGCACCCACTTCAACCCATGTGATGCTAGCGCCACCTGTAGGGAGTGGCCGTCGTCGATCCACGGCTACACGTGCGTGTGTCCGAGGCACCGGTCGGGTCAGTACTGTGAACAGCGTCTCAACGAGATCTGCCCGGCCACCTGGTGGGGACATCCAATCTGCGGCCCGTGTAACTGTCCAACTCGCCGCGGCTTTGACCACAGCTGTAATAAGACGACCGGAAAGTGTTACTGCAAGGTAAGGAACGACGCTTATGATGAATAATAAAAAGTATTTATTGAAAAGAAATTGGAAGTAGTTCTCGGGCGCTGTACGTATGAAAATATGTAATAGAATTCTACACAAAAAAGATGTAGCAACTAAAAAATAAGCATTAAAAAATAGCATTACTTTAAATACAGTTTAAAAAAACCAAGATATTATTAGGAAAACATTGTTTAAACATGTACATGTACTAAGAAAATCTTTTAAATAATTACTGGAAATTCAATAATTAAAACAAGGTGATTGGGCAGAGAAGTGCTAAAAACTATAATGAGACAATAAATGTGCTAAAATCATAACGTGCAACAACCTATGTCAGGCACTAAATTTTTTTTGCCAGTTATGACATAGCTTTGAGTCATGTGCCCAGAAATTTTACAGTTGTCACAATGATTGTCACAACATTCACCTTAGTGTCACAGGTCATTTGGGGTTGCCTGTATTTTGTCGTGACCTTGCCAGGCGAATGAGTGATGACGTGTCACTGTTGTAGGAGAACTACTACCGCCGGCCCAACAGTGACACTTGTCTGCCATGTGACTGCTACATGGACGGCTCATACAGCACGTCATGTGACCAGTCGACGGGTCAGTGTCGATGTCGGAATGGTGTCATTGGCCGACAGTGCAACCAGTGCGATAGTCGGTTCGCTCAGGTGACGACCCGGGGGTGTGAGGTTGTCTACGATTCCTGCCCCACCAACTTCATGAAGGGCATCTGGTGGCAGTCGGAGACGTACGGGCAGCTGGCGAAGCAGGCGTGCCCGATGGGCAGTGTTGGCATGGCAACGCGGTTCTGTGATGAGAAGAATCTGTGGCTGGAGCCTGATATGTCCGCGTGTACGTCAACGGACTTTGTTGGACTCACAAAACAGGTTCGTACAGGATTCAGTGAGAAACATTACGGACATGGTAATACAGGATTCAGAATGCGTGTTATATGTGATGTTGTAAAAGATCAGTTCTTACATAGTGCAGTATCCAAATGCTCAGGATTGATCAAGGTGGCTTACACTTTACTTTCTGGCAGACCTGTTCAATCGAACTCCATCTTAGCTTCTCTGGGAAGCATCCAGCCATGCTGCAATTAATGCACAAAGAATATATGGACACTAGTATCAACCACTGTCTATAGCCAGGTACTCATTTGTACAGCTGATTGAACTGGAGCAATGATGAGAGACAAAAATTGCCCAAGGTTTTACATGGCAGCACCCCGGGTCCTCTTAGTAGACGGTTTTTTGCTCTAGCTACTGCGCCATGGCACTACTGCAAGTGACATAGCATATGACACTTTGAAATAAAATAAACCCATGTTGTGAACTGACTACAGTGCTGCCATCTGTCTGCTTGCAGCTGGAGCAGCTGGAGAAGGGTGCCCTCAAGGTGAACACGTTCGTGGCGAAGGTTCTCACGACACGACTCAACGCGACCGTGTCGAAGCTAGACAAGTTGCACGGGAATGACGTATACACGACCTACAGACTCATTGTCCACATACTGCGCTACGAGAACCAGCAGAACGGGCTCAACCTGACACACACGCAGGACAGGAACTTCATACAGGTGGGTGGACACGGCTAGGGGAATGTGGGGAACAATGGGACCCTTGGGACAGAATGGTCATACAAGTAGGGGAAATTAAGGATCGTTGGGCAGGGAATACATTTTGCACAGGGGGCAGAAAGGCCAAACGGACTTGACGGGATGTTCATACCACTAAGGGCACGTGGGCAGAATCATCATACAGCTAGGGGCTGTTATTTGGTGTTGCACTGAATGTTAGCAATGGGAGGGCCTCTTGTGGGATATTTAATGCACCGGTCAAAGGGATATTTTGGTACATGGACAGGAGTAGGACTGGGGGGGGGAGTTTATTTAGTCAAAGAATGACTGAAAAATTGTTTGTTTGTGATAGGCGTCATTTTCAACACAAACCCCTCCTAGGACACTCTGGTGTAATGACAAATTTGTCAGTTATTCTGTAACATGTGGTCTTTCAGAACATCGTGAATGCTGTTGGTGGGATATTGGACCCCAAAAACAAAGACATCTGGACCCGTATTCACAACCAGACTGCTGGAGCAGCGGAACTGATGGCTGCCCTGGAGGCTTACACCGTTACCCTTGCCCGCAATGCACCCCAACTCTTCACCCAGCCCTTTGATGCCGTCCATGCCAATCTGAGTGAGTTGTGTCCACACTTAAACAACGGAACTCTGGAAGATCATTAAAGACAACAAATGATGATGTGATGATTTTTGTAGATAGTTACATAACCTGATGTTGGTAGTTGACAAGTGACGCAGCATGTGACACTTAAAAAATAAAATAAACAATTTCAACTGATAGGAGAATAAAAGAGGGTAGGTGAAATGAGGAAGAAGTGGGAAACTAGAAGATGAAGAGGGAGACGGAGAGAAGTAGGGAGAAAAAGAGGGAGCGAGTAGGGGTGAGCAGGACAGGAGAAACCCAAGTAACCTTGCCTGTTCATCCATTGATGACAACGTTATAACTACATTTGTGCATGCAGCTTATCTATCTTACGGATTACCACCATTTTGTTTCTGAACCTGTGGTCTTGAATTGTGAAAATTACCTTATTCTTATTTATAAACAAACACCACCTCCAAGTACATTTCCAGCAAGCCATCACATGAATACACCCCATACATAACCATTGTCTGTTAGATTCAAGTACAATTTCTGATTACACAACTAATAATTTCTGCTCACTTCAACACTTCAGCCACCATTGGTGGCCTTCTTCAGGAACTGAATTGTCACTGCTCACTAACGAGCAGTGACAATTCAGTTCCTAAAGAAGGCCACAGATGGTGGCTGAAACGTTGAAGTGAGTAGAAATTATCAGTTGTGTAATCAGAAATTTTACTTGAATAATATACTTCCAACTTGATGAACGACGTTTCGATCTGTCAGTTACGGACCTTGTTCACGTACTGGTGTCACGTGTGTTGCCTCAGATTTCAGCGGGATAATCAAATTATCCCGCTGAAATCTGAGGCAACACACGTGACACCAGTACGTGAACAAGGTCCGTAGCTGACAGATCGAAACGTCGTACTCTTCGACATTAAGCTCCAAAGTAAGTTAATTATACTACAATAAACCATTCTTGGAGCCATGAATAATATATTCACTAACTTGATGAAATTTTCACGAACGTTGTCTGTAGTGCTGGGCATCGACTACGTGGATGGAGACAACGTGTCCGTGGTGACCGTCCCCAAGTACAACAACAAGGTGGCCGACCCGGACCTGTTTGACCGAGACACTCGCCTCCTGCTGCCGGGCACCTCCCTCCAGCCAGCACTCAGTGGTCAGTCGGTCAGGTCTCTCAGTAACTGGGGGGCAAAACACTATTTATAACAACCAAGCTTGAAACAGTGTTCTGATATTGTCCATCATTTAGATGTAGATATCCATCGAATCAACTTGTTCCATATGACATATGTCGGTTTTGTCAACTCCATAAAAATTGTATTTATAGACACTAGACAAAAGTGAACTGAATAGTGAGGTGCCCTTATTAGCAGAAAATATTTCCTATTCTTTATTGTAGATCAAGATAATCAGAGATTATCTCAGGGTGACCTTATTGTGAAGTGACTGTATTAAAGAGGTGACTGTAAAGTGAGTTTGATTGTGATATGCAATGGTTTATGGTAAAAAGTCAGAAAAAATAACCATATGTGCCATACGTGGTCACGTCTAGCCAGCAGAACAATTACATTCTAGTGGCCAGGGGTTATTCACACTACCAATAGTTACCTGCTTAGTGTTCTGAGTAAATTCCTTGAATGGTTTTAATTTAAGGATCAATAACCACATGACAACAGATTCAAACTTCACCACATAGGCTAGACCACGTTCATGTGTAGGGATACAGTGACAAAACACTTAATCCTTTTATGTATGTATAGTATGTGTGAAGTTCGGTGTTGTTGTAGGTAAAAAGGGAGACGTTGACACCAAACCTGTCCTCGCCTACCTCATGTTCAAGACAATTGGAGACATCCTGCCTCAGCACTTCGACTCGTCGGTCAGGTGGGAATACTTTCTGCAAAGAACATTCCCACACATGTCACTTGTTCATTCATGGCCTAAAATCATGGGAAATATTTATATAGCCATATTTACACAGGTGTCCTTTCTCAACAAAAGGTACAAATCAGAGGTGTATTATCATTTCGATTTTATGCTCATCTTGGGTAAAAACAGACCTAATGCATGGACGATAAAGTTTTACATGTTTATTTTTCTAATGGTGTCCTTGTTTGAGTAAAATGATATGTAGTCCCTTACTGCCCTAGTTCCCTGTGTTCACAGCCGCTCTCATTTGACCTTGATCTTGCCCTTTATAATTACCAGCCTTGAACAGCAAATTTGTTAAAGATTTCCTAAAATTGTGCATAGCAAACTCAATACAAAAAAATACAATTTGTTTTGTTTTTTACACTATTTTTGTGATCAAATACTTGAGTGAGTTGACCCCTTAACGTGACATTCCTGTGTTTTGTGATAGGGTAAGTGAGGAGCTTCCTGTGTCGGTGAACAGTCCGATATTTGCCCTGAATGTTGTCACGGGCAACCAGACAGTGTCCAGTCTGCCCTCTGACCCTTTGAGGCTGGACTTCCGTCTGCTGGTCACCAAGAACCGGTCAAGCCCGCAGTGCATCTTCTGGAAGGCGAGGTGAGTAGCGGTCATCTTGGGTAGTTTAAGGAAGACTTTGCATTGTGGGATATTGCTTGTTTTGATTAATGGCAAATGAGTATCTATTATTGAGCAAATCTGTGTGTGAAGTTTTCCTCCTAAATGTCTTAATGTCAGATTCAGGGAATAACTGACGGATCCTTGGAAAAAAGTAGTGTCTTCATTTAAAACAATTGCTGTTGGTTATGGGTTCTTGATGGTTTTAGAGTTCCCGCTGGATTGTTTACGATGTTATGCTTACTTTTTACTATTGATCTGTGGACCACAAGTCGGTTGTGAACATTTTGTGAAATTTGTGTTAATGTAAACATTTTCAAATTTATGTCAACTAAGAACATTACTTGCAGTGAAATTGTTGGAAGTTTTCTTTCGGTGCTGGATATTGTAACTGTTTCAAGATTATATTGTGTATGTCTTACAGTGTTAGAAGTTATTCCTTTCCTTGCAGTTTGGACAATGGTCAGACTGGACAGTGGTCAACTGATGGCTGCAGGTTGGTCAACAGGCGGTCGGAGAATGACCATGACTATGTCACCTGTGAATGTGACCATCTCACAAGTTTTGGTGTCTTGATGGACCAGTCAAGTGTTGAGGTAAACAGCTATTCCATTTGATTTATTTTAATTAATATTTCTATTTAATTATTTATTAATTATACATTGTTACTGTATTGCAAAAGTTACATTAAAACAATAATGACTACTAGGGTAAATTTATTTTCGTAAAATAGTTGTTTATGTAGCGATTGTAAACCACAGATTAATTATAGATATGTTGTGACAAGCATTGAAAATGTTTTGATCTTCTGCTATACAAACAAAATATGTTATTTATTTACATAACATAGACATAGCTTTCCAGTTTCATAAATGGGCTAAAAGTTGTGAAAACTGAGCAGTCTATAATGTATTATTTCATGTGTAAGGAAAATATTCTCATAATTTTTAAAGGGACCAGTATTAATCAAAGTTTGACTAAACACCATGCTTTCAACAGTTGAAAATGCATTAAAAAAATATATCACTTTCCTTGTATACTCCCTTTAAGACAATGCTATTGTAAACGTAATTTCTTGTTTTAAATTTGGAATATTTGTCAAAATTAAAAATTGTTTTTATTTTTAAGACAATGCTATTGTAAACGTCATTTCTTGTTTTAAATGTGGAATATTTTTTGAAATAAAAAATATTAATTTTTTTATTCCTATTAAAACAACTAGTCACCGTCACTGTGATCACCGAGGTGACATCTGTCGTGTCTGTTTCAGTACCTGGGCGCAGGGCCCGTGTCCGTTGAGATCATCACCTACGTGTGCTTCTCCCTCACCCTCCTCTGTCTCCTCATCGCCTTCCTCATCTTCCGCTGCCTCCCGCGCCTCGCCGCCAACACCAACAGCATCCTCATCAACCTCGTCTTCTGCATCTTCATCACCCTCCTCATCTACCTGATCGGCATCGACCAGGTCAACAGCAGGGTAAGTTCATCTCTCTGCTGCTGTTGTATATCTTCTTTTATGAAAATAACTTTACTAATATTTTTTTTAGTTATTTAATTAGTTATTAATAATATTTACTACATATTATGCTAGTTACATTTATTTCTTGGTTTTGCAATTATTTACTATATTTCTACTATGAAAATAATTTTCCTAATATTTTATATATTATTTAATTAGTTATTAATAATACATACTACATAGTATGCTAACTACATAACATTTTATTTCTTGGTTTTGCAATTATTTACTCTTATGTATTTCAATATGTTGTGAATTTTTATCTGACAGTATATTATAAATTATATTACTATTACTGTGTCATGTTTAAAATCTGTATTTATAATTATGTATCACTGTGTTCTTATATACTGTATGTGTTGAGGTGAATATAATCAGGATTGTCGTTGGTTAAATTACAACATAATAACTTTTTAGTATACTTCAACATAATACTTTATTTCTGTTGCTTATATCAAGTTATGTCAACACAGGCAGTGCTGCCTCTAATACAAGATCAAAACTTTTTAAATCATCACCCAAAATATGAGTAATTTTGCTGTGTGCGTAAATGAACTTCCTGAGTATGAGTATGTAATATTTACACATGGCAATGCATGGTGTAATGTGTTACAGCTGGCTATTTACACTTGGTGTAATGTGTTACAGCTGGCGTGCAAGATGGTGGCCATTGTGCTGCACTACTTCTGCATGTGTGTGTTTGCGTGGATGTTTGTCGACGCCCTTCACATCTACCGCATGATGACAGAGATCCGAGACATCAACCATGGAGCCATGAAGTTCTACTATGTTGTTGGATATGGTCAGTCTCTCACAATGTTCAATTTTTAAATAATACTTTTTAGTTTTTACAGGTTTTTTTTATTGTATAAAGTTACCATGCAAAGTCGCACTCTCCACACATCAAAAGACAAACCTTTTAGGTTACTCAGAATGCAATTGTAATGTTCAAACAAACATTGTATGCTTATCATTGTATCAGCCTTCCTCTACACCCACCAGCGTGTTGTGTAGGGCATTGTTTATGATCCGGAATTGCTGCTAGCTTCGGTTTGCACAATATTGAATATGTATCCATCACTAGATGGTGCCACTCTATCAGTTATATTCCAGTGTGGTGCATAGTTATGACTAAACCATCTCATCCCCCTGTAAATGTGTAACACATTTTCGGACTTTGTAAACTTTGTGAGCATCCATTGTCGGATATGTGGTAGATATAATTTTGTATGTCATACTTGGACAGCCAACGCCAGTCGGTAGTATAGTCCATCCATTCATTCATGAATGAGTACTTTTGAATAATGTTGGTGAAGCTTTCCCAGGAATTGAAGATATGTAGTTGGTTTTATGTGAAATGTGGGTAAATTTTGTAGTGTTTTTGAGATGATGTTACCATGGCATCCCATTATTTTCCATCTTGTAAGGAATATTTTTCACATGACCCTCAATGCTGAAAAGTCATTCAGAACAGAAATATTATTTCTTTACCAAGGCTGGCATATAATCATACACATGACTGGTTTTATCAGTTTAGTATTTAAGATGTTTTGTTTGTCTGCAGTGATCCCAGGCATCATTGTGGGGCTGTCGGTTGGACTCGACACGGACGGCTACGGCAACTCCAGATTGTGAGTCAACAACACACTTACCTGGAGAACTAAATGTCCCGTAATAGAGCCTACTGATTTGTGGGTATCCGTAGGATTGTAGTGCATGCACACACCACAGCACACCACAGCACACCACAGCACACCACAGCACACCACAGCACACCACAGCACACCACAGCACACCACACCACACAACACCACGCCTCACCACACCTCACGCGCGCGCGCGCACACGCACGCACGCACACACACACACACACACCAAGTCATAACCATGTCTGTGTTTCTGCCCAACAGTTGCTGGCTTGCCACACCCGATCTTGTCTTCTGGAGTTTTGCCGGTCCGGTGCTAATTGCTTTCATGGTTAGTATTTATAGCTCTGTATTATAGGAATAACTGTAGCAAAAACATTGTTTAAAATGGTAATATGTCATATTTATACAGTTTATCACATGTTTGCCAGTAGATAGTCAATAGCATGTTTGACTAAATGAAGTGCATATTTGTATAAACTCCAAAACATATTACGTAAAAAAAATATCAGATTTATTAGTTTCACAGAAGCAAAATACAAACATAGTAACATGATGATTCGACATAAACTTGCTATATTGATGTGGTCTTGCTACTTTATTACAGCTCAACATCATAGTGTTTGCCATGGCCACCAGGGTGAGCTGCTGCAGGGAAAAAGATAAACAAGACGATGTGGAATTTGGACTTCTTGCGTATGTGCATTTCTCACATTATTAATAACAATATGCATGAATTTATTAATTTTCTTGATTAAGTGCCCTCATTATTTTTAGATGACAGTTTATTTAGTCAAAATCAGGTGTGCAGTCAAAAGGTATATAGTTGAAAAAATAAGATTTGAAAAAATCGAAAAGATTTTGTCAGATTCATGTGACTATAAAGTGTAACCAGCTACCCTCATAGTAATAATAGTGCAGTGGCTAGAGCTTTGGACTGTCAACTGAGAGAAACCTCGTTCGAATCCTGCGCATGTTGAACGTTGGGCGAATTTGTTAACTCCGCATTATTCCAGTTCACTCAGCTGTATGAATGAGTACTTGGCTATAGACACTGGTGGATGTTTGTGAACAAATAGTCTTTGTGCATTAATTGCAGCATGGCTCGATACTCCCCAAAGAAGTAAAGATGGTGTTCAATTAAACAGTTCTGCCAGGTAGTAAAGTATAAAGTGCTTTGAGCAATCCTGAGGTTTGGATACTGCATGATATAAGAACTTACATAAATCATGCTCCACCATTCACCATCTGCTTTCAGGAATCGGCTGAAGGCGGGGCTAGTGTTGCTGCCACTACTGGGCGTGGCATGGGTATTTGGTGTACTTGCTGTCAATGATGACGTCCTGGCATTCCACTACCTGTTCGCCGTCTTCACGTGTTTCTACGGCATCTTCATCCTCCTGGCTTATGTGCTGCTCAGCAAGAATGTACGTCTTCCAGGCTTTGCTGTCACATGATCATTGTTTGTGTTGCACTGTTGTGAGATTGTGTATATATGCGGTAGACTGATTTGCATTTCAGTTCGTAGATTACCCATGCACATCTGAAAGTTTATCAAGCACTCAGTTTATATCATGTGTATCTTCTGTGTGTAAATTATTTCAAAACCCATTTAGTATAAATATAGTATGTTCTATATCAAACATGGATTTACAAGATCCTGTTTGGTACCTATCAAAATGGATTTTCATAAGATAGTTCTTCTCTGTAACAACAAAAGTGATCCTGCTTACAAACACGGTTGCCTAGCAATATAATGTGGACAGGCTAATCATCAACGTTTGTGATTGACTCGTGTGTTGTTTGCTTCCTCTCCTAGGTGCGTCGTGAGGTGAAGTACGCCGTGTACCGCCTGCAAGGACGCAAGGGATACGAGGAGTCTGCTAGTCCCACCAGGAACAGCATGTTGTCTGTACGTGGCTCTTGCACAGGCACCTGGCCTCACTGTCAGCCCTCCACACAACCACTGGGCCTCACTGTAGCATTATTGAGCATATCTGTACTGTGTTCTAGTACATACCTTCATAATTCTATCATTTTAAACGAAAACAAAACATTTCATGTGTTCGTCCTGCATTTATTATTAGTAAATACTGTGTGTCGTTGAATTCTGTTTACTGCCACTAGTTGAGAAGGTACGAGTAGAGTAATTTAACCAGCACCAGAAATTGTTGTTTAGTATTGTCGATAGTATTTGTATATCCTCACTATAAAGTTCACTTTTGGGACTGGGCAAATGTGACCTGAATTGCAGAGTGACCCTATTAACAAGGGTAAGGTTGTATTCTTCACTGTGACAAGAAGGACTTGTGATTTGTGAGATTATCAAATCTCTGATGTGACTGTAAAATCGAGACATTAAAAACCCGTTTTCAATGACACAAAGAATAACATAATTTCTGTTTGTGCCAACAGAGGTCAGCACTGTCGTACCACCAGAATGACTCATCACTAGAGGGCGGTCTGAGTCGTGTCAACGTCGGCATTTCAACGACATCGACAACGAGTCGATCGACGAGCAAGAGCGGGGGTGGGTTGTATCACCCCGACCCCTATCTCCACAGCAGCAGCACCTCGACCAACCCCAACGCCCCCTACGACTACCCCCCTAACGCTGGCATTCCACCCTACGGCTACGACTCGGCACAGTTCAATGGCAAGCCCCCCACAGATGGTAGGTGGCGCCACTGGCATGTGTCTTGAATATGTCATTTGATTTGGCAATTAGTTTGGCCTTGTTTTATTTTGTTTGCCCAGATAGTAATTTAGGGCTGAAATAACAGTTCTTAGATATGCTGTGATATTTTTTTCTTTTCAGGTTGTTCAAAAATTTCTCATTCCTTAAGGCAGCATAGTTTTATGTATACCTGTGTTGTATAAGCAGATGTATTTCTTATTGTGAAGTATGTTTAGTTAATAAGATGAGTGAGTTCGCGCTAATTCTGGGATGTTTTCAATATTGACTGAAATGTTTTTTAAAGAGTGTTTGTCATTGCGAATAGTCCAAATATGTCTGCTTTGTCTAAGTTTTGGTACAACACAATTTTTCTGATACATCTTGTATTACTTGTGTACATGCTTGTGGTCAGTCTGACCTTTACTTGACCCTTGTCTGACCAGATCCAGACACGGGAGAGATGGACAGAAAGCGGAGAGTCGACTCGGACTCTGATAGTGACTCTGCCATGGAGAACCCTGACCTTGACCTTGCCTCGAGTCACTCCAGCGATGACGAGGACGATGACAACTTTGCGTGGGATGCGGTGTCGCCACGGCAACCGAGTGAGTGTCACACATTGGCTTTATGTTGCAATTTACTGTTTATTAAATGTTGAAAGTGAGAAACCAAAATCCAGTTCTGTGCAAGGTCAGCCGGGAGTTTAGTGGCACATTTGAGAATGATATAAAAATGTAGTACACTGTTATAACCACATTACTAAGGTTACATCTGGGACTGACCATAGCTGGCCAGAAAGGTGAGGTGACTAGTTTCCTATATTTTGCAGTTATGGATATAGCTTGAAACTCGTGTTGGGTGATGATGTATTATCAAGAATAAGGCGAGGTTGAGTTTATTTTAAATATTTTACCATGTGTTATTGGTTTTCAAGATGAAATGAAGTTTTTAAACTATGTGCAGTTCATCAAGCTTACTAAATGCCATTTAAGTAGCATAGTTTAAATAAGACAAACAAACTTAACAATTTAATTGAAGTATTAATTCACGCATAATGAAGTTTACATTTACAATGAGTGCACTGCCTTTGCAGCTAAGCCACCACAACTTGAGTCGTCTCCTAAGAAGAAGTGGCCGAGTGGACACAGTGGACACAGTGAGTTAGGCATCAGGAGTCCAGACCAAGTCAAAATATCACCACATAAAAAGGCACCTGAGAAATCTTCACAACGAAACTCTTTAAAAGGTATGCGTTAATAATTTGAAAGATATTATCTAACAAAGTCACAAAGTCAGTCAAAAGAAGAACATGGCGTAACATTAAAGAAGGAACAGTGTCGATTAGATATCGGAAGGTACACATAGATTAAAGCAGATTGGACTGTCGATAAGCCAAAGCACTTCCTTGTTCTCTTCTTGTCTACAGTTTCAGGATGGCAGTCTTGCTAAATGTTGTTAAATAATGGATAATGCATTATTATACACGCAAGGTCTGTAGGTTTTCACTGTTTTACTCTTCTTTGTTTCAGGTAGCAAAGAAAATGTTTTATGTCCGACAAAGCGGCCGAAAGTGAAAGTGCCGAGGGAACAGGTTCCTGTCCTCACACACAATGGAAGCATCACATCAGACTCAGAGTGAGTGTCACGTTGTTACGGCTCTCCATACACTACAGTCACCTTGCAAGCAGTCCATGATGGCCACTTCTTGTTTGTCAGCCAACAGTCACGCAAAATATATCAAATTTGAAGCTTCATTGTTTTGTGCA
This sequence comes from Oasisia sp. SBJ-2009, assembly GCA_964017155.1. Lineage (NCBI taxonomy): Eukaryota > Metazoa > Annelida > Polychaeta > Sabellida > Siboglinidae > Oasisia > Oasisia sp. SBJ-2009. The sequence goes on from OZ024854.1 coordinate 46,473,009, forward strand.
GATATGCATGATTTAAATGCATGGATAGTCAGCTAATGTTCTGGTAGTTCTCAAAAGCATGGTAGCAATAACATGCCCAAGTGTTACATGTATTACAAATGCAGTCTCTTGAATTAGGTGTCGCTGTAGCTGCGTGATTGTTATCAATTCATTGTGGACATGTAAGGGCTAGCTGGCAAGAACTAATAGAATTGTTATGCTACAATCCTGACCTTCCAGAGAGCTTGCTTCCCATACCAGACTATACTTCCTTCTGTCTGTCCATCAGATGAGAACATGTACAATAATCACCACTGTCCTGTCGTTTGGATGACTACATCCGTAGCTTTCTGTTGTGATTACCCATCATGCTTTTCATGCACTGTGATAACCAGCAGGTGAGAGGGGGTGGTCCTGAAAGAATCCCATGGGTTGTGAGATAGGCCGGCTTTGATAGATTACACATTTTGCTGTATTACTAACGAGTGCGATGCGTCCATCCTAACTGTGATGCTCTTGTTGCCTTACAGACTGCATGTGTAACGGTAGAAGAAGGTACAGTGCATTTTGTTAAATAACACGCACGTGTGCATGCATGTGTGCATGTTCTCTGTCGTCATGAGTCTCCTCTGGTGCTAGCGAATGGTCCTTTTTTATGGGTAGTGCCACTGTAGTGTCGCCGCCATGCTGGGACGCAAGCATATTGAATCATAGTTGAAATTCTGAAATATTTATGGATGGCCAAAGCTGTCAGATCACATCAAATGTTCAACTACTACCTGGTTAGCAAAAAAGAACTTTGTGTAAGATATAGCTGACTGAGAAACCTACAAAGATACCTTTTGTTAAACGTATTTATTATCGGTAAAGTTAGAATTAAAAAAATACCAGTGGAAAACTTAAATCTTTTTTTTTTACATAACAATCCTGTTATGTCTGCCCCGGCTCTCTGTGTATCACCATGCTAATAGTCAATTTTTATACAATGTACATACACCAAATTATATATATATAAATATATATATATATCATCAACACCACTATGTGTTCAACATCTCTTAGGTTGGTTACATATTTAAACTAACACTTATCTCAGTTGTCTGACATTTTCCTTTACCTGATTAATTGGATTTAAGCACCAGTGTCTTACTTTGCTGTTCTGCATTAATGAAGCAGACAAAGTAGTTTTCCTGATGGACGCCACGTGTGACTCCAATGCTTCGGCCAGCACCAACGTAATCGCTCACCATTCCAGCTCGGTTTACTTCATTTCAAGAGTGCGTGATACAAGTTACACAGTATTAGCTGCACCTCACATGTCCTGGCCCTCTACATCTAGGCCTTCTTCTTACCACCATTCGTGCAGGACACATCGACATGTCAAATGTCCTTTCCTCAAAACAATCTTCTAACAAAGCAGTAATTCTCGCTAGTGATTCATGACAATGGCACAACCATACAGTTGCTAGCTCAGGTAAATTTTCAAGGATGTGGAAATCTGTCTCACTAGAAATGTTATTGCCATGGTAATATGCAAGCAGGTGAACTCATATTTCACATATCATATACTATTTATTTATCTAATCCATACACCAAATCTGGTTAAGATATGTTCAGTACTATTAGAGACCTATTCGTCATTTGGCTGTGTTCAGGTAGCAACTAGTCTTCAACCTGGATTGATTAAATTATATTGAATGATTTGTTGTTTTGGTGTCTTCTGAGACAATTGAGTGGGATTAGGCTGTCATTCTTAATTTTGATCAGTTTCATAGAAGATACCATTGCTAAATTGAAAGTGGAATGGAATTTAGCAGGCATCAATCTTATTTCACAACCATAACAATTGTTTATTTTTTTCTACACTTTTGGAACTGTTGTGTATGAAAAACTATGAATAATACTACACCTTTATAGGAGACAAAATAATTGACATATTTGGTGACTCGAACTATAAGGTGTAGTATTAGAAACAGGTTGCTTTACTGAAAATCATTAAAACCACATGCAGTGCTGAGTCAGCACGGTTATGTCAGCACTGCTGACATAACCGTGGAGAACAAATGATGCAATTGCACAGCTACTGACTAACGTCTGCTGGGAAGGTAGTGCGCCACAGATTTGTGCCCGTATTCTCAAGACAAATGTTCAGTAATGACAGTCATATGGTTACAAACCACTGTTTCATACTAAAGACTTGTGCCCGTGTTCTCAAAACAGTTACTCAGTAACACTATCGTATGGTTACAAGCCCTTGTTTAGTTAGTCTTTGAGAATGCGGGCCCAATTTAGTCATCCTGCGACTGGTCCCACTGCCAACTGCCCGTCATGGTGGTAGTGTCTAGTCTCTCCTAGCATGGTGGTGTCTAGTAGTATTTTGTGACGTACCCACTGTGTAGACTATACAGCGACTCCCCGGTGTTATCTGCATGATAATATTGTCTCACATACTGCACGTTATCATTGGTATGTGGCATCATTCCCTCCCACCGTAATCTCGGTAGAACCTGACTAATTTTCTACTCACATATGTGGTACAAAATTAAGGTCACCTTTTATAGTTCTGTCGGGTTAGTTTAAACTGTACTATTGACACATTGAGCTGTACATACAAAATCGCCTATGAATGCCAGTGTTTCCCTATCGGTGTCAAATAATTGTTATTGTCAAATGTTTTAAAGATTCTTTTATGTGGGTCGGAACAATCAGTTTATTTGCACCTCATGCCAAACCTACCTGCACAAATGACACTGCACAGTGCTTGTGCATCTACAAGAGGGAAGAACAATTACACAAACGTTGTGGTATTCATTACATTTGTGTTTGTAGCACGAAACAATTCCACTGGGTCATAGATGTGTCACAAAACTGAACAAAGTATACACGTTGTGTCACTGTGAGTTGCTGTGTAGACGTCTTACTAGACGACACTTCCCCACCTGTGTGTATTCATTTGTTGTTTTTGTTGATTCTCGCTTAATTTGTTGAACCTTCGTGTAACATGTATATTTATATAGTTCTTTTTCTGCAGTTGCAGTAATGATAGCTACAAATGGCCTTGAGACGTGGTGACGACCAGGGACAAACACTTGCCGCTGTCCTTCACACCCTCCTTCAGATGGCGCTATCTAGAGGGACTGTGCAGCTATTCAGCTAAATACAAGTTCGGAACACAGAGTGAACTAATACGTGCTCCCTAGATGGAATCTCGCGAGGGAAGAATGTTGCCAGTAGAGGTCGCTGGTGTGCATTGCATCATTCCAGAATGAGTTATCTTCTGAGACGGTCTCATCCTCTTGGATTTACTGCTGTGATCTCAAACTGTCGACACGTTCGTGTGTACATTGCTATAAGTGTTTGGTTACCATAGTAACCGGTGACTTAGAGATCGGAGTGTCGTCCAGACGTCAACCGAAGATCGAGATGTTGTCAGCATGATATATTATGACAACAGAAACTGTCGTGTCCCCGTGTCAAACGTGATTGCTTCTGCTTCATCTGTATGTATATTACGTGTCATCTGCGTCTTTCCAAAGCGTATCATAAGTAGTAACTTAACAACTGGCGATTGTGTATAGTATTTTATTGAAGTGGTTATGTGCCCAACCAGGCATGTGGATATCTGCCAAGTTCTCATCACGCTGTTGCTTGCATTCTATGCAACCTCAAGTGTGATCTTATTTTGTCCAAAACAAATGACCAAATATCTGGCACCGTCCACCCGATATATTTGCACAATGGTTGGGCAGATATTCTCTTCATTTTTTTAATAAACTATTTGTAATTAACTATCTGTATGAACTATTGCTGGACAGACAAATGGTAGTAAGTCTACAGCAGGTCTAGTGCTAGAAATGTGTATAGAATGCCTGGTGTACATTTTATTATTGCCATCAAACCAGATGGCCCCTTCACGCGGGAAAAGTGTGGTAGTTGGACGGTGTCTTTGTGGCGCAGAATTATCTCGAGATCAATGGATGTTTTAGACATTTAAAAAATGTTATAACCATTATCGGTTCAGTTTCATAAATATGGTAGTTTGTTGTTGAGAGCTTCCTTAGAAATATTGTCTCAATCCACATATATTATATACAAATTCTGTATTTTTTAATATGAAAATATATTATAAAATTCTCTCTTGAATTTTCTGCTAAGTCTCACAATTTTCTGTTAGAGTATGTATGTACACTGTATCTGTATCATTATAAATGATTGGTTATAAATGTCAGAATGAAATATTTTATCTTTTTTGGGAAAACTATTATATGCTTTATGTAATGGATATTGCATGTCATTTTCTTATTGCAAACAGGTGGAATATATGTTCTCTGTCTGGAATGACTTATTTCAGCTACACGCGACAACTTACATGAAATCGCATTTGATGATTTGTTTTTGTACAAAACGTCTCCATAGTATAGAAATCACAACCCGACCATGCCAAGATGGCTACTATTGAGATGTGTGCTTATATTTCCTCCTAACGTTTTTTATATGTACCATAATTTTAAGAAGTTGGTTTTTTACAATAAACATGTAATGTAACATATTGGAGTCTTCGTTCTAGTAGTTTTGAGCTGGGTGCTGTTGGCAATAACAATAATTCTGAATAAACCCTGGGGAATTGCCATCACAAATTTCACTGACTACCCCATTACTACTTTTAAAGTTCTATTCTTAATAAAAAATACATACATGTTATATGAAGAGAGTGGGAGGTAGAGAGAGAAAAGTGAGATACATTAGAGTTGCTGATAGGAAAGGATAAGTCATCAGTGTTATTCCAGTGAAACTCATTAAAACCAGTGAGATGCATGCAGACTAACTACCCGAGTTCCCAGTAGCTGTTCATCTGCAGTGCCGAGAGACCAGTGGTCTAGTAAGATCCACAGGCGAGATTACTCCACCATCAAAGTGAACTTTCTGCTCACAGAAGAATGTTTTATAAGAAGCAGATCGCATCATCTGGGGAAAGGCTTGTTCTTTGGTGAACCTTTTACTGGGGTTGGGTCAGTTTTAGAAGACATTTAGAAATATCAGGCTAATCACGAATGATTGAGCAAAATAATTAAAAATAACAGCAACGTTGACAACTTTTAATTTGCTGACAACTTTCCTTGAAGTACAAACATCACTTCGCAAGAGAAATCCCTGCATGACCTTGTTGAAACAACTCAACAAGATCAATCCTCAGAATATTTATTGTACAGTCTCTAAAGAGTTCCATCCGCCCCGTATGGGGCATACAAATGTATCCATACATCTCCTATCGATAACCCCGCCTTAGTCTAAAAGGCAACCCCAAAATCTGTCCATCAGTTTTCCTCATTGGCCGTGGAACCTTGTAGAGTGAAACCGTGAGAATGTGAATGCTGTGTCGTCTAGTCGATGTCGTGTCACTGACGCAGCGTCGTTGACATCCTGATGAGTGTAATGATGTCCCTGATGAGTGTAATGATGTCAAAGCGTGACTAAGTCATCCGGCCTTACATCCTCACCCAGTACATGCCGGCGCGGGACCGGCTGTAGTCGGGCAGACCCTCGACTGGACCTACAAAAGACCATACGTGTGTCAGGACAGGCACGGCTAGACATGAAGCATTACTGCTGAAATCACATAAGTTTATTTTAGATTACTTATTTTGTCATCCACATGTTTATACAATGCAATATGAAAGTAACTTATTCACCTACTACAGACTGATGAATAATGACACGTTCACTGGCTAGTTTGAAAACAAATTAGAGATAACATCTCAAAGATCTGAACTACTGTGTTTTTTGTCAGATACAGATGGGGACACATAAAAAACTAAGAGACCTAAAGGTATCAGGGAGAAAAGTGTCACTATAAGCATAAAGTGAATACTTTAGACCATGTTCACTCACCGACACCAACGACAACTGGACACTTGTCATAGATGTATTTCATGCAGACATCACGGACAACGGAGGCGTTGACCGCCTCGATCCTGGCGTCCAGCTCGGGCAGGGGAAGACGGCGACCATAGCACAACATTTGTCTGAAACACAACAGACACTGCCACTAGTGATACAATGCTAAACTATGCCCAACATAAGGGTAGATAAATTTGCAGTCCTGAAACATGCAGTGTTACGTAAGGAAGTGGTGGTTTGATAGTCAGTATTCACCATGTATCGCAGAGAAATATTTTGCTACAGTGGAGAAACCTGGTGTGTGAAATATCCCCAAGTATGTAAGGTTTAGGATCAGTCAATGTTCATGATAATTGACACTGCCTGCGACACACATTACATATATCCGACTGATCTCTGTCCTGCCTCTGTCCAACATAAACACATTAAAAAACAATTAAAGTAGTTATTGATTACAATATATACTACTGTTAGCATTGTCAACAGAATAAATAAACGGACATACTAGGTTGCCATGGTATGTAGACATGGTTGACACAATGTCTTCAAACTTGTTACATTTTAGACACATCAACATGAGCCATTCAGTCATGAAAGCCATCTTGCATCATTGCACATGAAGTTGTGAACCTCACCTGCCGATGTCCTCACAGATGGGCGTGGAGCCGTCCAACATGAGCAACATGTTGGTCTTGAGCAGGTTCTTGGCTCGCTGCACCTCAAAGTCTGTCACGAACGTACACAGTCGCATCCTACAACACACAGGGACCGAATCAGAACCCACAACAAATCATATTGTACCAAAGTCTTTCATACAGGTTAAGGCAGTGGCATTTATAGATGAACATAAACAGAGAACTTGAACTAATGAGGCAGGTACTGTGTAGATCAATTATTCGTTTAGACACACCAAACAAGGCTGGTGATATGTTAATTAAGTTTTGCCAGTTTAATGACATCACCATCCAATCTTAGCTGCATGTTTTCATGCTTTCAGGCGACGGTTACAACAAACAACATAAGTTGTAGGGTGCTGATGGGCACACATGATACATGTCTCTCTTGATGTGCATGCACTCAATACTTACCATTCCTTCTGCACATTCCAAATCATGTCCTCCACATTGGCCTGGTCTGTCACGAAGTATACACCCCTGTAACAAAGTAGAACATTCTATTTAGAGACGTTATATATCAAACTATAAATGCATCATGACCATTGATGTGGTGAGAAAAACTGTCGACGATGTATTTAACTATTGACAGTACTTTAAACTATGAATAGTACAGCTATATCACAGGGGATTCCTCCCTTTAGAATTCCAAACCTTTAACTTTTCTGGTGACATCGCTGCCCTTATATTAAGGATTGGACATGGCACTGCTTTCCTGGGTAGTTGCTAGATCACAACGCTATTGCATTATTATTGCAAAGAAAATTTTCCCCTAAGTCTTACTCTAAGCAAAGTCTATTTTAGAGACGAGTGGGCGTATGGGACAGACAAGTGGAACTCACCAGAGTCCAGTGTCGGTGTAGCAGGTGTTAAATGACTGGTAGCTGTGGCACAGACCGTCAATGGACGATGCCTGGGCCAGCTTACAGGCCAGGTTGGCACCGCCGCCGTGGGAACGGTCCCAGCTGCCCACCAGGGTGTTAGCAACCATCAGGGCGATGTTGTCGGGGTTCGACCAGCCGGCACCCTCGATGGCGATCGCAACATGGGCCAGCGGCATGTCATCATCACGTACACGGATCTGTATGCAAGGGCAGTGAACAAGTTCATTGTTGAAATTGAATTGTTAAAAGTAGTAGTAAATGTTTTAAAATGCAAATATCATATGTGAGTGTATTGCTAGCACTGCTATAGTGCTAGCAATACACAACATGGGTGATGTTTGCATTTTAAAACATTTACTACTACTTTCAACAATTCAATGTCAACAATAAACTTTTATGGCACATAGCAGCTATTTATGTGTGAGCCTTCAACAATGTCAACAATAAATATCATAGAAATGTTAATAAAATATAACTCTACTGGCATCAGAAAATTCCCCAAACACCGCACGACCCACACATCTATTGGAACAGTCCAATTCAGAATTACTCTTAGCCTGAAATACTGACACAGAAACTTGTTAGAAATCACTGTTATTATAAATTATATCAAACGTTAACATGTGCCACGATCCGAGCTGACTTGACCGCCCGCCGTGAGATGACCGTGGGACTCACCTCACTGCCCGTGTAGCGGCAGGGGTCCAACAGGGGGATGGCGCCCTCCTCGTACCCGATGCTCAGGTTGCCAAAGTGCTTCTCCGCCAGCGACACCAGCTCCGAGTGGTCCACACCTGACACACGACACGACAGTCAACACACAGGTGTGATGTGTCCAATACATATGTGTGTTTTCAAAACCATATTATACAACATTAGAATGTTCTTCCCTTAATGTTCTATTTATGCTATTATATGTAAAATTGACCTTAATCTGAATTATAGAGTTGCAATAAATTTGATTTTATGTATAATGTTAAACATTACTGTATTACAATATTTCCATAAGTACTAAAAAAATTCAATATGTATGCTACACACCATATGAAAACTTTCAGTGGCCATGTTCTAGATGTAGATTTGACAGAGACATGGAAACCTGATGTTAGCTACAAGAGAGAAGCACAGTGTGTAGACTCTTACCACCAGCGCCAGCCAGCACAATGCGAGGGCCCTTGTAGTGGGTCGATGTGTACTCGACCAGGTCCTTGCGACTGATCGACCTGCAAGTAGCATATGGTCACAATGTTGTACTTAGATTTCACTTATATATTGAAACAACAACGGTCTAACAATGTATATTCTCAGAGCTTGATATATTCTATCATTTATGAAATGTTCTCACATGTTCAAACAGCTGTAACCAACATTCAAGCACGAGAGAAATGGCTAATAAAGTTGTAATATAAAAAGTATCCAAAACCAACAACCACAATTTTGAAAAAATACATCCCGACGACAACAACTGATCTCAATGAATCTACATATATTAGTGTCAGTGCATTTCTTTGGCCAAATATTTTATGATAAATCAATCTCACCCCTGATGACAGGGAGGCCAAGAAAAACAGCTGTCAACTAGACAAAACAAAATAACTGCAGGTTGACCATACTCTTTGGTATATATACAGATGCTTAAATCATGTGAAGATAACATGCACACAAGAAGAGACAAACAGACTGTCACCACAAGGCGCACATACTTGATGTTCTCTGTTGGGCCCAGGATGGTGCGGCCGAGGGCTGTGCCCTGGTAGGCGCTGGCGTGGAGGTGATCAAACACTACCTCCTGAAGGTTGGTCTCTACCTCCTGTAACACACACCCACACATCTACATATAGACTCTAACACTACCTCCTGTAGGTTGGTCTCTACCTCCTGTAACACACCCACACATCTACATATAGACTCTAACACTACCTCCTGTAGGTTGGTCTCTACCTCCTGTAACACACCCACACATCTACATATAGACTCTAACACTACCTCCTGTAGGTTGGTCTCTACCTCCTGTAACACACCCACACATCTACATATAGACTCTAACACTACCTCCTGTAGGTTGGTCTCTACCTCCTGTAACACACCCACACATCTACCATATAGACTCTAACACTACCTCCTGTAGGTTGGTCTCTACCTCCTGTAACACACCCACACATCTACCATATAGACTCTAACACTTCATACCACACCACACCAACACTACCTCCTGTAGGTTGGTCTCTACCTCCTGTAACACACCCACACATCTACATATAGACTCTAACACTACCTCCTGTAGGTTGGTCTCTACCTCCTGTAACACACACCCACACATCTACATATAGACTCTAACACTTCATACCACACCACACCAACACTACCTCCTGTAGGTTGGTCTCTACCTCCTGTAACACACCCACACCTACATATAGACTCTAACACTACCTCCTGTAGGTTGGTCTCTACCTCCTGTAACACACACCCACACATCTACATATAGACTCTAACACTACCTCCTGTAGGTTGGTCTCTACCTCCTGTAACACACACCCACACATCTACATATAGACTCTAACACTTCATACCACACCACACCAACACTACCTCCTGTAGGTTGGTCTCTACCTCCTGTAACACACACCCACACATCTACATATAGACTCTAACACTACCTCCTGTAGGTTGGTCTCTACCTCCTGTAACACACCCACACATCTACCATGTAGACTCTAACACTTCATACCACACCACACCAACACTACCTCCTGTAGGTTGGTCTCTACCTCCTGTAACACACACCCACACATCTACATATAGACTCTAACACTACCTCCTGTAGGTTGGTCTCTACCTCCTGTAACACACCCACACATCTACCATATAGACTCTAACACTACCTCCTGTAGGTTGGTCTCTACCTCCTGTAACACACCCACACATCTACCATATAGACTCTAACACTACCTCCTGTAGGTTGGTCTCTACCTCCTGTAACACACACCCACACATCTACATATAGACTCTAACACTACCTCCTGTAGGTTGGTCTCTACCTCCTGTAACACACACCCACACATCTACATATAGACTCTAACACTTCATACCACACCACACCAACACTACCTCCTGTAGGTTGGTCTCTACCTCCTGTAACACACACCCACACATCTACATATAGACTCTAACACTTCATACCACACCACACCAACACTACCTCCTGTAGGTTGGTCTCTACCTCCTGTAACACACACCCACACATCTACCATATAGACTCTAACACTTCATACCACACCACACCAACATGACTAGAGCATTATCAAGTTCACAACAGATACTTGAGGAAGATGGCGACCAGTTTACTTATCTGAATTATTAGTATCTCACATTGAAAAAATTTAAGAAACTGGTCACAGCCTTAATTGGCTCCACTGTCACCCTTGAATTGTATATATTTTGCCGATTCTTATGATCGTTTATGTTGTATGTTATTATACAATTCCAAATAAAGCTAAGTTACTTACACTGCACCCTGACAGGACTACGCTCGCAGTTCAAATTATATGAATCGCCAATCTCCAGGTAAACAAAGCTGTGCTGCACAGTGTTACTGATCATGTTGTGAGTAATTATTAATCAATTGAAGCCACCATACGATAACCCCCAACTAACACACATGAAATTAGTCTCACTAATAGTAACCTCAGCATTCAGGTGACCGTTATTCAAAGCGAGGTTTCACTGTAATCAAAATGGTCTGTTCTATTGATACTGCGACATACTGATAACAGAACAAATCAGATACACCTTGAAATCACACAAAATCCTACCACTGGCTCCCCTTTTCATGTATGTTTTTGAATGCTGAAAAACCCAGCAATGATTCTGATGTGCAATACCTAGTTGATTTTACAAACTTCCATACATATGCACATCTAGCTGACCACAGACCTGCATTTCCCTGAGGATGACGCCCCTCTCACGCTCAATCTCCTGCTCTCCAAGGGTGCTGTTCTGGATGATGTCTGACAAGATCTCAACCGCTGCAAGGGCAAGGTATCCATGGTAGACTCATAAATTCATCAATTAACAGACTTTACGTTAAAACAATAAAATTACCAGCCATCTGAAAAATACATACATAGCTGTTATAGAATGTGGACTGCATGTAAAAATTACGTGTTCAAAAACAAGTACCGTGGATAGTGCAAAAAATAGTTACTTTCTAGATCTTTTGGGGTCCCGATAGAGATTGCAGTACAATATTACAATATCTTTTTGATTTCTGATGGTGAAACGTGTACCTTGAGGGACGTCTTTTGAGAAGCACTTTGCGTAGTAGACCGTCTGTTCGCGTGAGGTGTAGGCGTTGAGGTGGGCTCCCATGTTCTCCACCTCCAACTCCAGGTCTGTCTGAGACCTCTTGGATGTGCCCTACAACCAACAGCACAGTCAGCGGCAGAACACCACGACAATGTAAAGTATGTCCTAACGTTGCATTCCGAGATTGTCCATATTTAAAAAAAGAAATCTCCATTGAACCAAGTCAAGTAATATCTTCTATATGTCACTTCCAACAACTCGATATAAATTTCTTTCACAGGATATAATGAATAATATGCAAAGTATGATAAACTGGTGCAAAATATGAAAAAATATATATTCATGTGTCACATCTTTAATATTTCACTGGCCAGACCTGGTGACTGGTATTTATGCAAACTTTATCGAATATAAAATATCAAAATGACATATGGTAGCAACTATGATCAAATCAGTAAACATTATTTTTATTGTACAAACATTTTCTACAATTTTAACGCTGAATGCAACTTTAATAATGCAGTTAAATTCAAATGCAACCATTGACAAACTATGCAAATATTAACATACACAGAACTAAACTAGACAGCTAAAAAATTGTCCCAATACAAAAGCATAAAGGTAAGCAAAACTTAACAGTAAAATAACACAACTTAATGTCATCAGTCATATTGACTTGACTGCTGTTTTTAAGGAACCCTGATGGAAACATGGTTGTATCATTGAATGGATCATACCATGCTATGTCTGAAGAAACCAGTCTCACCTTGAATGCCATGTGTTCTAGGAAGTGAGCAACACCATTGTTCTTCTCGTTCTCATATCTGCTTCCTGCATCTATCCACAGTCCAACCTACAAACAGTCTCTCTCTCAGTACCACTGTCAAGCATAGGTGAAGCTCACAACTTCCTACTTTACACATGTGCTACATCATCCATGAAAGTACGTCTTATTATGGTAAACAAGTGCACAACTTGGCCAAAACAGCTAAACAATCAATAAAAGATGAATAAATGTTCTCTATTTCTGCCTTGAATACATCACCGATGCATGACATTACTTTGATTTCCAAATTACTCTATGACAGCATTATAAAATATAGTTTCTACATGAATTATGTATACTGCACGAAGGGAAATAATTCTTCAAAAAGCACACATGGAGCATTATCAAAAAACAGTTTATTAAAAAAATTCTATACAGTTTCTGCTCTAGACTATAAATGCATTGATTCACTTACTGTGGCAGTTGGTATCCCGGAATCCTCTGAGGCAACCCGCAAGCCATTTGCAAGTTTTGTTACTTTGGTTTCTGGTACATTCAGTGTCTCCTCATATGTTGCAGCCTGGGTGGCCCTCCATCGGCGGATGACGGCGGAAACTGGTGTCTACAAGCACAGTACAATGGATACAACTTATTACACCATTTTTGGCAAATAGCAGTAACTTTCAATTAAATAAAATGTTGTGTCACTGCCAAAGACACATTTGCAATGTTTGTTTTTGAAGTAAACAGTCACCATCCCAACTAGATTGCCAGGTTAGTGACTTAGCGCTGGGTTTAAAATCTGTATAGTCAACGCGGCAAATTTCTTTAGGTAAATCATATTTCCTTTAGCTGTTTTTTTTAGATCATTGATGTGCAATTGTTTAGGTAACTTCAACAATGCAAGTTGGTGAATAATGCAATCATGTCAATAACAACGACCAAAACAATGTTTCAACAATTTGGCGAAGTTTTAATATATTTTGCCAGATATCAAAACATTTTGCACATAGTGCAATTGGCGGTGCTAACGAAGGTGTAACCCAATATTAAAATCCACAGTATGGTGGCGCCACCTGACAGAGTCCACTGTGACAGTAATGACTCAAAGAAAACGCTTATTTTCTGGTACATTTTGACAGATGAAGATCACTATATCAGTCCACAACTCGACACCAACTGAACTTCTCGTTGCTTTTCAATTTGGTTTACATACAACACGTCCTAATGTGATGTTTTAAATAAATGCCAGTTGCAACGGCGCGCTTCATTATCACGTTACACTTGTGCTCTACAACATTTTATATAAAGTTGCCAGTTGCAACGCCTACACTATGATTATGTGACAAGTGCATACATGTAATATAAATATTGTGGATAAACTGATGTTTTTAGGTGCGGGCCTAAACTGCAATAGTACCATGACTTTGACATGGATAGACTTGGTAAAACCACAAAATTACATTAAAAACTGAAAATGGCCCGGAATATATAGAAGTGTTGCTATTTGTTCAGGTTCTACAAAAAATGGCAATTATTCGTAATTCTATATTTATGTAGAGTACCACTACCACATGCCTAACATTACATTTTGTTGCGTTCGAAAAATGCCAAACCCCAAACGTGACCTGGGCGATAATATGGGTGCATATCAATATACCGTGCGGTACACACGAGCGTCTAATGTCTATAAAACGTAGCAGGTGATCAAGTCATATATAAAACAAAAACATACTTGTTTGTAAACAGTAAGTATAAGAGCCAGAGCCGTAAAGTTTTAGTTTTATCTGCAACTTTACACCGTAAGATAATAAATTTGACACTTGATGGCGGCCTTGCACTGCACCCGTCCTTGAAACCTGTCCTCTGTTTAGGCAAGTATTTACCAGAAAACAAAACATATGCAAGGTTAAATACACATACCTAATAGAAAATTAAATGTATGGGTGCATGCATACAGTGTGAAATGCTACAAATGCTTACTCTTGATGTTTTTGAAAGTTTTGTAGCCACACGGCTTGCCGCAGTCAGAACCCTCGACGCCATCTTTCTGACCCGCGAGTTGATACGCAATGCGCAGCCGCAACGACCTTGGACGCGTCGCCTCGGCCTCGTTACGATGCACGTGATGACGTTGTTGTCAACCATCTGTCGTTGTTGAAACGAAGTCGTGGTAAGTCGTAAAGTTAAGTTTGCAAATGCATATCATTTATTTGGTGTGCAGTGTAGTGTATGGAGAAATACAAGTCATTGTATGCATACTTTCGCTTTTTCGTTGCTGTGAGATCATAAAAAAGGCATAACAAAATGAAATTTTTCCTGTTCGCCCGCCTGTATCTTCAGCATGTTGAAGCTAGGCGGTACTCGGAAGAAGAAGAAGAAGAAGATAACTTTTTTAATAACATGTTTTCAGTTTTGTTTTTAGGTTTGAACTTGAAATTTTATTTGGCATATAAATACATACAACACAATACAACAGACACAGAACATATGTTAATAATGAATGCCAGGACGCCAGTAATAACTAAAATGGTTGATGCAGCTGGACGCCCTTTGGCTTTGAAATTACAAAATACTGTCTACCTGTACAGTGTCAGTGTACATGTCATGGTGACATGGACATATCATATGCATGGTGTACATAATAATAATTTAATTAATAACAAGAAAAAGTCAAGATAATAATAAATATTAATAATGCTATGCCATACTCAGCCCGCCTATGGCTATGCCTATGGCTATGTCTATGAAAACAGTTTATTACTATACATAATCTAGTTTAATAAAAGTTGACGTGAGTAATTATTAATTAATATCGTTCATCAAGCAAGAATAAATTTAAAATTTCTTAATAAGCAAATCTCGGAGTATGTCATGACCATAGCTTTATGTAGAGACCCGTCCACCCGTCATTTGGACGGGTAAAAACGAATATGGACGGGCAGAAATATGGGTGGACGGGTAAAAATGAAGGAGCAAAAAAGGCATTCTAAAACCATAGATATTGTTACTTATGCCTTGAAAGTGAATGTAAATGGTGTCATGTGTGTTTGTAGCCCATTTCAGGTCATCAGGCACATTTGAAAGTTTGCAAACTGGCTTAACAGTTAACATCAATGTGTCCACCAAAACATATGTGTGACTGGCAATAATTTTATCCTGCATAAAGCCCTGGTCATGACTTTATAATAATTTGTTTGAGATTGTGCCTTTTATTTAGCAATAAGTGCAGTACATAATACAGATGCAATAGAATAGTATGGTATGAAGTTTATAAAACAATCCCTGTTTTTTTATTTCTGTTCTTATGAAACATAAATGAATATTAATAGATAATGAAAATGAAGAGCTGATCACAGAGAAATACAGAATCCTACGATCAGAACCGTCTTAAGGTATTATTGCTTTGTCTGGTTACATGGCTGTGAAGATCATTAAATAATTGTTTTTCATGACAGATGTTAAACGGTATTTTGGACATTGTTTTTTTATTAGTTTATCATATAGCTGAATTATAAATACCCCTCACCCCGGCGTAGGTCTTCTAATTTAAGAATTTTGAACTTTTTAAAGATGGGATCAGTGTGTGTTATAAATTTGCTTTTATCGATTAATCGAACAGCTTTTTTAAGTTTAAATAGTCTGCTTATGTTAGTTAAATTGCCACGGATATATTACTATAGTAGACCAAATGATAAATGGGATTGAACTCGGGCATTATGTATTTGTTTTAATGTGCACTACTGTAGCGGTGGCTTGATTTGATTAATTATTGCTAATAACTGGGCAATTTTCTTGCATTTTTCATTTGTATTTTTCTTCCAGTTAAGGTTTTCATCAATCCATATACCTAAACATTTGAAGTGATCAACTGTTTCTATTTTATTACCATGTAGAATAATTTCCTCATGGTTGAGTATCTGATTTTGAGTGTTTTGAAATAACATGCATGCATTTAGTTTTGCCTATGTTAAGTAAGTAAAAGTTTGTTGTTACTTTATAATGTACTCGAGTATGATTACTTTAGAATATAATCATGACTACTTTCATCATTGCTTTAATGAATATCCTGTTTCTACTGAAAAGGTGACCTCCATGGAACCCTCAGGTGTCATTCTTGGTCTGTTGCTGTGTTACTATATCTAGTGTGTTAACTGACTCTGTTTTCTATCTGTCTAATATATTTGCTTGCAACAGTGTATGAAAACATGTTATCATGAGAATCATTCATGAGTACGATTACTTTGCTTTGTGTACGAGTACGATTACCCCGGGTACTCAAAAAGTACTTGTACTCGTACTACAAGTACAGAGTACGATTACTGATAGAGATGGAGTACGTTACTCCATCTTTGATTTAAACTTAATTTTATGCAGTACTTAGAGAACAAGATTGTGAAATGCATGTGTGTTACTCGCATACAATGTTTTACTTTCACTTGATCCAATGCGATCTCTGACTATGACAACAAGTGTCGCTGTCTTGCAGTCACCTCGCCACACCCAGTGTGGCAGCTCCTGCTGTCAAGGTGGCGTGTGCCATTGGCGATGAAGAGGCAGAGGCAGCCACAGTGTCGGCCATCAGACAACCGGGCACTGGGGATGGAGCAGAGAAGCTGGAAGACATCCAGCTTGATGCTGGAGAGAGTCACCTAGAGAAGAGGTAATTAATGTTCATTTCTGAATCTCTGCTTGCAAAACACACACTGTGTTTGAGATTGTATTACTCGGGTAAAACACTTGAGGTGAGTTGTCTTTTGGTAATCACGTTCCCAATTAAATACTCATTTTCAGAGGGGTGTGTGATAATCATCAAACTGAAAGAGAGATATCTTTGTTGATGCAGCCAACTTGGTTTCATTAATTATGAATTTATGAATATATTTACCCAAACATATGTACTAAATATAATTTCGTATGTTTTAAAACTAAACAATTATCTTTGAAAATGTGACCAGTGATGATGATAGTAAACTCCTGAAATAAAAACTACCAAAATGTGATCAAATGCATGTATTAAGATTTCAAACCAGCCTAATGTGTAAAGAATTTTTTTTATTAGCACTGTTTAATTAAAAAAAATAACTCCAGATTATACACCTTTCCTATGTTGATGTGTGCAGCACATAAACTGTTATAATCTTAACATTTAAGGACATCGTTGGAACCAGCCGAGCTGACACTGCAGAAGTCAGTATTAAGAAATGGCCGCTACGAAAACCCGTGGCCAACTTGGCAAACCCTATCAATGGCCCGAGTCTTGAAGTTTGCTATCTTCTCTATGAACCACAGTAATATCCCGGACAAGAAGGTATCAGTTGCACCTCTTCTACAGTCACTCACACAGGACACTAAGGCCACACCAGTCTTATTGCTTTGATTCTGATTTGACTTTTGAGACATATTTGTTAGATACATTTTAGTCACTTTTGGGAACTTGGGAAATAGTGTCTATCTTTATTTATGCAAAATTTGAAATCATACTTTGGCATCTGGTTCAGCCATGGTTTAGATCAGCTCATGATAAGCCAGGCCTGTATGGATAAAATCAGCATTTTGATCAGAAATAAAAGTAAAAAATTGAAAGTTTATTTTATTTCTATTTTGCCCAAAAATAACGTAAGTTGATCTATAATCCAACTAATAAACTGGTGTCAACTAATACAATTGAAACGCTTCTGTTGCATCCAGGTGGCCATTTCACTTGTGTAGTGAACTGTTAGCCCATTAGCACTCACACGACTTTAATAAAGTAAAGTCTCCTTAAATATTTGACCTAGACTTAAACAAATATTGTTTGTTCCAGTTTTGTTTGTCTAGCGCCTTTATCATTCAAATCTCACAATTGCATGTTGTATGTATTTTGTAGATAATAAAATTACCTTCACAGTGGCAACCAAACTGCTGTTGCATTATAAAAATAATGTGGATAATTTCTTGCTTGACCCTGAGACAATGGCAAATTTGAGTGCTAATGGCGGAGCATGATCCACTGTTAGATTAAAATTTTAAGGAGCTTTTATCTAAATGTAAATAGCTGCTATTGTAATACAAAGGATACTGTTTCCGCAACATACAAGCAAAAGTGTCATGGTGCCATGTTATGATGTCAACAGTATACAAGCTATTTACAAGGTCACTGTTTAGGAACAAAGTCAATTTTGAAGTGCAAAATTGTCCTTGAGAGCTCATAATAATGTTAATGAAACAGTTCCCATCAAGTCGTGTTGTGTGTTGGTAAAGTATCCATATGCTCCTTTCAATTTCTGGTCAAACCTGAAATGACAATGCTTGAAATGTTTTATTCGGTAAAATTGTTTGAAATAAGTAAATATCCCAATCATGTAGTAATTAGAATGTGACAGTGTCCTCCCAGTAATGACCAAATGGGAGGACATATTTCGTGGTGTTCAACCCAATTAATACTCTGACTGTTGGTGGGCCACTGACTTTCTTGTCCACTGGTCACTTGGACCTTGTTGTATGGCAATTTTAATTGTTGCATATAGTTATATCTCGGTGACTGTTTACTTTGTGCACTTTCTGTCTACCATAACTCTTTAATTCTTCCCAGGTGTTGGACGAAACGCTTCCCATTCTCAAACCAGACTTCGATCTTCTCGCTAAGCCACCAGAGAATGGAATCCGGACGACATGGATCGGCCACGCAACCGTGCTTATTCAGATGGACAACATTACAATACTCACAGACCCAATATTTAGTGAGCGATGTTCTCCCGTGCAATTTATTGGAATTAAACGGTATCGAAGTGCAGCGTGCCAGGTTGACGATCTTCCTGAGATAAATGCTGTGTTGATCAGTCACAACCATTACGATCACCTGGACAGTAACAGTGTGCGAATGTTAAATAACAGATTTGGTGCGAGTCTGCGATGGTACGTTCCGTTTGGTCTCAAGTCGTGGATGCAAGACATGTCATGTGATAATGTGGTAGAACTTGATTGGTGGGAGGAGGATGCTGTTCCCGGCTTTCGTGGCATGAAAGTTGCATTTGTGCCAGCCCAACATTGGTCAAAGAGGACTCTCACCAATGACTATAAGGTGACATATTTTAATATTTTTTTTTAAACGTTACACTTTCCAAAAGGTACTAAAATGTAAGCTAATACTAATAATTCAGATGACCCGATAATCACTAGTGAACAATACCCTATACTATATTATACTTACGATTTTAAGTATAATAATTAGCTTAAAATAATGTAAAATTATAAGTATTATTTTGTAAATAGAAATATTTGAGCAGTGCATTAGTTCTGATGTCAGTGTGTACAGTATGTATTTCCATATCTTGTTTGTGGCTTAACTTTTTGTTAAAGGGAGTGTGCTTTACTGGAAACCATTTTGTATTGTTACCATTTCAAAATAGCTGTCATTTAAGTAACCATAGGTGCATCCCGGGGGCTAAAGGGCACATTCAACCAATATACTTATATATATAATTTGGCAAATCCCCTAACCCTTTTTCAATATACCCTGTGTACAGGTGTATCACTTTAGAATGTAGAATTTATCAATTTTCAGTAGCATTTTCATTGGGGAGGCAGATTTTGTTTAACACATTCGAAATGGCTCTGGTCGGTCCATTATTGCCACTGTTTGGGGAGTGATGGTGTCTCCTTCAGGAAAATCACCATCTCCCCTCCCCTCCTAGCTCTAAGTATGCCGGTGTGTTGTGCAGGTGCTGTGGGGAGGGTTCTGTGTGATTGGGCCGTGGAACCGGTTCTACTTCGCTGGAGACACGGGTTACAACAACACTCTGTTCAAGCAGATCGGACAGAAATATGGACCATTCCAACTGGCAGCTGTGCCAATAGGAGCCTACGAACCCAGGTTTGTTCCTTGATGTGTTCAGGGCTATATCAGTCCCGTAGACGGTGAGGGGTGCATTTGAAACTAGATCAAATGGGTTGTATTGTAATGGACATGGTTTTAGGATAAAATTGTCCTATTTTTGAATATTTTAGATGTCCATTAGCATAAATGCAGCTTTATGTCGAAAAACATAATTTCTCTGTGCAGCTTACATGGCTAGTTGGTGACTAATTAAATAATTCATTTAATGACAGAAAAATAGTAAATGTCACCATGAAAAATATAAACTGTACCCCATCTTCTGAAGTCATATCTTGTCATGTAAAGGTTTTGCTCACATTCACTTGTCACATGTGGTTGAGATGTGTTTCCAGATGGTTTCTACGACCCCAGCACCTTGACCCCGGTGATGCTGTTCTTGTGCACAAAGACGTCCAAGCGCTCCAGTCTGTCGCCATTCACTGGGGCACGTTCAATCTAACATTTGAAGTATGTGCACATTTCTCTACTCGTTCTTCCCCAGTTTCATTTATTCCACCAGAAACCAAATTTGCAAACGGTCCAACATAATTGTGTTATCTCACACTGTGAATGATAAAATAAAGATAATGAAAATTCCATCATAGATAGGTCTCACTAAGAACTTTCAGGACATACATAATTGTTGAAACGACAGTGGGAATAAGGAGACCAAAACAGCAAGAGTGAATATCCTTGTGAGAGAACGTATAAAACAGCTGCTTAAGAATGTTGTAGATGATATACTGCTCTGAGATAATCTCCAGACTCCACCCAGCAACAAAACACAAAAACATCTGCATCACCTAGAAAATGAGATGATAGAAATGGCTCAGACATCTTTAGAAATACCAGTGCATTGCCTACACAGACAGCTTTGATGGTGCAGCAAGAAGAGAGGAACAACAGAACAAAACTAACTCTCCATCTTTCCATAGGGCATCTGTGTCAGAGCTGTCACACAGCGGTTCTTTGCATTATTCCTCAACACATGTCAAACTCATGTCCATCTTTTTCTGTACTTCCACACTAAGCTTCTCTCTTGCTCTTGTTTAGCTGTGAGATCACCACTGGTCATCTGATTCTGAATTCTTAAAGTGGAATTTAAATTCCACTTTCACATCCGTACAATAATTCTTATTTAACTGATGTATTCTACACTATTGGTTTAATTAATAAAATGTGTATATTTGAGCCAGCCCAGATCTGCTACTATAGGCTACATATATTACTGGTACTATAAACTATAAAGTAATATTTTATAGTACCAATAATATATTTAGCTTATTAATTAATATTATTATTAATCACTAGACATTTTGCAAAGACCCACTTGACTTTTTAGCATGTAATAATTACGAAGACTTGTGTTCTGTGGGGTAAAATGAAAGATAAGAAATAGTAGTAGTAGACAAATTTCAGATACCTTGATGGGACTTTACAGAGCGAACCATTTCTGCAGCCTCACTGGTATGACACTGCCCACTTGTGTTTTGTTTCCAGTACTATTTGGAGCCACCTGAGAAGCTTGCTGAAGCTCTACGGAAACACAATTTGACGGAAATGGACTTCTTCACTCTAAATCACGGGGAAACTAGACATACTGGAAACGACTACAGCCGAGTAAATTAACTATTTGAAAAAAAATACGTATTGAAGATGAATACAGTCTTGTAGACTAACTGTCTTGCCTCAGTGTTTTATCTAGAAATAATAACACATGGGTAACTATTTTGCCTCAGCCTGATGTTTAGAAATAATAACACCTGTAGGTCTACTCACAGTTACTCAGGTATGATAATACCACCTGTGTGTCTACTCACAGTTACTCAGGTATGATCATAACACCTGTAGGTCTACTCACAGTTACTCAGGTATGATAATAACACCTGCAGGTCTACTCACAGTTACTCAGGTATGATAATAACACCTGTAGATCTACTCACAGTTACTCAGGTATGATAATAACACCTGCAGGTCTACTCACAGTTACTCAGGTATGATAATAACACCTGCAGGTCTACTCACAGTTACTCAGGTATGATAATAACACCTGTAGATCTACTCACAGTTACTCAGGTATGATAATACCACCTGTGTGTCTACTCACAGTTACTCAGGTATGATAATAACACCTGCAGGTCTACTCACAGTTACTCAGGTATGATAATAACACCTGTAGATCTACTCACAGTTACTCAGGTATGATAATAACACCTGCAGGTCTACTCACAGTTACTCAGGTATGATAATAACACCCATAGGTCTACTCAAGTTACCCAGATATGACAAATAAATACCTCAACATAAGGACTTACCGTATAGGTGATTTGTATGCCAGTTTTGTTTGCCAAACATAGTTTCACATTATTTAAAACAAAAAACAAGGTTCTATCAGAACATTGCAATGTGTTTGTTTTAGAGACTTGAACTTAGCACAGAATATACCTGTGACCGTGTCAAAATATACCTTGATGTGCATATGCTCAAATATATTGCATAATGGTTGTGTTTAACATATCAATGCAAAAAGTGGGAACAGTGATTCCGTACTGTCATCAGCAGGCAACAGGGCCCGGATTGCCTTTTCCCCAGCTGTCTTCTCCCACTATGGTGATATCTTCATACCACGGTTGCCATGCCGATCTACTAGAGGGTTGGTAGACAATCTAAACTAGAATAGAATAGAATAAACACCAAGGCTTCTTGTTAACTAATGAAAAAAGAATTTCTGAAGGTCCAGTTTTCTGGTTTAACCAGATTGATGCGTTAACACTGACCTATGTGAACATACGCGCGCGTCTGTTGTCCACTACACCCTTCCACCGTCGACTTCTGACAGCAACGACTGTATGTGCAACTACCACACAGCGGGAGATTGGACAGACTTGTGATGACCGTTGATGTACAGTCAGCAGGACACACGCTGAGCAACGTAGGGCCTTCTGACTCGGGGCTGGAGTAATGACGTCATATAGAAAATGGGAACACGCACGTACATCTATCTCGCACACAGACGCCAAGTTCACCCAGCAGAAACGGAAGACAACAATTAATTTACCCCTTTCGGCACTTTATGAAACACTCCCCATTGACACCAAGTCTCCAACAACTGCCCCCACAACATATATCCATCCCACTCTTCAGAAGTCATGTCCAACAGAAGCTGAGGCTCCGGCATAACCGTGGTGGAGGTTTGTGGGAAATGTGCAACCCCAGGCCCGAAAAATACTATTGTCCCATTGCTGGGTCCAGTGTTATGCAATCACTGTCAGGTATAAATTGCCCATATATGGAATTATTATTCAAAACGAACGCAGAAGAAACACACGTCTCGTGCTATCAGTGACTTGATACATGGAACCAAGCCGGCGTGCTGTGATGCAACGAAATGGAGTTGTGTCGTGTCTGATGATGCCTGAATCCTTGGAAACCAGAGGCGCACAAAAATAACAGGGTTGGTCAAACTCAGAGTTGTTTTAAGCGATGCCGGTGCCGATGGTCCAAAAGCGATCAAACAATGGCTGCCCTAACACGTGCTTTTCGTCGTATATTTTGTTGAAATTCTTGCTTCAGATTATATCTTTATAACAAAAACCTATGGGAAAGTTGCTAAAATGTTACGTAGTACTGTTTGCTTTAGGAGATGTCATGTTGCAGGAGTAATGTTTCACGTATCTAACAGTTATCAACACTGCTGGCAAATCTTGACAGAAGTATCGCGAGTAATTTTGATTGAGACGTAAACAAACCGCAATTTGTTTATTTTACAATCAGAATTACACGCGGGACCATCGTCAATCGTTGCCTTTGCCAACCATATTTAAAAGGGTTCAGTATGTGAATTACATTACTATTATAACATTACATCTCCTAGAGCAAACATTACCGCATACATTTAAACATTTGGTAACAGCTTTCCATAGGTTTTGTCAAAGATAATCTTCCAAAACAACAAATTGAACAGAGAAGGATTACATACAGAATTGTTCTTCCGGTTATCCATATAGATGTAGAACAGAAATACGACGGCAGCCATTTTTTAATCGCTTGACGTATTTTTCTAAGCAACCTGTAATAGTTTCGACTGACCTAACAAGAATGCTGTCCAGAAGCATAAGCTCTAGACGGCAAGTGGACTAGGAAACATTTGGCTCAACAAGAGGCCAACAATTTCCCACCTACATATATCCTTCCCTCACCAGATAGTTCACAATTAAATATCTGAACACATTCACACAAGCATGAACACAATTGAATCATTGTTCCAATCATTTATTGTCTTCTGCGATAATTAACACTTTCTCATATCCAACATGCAATATTCTTTGACTAATGCTGCATTTTGACCTGTAGTTGTGCTGCCTTCTTTCACTTGAAGAAAAATTTCTATCAACCTCCTCACTACCAATTAGTATCTTATAAAGTTATGTTTGGTGTCGTCTTGGTATCTAGTGTGTTCAGGCCACACTAAGAGGAAACTTATTCCAAAGAGTTGGTGCATGTACTGAAAAAGCTCTATTTCAAATGTTGGTATCGACTCTAGGGACAACAAGTCAATAGTAAACTTACTCGAATGTAAATATATTAAGATATCGGTTCTTGCACGTGATTGTCGAATGTTATCTACGACTTTTCTATCATAAGACATTTTTATTGGAATTGAATATATAATTTGGTAATCAACCACATACATACCATGTATACTAAGAACTTACCACGTGCGCACTCACACACACACACACACACACACGTACACACACACACACACACACACACACACACACACACACACACACACACACACAGTGGTAGGGCCTACATGACATCTTAATTCACAAATGTTTCTTAAATACAAAACTCCATAGTATGTATTGAAATAAAATCACGCATAAATATATACCTTTAAATACATGTAACTTTACTCACGAGTTGCACCCTTACGGCAATAAAATATAAACGTGACTATAAACTTGCCCCCATCCATTGATGTATGTTCCAGAATATACTATTATTGAGCGGAATGGCCCTCATCGTCGATATTTATAAACAAATAATGACCTGAAAAGTAAATATACCTTAAAATGTACGACCAAAAAAGTAACTTTGTTTATACGTTTAGTTCATTAAGACGTAATTGGCAGTCAACATGTCGGATAATTATAATTTACCCAGTACTACCAAGTACTGAATATAATATCATAGGTCTACTTCATACTGTTGACTCTACAGCCCAATAAATGCAGGACGACACAGACACATATAGAGATCGTTGTATATGGCGGACGTTATCTTAATTACAAGAAAGGTAAGTTCTTATAATAGTGCTGTATCCAGACCACCGCAATTTACACTGGCAAACCTGTTTGTTACCGGGAAGCATTCAGCCATGCCACTATTACTACATGAAGACACTTTGTTACAATACTATCCACCATTGTATATAGCCAGATACTCATTCACATAGCTGAGTGAACTGAAGCAAGGTGGAGTTAATGAATCTGCCTTACATCCGAAACGACAAAAAGGTTATTCAAAAACGAAACTCTACATTGAGAGTCCAATGTCCTACCTACTAAGGCGTCGCGCCCCTGGTATCTACTAAGTTACCACTCTGTAACCTTGGGCACCAACATGTGTGCAGAGAGAGGTCATTACCCATACAAAAGGTGTTTCTACCAAAGCAGTTGCATCTCCTCGTGATCTGACAGATTTCTAGTTAATCAAGTTCACTGCATTCGTCGGCAACAAGTCGTGTTTCTCCGAGATTTATGGTAAAGAAGTCCTTCTCCGTCAAGTTGTGTTTTCGTAAAGCTTCCGTGAGCTTCTGTGGAGGCTCCAGGTAGAACTAGAAACAGATAGGTCAAACATATCACGTCATCTCACAAATATCTCATTGGTAAAACTGTTTGGTATGGGCAGCTATGCTAAGTTTATTTATTCATTAAAGTCCACAGAAGTGATGGTTACACACGTACATACATTCACACATGCCTGTTGTGGAAAGGAAATATTTCACAATCAGCAGTCAATTGGCCTGTCATGCATAGCAGCACTGGTCTGTCATGCGTGGCTGCACTGACAAGTCACGCGTGGCTGCACCATCCTTCAGCTGGTACCTACCTCGTGTGCGAGCGCAAATGTTCCCCAGTGAATGCCAACAGACTGTCTGGCTCGCAGGTCCTTGTGAGCGAGAACAGCCTCTTCGGGGTCGCAATGCTGACAACTCATGAAATCTCTGCAAACAAGCAATGATTGACAATGATGGACTCGGTGCAATACTTGTTTTCTTTTTCAGGAAAACTGTGTTACTCTGTAATTTATAAATTAAGTAAGCAGTGTGTGTGTGTGTGTGTGTGTGTGTGTGTGTGTGTGTGTGTGTGTCTGTGTGTGTATGAGCGTGCGTGTATCTGTGTATTGGTGGGTGACACCGTGCCACCGTCCATCATCTGCTTTAAGATTCTTAATCCGACGCGTGTGATACAAGGTTTATTGATATGCAGTAATATAAAATGGTGTGGTTAAAACTTATCTTTGCACACACCTGGGTTCGTAGGCCCCTATCGGAAGAGCAGCCAGGTCAAATGGGCCGTATTTCTGTCCTATTTGCTTGAACATGGCACCCACGTAGCCCGTGTCACCAGGAAAGTAGACCCGGTGACGTCGCCCAATGACACAGAATCCTCCCCACAATACCTGAAATAATATCAACATTTCTCGAAATAACTACAAGAGTTGGCCGTCGCAATGACATTAACAGACACATTAAAGTTCACACATGCTACATTGGTTGGTGAACTTGCAATTTACGCTGGTAGACAGAATATACTTCCCATTTTAATCCCTCTTCCACTGACCATAATTATTTGTAGTTTCTGCAATCACCAATTACGTCATGCAAAATATATTATATTATTTTATAAAGGAACTGTAAAATTACAATGGTTCTCTCTCGCTCTCGCTCTCGCTCTCGCTCTCTCTCCGTCTCTCCGTCTGTCTGTCTGTCTGTCTGTCTGTCTGTATGTCTCTCTCTCTCTCTCTGTCCGTCTCTGTCTCTGTCTCCGTCTCCGTCTCTGTCTCTCTCTGTCTCTGACAACCGAAGAGCGGCCCATGACTAGCAGTAAACACGTAGTAAGCCAGCGTACAACACGTCGATAATTATAGTAGATCAGGAATCATTGGTTCAATGAAGTGAATGATGGTAGAAAGAGTAGATCTCGACTGATAAGCTAAGATATATCCCCTAAATTTAACGTATAAATATATATATATATAATCTTTATTACAAAAACGGATAAACATGAGTGTGGAGCGTGGACAGGTATTTTTAGAAGTACACTCTACCTTATATTCATTCATTGGCGTTCTCTTCGTCCAGTGGCAAGACGGAACAAACGCAATCTTCACATCCGGGACATCGGGTATAACATCCTCCTCCCACCAATCAAGTTCTACCACATTATCACATGACATGTCATGCATCCACGACTTGAGACCAAGCGGAACGTACCATCGCAGACTCGCGCCAAATCTCTCATTCAGTGCCTGTACGCTATTGGCGTCTAGATGATCGTAATGATTGTGACTGATCAACACAGCATTTATTTCAGGTAGCTCGTCAACCTGACATGCGGCACTGCGAAATCGTTTTGGGCCAAACCACTGCGACGGGGAACATCGTTCGCTGAATACAGGATCCGTTAGGACGGACGCTCCCTCCATCTGAATGAGAACAGTAGCGTGGCCTATCCATGTTGTTCGTATTCCCCTTTCCGGGGGCTTGGACAGGAGGTCAAAGTCGGGTCGCAGGATGGGAAGTTGACGGTCCAGTTCCTGGGACGAAACGAATGTTTTTGATGTTAGGCCATATAAATTGCGCGTGTGTGTGAACGGTGACGGTGTGTATGTATGTGTGCGTGCGCGCGTGTGTGCATGCATGTGTGTATGTGTGTGAGTGCATGCATGCGTCCGCCTATCGACAGAGACAACACAGAAACACAGACACACACATTTTTACACAGTGACACGTACACGCTACCGTCCATATATAGATACCGTCCATATATAGATACCGTCCATATATAGATACCGTCCATATAGAGTAGACACCGATATAAATCCGCAAATGCGCTTATCTAGTAATTTTTACATTTTCCAGGTAACAGAACTATGTTGTTTTTAGATTAGAAAAGACATGTAGTTAAGTTAAATTAATCTAGTTTGCTTACAGAACGATAATGCACCAGCAATGCTTTGCCAATAAAATAATATTAGGGTGTATACATTATACAATACAATTAGTATTTCACAGTGAATAAAGTAAACATGGCGACTTGCATATGATCTGATTATATAATATATATATACATATATACATATATACACACAACAGCCACAATATACCAATGGTGTCACAACAAAATTAAGCAAATGATGTCATGAACATGTTGCTTTTCAATTCTGTATTCCACTGTGAGATGCCTTAGCATCGAGAAAGGTGCCAAGCGCAAAGTTTGTTACGACGATATATTCAGACTTACAGTGAATCAAATTACCTCCTTATTGGGGATGTTACTGTGGTCTTTCGAGAATAACAGAAAGTTCAAGAGTCGACACAGCGTCGGATCTTTCCAAGATGGCCATGGGTTCTCGAAGCGGCCGTTTCTGAAGATCGATTTTTGAAGCGTCAACTCGGGCAAGTCCGTCTCCTTCCTCACACTGCTATCGCCCACCTTGTCAAACGCCCAGTTCTCCTTGCCTGTGCCATGGATGCTGACGCCTGATACTGTGGTTATAGTCGGATCATCGCCGACGTCATTTGTGCTTTTCCCGTCCGATACTGGAAAAGTGCGCGAGGCGTGAAGACTGCTGCAACATATAATAGGCAAGATTATGTGTAGAATCGCGTTAAGTGTGTGGTACATATGTTATATATGTTTCCGTGTGTGTGTGTGCATGTGTGTGTGAGTGCCTGCGTGCGTATGAGAGAGTGTGTGTCTGCATGCGTGCGTGTGTATGTGCATGCGTTCACCAGCCTGTGCGAGTGCAGAGTTAACATTTGGATTAATGGGGAATAACAGGGATTGGCGAATTCGTTTGTCATTGTTAAACATTGTATTGAAAGTATTAATTGACAATGGGTGGCTTTTGTGTTTGCAACATGCATAATGTCTTGACAAGAGTCTTCCTGGCCATACATTTCTTGATAATATATTTATTTGCTGTGCACTGCACTGCACTGCACTGCACTGCACTGCACTGCACTGCACTGCACTGCACTGCACTGCACGAAACACATTACAAAGACCTACCACTGCCAAATTCCAAAAGGACACACGCCCTCCATATACGTTTTATAATAAAACAAACGTTATGTCAGAACATTCTAGTAATGTTCTCACAATGTTATTAAAGCGAATGTTCTACGACCGTTCTGCGAACATTTGTAATATTTGCCGATGTAGACGTGTTTAAAAAACTTTCTTTATATGTCAATTCTAGCATATTTTGGTAGGACAGAAACCCTACTTACAACATGGGAGTGTTACATTGAAACAATTATGTAATTATATATATAAATTATAAATTATATATATATATATATATATATATATATATATATTACATTGCGTGCTACTAGTGTTACCCGAGTTGACATTAATCTTTGCTTGACCATGATATGGGTAGATATGCTCAGGGTTTGCATTAGGGTTTAAATCATGTTTAAATAAAAAATCTGGTGAAATTAGTGGAACATACTTTTCTTGTAAATAGTTCAACAAATAGCCTTCACATCAGTGCCATTTAAAGTCAACTTTGAATGAAATGAAGTCATGTAAAACTAATATATCAGTTGCTCTTACACTGGTTCCTATTACTTCTGTGTTCTGTTCATGTTCCACCTATTACTATTACTTCATCATGTGTAATTGTTACCATTACTATTTTCATATTACTAATACTTATACCGCAGGATACATCTAGATGCGTTTTGTAATTACGAATACTTGAGGCCTGCTGGATAGGACCATCTACAGATAACTGGACACCAGTCAGTATTAGTTTCAAAGAATTCTGAGTTAAAATCCCATACAGTACTTGATATATTGTTTGCATATTTTTTAATAATAATTTTTAAAAAATATGTTTTGTTTTATAATACTATTTCATTATCAAGCACACAAACAGTTACACACATATATATGTATATATATATATATATATATGATATATATGTGTGTTTTATATATATATATCATATATATATATATATATATGTATATATATATGTATATATATATATATATATATATATATATATATATATATAAACTTTCTGAAGAGAGACTAGCTTACTGGCAGAAAACAGTCAAAAATTGTGTTCCGGGCCCGACTCTTCTTGGCGAAGTCATGCAGCCAAGCGAGAGATTGTTAAGCAAGACTAACAGTATTTCTGTGTTGTGTTCCACCCATTTTGTGAATTTATCAGTACACTGTACCGTGTATATCAGGTGTTGTTTGTCATTCTTCTGTCCGTTTCATTTTTCTATAGAGCTCTTCAATTTGGCATTATTTATAGAAGACATATTTCCTATTTTGTCACATGGTGAAAAGAGCAAATATTTATTCTGACTGTTAATACTGACTTGCTCTTACTATACAGACACACTATTAAATGACCAAATCATCTAAACTGCCAGCAAGGTTGATTTTGAGGTAGTAGCTTCTTGCTAATCACTCATATACAAGTGCCCATTTTTGTTGCTCTTATGTGGAATAAGGTCTAGGGTTGGGCTTAGTGTTTGGGTTAGGTTAATGTACTTTTGACAAGTTTGACAGGTGTTTTATATGTATTTGGTGGGCTCTTGTACGTGAAAGGTTAGCAAGAAGCCTCTACATGATTTTGGGGTTTTGCCTGGGGATGTTTCGCTGCATTGGGTGGGTAGTTTGAGGTGGGCAGTATCAGCAATTTTCCTTATTAAGGGGAGGGTTTCCAAGGAGCCTCTTAAATTTGTTCCTGGATTTTAAATTATTTGTTGCTACAATTTAAAATCAACCTCAAATAATTCCTTTCAAGTGGTGCTAATTCCCCAAACAGAACTCTTGCCTCAGTGTGTAGATGTGTTCGCACCCACTGCATCCTCCCTCAGCCATTAGACCAGGTAGTTGCTTCCACACACAGCTTTATGCAGAGACCCGTCCACCTGTCATTTTGGATTGTGGATGTGTAGAAATACTGGTGGACAGGTGGTGAGTAAGTAGCGAAATGAAGGAGCAAAAAAGGTCCCCAAAAATCGTGGATGGACATTATGCCTTGAAAATGGGTGTCACACGTTTCTCTTCTTGTTGTCCGTCGTCAGAGGTGAGGTTGTCCATGGTTTCCGTCATATTTTCATCATCTTTTCTCTCCTCTCCTCTCCTCTCCTCTCCTCTCCTCTCCTCTCCTCTCCTCTCCTCTCTTCCTCTCCTCTCCTCTCCTCTCCTCTCCTCTCCTCTCCTCTCCTCTCCTCTCCTCTCCTCTCCTCTCCTCTCCTCTCCTCTCCTCTCCTCTCCTCTCCTCTCTTCCTCTCCTCTCCTCTCCTCTCCTCTCCTCTCCTCTCCTTTCCTCTCCTCATTTTTTTCACTGTGTTCTAGGGCTTTATGCAGGACAAAATTATTGCCAGTCACACACGTTTTGGTGGACACATGCATGTTAACTGATAAGCCAGTTTACAAACTTTCAAATGTGCCTGATGACCTGAAATGGACTACAATCACACGTGACACCATTTGCACTCACTTTCAATGCATAACTAACAATATCTATGGTTTTGGAAAAAGTATTTTTTGCTCCTTCATTTTTTACCTGTCCATCACGTGTCCACCCATATATATCTATCTACCCATCCATATTAGTTTTTACCCATCCAAATGATGGGTGGACGGGTCTCTGCATAAAGCTATGCTGCATTCTCTATCACAAGTCTCCAACTCCATTTGTCTTTTGCTGTTGTTCTCCATTCTCCTCCCACTCTTTCTAGATCTCTCTTAACACAGTCTTCCCTTCGCATTCTCAGTTTCCCTCACCTCCTTTTCCTTCCACTTTCTGGGCATCTGCCCTCTTTTCCCATTTTTCATCTCCCATTCTTTCCACATGTCTGGCCCATTTCAGCCTTATACTCCTCCCCAGTTGTTTCGTAAACATTCCTTTACTCCAACCTCCACTCTCAGTTCGTCCCGTCTTCTCCTGTCCACTCTCCTCACTCCTACGATTCTTCTTGTCCAGTTGTTTTCACAAACCTACACTTTCTCATGTTCTTCATTAGTGCCATCATTTCTAAGTCATACATGTGGTAGTTAATTTCAGGTCATAAAACACATCTCAACTCATGAATTAATATCCACATGTCCAATAAAAACATGTGTGACTGGTAATTTATCCTGCATAAAGCCCTGCTCTTACATAGTATATCAGCCATATATAGGTAGGGGAAGAGTGATAGACGAACTACTCATCCATGCGAGGCAAGAGTCCCACTTTAAGTAAAGTGTACTACTCGAGGTCTCATTCTGGTGTTTTTTTAATGGAATTTCATAAGGATACAGTTAGAGGCCTCAAAATGCATTTCGAGCCTTCAAGGTTTTTGGAAACTAGCAATCACAGGTTAAAAAAATGTGCCACCCCAAAAAATCACCAATGTTACTCTGAATATGCAACTATTATTTTTGGCTGCATGACCACCTGTACATAAGTGCATCCAATCTCCTTAGTGTATCCTACAAACAGTGAATGCAATATATGACAGTGTGGCAGGCTAGCCTATAGGACAACATTTTTTAATTATGAAAGGTAAATATGAAGAAGTGCACTTTCACTTCCTTGTCTGAATGTTTCAGCTTCCCCAAGGTGCTTCGATCCCTCGTAGACACATTATTCGCAAAACATGTTCAAGGTAAAGATAGTTTTAATCATCCCATTCCCAGTGGTGAAAATAGAAATAAACAATTCCCTAAATATTATAATATATATAGTTTAGTTTATTTCACTCTGGGCGATCATAAAGATTGAAATGGGTACATAAAATATGCAAAGTATATTTGTAAAAATAGACTGAAATAATATATAAATGAAATATAAATATAAATGAAAATGTAGAGAATATACGATATGTATCTATAAAACTAATTTAAATAATTTAAGACATTAAAACATATTTTCTATGATTATTTGAATAAACCTATTAAAAAATTATAAATACTTTAAAACAAAAAATATAGATCTAAAGAATAAATTAAGGGAGGAGGAAAGTCTAAAACCCGTTTTTTTTTCTTCTTAATTTAGAGGACTGTAACTGGTGGCAGATGGTGAGTTATGCTAAAATACACACTGTACCTTTTTTTTCAGATTTTTAGGGGTACCCAAACCCCCCATATGGTGGCCTTCATGGATTTATATATTCGATTTTTACAGAAATGTTTAAGGCATAAAAAACTGCTCAATTTCAACCAAAAAACACACAGAGTTAGATACACATATACTATAGGCAGTGACAACGTTACATTTTGGATTTATTGTTTATTTTATTTTTTAGAATTTTTTTTTACTACACCCATGTATTTCACACCAGAATTTGTGACGGTACCTTATTGCAATGGCATATTACAACAATACTATGGCAAATATCAAAAAACCGCTCTTGTCACTGCCCACAGAATACCATCATCAAGTAGTGTGTAAAGTTTCAAGTGTATTCATCGAGAAATAGCTGAGACAGCATCCAGTAAAGACAAAACTTTATTGTAAAATTTATAACTGAGAAAACGACATTCAAAGTCAGTACATACTTCATTGAGGCATTTCATGTTTAGCATAGAACATATAAAACTAAAAATCTTCACACAAATAACTAGTTGAACTCTATCAGGTAATATGCAATAGAAACCACATATTTTCAACAGGAATAAAACAAAATGCAAATCTAACAATTACTACACATACACGCGAAAAACGTCACTGTGTAGTTGATGTATATCAATGAATAAGTAAATACGAGGCTGGATGCCATAAAATATTGCTGATGTTAGTCCATAGTGAATGTTATGACACCATGTAAGTTTCCAGCAAAGTAGTTGAAAAATATCAAAACTATTCATGTGAACACTCGGCAAAAGTCAGTGGCTGGAAAAAGCTTCACGATGCCACTGTAGCCGACACCCATGTCCATGGATGCTGACACCGCCGACCGTACCACGCGCAGTGACAGGTTGGACACAGCAGTGTCTTCACCAGCTCAGTCAGTTTGGAGACCACACAACAACAGTGGAGAGAGTCTCATGACGACTGCCATCCTCTTGGGCAGATTCCTCTGGTTCATTTTCACCGGGCATCGCTGTCTCACGCAGAAGACACTGGTAGTCAAACTTCTTGGCAGTTGCAGAAGTCGACGCTGATGGAACCTATGAAATGTATAAATAATTTATTAGATTTTGTACCGATTTCAAAGCAACAGTATTCATTTTATGTCGGGTGTCACAATTACACAAATAATTTTTGGTTGGTCATTTATGCATGAATTTCTATGGTTTGACATTAGCATGTACACTGTTGTTTAGTCAATTATAAGTGTATCCCAAATCACATTTATTACCAGTTCTATTATTGCTATTATTAGTGAGTCACAATGGCATGTGATAACCTTTGATAGAGGCGTAGCATAAGACCCGAATCACTAACTAAAATGTAACCGGCGTAGGCTGTAGCTGCTACCAATAAAAAATATATAGTAACACGTTAATTATGCAACCAGTGTCATTTGTAATGATAAATACAGTATATAATTTATTGTTGCTGAGTTGAACGTGTTTACAAATCAATACTTAATTATATTTACACATAATAAAACGCTACTATACCTCTGCAGCAGCTGCCATTGTTTACGACAACGCAGAACTTTCACCAACATCGGCTGGTAAACTCCCACTTTCTGACGCTTGTCCCCTCGATGAGCGCGCCAGCTGCAACTGTCAGCGTCTCTGGGCCTTTCCAGTACCATAAAACTCTTTCCCTTTCTTTCTTCTATCTGCCATACTGCTGCTTTTTACGGATAACTTGACAACGAACACGTGAAAACTTTCGGGGCGAATTAGATAAACACTAATGTATGCGGGGCGGAAGTGCGCGGAGAGCCAATCACGGCTTTGAACGGGAGCACGGGACAGTCCTTGTCCAATAAGAAGCCGATTACTACTGGCTTTGTTGGCAGGGGGGCACGCTTGTAGTCATGAATATTCGGATACGGTCGGAAATTTTTAGAAAAGATTACTCCCATGAGACACTGCGAAAGTGACGCTTTCTGACGGTATGCGCCATGCTGGAATTCCCCGGCATGACGACGTATAAATACCGCTCGTAAAAATGTAAACAAAGCGCATTACACGCTTCATAAAAGTAAAATAAAGACTTTGGGATGATGGGGCATGGCACAAAAGTGATGTTTTATGACATAAAATGTTTTATTTCGTAACAACAATGTGTACTAAAGGCAAGTAGAAGAATTTGACTACGCGAATATGTAAACAACTCAAAATCGCAAATTTTCACAAAAATGATGAAATCCAGACTTTCGTCCTCCCTTAAGGCTTTAAAATATTTTACACATATCCATATCAGCATGTACGAAAGTTTAATAATAGTCACTGTGAGTTCTTTTGGTTTAACAGGCACCAGTTAGTGAAACAGTTCTTGATCCTGTTGGTTTTTACTCTTTAAGAATATCGAATATCGAATACGGCATCGTGTATTGTGTGTTGTAGTCCTTCATTTTGGTAGCAGTTTATGCAGTTTGTGCTGTGGCTGTTCGATTGGTGTTAAGAAATGTTCACATAATTGCGTACGTCTCTGTTTCAGAGAAAACAGTTGTGCATTCGCTAATGCTTCGATATAGGGAGTGTTCGGGTACATGATGTTCATAGCTAGCATATCTTTGTACTCGCTCCATGTCACTTTGGAGACCCAATGGGAATCCCATTCAGCCTCCACCAAAATTACTATGCAACTAATAATAAACTATGGGGAGCAGTGGTCGTGCGGTAGAGTGCCGGAATATCAATCAAGGGGATGGTGGTTCAATCCCACCTACCACCGTTTCGAAACTTAGGCAATTCCGTTCACCCCACATTTGCCTGTGTCTTTCGGAAGAGACACTAAAAGCCGGTAGTCCCTTCTATCTGGTGTCTATGCCATTGCCAGGGGAAGTAAAAGATCCCACACACAGGGGGTAAATGTGTAACCTGTAGTGGACTCACTAATTCATGAGAAGGACAACTCCTGTGTTAGCCCAAGTTCGGGCTGTTTGGAGGAAACCATCTGAGACCATATATATATTTGCCACTCTTTTCTTAAATATTGGAGTGCTTCAGTCAGAGACTAATATCATGCAGCATAATCTGAAGACTTTATATATATTCACTATATAATAGTCTATTATGGGTGTTTATAGATTCTATAGATTTCTTTGCTGTAGACATGCAATGATTTCTGGTCAATGCCCAAAATGCTCATTCATTTGGACTGGTGTTTATAACTTATGTTTCTAGTTAGCTCTATACCGGCTGTAGCAGAGGATTGTAAGACAAAATCACACAATAGTGTGTGGGTACCTTTCATCGACAGGGTCCCTAATGATCGACCGGTTCATAAATGCAATAAATTTGGTGTTGACTGTTACTGTACTAACGTAATTGTATATATGCAATCAAACACGCAAACTGATGTCATGGGCGAATAAAATCATTGTTCATCATTACTCAAGCTTATGACAGTTATGTGCTGAACGGTCGATCATTAGCCTTAGGGACCCCCCTGTGGCCTAGGCTATTGCCTGCTGAGAAGGTAATCACTGACACTGCTGGTATAATTTTGTCACCAAATTGTATCAAACTATTTTGTTGTTGTTGTAGAAATCGTCAGTGAATATGCTTTGAATAGAGAATAACTTAAATTGCGTAACTTTACATCAAAGGCGAATAAAACGCGGAAAACTACGCAAAAACGGTCGATCATGACATAGGTCCCCCGACGCTATATCCCGATGTACGTATTATATACATAGCAACGAAGCTCGCTTCTAAGTCTAACCTGACGAAGACTAAATGTCTAAAATATGAAATGTACTTACTTTCCCATATCTTACAACGCAGTGGCAATGTTGACGTGCTGTTTGGCTCTTTATGCCAACATTCAAAATATTCGTTGTCTAAGCCACGCTGTCTACGCGGAAGCGTGAACCGTGGCGGTGTCGTGAAGGGTAAACCTCGCTAAGCACCGCGTACTACCCATGAATGGCATGATTGGTTGTATACATTTACACATTACTCATATTCACGTGACTTTGTTCGAACCAGGAAGTTTACTTAAAATAATCATGATTTCACGAGGTTGGTCAGATACTGGTGCCTGATGGATGAACACATGTGAACAGTTGCCTGAATGTCGATGTGTGCGAACGTAATAAATGCCGAATACCCAGCATTATTGTTATAGAAAATAATATAACTGGAAACGGAGTCCAACTGGAAAAGAACGAGTCATCGTCACGAGTGACGAAATTCGTACAGGTATCGCCACCTATCGAATATTCGGACAATTACTGAAGCAGCTTGGGTTACCTAAACACCGACAGGTGGCAGCACATTTGCCTTCCCCACATATTTTTCAGAGAACACGAATCATCGCAAGGCTAGTACGTCATTGTGCTGTGCTACTGTACCCCTGGCTGATCGTCTCCGCAAACCGTTGGAAGTGAGCGGAATCGAACAATAATAGTATAGCAATTGAGTTCGCCAGTCGCTACTGCGTCAATCGTGGGAACAACACAATTTGAACATGGACACACGACTGGTGGGAAATCCAATACTGGTAATAGGGTCTACAATTCCCCACTCACAACCCATAAACATAGCATGTAACACGAATAGCGTGTGGCTGCTAAATCTCCAAAATTATATCATATGACCAGACGCCAACTACACTCCTCAAGGGCGATTTCATTGGCTGACGTTAAAAGATGAGTTTTGAAAGGGAATGAGTAATCAGCCGCAGCGACCCCTGGTGCACGAGGATGTGTTAACCTCGCTACCGAACCAAGATATGGAAACGTAAGTACAGTTCAGTCTATTCGTTCGAAGTAAATTATAAACAGTATTGATAGGTCTTCACATTTTTTCCAGCTGTTTGATGTTGTCTTAAATAATCTGCTACACACGTACAGCACAGGGCCTAGGGTAAAACTATATAAGAACTATCAGTGGACGAATTGTGTACATTATTTTGGTAATTTACTTATACGTCGTAAGTTCGTATAGTAGGCCTATTTTCAGATTTGCTGTGGACAAGTTTTTCCCGCAACATCGCCCCAACATTTCGTTTGATGCTATTTTAATGGGGGATGGGGGCAGAACATGATGCCTGTCTGCTACAAAAACATCTACGCTTCTCGATCCCTGCCCTCTTATTTTCCAGCGAATATCCTTAAAACAACAATGTTTCACATGCTTGTGAGTGTGAGTGTGAGTGAGTGTGTGTGTGTGTGTGTGTGTGTGTGTGTGTGTGTGTGTGTGTGTGTGTGTGTGTGTGTGAGTGAGTGAGTGAGTGTGCGTGTGCGTGTGCGTGTGTATGTGTGTGACTGTGTGTGTGTGTGTGTGTGTGTGTGTGTGCGTGCGTGCGTGCGTGCGTGCGTGCGTGCGTGCGTGCGTGTTTGCACGTATGCGCATGATGTGCAGGTGTGAATGGTAATTTGCATGCCTAGAGCTCTGGATAGCGAGGATGTATTTTTTTACAGAGAGTGTCATCTCTACTACAGACTGTCATAGGCATCAGAACTGGGTGAGGGGGTTAGCGGGGTATGATGAGCCCCCAATATTATAATATTTATCGACGCCCCGCAACATTTAGATAAGGGGTGAGCTTTTGTAAAGTTTTTGTTGGGGGCTAGGCGCGCGAGGATGATGTCGAGCGTTTGGCGCTCACAGCTGTTGTCAAAGCTCCAATGTATTTATGAATATCAGTGATAAATACTGATTGCATCACATACAGCCTAAATAAATTAGATTCAGTAACAGTCAGTGTTAGAGTATTTTGTAATCATTATCGTTCTGAAAACGAACTAAGTGCAACCATGCTTCTAAGTGTGACAATAATACTTATAAGTCGTATTTTAAATACAATATTTGTATAACCTTAAAATGTAAAATATAAAGTGCATTTGCAGATTGTGTATTTGTGTAGGTTTGCATACGCGTTGCCATGAAAAGGTGCGTGCGTCTGTGCTTACGTGCATGTTTGTGTAATAGATTATGCGTATACGTTTTCTCTGTTTGTGGGTATACACACGCACGTACACACGCACGCGTACACACGCACACATATATATATATATATATATACACACACACACACACACACACACACACACACACACACACACACACACACACCACACACACACACACACACACACACACACACACACACACACACAGTGTCACACACAGTGTCACACACAGTGTCACACACAGTGTCACACACACAGTGTCACACACACAGTGTCACACACAGTGTCACACACAGTGTCACACACAGTGTCACACACAGTGTCACACACACAGTGTCACACACACAGTGTCACACACAGTGTCACACACAGTGTCACACACAGTGTCACACACAGTGTCACACACAGTGTCACACACAGTGTCACACACAGTGTCACACACAGTGTCTCACACACACACACACACACACACACACACACACACACACACACACGCACGCACGCACGCACGCACGCACGCACGCACGCACGCACGCACGTAGGCACATGTACGCATGCGCGCGCTGTATATAATCATCAGAATCTTTCGTTTCCCCCCAAGAACTGGACTGTCAACTTCCCGTCCTGCGACCCGACTTTTACCTCCTGTCCAAGCCCCCGGAAAGGGCAATACGGACAACGTGGATAGGCCACGCTACTGTTCTCATGCATACAGATGGAGGGAGCGTCCGTCCTAACGGATCCTGTATTCAGCGAACGATGTTCCCTGTCGCAGTGGTTTGGCCCTAAACGATTTCGCAGCGCGGCGTGTCAGGTTGACAAGCTACCGGAAATAAACGCGGTGTTGATCAGTCACAACCATTACGACCATCTAGACGCTAATAGCGTACGGACGCTGAATGAGAGATTTGGCCCGAGTCTGCGATCCCAGCTAACAAAATCAGGTTATCAGAACGTTAGCAGAACGTTATTTCTAAATTTCGATAACGTTAGCTGGTAACGTGCTCCTAACGTTTTTTTGGAAAGTTTTCTTGACGTTCCCTTAACGTTACATATGGGAATGTTACTGGCGTAAGACCACATTTGCATTTTCCATAGGCGACCATTATAACGTTTCCTTCATTTCCTATTAATCTTGATCAGCTCTCTTATTGACAAGTTCACAGCATGTTTTTAGTGCATTAAAGAGCATCTTAGATGTTGACAATTCGGATAGAACATACAAATTACCAGTGATTTATATAGTTTCTTATCAGACTATATATCACTTATGTATGTGATTAGTTTAAGCTGACATGTCATATGCAAATATCTGTATAATTCGGTTATGTTACAGCTGAAAAGTGCAAGACTGTCGACAGGGATGGTGTGTTAGTTCTTGTAGACAATTTCAACATACTGACACTTCTGTTAGGTGCCTAATTTTAGTTTGTATGAGGATCATTGAACCTATTCGGATTACGGCAGTCGGGGCATACTTGGATAAAATGCGCTGCTTTCTTATTCTCAGTCATATCTGGGGTATATTTAAATATATTCTCAATTGTGTTCGGTGTTTCAGTTAGGGTATATATGTCGCTAAAATGAGCAGGTGAAAGATAGTAAATTTTTAGACGCGCGTGGACAATCCGCTTCATTCGGCGACCAACAATTGACTAAAATAGAGGCTGCGTTTAAGGGGTGGGGGTGTAATCGCATGCACAGTATAAGTAATGTAATAGCAGCTAAACTCATCGTACTGGAAATATGTCGTTAATGTGGCGCATTTTTAAAAATACGAAACAAATTATTCACGCTCTTGAATAGGGACATTTGAAGCACAAACTCATACTGTCTTCATTATAGGATATTACGCATGGTGTGTAAAATGCAGCGTGTAACTTCCACATAACCAACATTATCAGTGTATTTTCCTTGCATATCACGCGGTAATTAGCTTGCTAATTACTTTTAATAACTCTCCTAGATGGAGCATTATCAGTAAATAATGACTCCATTGTATTCCAGTCAATAGCAATTTCAAATGAAGCAAAACAACAACCTCACGCATCGCTCAAACTACGTTTTCGTGCCTCTTATGTCAAAACGGCCGTTTTTCAATTAGGCGTAAGACCACATTTGCATTTTCCATAGGCGACCATTATAACGTTTCCTTCATTTCCTATTCATCTTGATCAGCTCTCTTATTGACAAGTTCACAGCATGTTTACCCTCCATAGACAGAGGTTCAGTGAAAAATTCGTGAACTTTTAATACCTCAGGCTCCCACAACCCTCCATTTCTGCTTGAACCACCCACGGATTGCCCCTGATTACATCACCAAGCAAAATGACAAATGTATTAATACGCAGAAATGCCCCGAATGACAGCTGTCGTAATTTGACAGCTCTGATGTCACGCTGCACAAAAACGTCATTTATAATCACTCCACACTACATGTGTGCTCACAGAAATCCAGACAACGTGCATAATGCTGCTTTTATAAGGTACTCTGCGATCGGGGAATGGCGGACGTGCACCTTTTGGTGGTCTTACGCCAAATAGATTGGCCGAAAACGTCAAAAGTTCACAAAAATTAGTCATACATCAAGAATGACATATAGCTAGATTAACTGTCTAGGGAAATTGACACCATCTCGATAATAATTATAATACGCGTCTTCAAACGTTGCACCCCTCCAAGATAAATAGCACCGTGCGTGGGTTGAAACACGTTTATTCAGAAACCGATAATAGACCAGACGTTTGCCTGAAACTAATGGCACTGTACACAACAAACAGTCCACCACAGTCTCTTAACGATCTGACAGTAACATATGATATAGAGAATATTGAAGATATATTTTTTTTGAATTTTGTTTTTAAATTTCACCATAAAAATGCAAAAATCATATTTTTGAACAGTATTTTTTCGGACACGCAAAGTGCTAAATTTCACGAATTTTTACGTTCGTCGTTTCGATCCAAAGGTTATCCTTGTAAACAAGCTCTGGTTGCAAAGAAACAGTGTGCCTAAGTCCTGTCTAACGTCACAACTGGGCGTCCAGAAAGCGCGGCAACAATATGCATATTCGAAAAGGTACACAAAAATTGCATAAATTGTGGAATTTCTAATTCGTTTATTTATTTTATTTGCTTGGTGGGTATGAAAATATGTAAAAGCATGAAATATAATATGAATTCAAGCATTATGTGTTGTTATTCCCTTTAAGTAAAAGTACTGAAAAATATATGTTATATATTTTTTAATATGCAATATATTATTGAGAATGGTTGCTATAATTTAAAACGAATTGGAGTAAATTTTCACGTTTTCATGTATAAATCAAGCAATTATGGTTTTCAATATTTAAATTGTACTATCCTGTGAATGTGTGAGGCTGGAATAAGTTAATGTCCCGAACAAATGAGAGCAACTGGCTTAAGGTACCCCAACCGTGGAACGAACACAATTTTACATTT
This sequence comes from Oasisia sp. SBJ-2009, assembly GCA_964017155.1. Lineage (NCBI taxonomy): Eukaryota > Metazoa > Annelida > Polychaeta > Sabellida > Siboglinidae > Oasisia > Oasisia sp. SBJ-2009. The sequence goes on from OZ024854.1 coordinate 46,516,142, forward strand.
CTTCCACGAGCTAGCAGAAGGGTATACACTCGTGACGTCAATAAACATGGCGTTGTATTTTCAACATCGATTTTTTTTGTAAACTTTTGGTAGGATAATTAATAATAGTTGAAGGTATTAGTTTTCATTATTTTATAGATTTATAGACCCAGACAGGTGTCTTCTTTCCCTTTAAGAACACGACGTGCTTCTACTGAATTATTTGTTCAGACCTTGTTGTAGACAATATTCCTTGTAAGTCTTTATTCGCGATACCATATAAATATATTAAATGTTAAAATAAATTGTAATAAACGTAGTGTTGCACGATTAGAGTCGAATTGTCGTCTTCAAATAATAGGCCTTACGTCTCTTAGAAAGGTATTCTTTGAGTAAAGGGAATTGTTTTTTTTTAATACGCAGGAGAGCGTCTTCCAACAGCAAGCACTTGCTTCAACTAGCTGCACTTGCCCCAGTACAAGACACGAGAACAGATGAAAGAGAAACTGTCAATAGCTATTTCTGCAGGGAAAGAAGGAATGCTCCTATACTAAAGTCACAACTTTCAAAAACATGCTGTTTCACACAGGTTGTTGAGCAGTTTGTTATGATTACATCTAACGACTTGCTGTCTTGACAACCCGCCAAATGCAGGATAGAATTGAACATCAAGCTCCGATGTCTTACGGCGTGGCACGACTGTATCTGCGGACATGCTGAAGAGACAAATGCTCTATGTGGCCTGCCCGTTCGTCACAACAACACACAAGCACAAAGCTGGTTAATTTTGGTGGTCGTTCTTTCAAAGTGATTGGAACGAAACTTCGCTGCTGCTTGACATTAAATATAGTGGAGCCGTAGCAATGTTTAAACCTGTATTTTCACATGGTAGGTAGATAGACACATAGACACGTAGACACGTAGACACGTAGACACGTAGACACGTAGACACGTAGACACGTAGACACGTAGACACGTAGACACGTAGACACGTAGACACGTAGACACGTAGACACGTAGACACGTAGACAGATAGACAGATAAATAGAACGACTGAGACGACGCACAAACAGAGATACGTACAGAGAGAAAGAGAGAGAGACAGACAGACAGACAGACAGAGAGAGACAGAGAGAGACAGAGAGAGACAGAGAGAGAGAGGGAGGAGGGGGGAGGAGGGAGGGAGACAGACAGACAGACAGACAGATAGACAGACAGAAAAACAGACAGACAGACAGTCAGAAGTACATAGGCATACAGATAGGCAGATAGACAGCGACAGACAGAACAAATTAGACAGGCAAACAGACAGACATATATACATTCATACATACAAAAAGCAGAGACAGGCAAACTGACAGACACAGATAAACAAACATATATACATATGTATATATGTATATTATAGTGTTTATATATATATATAATTTATTATATATATATAATTTATTATATATATAATTTATTATATATATACATGTGTATATATATATACATGTATATATATATATATATATATATATATATATATATATATATATAAATACATGTATATATATATATCAAGTCATAATTTCCACTTATTCTGCTAGAGTGTAATTGCACTATCGCACTGCGTCCGCCTTTTGCATCTTGCTCACTTGTTATTACACCCTGTGTAAGAGCAGAGGTACAACGTGGCCTTGTAACTCCATGTTGATTTTGTGAAGCAAATACATTATTCATATGAATTTGTTTATGTTGATTAAATGCTCAAATTAATAATGATTTAGTAAAACAATATTTCCAGGATATTTTACAAACCTAAATTTTGGAAACTATCACATCTGTGATAATCACACCAGCACATATGACCAAGTTAAATACGCATTAACAAATTAATGTAATAATGATCTGTGCGTTTTCGAAGCGGTGTATTTTGTTTTCTGTGACGACTTATATTGAGTGGGTGGGGAGGGAGGGAGGGAGGGAGGGGAGGAGAGAAGGAAGGAAGGATGGAGATAGGGAGGAAGGGAGGGAAGGGCATATAATGCTTATACGAATAGCGTGTATACACTTTTGTCCCTATATAACCTTACCTACAGCGTGTTTAAATACATAACACAACAGTTTTGTATTTATACACACAACAAGAAAGATTATATATAGGTGGTCGCGTCATAGAGCATCGGCCTGTCAATCGAGGTGACGGTGGTTCAATCCCACCTACTGCCGTTTCGAAACTTTTGCAATTTCGCTCACTCCACATTTGTCTGTGTCTTTCGGAACAGAGACTAAAGCCGGTGGTCCCTTCTATCTGGTGTCTATGCCAGGGGAAGAAAAAGACCCCACACAGGGGGTAAATATGTAACCTGTAGTGGAATCGCTAATTTGAGAGAAGGAAGGCTCCCCATGTTTGGGCTGTTTGGAGGTAAACCACATAAAACCATGTTTTAAGTGAAGCGCTACAAGCTTGCATTGCTGCATTCCTATCAACACTATGGTGTCATTACGACCAATAAACGTCGCGTTGGTCATATAAATGTTGTGTGTTAGAAGCACGAATTAACCTTGCCACGTAGCGCGAAACGTTGAACATCAATTGTTCTCCCACGTATCAATATTATTAATCTGCTCAATCCTCATTAAGTACTGCCAGAAATTATTAACTCGTTCATAAAGAAAATATTTACTTGCAACGAAGCCAAATTGTTCAATTCTACAATCATAGGTTTGCTGCAATGACGTCAAGACAGCCTCACAAACACTATTGTCTACAAGGCGAGTGCAAACACTCTTCCACAAGAATACCGATTGTTCACA
>OZ024854.1:46528922-46543922 GCA_964017155.1 Oasisia sp. SBJ-2009
TTCCAGGTGCGACTGTACTTGGCCCGCACTGGAATCTGTCGGCTTCCCGTGACGAACTGAAGGAAGTCGGACCTTTGGTTCTTCAAAAAAAAATTATACATGAACTGCAAATGTCTATGATAGTGGCAAATTAGTGAGCAAATTACGTTGTTCGAAGAAACACAACTGGCCTATAGGATCAAACCATTGCATTATGAATTCTGAATGTGGTCGAATATCTTACGCAATACAGTTCGTGGTATCTATATATCTATGTATCTATCTATACAGTGTATATGTGTATATATATATATATATATTATAATATATGTATACATATATATATATATATATATACATATATATATATATATATATATATATATATATATATATATATATATATATATATATATATATTGTGTATAATTCAGATTATTATGTGTATGTATGTGTGTATGTATGTACGTATGCATGTAAATATATGAATAATTATATCTATCTATCTGTCTGTCTGGGTGTCTGTCTGTCTGTCTATCTATCTATCTATACAGTATATATATTATATATATATAATATATATATATATATATATATATATATATATATAATATGCATATATATATATATATTGTGTATAATTCAAATTATTATGTCTATGTACATGTGTATGTATGTACGTATGCATGTAAATATATGAATAATTATATATATATATAATATTATATATATATAATATTATATATATATATATATTCATATATACATACATACATGCATACATACGTACATACACACACATACATACTTACATACATAATGTTTATACAATATACATATATGCGTATTTAGGACTATTATGTGATTACTTATCGATCCTCGGTATTGTCGCCGCAGTACCTGATCAAATTGGTCGAGTATCGACCACAGCCACTCTATGACGTCAGTTTTGCTCCAGCACCCGCTGTATTCAGTGCGTCGTCTCAGGAGCTTAAGATCGACCTCTTTCGCACCAGACAGGATCACCTGCACACATCACAGTGATGTTGTATCACAAATGATACAATTCCCAGTGAAAATAAGATATATCCTGGTGGATAGCTATACTTAAAACGAATCATTCAAAAAATGAAATTTTTTGAGAAGGTCATTTATAATAATAATAATGATATTTAAAAAAGTATAATAATAATTATTTATTTCATATTTAGCGAATAGCCTTCTTTGTCATAAGTTAGTAGTCATTGTTTTGCACAAACATTATTTTACATGGTCTTTAAAGATTGTCATTTAATTGTTGTTTAGACAAGTTCTAGGATAGCCCAAAACGCATTCTTTACGTTTCCCCACGACTAACAGCTTTGGTGTGGTAAATGAACGGAATTTGGCGTTCGGCAAAACCTTAGCGGATCGCTCGAGTATTGCCATAAATCAGCGTGCGATTGTGCGAGTGTTGTACTGTTTCTTCCAAGTGGAACCCAGAGGAAGACGGAAAGCACTGACTGCGCAGTCGTTGCCATGGCAACCCGATCACCTCGGGTCTTACGATAAGTGAGTGAGTGAGTGAGTGAGTGAGTGAGTGAGTGAGTGACTGAGTGAGTGAGTGAGTGAGTGAGTGAGTGAGTGAGTGAGTGAGTGAGTGAGTGAGTGAAAGCAGTTTCTACGTGAAATGTATTTATATCGTGATAATGTTTACATAAATATAATGTGTTTCATCAGTCAATATTTAAAAATAAAATAAATTATCTTACAAACCTCCAAATCTTTCGCGCTGAATGGTTGCAAGTACTTCGTTGGTATGACTTTCGTGAATCCTGTCTTGAACGCTTCAAGTTGTGGCCTTATGCTCTCTGCCGAGAAGACAGAAGAGTTGCGATATATTTCCTTCCAGTGTGTACGTGTTTACAACGAATACAACGTTTCTAATATACTGGATTTTTCCATTTATACTATCAATGGCTGTCATTAATAAATATGAACACAATTTGTTAAATTAGTGAAGTAGTGTATTTTAGTTTTTATCAGATGTACTTAGAAATAAGGGAACCAAGATAGTGCATGTTAAAACTGTGGTTTAACCAGATTGACCTAAGTGCGGTACGTTGAAGCTAAATGTCAAAAAATAACCGTTCTTGGAGGAGTAACCATATATCGTACTTCAAATATGGATAACAGAATGCGAGACATAGTGGAATAGAAAATGAAGGAAGAATAAGAAGTTTTCTAACAAGGAATATGGACGATGGTGATACGTTTGCGATATGTCAGCTGGTAGAAGGGAAATTGCATATAATAATAACATTAGTTTTGTTGAGCGCCATATCCAATGCTGTTCACAGCGCTTAACGCTGAATAGCATACATTGAGTGTAAGAAGAAGAACAGTTCGAATCCTGTGTTCCGATGTTGAAACTTGGGCAAGAAACTTCACTCTACTTTGCTCCAGTTCACGAAACTCTTTGAATCAATTCCTTATTATAGACCACGATGGATAGTTGTGTACGACAAGTATTCGCGTATTAATTGCAACGTGGCTGGATTCTTCCCAGTGAAGTCGAGATGGTGGATTGAACAGGTCTACAAGGGAGTAAAATGTAAAGCGCTTTGAAAAATCCTGAGGACTGAATAACGCACTGTATAAAAGGTTACCTGGAATGGTAATACAGGTCCTGGAACGAAAAAGACGAGTATTGAAGAAACAACTGAGTAATGTATAACTTGTGTTTGATATTTGGTTTTGATCCGATTGAGGAAACATTCAATGTTATGGTAACTTACCTCTTAAGACATTTTCTGCCCACAGTTGAACGTATTCGTCTTTGTTGGACACCGTCACGTATCGACTGTCACCTCCTTTGACAAGTGGAACATCCACCGATGTGCCATGTTCTTGTTTCGGTCGCACAAATGTCAACTCCATCCCTTCAAATGCTTCTTCGTCGTTGATTTCTAAGATGCTCTTCAAAGACCTGACGACCGAAATAGCTGGTTAACCTGAGTTCAAGGTAGCAAACGGAGAAGAGAGCTTTAGCGTTGATGTTTATGTTTCAACATTTACGCTTTACTGATGTGTCCAGATTTCTTAGCAAATGTTGTCAAGCGATCAACAAAACGGATGCCTGAACGCATGCTATCATCGCATATGTTGTCAAATTCAATTTTCGTAAGATGTTCTTTATGACTAAAACCTCACAGAAAGTGGTTAAGGTGTCACGTATATGCAATAATGTTTGTTCGAGATGTTAAGTTGCAGTATTAAGTAATTCCAGTATTTTACCACTATCAACATTGTTGACAAAGGCTTCGGCAAAACTTGACAGAGCATAATTATTTTGACTGTGACGTAATCAAACAGTGACTTACTGGATTAAGCAATGGTGAACCTACATAACTAATCAGCCAGATGGCGCTGATACGCCTGCATCATGTTAGCTGGATACGCTACAGTTATTCAGTATATCAAATATTTGTTATAACTCCTTGTAGATATATCTGATAGGTGTAATAGTTAAAGTCTAAAAGAACTCAACGATGAATTGAAAAATAAACACCGCGCTTGCAGTGAAGAACGTACTCGATTAAGCAGTGGCTAGTAAAGCCAGTGGCGTAGCCAGGATTTTGGAGAGGGCCACCCGACAACCAAGCAAACTCTGTATAATATATATATAATATATATATATATATATATATATATATATATATATATATATATATATATATATATATATATATATATATATATAATTCAAACCCAACTCGCTTAAAATTAATACTGACATAATACTGACATGACAACCAAGTTCATTGACCAATGTTGCTGGCAATTCAGCAATACTATTCAGAGAAGGCGTCAAAGTTAGAATGTAAAAAAAAGTAAAGGCAAGTTCTTATATAGCGCAGTATCCAGTCCTCAGGACCGCTCAAAGCGCTTTTACACTTTACTTCCCTGACAGACCTGTTCACTCAGACACCATCTCGGCTTCTCTGGGAAGCATCCAGCCATATGCTGCAATTAATGCGAGAAGGCTGATCGTACACACATCCACCACTGCCTATAGCCAGGTACTCATTTTATTCAGTTGAGTGAACTGGAGCAATGTAGAGTGAAAAAACTTGCCCAAGGTTTTAGCGCCGCAGCCAGGATTCGAATCCGGGTTCTCGTAGTCGAGAGTCCGAAGCTCTATACCTGAGCCACTGCGCTCTACGTAAGAGTAAGAGAGAAACGATACATTGTTAAAGAGAGACGACCCCAAAGCCCATACATAACATCAACCTATAGCCAGCCACCACATTCCTCGCGATACTCTCCCAAACCTACTGGCAAAGATCATGACAAATACCAACATGTAGGCACTTACTCTGATGAAACAATAATAAACACCCCTAACTTAACACAGATGATGTAGCGTTGGTATTCAACCAGTAATTTCACATGTAACGTTACTAATTCTAATAAATTTATAAATTCACGAGCCAGGGCAAATGCTTGGAGGAATGTCCAAGGGGTGAAGGGAGATAGACCCATATCACGTAAACGTAAACGAAATATACTCAGCTCGTGTCTTTCCTAGGTATACATGAATGCACTAGAGACTATGGTATCAACAGAGAAACAACAGGAGAAGGTCCAGGTTTGCGGAAAACAACCTGGTAAAAATAATCGTGGGAGGTAAGAGAGCTGATAACACAAAATGGATGAAATGAGAGTGGAGGTTGGAGTGAAGAAAAATTCTAAGAAGAAATTGGCGAGGAGTACGTGGGCTGGTCATGTACAAAAATATGGCAGATGAACAACTGGCAAAGAGAGCAGATGCCGGAAAGTGGAGGGGAAATGGAAGTGAGGAAGATCGAAATTGCGTTGAGTGATTGCATTAAAAGTGACCTACATGTAAAGAGAGGGAGAAGAATGGGGAAAATTGATAGAAAGAAGGAACTGAAACTGCTGACAGAGAACGTAGTAAGAGAAAGGTGAGAGGAAGAAAAAAGACAATGGAGAAGGAATGCATGGTCAACTCACCCCTGAGGACACTGATGCCAAGAAAATAATAACAACAAAATGCAAATTGATCCTATTCTAATAACCGGGCAACTGTTATTTTGAATCCTTAATAGCTATTAGCCATCATGTATATTGAAAATAATGAAATTTTCATTGCATTATACATTTTTACGTTGCAGTCAGCGACAGAAGTGGAGAAATCCTAACTTAAACCTATTTGAATGATGACAATCTTTTGCGAAAGGGTAGAACTAGGAAAGAAAATCTTACACAGGCATCCTGAAACCCACTGTACTTTGTGACTCTATGAATCAGGCAGCCAGTTATTGGTCTTCCGTTCCCCACCATCCTAATTTTTTCTGGGATTGGTGGGCCATGCCCCCCTGAGCCCCCCATGTCTACGCCACTGCATTAAGCTGGTTCTCTTCGGAACGCGCCATGTTGTATATTAACGGCGCCCTCACATGTGTTCAATATTACGAAACCGTAAAACACTTTTTTAACACCGTACTACTTTCGATGAGTTTTGCAAATAAAATAGCCTATGATCACAGAAAAAGGAAGATAACTAGGAAATAAATGTTCTGCCACGGGTACGCTGATAACTGATGACGTCGCGGTTTGCTAACGTCATTATACAAAATATGCGCGAGACCTGCTTCAAGGTTTGCCTTTTGCTAGACATGTTGACAACGGTGACATATATGAATATTTTACATTAAAAATGCAATATAGTATGTCCCAGAACAAAGATTTGCACACAACTTTACTCTTGTGAAATGTGTAAGATTGTTTATGCGGTTTTTCTTTTGTTGAAATATCCCGCTAAATCGACGAGACGTCCGGGATTGAGAGAGATCTGGGAGATAAAAAGAACCCAACTGGTCCCATCAATTCCCTGTCATTTTTCAAAATTGCGCCTCCATGTTTAATTTCCTCTCGATTAAGTACCGACCTGAGTTGCGTATCAGCGACCACTAGCGATCTTGAAGGTTCTCTATTCGACCCATGCCTACTTGGAATATATATATATATATATATATATATATATATATATATATATATATATACAATATATATATATATATATACAATATATATATATATATATAATATATATATTATATATATATATATATATATGATTATATATATATACGATTATATATATATATATATATATAATATATATATAATATATATTATATATTATATATATTATATATATAATATATATATATAATATATATATTATATATATATTATATATATATATATATATATATATATATATATATATATATATATATATATATATATATATATATATACATATATATATATATCAATCAATCAATCAATCAATCACTTTATTGTCCTTAAAAAGGATATGCATTGTACAACTCATGATCTACAATATATGGGATGGTCACAACAAAATGCAAGTGAATTCCAGATGTATCCACTATAAGAACAGTTATTGTGACGATGAATAAGACGTTTTTTCAATTCAAATGAAGTATAACACGTTGTGTATCAAATCACATTTTCGACACTGAATTTTTTTTGAGGAGCCTGTTAACACGAATGTTTATACAACATGATCTTACTTGTAATATTCCGGGTTCTCCGCCTGCAGATTGACAAGTGTCACCGGTTCATTCTTCATGAACTTCAGGACCGACTCGGCCAATCTACCGTCGATCGTTTCCTCTGAAAAATTATTATTTCCTTATTCGGTGTGTGTGTGTGTGTGTGTGTGTGTGTGTGTGTGTGTGTGGTGTGTGTGGTGTGTGGTGTGTGTGTGTGTGTGTGTGTGTGTGTGTGTGTGTGTGTGTGTGTGTGTGTGTGTGTGTGTGTGGTGTGTGGTGTGTGTTTGTTTGTTTGCGCCCGCTACATAATGTTAAAATGCATGCAATGTGTTAGCGAGTGTGACCATGAACAGCTCCTTAAACTGGTGTACGAGGCAGGTGTAGTTTTTCTACTTCACGTTTACCACTGTTTGGTACGATTGAAACGAAATTGAGTTATATCGAACAAAATAAAAAAATAATATTTATGAACATTTTAGCAGGTTAGTATTGTAGGGAAACTAAATATTTATTTTGAACGTATATGTAGCTGACTGAGCATTCAACAGCTAATAACTTGCAACAAAGATTAATACCATCGTGCCAGTAGAATACTAGAATCACACATGATAGAATCCTTCAACGAAAACAACAAGAATCACTCTCTTGTAACACAAGGCATAAGTGCCAAGATAATTCCATCACAATAACTTACTTTCGAAAACTGCTTTGGCAAACATACACCCGATCAACTTAATTGTTTCACGCATCCGTTTCTGGTCATCCACCACCAGTTCGCTAAGTCGGCTGCACCCATCGCCAGTTTCACTGAAGTAGCGTTTGTCGGGATTGAGCACTTCGTTTGAGAACAGCCGGAACCAATCTCTGGCACAAATAATACCACAAATGAGATGCACACACTAAAGCAATGTACACGTAAACGCATGTGCACACATACATACACAAACAAACAAAATAAACATGCACACGAACCTATATTATTGTGCGTGGTGTGTATCCAGAATTTCAAACACAAACCTTTGCTTCAACGTCGTAGAATTTAACTCATTCTAAACAAATTAGTTTAATTAATTAAAATGTAAAAACAACTAGTTTATTTAACATTACTGGGCGAAATGAACTTCGCTAAATTAAACAAATTACAATTATCTGTAAATTACCGTTTCATTATTTTCCATTCGCAATACGGTCCTATGTTGGTTGACAATGTTTCGTAGTCATGATTGTTAAGTAGAACATAGAGTAAGTTAGGCACAACACAGTTATTCAACCAGTAACAATGTTTGCCACTGGAACTAACGATTGCCTCTTATCTGGTACGCATTGGTGTTTGACCAGATTGAATGACTATCCATTCTGCAGCCAGTGTTAATTTATGATTATTTTGAACAGCGGCGTCGCTTGATCAGTATATAATGAGCTTTCACGCATTCCGTATTTTATCACCTAACAAAAGGGATTCCATAGAACATGTATCAGATAGCGGCGTCTTATTTGTCATGTTTCGTTTGCATGGGAATTGTTGGCAATAATAATCATTGGAACGTAAGCCTTCGTGGTAGTAACAACACCTGTGTGTATAGGTAATGGTTGGATTTTAAAGTTAATTTATAATTTTATGGTCATTTTACTTTTGTGAACTATTTGGCAGGTTAATTCAATTTAACCGGTCTGCTACATGAATGAGTCTAATTATTATTTTATTGCTTGATGTTTAAAGTTAACTGCGCTCGATGCATACAATGCAACGATAACCACACGTTGTGTGTAATTGTAAGCCGTACCTTTGTGGGCCTCCCTGGTCAATCCCTTTTTCGTTCCTAAACTTCACATATGGTCTGCTCCGCAACGCATCTTCGTCGGCAATCCATTCTCTGAGAAAGGGAAGCGTGTCATCCACTACATATTCACGTCTGACAGTAATATTACAATAGTCGTCTTCGCGTATTGTGTCTAGCTGCCGGTAGAACGTGTCTAGTCTGTCCTTGAAAGGCGTTGTTTCGACTTGAACTGTGACGTGGTTTCCTCCTAGAGGCTTTTTCTTGTAGGAAAACTGCAATGTAACACGGTTTCTATAAGGAAAGGTGGCGAAATCTAAAGACGTTTGATAATGACAACCGTTATAAAATATGTAGAGTAACGAAAAATGTTAGTATTGAAAGCATGCAGTCGTTCGTGACAAGATAAAGCTTACTACTAGTACACAGCACACATAATTGTTTCTGTAAGGCTACAATCTGAAACAAAATATATATGTAATATACCTGACATTTCCGAATACATGTTTTGGTTGCTTACGTGGTTTCGTCCACGAAGAGTTCCCCTTTCTCTCAAGACCGAGTTAAGTGATTTTATCCTTATGCGTTCATCAGCTAATTAGCACATGTTATATGTACTTGTAAGCTAACACAATCAAGCGCAAAGCGACGCCAGTCTTGAACATGATTTCAACATAATTACAAGTAATTCACTGCTACGTCACAACTGTCCCAGATAAGGCTGCTACGGTATTAAATAGGCGAGAAATGGATATTCGGCGAATCCACAAACGCTGCATTATTTTTCATATACAAAATTAATAAAAAATAACTATTCAATGTAACAGTTCGACATCTTGGGAATACACACGCATAAAGGCAGTTCAATTGGTATTTTATGATACTATGACATGCACATATTTAATTTATTTTCCTAACTACATTGCATAGTTGTTAACAACAGTTGTTGTGAATAAATAATTTGTTGGTTTCACTAACTTAAGTTTACACGGATTAAACACCAATGACAGAATCGTACAACCGAATATATTAATTGTTATTGGGCATTTTGCAAATCATTATTGATACTGCTGCGTTTCAATGTTGTTGTGTCAAATTAGGATGCCTTGTCCTTATCATACCTTCAACGTATAGAGTGACGAGTGATCGAAGACGAATGAGCAAGTCAGACAGCTGTTCGCCACTTCAACTGTAGACTTTACGTCCTGCCTCACACCGGCTATCTCAATAGCAACTTCCAAGTCGGTTTTCATCTGCTTTGATGGAGACACCAGATTATTGAATCTGTCTCTAAGTTGGACGCGGACGACTGAGGTTCTGTTTGTCGTATTCATCGATGTGTTTCCAAGGACTGTGCACCTGCTAGCACAAGGAGGACCTGGTCGGACAGTGACCACGTCACCAATCTGCTTACCGTCTAGCGTCACGACGTACTCTCCAGCAATAGTTACCGCAGCAGTAGATGCGTGCAGTGCGTTGTCGTCAGGATTTAGAACGGTCACATCGCAGGGTATTTGTTGATCTTCATTGTCGCTTCGGCTCCACGATATTTTCGGAAGTACCTTCAGGTATCTCGCGGGTATGCTGTTGCCAAACTTGTCCAGAAGTCTCACCTTGAAAGTCACTGGCAGCGAATCGGCTCGTATGTCACGCAATTCTGCGAGGACACGGAATGTTTCTGTATATACTTTCGGTAAAATCATTAGGTAAACTAATACGTTATTAATTAATGGCTGGTTACTGTGTGCCAATATGTGTATAATGTGAATAGCTTAAATGAGTCAGGTGATGGAAAATCACCCCATAACTCCGAACATTAACTAACAGTCCGGACTTAAATAACGGTTCGACAAGTTCGTCACAACAATAGAGACACTAGATTGGTCTTAGTTCTCGAAAATTAGCTTTAATCGTGAAAGTAAAAATCTCGAGCTGAAGAAGTTATCGTAATTCAATTCATGCCAAGAAATATTCAGAAATTTGGTTAGGATTATGCGTACGTGTTTATGCTATCAACATTCTTCTCTTTTTTTCTCTCTCTCTCTCATAAATATACTGCATACAAAACACTACAGGGTAGATTACAAGTTGGCCAGTTGCGAAATAACAAAAACAAAACATTTATTTATTAGTGAACAAACACAATGTATTCTTATTTGACTGGCTGTGGGTGTTATTTTACCAATTACTGACGCACTACATATCTGGATTTCAAAGAAACGGATGTGGTTCTAAACCACTTGAGAAAGCGCCTTTATAATACAAAACAAGGCTTTATCATACTGTACAAAGACTGCATGATATACATGTATTATTCAAACCACAAAGTTACAATATATATATTTGAAGGCATTTTCAGAGAAGCTTTGCTGCATTAGCGACAATTCATTAAGAGCTCTTGTTTGAGGTGATGTATTGCGAACTTCACTATTTTGTAACACTTACCTTCTAGGAACGACGTTTCGCATGAGATGCGTCCGGGCATCACAATGACCCTGGCTGCTTGTAGCGCCGAGTGGGTCGTCGAGACTGACCGCAATCTCTCATTGCACACTGGACACTGCACTCGCGTCTCAAAAATTCCGACTTGGAACATCCGGCACCGCAATAGAAAGTGACCACCCATGAGTTCAGTCACGCTGAACGTGGGTATTGCGTGGCTAATTAGTGGTTCTGGCTCTGGCGACGTCGGCTCCAGGCTGACTGTCATCTGACGTGGTCTCGATGTAATTGGTCGTGGTCTCGATGTCATTGGTCGCTCTTTCGGCGAAGTCAACCCTGGTCTCGGTCGCTGTTTAGATGACATAGGGCGTAGTCTCGCAGACACCAGTCGTTGTGTGGAACTCACAGGCCGTGGTCTCGATGTCTTCGGTCGAGATCGCCTGGCTGACCCTAGCCGTGTTTGAGATGATGTGGATTGTGTTACTTCCAGTCTCGTCTCTCGGTAGTAGACTTGAAGCGCAGCGTGACTTTTCATTTGCCACCCCTTGCGAAGAAGGTCTCTCCACTGGAAGGTCTTTAGAAATGTCTCAGTTGTCATTCTACTTCCGTGCTGTTCTGTTTCCTTCTTGCGGACATACTGACCAAGTTCTCCCAGAGTTCTGCAGCCATGCGGCCGGTGATAGACGATCTGGTGCCACGTAGCTCCTGCTTGGATGCAACCGTCAGCCTGTCTGACAAGTCTACCCCGACCTAGCGCTCGATGTCTATTTGCATTGGGACGAATAGCGGCTGCCGGGAATGGACTTCCTTTCACTGGATCGCCGCGCCATCGAACGTCGACCAAATAGCCACCACCGTCAGTGGGATGTGGATCTGGCGGAGTCCATGCCACTCGTACTTCTCCTTTCATCTGCTCCTGAACATGTGACTCACACGTGACTGTCTTAGAATCGCGCAAGACTGAAATAGTTATGTCGCCGTCCTTCACAAGTTCTGCCTGTGTCACGAGATCACCAACAGCGTTTCGAAGTTCTAGGCAGAAGACGTTCTCTGATCCAAGAAGCGGCAACTGAAGACCATGTCTGAAGGACTCGCTGATGGATGTTTCCTCTGCTGAGGTGAGTCGTTTTGTTTCATCACTCCATTTGGGTTTGCATTTCAAGGCACGCAGGATTGCGTTGACTAGCATAATCCGACTGGGCGAGTGGGTTTTCGTGTGGTCAAACGATGCCGTCAGCGTGTACTGTAGCACGCCATTCTGGAATGTTATTCCATAGATCCGACTTTTATCATCAGCATGCGGAAGAACCACTTCCACGCCGGCAACATTACGCAGTTTTTCACGGACACGCGATGCTGCCAAGTACGCGAGTGCACTGAAAAACGGCTCTACCGAGTCCTCCATCTTGCTGACGTACCGTGCCTTTACGTCGTCCGGCAGATCCGGGTGGTGTAGCTGCTCGAAGCCCGTTGATGTGTTTAGCGAAGGTACTGTCGCTGTCACGGTGAGGGACACGTTACGTTTAGACCATTTGTTCTGGAATTCATCGAACGTACGATGTATGACGTTTTTCTGTAACTGAGTCTTGTGGTCTGTCATCAGTGCACCTACATGCGCGTGCAGAGCGGTCCATAGCGGGCATTCCTCGTTTGTGCTGATATCTGCATAACGCTCAGATTGGTATTTGACATCGAGTACTTCACCTTCGTCATCAAATATTAGCTTCTTGCAGCTAACAATCAGCCTCGTGTCTAATATCACCAGCATCCAAGGAGACGCATTTATAACCTGCTTCACAGACTTTTCTGGAGTCGAAAGGTCGTAATCAAAATGTACAGTAACATTTTGAAAGACGTTCAGCGACTTGGGTCCTGTGTTCCCTGGAGATTCCTCAACACATTTATTGGCGGAATATTTCAACTGTCTGAAGGCGTCTAAGGCGTCTTCTACAGCCGCTTCTAACCTGTCAAGCGTTGTCAACAATGTGAACACTGCTAACCGCGCAAGACCATCTTCCTTGGCAAACCTACTCCATGATGTCCAGTCAACGTTGACTTTGCAGAACGGTCTCGACAAGTGGCGCTCTACGTTAGCTAATTTCTGCAGAAGCAAATGTGGTGCAGCTTCTAGTTGTAGATGCTTCTTGTATTTTCTTGGCCAAACCGCACTGTTGAGGAGAGGCGGGTCACGGATACAGTCGCTTGCATAGACTGTTACGACTCCACTTGTGACATCGACTTCTGCGGGAGA
Source organism: Oasisia sp. SBJ-2009 (assembly GCA_964017155.1). Classification (NCBI taxonomy): domain Eukaryota; kingdom Metazoa; phylum Annelida; class Polychaeta; order Sabellida; family Siboglinidae; genus Oasisia; species Oasisia sp. SBJ-2009. The sequence continues at coordinate 46,541,963 of OZ024854.1, forward strand.
CTTGCCGTTTACTTTCCATCCGACATTGACTCTATTCGGAAGGTGCTTGACAAAATCTTCAACTCCACCCGTGGTTCGGTACATTACTCCCTCATATGACAAGAAATCAACGCGCTGTGCTGTTTCTCGCCTCTTATCACCAACAATCTCGCCCAGACTGAATGACTCCCATCTTCCGAGCACATGCTTGCCACCAGCAACTGATTCATTAGGGTTCACATGCATCGTGCTTCCACTGTAATAATTTGTCACAAGGAGTCGGTCTCTATATCTAGCATGAGTGTCGGTGAAAACGTCTGAGGCAATCCAGAATCGCAGACGTCTCAACTTATCTGACGTGTTGTTTGTAACAACGCTAAGGTGACATTTCCAGATCGATGTAGATGGTTGATTCGCAGACAACACGAAGCAGTCACGTGATACACGTTTGTGCATGTCGGGCAACTGTTGGATGACGGTCGTCGCCAGAAGGGCATTGGGCGGACACAGGTAACGCAGCGACTCCTTCGATAGACCAGCAATGATGTCATCTTCCTGTATCGTCCCGACTGCTACGTTTCCACAGAGCTCACAGCAGAGGTCCTTAGCAAACTGCTGAGTCTTCTTGCGCAGGTCTGTCGCTGTTTCCTTCATCTGTTCTGATATTGCTATCTGTTCACGGACTCGTTCCGAGAAGAATTCGTCAATATCAGGAAGATATTCAGCCGACGAAGGGATCCTGAGATGCAACGTTTTCGATCCGTTTTCGATCCATATCTGATTCTGTTCTTTCTTGTGGCACACTTCAAATGTGATGTTCTCGACAACATTCCGTAGATGTGTCCAGTGAGCTACCAGAACGAAGGAGACTAGTTCGACGACCGACGCTAAGTGTGTCCTAACAAACGAGAGGTGTTGATCCATCGAGTCGAACTTGTCTAGTCCTGTGAAAGTGACACTCCCGTTGCTATCTTTGATTCTGCGCAAATGTGCCCCCAAACATACACATTCGACATAATGTGCTTGCAAGACGTACCAGATAGGCAAATGTCCGGGCGTCGATGTCACATGGCCGTCACGCCCCATCTGAAACAGCCATCTGACTGTGCGTGGCTTCTTCATGGTACTCCGGTCCCTGTTCGTCTTGTTTTCGACAGTGATGTTGACTACATAGTTTGACACCAACTCGTTGTCCCTCATTGCGTTGATGGTCTCTTCGTCCATGAAGTGTGTTATCGTGTCCATGTAGCGTTCATATTCTTCAACTTCGGTTCGCAAACGCTGAAGAGCGTGCAACTGCAGCTCACTTATGTGTCCACCCTCTTTCGATTCAGAAGATGATTCAGACAACTGGATAGTCAGGTTGATTCCCAACATCTTCAACACCTGGGATATAATTGCATAACAATTACTCTAAAACTTTAAGATGAGCATAGCAATAAATAATTATAACAGTGTCAAGACGTTGTTATGGTTAGCAAGTGTACGGAGGACGGACATAGTGGTTAGAGACGAACATGTACTTTAACAAACAAAACAAGTAGCGTTGAAGAAGTGCATTCCGAGTTACGGTTACTGCATCAGTAACGAAGTAATAGCGGTTATGAAGTGTATGTATGGAGAGTGAATAGCTGCTGAGCACGTATATGTACGCATATGTGCGAGGCACTGCACCATTTTAAGAGACGGCTGAGAGAGCTAATATTCCCAATATAGTAATAAACAAGCAGATGGAGGTATGAAATACCAAAGGAAATACTGAGGTAATGTATCTCAAACCCATGTATGAAGCTGATTGTGATGATTCTGAATGAGTAATGGAGAAAGCAGCAAAACAGCAACTTGGATTCTGAGATAGAAAATAAACGACATATGGAATGTTTGCGGTAAGACAGGTGGAAAAAGGTACGATATAAGAGAAAGTGTGGCATTCCACAGGGACTGATGATAGCGTTCACAGGTGCTGGTACATCGAGTCGTA
>OZ024854.1:46546422-46551422 GCA_964017155.1 Oasisia sp. SBJ-2009
AGGCGATGTTGTTGTGGCTAGTAGTGTTGAATTTCCATCTTCTGCCGATATCAGCAACGTGATCGTCTCACGTGACATCTCATGATTGAGTGTCCGATATCTAGACTGAGCAATGATCCGTCTCTTGAGAAAGAGAAGTGCAAGTTCGAATAGAGAAACGACATCCCCGTTGTGCTTACACTGCCATATGCCGATGAAGGTCGTCATGGCTGTGACGATATGATCTTTCAACAACAGGCCCATGAGAGACATTGCATTCTGCAGCAACGTGTAGATCCGGTAAGAACCGATGACAACGGCTGCTAGGGTCAGTAAGTGATTCTCTTCCGTCGACAATGTTTCAACCCCCCCAAGTCTCTCTAGAACAGTAGCGATGCAATCTTCAGCATTCGACAGATTTGCCTCTTCAGATTCTCCCGCAAACAGTGGTTCTTTGATAGCTAATATTTCCGTGGTGTACGCCAACTGGTGCGTGATGTCTTGGAGGAATAGGCTGGCGTTCTCCTGCGTCGAAGACCCGTGTTTCGGCGTTGTGGTCAGTCCTATGTGGCGAGCCTGTTTCAGAGAGTGCAAAGCGACGGCAGCGAAGACGGTGTTATCGATGCTGAGCCAATCGACGTCGAGCGAGACCAATACCTCAATGACATCTTTACGGCCGTTGTAGGCTGCATAGAACAGAGCAGATCGACCGTCATTATCCATCGTCGTTGCTAGCTGCGGTCTTTCGTTGCACAACATCTTCACGAGACTAACATCTCCCATCGCACATGCCGCGTGTAGAATGGAACAAGATGCCGCCTTCGCAAGCATTCCCACCGTCAGCATTCGTGGCAAGTCAATCATGCAGTGGTTCTTTATGTCCGGCGTACGCACCTCGACGCAGCCACAAAAACGACCTGGCCACGGATTCTTCACAGATGGGTTTGCTCCATACGTTAGCAGCAGTGCAGCCAAAGGCCAGTGTGCATTGGCAGCGGAATACCAAAAGGCCGTCCTTCCACTCTTATCTTCTTGATCAATGCACGATGGCGATGTCCCGGTGCAGTCGATGAGGTGTAGCAGTCTAATGGCCAACGTCGTTTGTCCGCCCATTGCCAGGTAGTGCAAACACGCCAGACCATGATCATCGTGAGTGAGGAGACAGTCTACAAGTAAACCGTTGATGTCTGGAATCAGGTTGTCAAGGAACTGCCACATGTGTTGTCGAGAGGAGCGCAGAAGTAGGTCAGTGAAGTCACTCGGTTTGCCAGTGATGAATTCCAGTATTATCTGTCGTATTCGGTGTTCAAAGAGAAAGTTGGCCACATCTTCTTGGCCAGCGTTGATTGCCCGATGTAACAATCTCCTAGATTAAGAAATCAGTTATACAACTCAATGACATTGTGTAACTGGTCAGCCCTGCATGTTTTGTTAAACATGAATAGATATTTTTTATGACTGTAATCTGACTTCAATCATATCAATTGAACATCAAATCCCAATGTGGATTCAAATAAGAAGAGTTGTAGAGAAAACAACAGAGTGATATTACAACGGTGTATACTTAGTAACTGTGATCTATCAATTACGTCATTAAGATGTTTCCTATGGTTACAGTTAGACTACGAACCAGATCAACTGCTCGTCCAATTCTTCTGGTAAGATTTGAAACTCCTCGAACTCCATCAACTGTTTCAACCCGCCGTGTGTAGCGACTTGGAGAAGCACACCTTCTCTGTCTGCGCAAGACAGTCTGGATGGGTGGAAACTGAAAGCAAACGAAGCTCTGTTGAAGGCGACTGATATGTATTACAATACACGCCCGGGCGCCATCATTTGCTGCATAATATATAACTATTAAAACAATACGATTACACTCTATTTAATAGTTATGAAAACTGAAGTGATGAAAATATATAGCTAATTATGTCCTAAACACGTTTTAGTGTAGACCAACCTAACTAATAATTTTAGTATATATGTGCACGTGCTTAGAGAGTAACCACCTGGTGTGCAGTAGCTTAAGAATTTCCACATGTTGTTCTCCTGCGCAAACATTTCGTTTCTTCCTGGTGACGTCTGAAACAGCGAATAATACCCTTTATTAGAAACGATATTCTAACACATAGTGCAACAATTGTACCTGTAGTGTGTACAGTGCTTTGAGCTGTCTTGAGGACTGGGTACTGCGCTACATAAAAACGTATCTTTTTAGTTTTGTTTACCTTGTCAGAAACATGATACGTTACAGAACATTATTTTGTTTGCATAATGATATCAGTAGGTTCCATCGGTAGTATATTATATCGGCAACTGTCCAAAATGATATTACACACAATATTATAATAATAACAATTGTTTGTGTTATTATTGCTATTACCGTTACTTAAGCAACTACTTCGTCTATGAAAAATAAACACGTACATATCATCATACATGGAATGTTGACTCACGCTGGCTGTGGAGCTGGCGATCGAAGCTCTCTGCAAAGATTGCCCAACTCGGCTGTGCACCATGCGCCAACAACGTCTTCACATTGGCGACGCTTTCGCTGCGGGCCGCCAAGGCGATGGGACTGAACTCGCTCGACTCATTTGGCACTTGCAGTACTTCATCCAATGTTTCTAGAAGGCGCGCTACGACGTCTTCGTGCCCCAGTCTGCAGGCTTCATGGAGAACAGTCCAGTTCTTCGTCGGTTCGCGCCAAAGGGTCGACCCATCCGTCGGAGCATACGTGAATTCTCCGCAGCACACGGGAGGGCACTTTCGAGGGTATGTGCGTGAAAGTTCGACTAGTTCGCACAACTGCTTAGGATTCAACGACGGCACCCAGTAACCTGTCGAACTAGCACTGTGAACTGTTATATCTGGTTGAGATGGTTTTGTTTCATTGGGTCTCACAGACAGCAACATTTGCAACAGGCGGATGGGAGCATTCGGTCGACACAGATCACTGATCATGTCCTGTGGCGAGAGAACCCACCTGCAAATCCACCATGTGCTCACTTGTTCCTGGTCGCTATAACGTCTCCAGAAGATTTCTCCAGCGCCATGTTGAAGGAGGGACTCTGCAATCTTCCAGAAGCCTTGTTTCACTGCCAGTGAAAGCCATTCACTGGCTGCACGAAAGAGTTTATGTTCCTCGTCGCCAATGTCCAAATTTAGCTGGTTTTCGATGAGGAAACAACCAAGTTCTTCTCTGTCGTTGAACTCGCGGTCTTTGTATGGAGGTCTCGGTAGCTCTTGGCCAATCAACCACTCCAGCGGTGCACGTAGCTCGCTCCTTATACCATATTGTCGCCGGAGATAATATAACTCAACGTCTTGATCCCCGTCCAGCACGCGCGGGCAATGTTGCAGTATATGCTGTATGAGGGGAACAGACTTCCGTTTAGCACTGCATGCCAGGTAGACGAGTTGGAGTTCTTTATCCGGCGACAGGACCCCTGTATTCTCAGCTGCATGTATGCAAGTCAAGCACCACGACGCCATGGCGGAATGTCCTTCAACTATGGCGTGTTCCAGAACTCCAATCTGATCGATTTTGCCCAATGCCGCGACGACATCCGCAGCTGCTCCTGATTCATCCGTCCAGCTGTTTGCCAAGACGGTGAACATCCGTTGCGTGCAATCTTTGTGCGCTCGGCTGTGCTCATCCAGTCGACAGACGTCGTGTCCCTGGCTGGTCCACGTTGGCTGGCCGTCTGATGTACGCAATAGGTTTAATATCTCAAACTGCGCCTTCTTCTCGGCGTCTGTCCACGCAACTGCGCAGACACATCTATGCATTAAACGCATTTCATCTTCCTCGCTTTTCGTACATCTGTCTGTCAACAGAAAGGAAACCACTTCCGGCTTCAAACAATCAATGGCAAATTCCAGAACATTCCTACTGTTGTTGCTGCCATCGTTCTCGAATGAGATGTTGCATTCCCAAAGGAATTTCACTATCTCCGGGTCGTTTCGTGCAACGGCAACGAATACTGGTGATGAACTCTGACCAGAAAGCACTTTGTCTTGATGGAAAGCAAATGGCTGAGGCCCTTTGTCGCTGGATCTACGCCTGCTCTCTATTGTGGTCATCTCTTGCATTGATCGGGATGTCGCAGAAGTGGTGCACCTTTTTCGGTGTCGCCTTGCAAGCTGAGGAAACATGCGTTCTCCGCATTTCGGACAGACGAATCTTGCATCAGCGTGCGGTCGCACACTCGCGTAGAATCTCTGTGTCCAGACAACGTGGGGGGCAAGGCTGTCTTTGCTGGATGTGGGTCCAGTAGGGTGGGAACACGACACTTCCACATCATTCCCTACTCCAAGTTGCGACTGGGTCTTTCCTCCAGGTACCTGTTTGAAGAAGGCGTTTACTCGAGACATGCTGTTTCGGTCAAGCAGATGTAGGTAGTGCAGCACGGAACATCCGTAAATGTCCTGGCAGGTGAGGCCTAATTGCACCGGGTCTCTCGCAAGCATGTGTTGAGCAGCGCGACATCGCCTTGCATGAAGTGCAGCTAGTAATGGGGTCCGTCCGCAGCAATCCTGTGAATTACCATCAACGTTGCAACAATATAGCTTCTTCTAGCACGTAAACCTCTTGCTATTTATGTGAGCAAAATGACAATGGTAAAGTGACATGTTTTTGTTTCCTTCTTTGTATTGGTAAATTTATTGTAATAGTTGACTATAGACGCGTGGCTTTTCTCGTTCCGTGGTGTGTGGCACCTAAATAGGTAGGATATTTTAATCATGTGTTACCCACGGGACATTATATCATGACACAGTCGTCCTTTCTTCCTTAATATGTTATAGTTGGCTTACATTTGTCTATTGTAGAATACATTAGACCTATATTAATATGATGAATATGAGTCAGCATGTATAAAGCACTACTTCATATATGCCATATTAATACAAACAGAGGTACAACACATTGTTAACAGAATACTGTTAAGTGGTTGAGTGTATGTACGATGATAAACCCCACGGGAAACGTGTATAGGACTTGCCTGTTTAATGCTATCACA
>OZ024854.1:46556422-46576422 GCA_964017155.1 Oasisia sp. SBJ-2009
ATTTCCACCGGCTATAAGCCAATTCTGAAGTCTGCACTGGACTACCTAATATCATGTCATGTTTAAAATCAGTTTCATTATCGGCACTTTTTGTAAGCAGCCATCGTATTTACAAAATATTACACAATATCGCACATTATCATCATTATTTACAAGAATCCTACGCACGGTTTGTTTCTATCAACGAGACATTTTTTCTTTACCTGCAGTGAGTGGCCACCTGCCAAACGCGACCAACGATAACATAAATACGTAATGAACCCTAATTTGATTTTTACCGGCTATAAGCCAATTCTGAAGTCTGCACTGGACTACCTAATATCATGTCATGTTTAAAATCAGTTTCATTATCGGCACTTTTTGTAAGCAGCCATCGTATTTACAAAATATTACATAATATCGCACATTATCATCATTATTTACAAGAATCCTACGCACGGTTTGTTTCTATCAACGATACATTTTTTCTTTACCTGCAGTGAGTGGCCACCTGCCAAACGCGACCAACGATAACATAAATACGTAATGAACCCTAATTTGATTTCCACCGGCTATAAGCCAATTCTGAAGTCTGCACTGGACTACCTAATATCATGTCTTGTTTCTTGTTTGTTAAGATCAGTTTCATTATCGGCACTTTTTGTAAGCAGCCATCGTATTTACAAAATATTACACAATATGCACATTATTTACAAGAACATTCTGTACAGCGCTGTGAGCAACGAACGTTGGAACAGCGCTATAGAAATGTGACGATTATGATTATGATTATTACTCATTTAGAAACGCACCTTTATAGCCTTGGCTACCTGGCACATCAGGAAAACTGGAATATTCCCTTTGAGATTGACCAATCCTTTTGTTCTTATAGCCATATGAGCTTGGTATCCTATGAATTTGGCGTTATATAATTTACCTCATTATTATTATAATCATTATTACTATTATTATGAATGATCATAACGACGTCAGCCGAAAATCGATCAAGCAATAGACGTTTTAAAATAACCGATTGCCTCATGGGAAATTCCCGAGGAGCAAACCATATCGCACAGTCCAATGAAAAATCACCTTTTTAATCAGTGTCACGACTTCCTCGTGCGTTCATGGTTCACTCCGTCTACAGGTTATTGACGCACAGTCGATATATGATATATAATTATATGCGATATATAATTAGGCGTAATTAAAACAACTGTTCCCAGTTATCAGAAAACGGCATACAATAAGTTCACATTGACTAGCACGATAATTATATACAACAATTATTACAATGGAATGCTGAGTATGTATTACTATAGACACAATCTACTTACTAATATGTATTTATGTAAGTATTTACGGGTACATGTATGATTGTTTGTATATATGAATGTATGAATTCATGTACATGATAAATGACTGTGTACATTATTGCCTGCATACGAAACGTCGCTTTTCCGCTGGCAGTGCTGCGGGACATACTACTAGTCACGATACCTGCCAGATCAATACGGAGGCTAAGAAAATGACCAATCAATAATATGTATTGCAAATCGGCATTTCGCGCCCTATTCAATAAGTAACTTACACAGCCAATTAATAATGCTGTGAACGAAACGTAACTTACCTGGCACTCTCTGGCGGCTAGTATTCCGTCGATCCATGTCCGATAGACCTATCGTCTGTCTACCACTAGTAGTCGTGGTACAGTGAACACACTGCTATGTTTGCTTAAATGACATGTGTGCGTGCCACCATTAAAATCAAACGATACGATCGATATCATTGTCTTGCCGGCAAATACTTCCCGATATGTACAAGCAAAACGAAGCAGGAGCTAGGCCTACTTAAGAGAGAAACTTGTCTCAAATGTAATCTGGTTCTCATCGACTTCCGTGTAGTATGTTATGACCACACGTATGTCCGTCACTAGCAGTTACAGCAAAATGAAACTATACGGCATGTTTGTTTGCATTAATCTGTCATGCTTCACCATGGCGCTGCTCTGGCAACGGTTACTGTAGTTCGTCTTGAGCCACAGCATGGCGCCACTGTCATGTCCATGCCGCCGCTGTAATAGTGTAGACGAACCGCTGTTTCCTTCTGGTTGGGCGAACGCATTTGCACATTTAGATATCTGCCTGTAGTTGTATAAATTTTGCTGTGAAAATAAAGGTATTTTCCTCCTTCTTGAGCCAAGTCCAGGTATACTGGTCTGGAAGTAAGTTCTTCTCAAATCAGTACCTAGTTGATCAACGTGACCTCAGGTGACTAGGTAACTTTGCCCCTTCCTCTTCAATACCGGTGGTATAAAATTCGTTATAGAATTGGCCTACATACGCCGGCGTACATGATCGTCCATATTGGAATGAATTATATACATATATAAACGTTCTTGATCATTGGATTGCCACCCCTAATTGGTCGCCAAGTCATTCTGGGTCGGCCGCCAAGCCATTCTGGGTCGGCCGTCAAGCCATTGTGGGTGTGTCGCCAAGCCATTGTGGGTGTGTCGTCAAGCGGTTCTGGGTGGGTCGCCAAGCTTTTCTGGATGTGTCGTAAAGTTATTCTCGGCGGGTCGCCAAGAGTCTACAATGATTTAGTGTCTGCATGACGATAGATATCGGCATTAACGCGGATGGTGGAGATATTAACCAAACAATAAATGAATAAGAAACATTTCAGATCTGGTCTGCAGCTATAATAAATATACGCAATTGTCGGTGTGTCGCAATATTAAAATACATGGTTACAGTCAGTGAATTATTGTTTTCCAACTGTTGGCCCTTCGATGATGTTGAGTCATTGTCGGTACCACTGACATATAAGATATTCCAAATGTGCGTTGATGTGGTGAATGGACTAAAAATGAAACAGAGTGAAACAGCTTTGAATCAAGCTGCATTATTGGTCTTAACAGTCACCAGGCTAGGATAAAAGATATGTTTATATGGCGTATAAAAGCATTATCTCCTGAGTTTGTGTTCGCTAATATAAACGTAACGTGGCAATTGTCGTACTATACGTGTTTCTATGGTGCATGTCCGTACACAGGTGAGTCCGTACAAATGTACAAAACAGTGTGTTTACCTATATTATTTATATTAGGAAGGCAGGCAGGCAGGCGGGCGGGCGGGCGGGCGGGCGGGCGGGCGGGCGGGCGGGCGGGCAGGCAGGCAGGCAGGCAGGCAGACAGACAGACAGACAGACAAGCAGTACAAAGAGTATGAGGACGCATGTATATGATTTTGCTTCCCAGTCCAATTTATTCGCCAAGCCCAAGAAATTTGTCATCGTGCAAATATAATTATATTAAGAATTGTTTCCACTTCTCTCGCTGGCTGCAGCCCAAGAGGTGACAGGGCAACGAAAATGTCATAATTCTCAATGGGCGAGGTTATTAATAATGACTATCAAGGATAGTTGCCCGGTGACGAGACTAGAGTCAACTAGCTTTTTTTTCATTTCTTGGCATCTCTGTTGTCAGGAGTGAATTGACCATGATTTCCGTTTCTATTTTATTTTTTCACCCACTCAATGTTCTCTCACTATGTTCTCTATCAGCAGTCTCCAATTCCTTCTATCGGATGCTCTTGTTCTCCTTCTTTCTCACATTCTGCCTAGGTCTTTTTCATGCAATCCCCCATCGCACTTTCGGTCTTCCTAGCCTCCTTTTCCCTCCACCTTCTGGACATCTACTCTCTTTGTCAGTTTTTCATCTGCTATTCTTTCCATATGACCGGCCCATGTCAACCTATTCCTCACCAATTTCTTCTTTAAACTTTCCTTCACTCCAACCTCCACTGTCAGTTCATCCATTTCTCTTGTCAGGTCTCTTCACTCGCTCGCCTTCTCCTGTTGTTTCTATGTTAGTGGCATCGTCTCGAGCCCATGCCGGATAACTTAACAAGCGAGCTGAACACCTTTCCTCATGTAACCATAGCAATTATCTAGTCGATTCTGTACTGCGTAACTGAAATTTCCTAATGTGAAATTATAAATTGCAACAAGTAGCAACTTTACATGTTGTGAAGTCACTGGTTGAACGCAGCACCCGGTTACAGCACCCTTGGCACATCCCTTTGCAAAACTCCTGTTTTAATTTCAGCCAATTAAATCGCTTAGGGGAATGTGATCTGCCTCCGGTCAAGTGAGTTAATGTTGGGTGATTTCAGTCACACGCTGCTTCTGTTGCATGCAATGTTTGGGATGCGAATGGGTCATTAATAAATTAATCCCACCATCATGTCTCCGTCTTCAAATGGAGCGGGTATCTGCGCTGTTTCCCCGGCTGACGCAGTTGCGACTGGAGAAATCAATTGCAATAATTTTATAGTTCGATTCACGTTATACGTCAACGATTTGCGGAGACGTTCAACCAGGGTTATGGTACGTAGCGCAACGCAATGACCTCTGGCGTGCGAAAATGATCGTCGCCGTTGGGCATCGTTGCTGACGCAACAAGTACGGAAATATTGATCGTTTCAGCGCAGTTTTTTAAACGGCTTGGACAATTTAATCAGATATACCCAACCTTCTATGGTAAACTAATGTATTAGTTATTATTTTTTAACAAAAATACATATAACACTTTTTTTTGAGATTGTACTGTAACGTGCAAATGTAGTGTATGAGGTTACTTTTAATTTATTAAGCCTTTCTGCTCGTTTACTTCCCTTCATACTCAAAATGACGCAACAAGTACGGAAATATTGGTAGTTTCGGCGCAGGTTTTTAAATGGCTTGGACAATTTAATCAACTATACCCAACCTTCTCTGGTAAACTAATTTATTAGTTATTATTTTTTAACAAAAATACATAAACCTTTTTTTGATATTGTACTGTAACGTGCAATTGTACTGTAATTGTACTGTAACGCGTCAATTGGTATAAATGACTTGTATGGCATGAATCTGCCTGAATTGTATGAGAGCGGATTGAATGCGATGTAATGGAGCAGTGCAGCAAATAAATACGAGAGGGCCAAGAACGGAACCTTGCGGAACACCGAACACCACTGGATGTTCCGCTGATATTCTGTCGTGCATTTGAATACTTTGACTTCAGTACGCCAAATACGACTCAAACCATGCAAGACAGTTATTCCAGAATGATTGTGTGATCGGTCGTATCGAATGCTGCTGAAAAGTCCAGTGGCACTAGTATGGCAGCCTTGCGTTCGTCTAATATACAGAGCAAATCACTGCAATCCCACAGCAGTGCTGTCTCTATGCTGTGGTTTGGACGATAACCCGATTGCATTTGTGCATATATAGGTCGTTGCCTGACACAAAACACAGGTTTGACACTGTACGGCAGTTCTTGACGTCGTTTGCATCAAGCGTTGTTTTCTTCAGCAACGGAGTTACGAGAGCCTTTTTAAAGGCGGAAGGAAAAACTGCTGACGCAATCGACACGTTCACTATGATAATCAGCGATGACTAGTGTTACGCTGGATAAGTTGGCCTTCAGCAAATGAGTGGGAAACAGATCCAACTTGCACGATTTACAGGCTGATTTGCTGACCAATTTGGTGATCTCGTTGGTTGTGGTGGGCGTGAAAGCTGATAGATACGAATTAGAAATACCACAGGGCTCATATTGGGATGCATAGACACGCGATTATCAACGTTAGCAAAGTATAGTCTGATGATATCAACTGTGTCTATGAAAAAGGTGCTGAAATGTTCTCCAATTGTCCCAGGTGTTCTTTAGGCAATGCTGGCAGTCGTTTTGTGTGCAACAGAGAACCCACTGTCCGGAAAAGGGCTTTTGGGTTGCCAGCCTAGTTATTAATTCGGTTTGCATAGAACTCGGACTTGGCAGTGTAGAACATCTTCTCAACAATGTCTCTTTGGATCATGAAGATTACCCGGTCGACGGTCAACCTGGACAACTTCCATCGCCGCTCCATCCCTCGCGTCTCCTTCCTCTCTGATAGAATGTCGTCGTTGACCCAAGGTGCAGAAAGGCGGATAGTAAGCCATTTATTTGTCAACGGTGAAAGTTTCTCAAGAAAGTCACCAAGAACGTCATTCTAATGATTGTTCCTGATTTGTGTGTAAGTCAGAATTCTCAATGTCTGTTGAAAATGAAGTAAAATGTATTTCTTCATCTTGCGGTAGGTCTTTATTTCCCTTAAAAAGGAGGTTTGCGCGTTGCAAGGCGGCATTGTACCGCACAATGATCTGAAATGATTCACCACGCAGCAACAAGTGCGAGCAATAAATAAATATAAAATGTAGCCTTCTTGGTGTGCTACTACTGCCACACACTGAGTCATGCCGTGACTACACAACATGTCACGGAAGCGTCTCACATGAACGTCAGTGTTAATGTAGAAATGAAAATAAAAATCACCAACAATAACCAGTTCACCAGGCAGTGTCGCGTATATATCCAGAATATCTGCGAACTCTTTGAAGAAATCGACAACCGATTATCCATTCTTCTTATCCATTAGCAGAATCACGCATTTTCCGTATAGCGTTAACGTTAAACTCATAGCAACAAAATAATTAAATTTGCTGAATGTTTTCAAAGATGTTGCTTTGACAGATTCCTTGAGTAATATTGCAATGCCACCACCGCGACGGCTACATCTGGGATGGTAAATTAAAGTGTATCGGGGTGGCGTCAGAGCCTAGGTTATATGGAGGTCATAATCTGTTTTAATGAGCCAGGAGTTAGTAATTTCAACAATATCTAGGTCATGTTCATGGATATGGTCTAAAATGTCAGTTGTTTTTATTGCGAACAGGTCTTGCGTTGATGATGCATAATGACGCTGTTGTAGTAGGGCAGATTAGTGGATTCGATGTTAGTGTGACTGGAATTAGGTTGTCGTGGTCGATGGCCGATTAGAGTGGAGATATCTTGTTGATGTTGACGCTGACGTCCAACTCGACAGCCACGCTTAGTTGGTCGCCTGACAGCTATACCAAGTTCACGTATGGTGTTCCAGGTAGGAGAAAGCAAGCGTGAAGGATTGGGATATGACGACTGGCTGATAGCATGCTCGGCTACTGGGGGTTTCTTGGCTTTTGTAACATGCCCAATCTCCAGCCGGATGCCATGCCTGGCTAAGTCTGAGTCTTTCACCAGTGCAACGAATCCTGGTGCAGGGTCGACGCGGACTGTGATCGGATTGTCGCCTAGCAATCGTAGTTCAGCACACATTGAGAGGAGAGCACTGTGTAGCTGGTCGTGTCGTTCACCGTCAATAAGTGATGACAGAGTGTATGAAGACACAGTCTCGCGAAGAACGAGGATATGCTGGCGATAGCGGCGTATGACATCTGCAGCGAAGGATGAACCTACCAGAGTGGGAGCCTGGGTGGACGACTGTGGCCGCAGGTACACTGGGATAGACTTGACGGCTTGACATTGGTGACACGCCACTGAGCTAGCTTCTGACGCTTTGTCGAAGTCTAGTGCGAAGAAATATATGTTGAAAATACGCATAAGTTGGGTCCTTGATGGGTGCAGAACTTGATGTGTAGTGCGGTTAAGAGGCCATCAACTATAGGCCGTGGCACAACGATGCGCTCGCGTGATGGTTGGAAAGGCTGAGTATCTCTGACGATCCAGACGCCATCGTTGGCCACAGAGACCTTAGACATTTCTTGACATCTCCGACTTAGGTCAACTTCTTTGAAGGGCGAGTCCTTTGTGTCAAGTGAGCATGAGTACGTCTGAGATCTGAACACTCGAGCTGAGTCCGACGATTCTGTCTGGCTGAACGAACTTGCAAACCTGACAATACGAGCTGTGGCACTCACGTGGATTGCGGCTTCTGAAGTATGATGGTAAGTTTGCAACACCATCGATGTGTCTGATGTAAACACGGTAGCGGCTTGCAGTTGAGAGAAATGTTGTGACTCTCGAACTGGAGGAGATCTCACCGCGCATGAGCTTCTCGTATGCCTGGACACACGGGCGATAGTCTGTCAAGATTTCGGTAGCGTGTGATAACTGGATGATGAATGGAGCAAAGTGCTTGATCGCAGCACCTATGCTCAATGCCTCGACTTCACACGGTAGCCATGTGACCACGTAGCATGTTTGCGCAATTGTGCATTGAAGAAGCTTGCCAGTAGCAGTGTATCCCTTCTGCGGACGTATAGTGTTGCTGCAATCCCTCTTTTCTTTATAGAACCGTCTGTAACGATCCACAGCCAGAGATAAACAATGGTATTTTCGAGTGATGGCGACACTTCTTCGTCGATGGCTGTCGCAATGCCATGGTACGTGACACCACACCCAACAGTGAAGACTTTGTCTTAAAAAAAAGATCCTCCGGACGCTCGTCGTGACGAATATTGACTAGGTCGAGAAAGTGCGCTCCAGTTGACTGAAACCCAAAAGTGTTCACGTATTTTCTGCCACACATCAAGCAAACGATGTTGAGTGCTTCAATATGGCGTTTCGTGAAATGACGGGGCAGAAATTCGCAATCTGCCCCAGCATTAGTTCCAGCTGTACGCATTTTTGCACGGCAGTACGGCTTGCGGCTGTAGACACATCATTAGTATCGTAAACAAGCCCTCTTGGTAGGGTGTTTATTGATTTACGCAGCTAAGCAATGTCTGCATCCAGGAATGGCGCGAAGTTGGCAACCAGTGACAGAACATAGATAATGTTCGCTTTCCAGCTTTGGAATGATGTCACTGTCTCATTTTTAGTGAGCAACCACTGCTTGGGTGCGCGATTAGTGGCCATGCTGAGTACAGTGGCGGCTGCTGCGGCGGCGCGAATAACGTTTACGTTATCGCCCCAGTAAAATCAGTTTTTACGATTAGTAGAGTTCACGGGCCGTGTTTTTCAGTAGCCTATGTATTGGTTCCTCTCGTAGGCGTGGACAACGCTGCCACCATGCCAAGAAACGAGGCCCGTGTTCTACAATGTCATTATTTATTCGCAACAATTACAAACCTTGTTTAACATGTGTGAACTGGCGAAGCCCGGATGACCGAGGGGGGCAGACCACCATAACAGAATACTGGCGCAGGTATGATTAGTTCACGAATTTTTAACAGAACGTTTGTCTATGGAGGGCATATATATAAATAGAACACCCCACTAGAACAAGATGGCTTGGCCGCTATCAGTTGACACATGATACTTTGAAGTCAACACAGGCTGGTGACAGCCAGGCTATAGCACGGCAGAAAGGCCACAACAGTGCCTGAATATACATAGACTGCACCAAGTTTTCTACATAATTATCACGTTATTTATTTACTGACATCAGTTAGCCAGTGTTGTTTAATTGTGTACAATGTGTTCAAACAGTTGCCTTTCTGATATGCCAGCATGAAACAAATCAACAGGCTTATACTTAGTATACAGTGTCTCGCTGTGTGAGGGGTGAGTACAGCTTAGTACTATTTAATTTGTTGTTTTACCAGATCCACAATTATTGTGGTGTTTTACCAAAAAAAGTCATTTAAAAATCAACCAACTGAAGTCCGTGCTCCAAAGACATTGGAGAGAACACCCACACCTATATAATTAATAAAAAAAATTACAGATTAAAACATAGACCATGCAAAGTGGATGAGATAATAGGGAAAACAACAACAAAACAGAGCTGCCAACATTACTAACAACAACAGTAGTAGAAAAGGTAGGAAAGTAGTAATATTAAGATAGTAATAACAATAAATTATAATAAATTATAATATATAGTAATAACAATAAATAAATACAATTAGACAAACTACAACAAAACAGCAGGGATGTCATGGTAACAGGTTTCCTTTAAATGACCACAGTTCCCCTTTCATGTCCCCCTAAACAGAATTAGTTTGGTCATTTCATGACGAGATGATGGCATATTCCCATGTGCGATAATCTGAGTGTTTTTTTTTGCATATGTCTTTGTCCGCACTGTCAGGTATGCCGTGATGACCCGTCTTATCAGGGCAGATAGATGGTCGATTTCTTTCCCAATGACATGGTCACTGAAGTGGTCATCAGCATCAGCTTGTGTGAAGACATTTCTGAGCTGCTCCATAACAGCCATTTCCACCTTCAGGTCAAGATTCCGCTCGAATGTGATGTGGCCAACGTTCTCAAGGACACGTCTCCTGAAAAATGGTTTTGTTTAATTTAGACTTTCAAAAGAAACAATACTGAGCTTGCACCTAAGAGTCAGATCATTAATGATTCCCCTACAAGTTCTGCGATATAGTGTGTTCTGTTTATAATAATGTAGTTTTTCACAGATTTATCAAAAGGCCTACATTGTGTTTCTGTGTGCGCATGTGCATGTGTGTATTGGTTATAATATATATATATATGTCATGGACAGCCATGACGTTGTTTGTATATTTTTACTTATTTGTGGTGGCGCCACATGTTGGTTAACGAGGTGGTTGATTGGTGGTGATCAACGGTGGAGGGCGCTGTTGTTTGATTAGCTGTGCGGGATCTGGGTTGCGCGGGAAGGATTGCCGCTGTGAAAGTAGGCACACGTGTTTTTCGAGTAGCAGCATGATTTGATTTTACCTGTAAGTACCATTGCTTTAATGTCTCTTTTATAATTAATTGTGTAGTCACTATGACGGGTAGTGATTTGAGTAATGATTGAGCATTAATTGGTGTGAGAATTGAGCAGTATTTGCGACGGGTGTTAGGTTTGAAATCAATCCCTCGACCTCGTGTTAAGTACACTTATAGTTCACCAGCGTGAACGCTCGCTTATTGTTAGAGCCTCATCCTATTGTAACTTATGTGTACCCTGCGGGATAAGTAATCTATTGTGTCACAATAATGTTATGTCAGTCACCACTTAGACGGTTATGTATTTTCTGTACTTTGCGTAATTATTTTGCCTTAAATGCAAAATGGCGGCATGTGAGGCCCCGGATGTAGTAGTAACGGTGTGGTCGCTAGGGGCAGCACCCGGACACTGTTTACATGAGCAATAATTGGTCATCGTATTTAATTTGTGGGGACGATTTAGTGTTGCATTAATATGTGTATGCATAATTATATTGTACGTTTCTTTCATGATGCAGGAGTTTTTGCGGTATCCCAGTTATGTGCCATGGTGCACATTTGATCCTGACTCCTGATTGTGGGCAGGTACTGAGAGTGACTTTTTATATTCATTATCCTTTATATCTGATTAACTTTATATGGTCTTAAATGTGTTTTCCGATGGGGATGTAAGGACAAGGGTTAGTCCTATGTCGGACGGTATATATATTTGCAGGTGAATGTTGTTCCTGTGTTCTATTGTATATATTTTGTGTGTAACGCATGTGTTGTGTTAATTGAGGTCCAAGTAACTAAACATCGATGAGATGTATTTTCTTAATGACAATGTTAGTCTTGTGTTGGACTGTGTATACATTTGCTGGTGGATGTTGTTCCTGTGTTTTATTGTATATGTTTTGAGTGTAACCCATATGTTGTATGGTTACAGGGTCTTCTTCTTTGTGATTCTATATGAATAAAGATTTGTGATACTGGCGAAACGTTTCGAGTCCATCCTTGACATATATATATATTTATAAATATATATATATATATATCTATAACTTAAGCTATATATTGTATAACTGAGCTTGTCACGACTCTGGATCCTGTTTTCTGTCGGTTGGTTCAGTTGTACGCTACACAGGAAAGCATGTCTCCAAATGGATTATCGTTGTTCACACCAGTGTCAACCACCGAACTGGCCAGAGACAGAGTAGCCATCTGGGATATTTACCTCAGGTTAAACTCATTTCCAGCTCACAACCCTTCCCCTAATGACTATATAAGCGGGAGGCTACAACCCATCCCACTGGATCATTATTCACGTAGCGCACATAGTGACCAATATTTAGATCCCTACCCAACTCAAAACATTCAGCTGCTGGCCTAGCCCAGAAAGTAATCATGAGCTGTCTTATCTGTGCCTAGGGCTACGGGCACAGCGACACACAACCAAGTTAAAAAATTCATTTTAGCAGACTTTTTTACATTTATTGTGTTGCTCAACAGTTCTATTCTATATCCTGCCAGTGAGTACGGCACTTTCTGCCGTGCTGTGTGAATTATCGTCAGTGGTCCACAGCGGCGTCGGTGCAGACGGCCAGCTTATCACTCTAGTCTATAGGGGAATGATTAATTATCTAACTCTGTGACGGAGGGTAACATATCTCGGCACTTATGTACAAGTCGGACCCACCTCAATTTTGCCATTATAACTGTATTTTTGCCAACATTTGATACTTGATTTTGTTAATTCAATCAATTATAATCATCTTGCGCATATATATGTTTTATAAACAACGCGTCTTAGCAGACTTTTGAGGTCGAAAAGACAGCGCGATCGGCTTAAACAAACTGTTTATCGCTCATTCCATGTGCACAGCGCAGTAACATGCACCGCTGCGCTTGCGATTGGCACAAATCGCGCTGTCTTTTCGACCTCAAAAAAAATCGAAAACCATATTGGGATGTAAACAGAATATTGTACTTTTTAAGAAAGCTATGAAGACGATTATATATCAATCTTTCGAAAACTTTGGAGAATGCAGGTAATAGTGAGATGGGCCTGTAGTTTGTAAACAAACTGGAATCTCCTGATTTGTAAAGAGGTATCACTTCAGCAATTTTTAGATCATCAGGAAATATACCCGAACGTATCAAAGAATTAAAATTTTCCGCCATAGGTAAGACAATGCTTTCCACAGAACTCTTCATCAGTTTAGTTGATATATTATAAAATCCAGTATTTGGCTTTGATTTGATATTTTGAATGATGTTAATTATTTCTGCACAAGTGGTTTCTTCCATGACAAGACTACTTGGCAACTGATTCTGCATGTAATCGGTATAGTTATTTGTGGGTTTTATTTTGTCTGCTAACTTTGGGCCAATATTTGCAAAATAATTGTTAAATGCATTGGATATTTTCATTGGGTCATTACACATTTCATTGTCGATTTGGAATGATGACGGTAAATTTTGCTTTTTGGGGACATGAAATGTGTTTTTAATGTTCGTCCACGTTTGCTTTATGTCATTTTTAGATTCTGTAAATATCGTGTTCCAGTATTGAGATTTGGCGTTACGAATAACCCTGTTCAATAAGGTTTTGTATTGTTGGTCTATATTATTAGAATCTGGTGTAGCTAATTATATCCAACATTCCACTGCTACCATGCTCACCAGTGCAGTGAATCACAGCTACAATTAATGGAGTACACAAGTTGTCACTCAAACTGACGCCCGACAAAGCGCATGCCTCTGACCCTATCCTTATTTTTATGGAGACCAATGAACAAATAATACCCTGCTTAGCGCGAATATTCCAACAATTGGAACGGAATCATGGCTAACTCCATCACACACCAACGCAGAAATATTCCCATGGGGTTTTAACATCTATCGCAGACACCGACCTAGCCAGGGTGGGGGAGGAGTGTTCATTGCTGTGTCTGAAGAACTAAACTCCTTGGAAATGCCCGAACTGATACGGACTGCGAAATATTGTGGGTGAAACTGCAGGGACGACGAACGCTGCTGGTCTGCTGCTTTTACCATCCCCACACAGAGGACGCAAACAGCATGAAGGCCTTTATTGAATCTGCCCACCGTGCCTCCAATATAAACAATGCCATAATCATAGCAGGTGGAGATTTCAACCTTCCCGGATGGCACTGGCCAACCAAGACCCTAAATAAGCGATCCACAGCCCGGGTATCCACCGAAAATTCATGGATGACATCAACTATGTAGGCTGGGAGCAGATGGTACAGGAACCCACGAGAGGAGACAATTATCTCGATCTGTTTATGACGAACTACCCACACCTAGTCCCCCGAACCGAAGTACTACCTGGGCTTGCAGATCATGATGCAGTCTACATGGAACTGCAGATCCATCCTCCAAGAAGGTACCAGCCAAAATGCCTCATCCCTATATACACAGAGGAATGCAAGGAGCCACTAAGAGATGCAGCACGTCAGCTAAACAATCACATCATGTCCACATTCAATTAAAATATTGCAGTAGAAGAAATATGGAGATAACTCAAGACTGGCCTGAGCCAAGCCCTCACAGAACATGTCCTTCACAAGCAAACTAAATCAAAATCAAGCCACCCATGGGTTGACTATGAAACCAAGAAGCTGATCCGAAGGAGGAACAGGATTCACAAACGCTGGAAAAAGTGTGTAGATGAAGACCTGAAACAGGAATTCAAATTGCTGAAACGGCAAGTCCAGAAAAGCCTGCGCCGCCTTTACTAGAGACATGTAGAAAACCTGATCTCAAATGACGTGACAAACCCAACCTCCTCCAAGAAGAAATTCTGGAGAGAAGAGAAACATCTCAAGTATTACGGGATGTGTGGTGGAATTACAAATTTGATTTCAAATTGGTTTACGGAGAAAGAGGCAGGCAGGCAGACAGACAGACAGACAGACAGACAGAAGGTGACAGAGAGAGAGAGAGAGAGAGAGAGAGAGAGTAAGAAATAAGGAGAATAAGAGAAGACGAAAAAGAGCGATACAATCGTATAGTTAAAACATAATAATTGAGAATACAGACATACACATACTCTCTCTATCTATCTCGCACGCACGCACGCGCGTTCTTTCGGTTAGATTTGATTAACCAACATGTTGCATTCAGATTATACAATAATAACACTAACTTTCACTGAAATTTAAGTCTAAGCGTTGTAATTTGAGTTATTTGACATTTGTAAAACATGTTTTAATGAGTCACGATTTGACTGTGCCACTCAGCCCAAAACATTGAATATTACAGGTGGCCATTATTAATCTACTCAATTGCCATTAGATACTGCCTATAAGTATCCTGTTAATACACACAATAATAACATATATTACACTTCACTGTCTCGACGGACGATCAAGCCACAGAGTCTACAAGTCGGGCACACAACACGTCTACCACACGGACAGTAATTAGGCAACCTTCCGTTGTCGCTCAGGTCGAATCTCTATATGATCGGCCACCTCCCGCTGCGTGACGCACACTATTCATTATCTGCGGGAAATTCCTTAATGTTGCCAAGAATTCAATTGTCCATGTCTAATAGTATATAATGTGTGCGCCAAAGCAGTGGTCTAACATGCCATTGCCACTTTAATAAGACGTAAACAAACAGATAAGTAATTGGAGGTTTCTGCACGGCGTGTAACCAGTATTTATCACTTGATAATCAACTACAGTAATGTCAAAACGCTCCTAACTTCAATCAACGTGTGGAAGGTCTATGTAATTTACCTCCCGCTCAGTTGCAGATATTTATCAAATTAATTAAAATTGTTTGATGTTGACGGCTCGTTAGGACCGAGTCGTCGGCGATGGTGTTGCCAACTCCACTATACGAACGTAGTTTTTGTGAGTATTAGGGCCCACAGGTTGCGATGGCTGGGAACAGAAGGCTCGACAAGTGTCTCATTCTCTGCACGCTTATGTGCCGCGTTAGTTTCTGGGAGATATGTTGTAACTTTTTTCTGCATATATCTATTGGTTGGCTGAACTACACCAATTGTTGTGGATCGTCAGCTGTAAATGATCCGGCAAGAAAGCTGTGAAAATGGCGGTACTCGTGCACATTATTTCTAATTCCGGTTTGCCAACAAAGACATCTATCAGCCTGTGCTAATATCACCGTCAATAGTTGAGACTGACAGACAAACACAATCACACAAGCCCGAGCACATGCAAACACACATACACACACCAACACACACCAACACACACCAACACACACCAACACACACCAACACACGCACGCACGCATGCATGCATATACACGCAAACAAACAGAAGCACACTGACATGTCATATATAAGTATACAATAACACAATAACACAATCACACGCACGCACGCACGAAGACACTCATACACACACACTCACACACACAAACACACACATATATATATATATACATACATACACACCAACACACGCATGCAGGCACGCAGGCACGCAGGCACTCATACACACAAACACACACACACACACACACACATACACACGCACTCACACACACACAAGCACATAGGAACGCATGCACACACGCACTTGCACCCAAACAAACATATATATATATACACATGCACACTTATATGCCATATACGAGCACACGTTCATACGCACGCACACACGCACACACGCACGCAGACACTCACATACATGCACACAAACACACACACATACACACACACAAACACACTCTCTCTCATACACACGCACACACGCATGCACGCACGCATGCACGCATATACACGCAAACAAACAGATGTATGCACACTGACATACCATATACAAGAACACAATCACACGCACGCACGCACAGACGCAGACACTCATACACACAAACACTCACACTCACACATACACACACAAACATACACACTCACACACACACGCACTCACATACACACACTCTCACACACACACACACACATATACACACACACACACACACACACACACACACACACACACACACACACACACACACACACACACACACACAAACACACAGGAACGCATGCACGCACGCACTTGCACCCAAACAAACATATGTATATACATGCACACTTATATGCCATATATAAGCACACAATCATACGCACGCACACACAACCACACACAATCACTCTCGTTTAGATTTGCCAACGTGTATGGGTGGCCGTTCGGGCCAAAACACACAATAAATAATACCTATATTTTCTTAATTAATCAAAACATAACCACTAACAGTACTAACAGTTTAAAAAAATGATACATTATGTAAAGCAGCATATTACCCAAAGATACAAACATACTTGTGCAGTTGTAAATTACTACATATGCAAAATAATAATGGATTAAAACTGACTCTAGCAGCACTTTCAGCCATAAATGTGTTATATTTTTTACCACACATCCTCTACTTATTATACGCGTAAAGTAGCAAATGTTAATAAAAAATGCACATGAATATACCTGCTCCTAAACACAATTGGGCTATCCGTAATGAAATTCAATAATTATATAAAAGATAGGTAATTTAAAACCCAAAGTGGCCCCTATGATGGCGACTATTTATTAGCCATAATAAGAGCTTTCTAAGCAAACGACAAACTTGCCGCGCCAAGTTTGTCGCGTTATGACCCGAGCGGCCAGCTAGACGCGTTCTGATTGGCTGTACAATTTTGCGCGCAAACATAAAACTTGCTGCGCCAAGCTTGGCGCGTTATGACCCTGACGGCCACCCATAAACGTGTTGCATTCACACGCATTTATCAAATATATTCATATCGCTAACAAAATAACAACACTAACTTTCACGGCAATGTGTTTTTACACCATGTTTTCGTAGTCTTGATTTCGACTCATCTTCCACCCCAGCGATAAACGTTGAATGTTGATCCAAACACGTCTATTCTTGTGCACGTCTGAATTTATTAATCTGGTCTATCCCCGTTAGGTACTGCCTAAAGGTTAGCTGTTCATACATAATCAAATGACGTGCAAAGGAGCCATGTTGTGAGATTGTTAGATTCTCTTGTGTCATTAATTACAGCTGACACAGAGAATAACAGCTGACACAGAGAACAACAGCTGACACAGAGAACAACAGCTGACACAGAGAACAACAGCTGACACAGAGAACAACAGCTGACACGCTTCACTGTCGCGACAGACGAGCAAACCTCAGAGTCGAGTACACAAAACGTCTATAGTCGGGGCGCACGGTGGTCGAAGTGGACACCTCGTGCTATTTTTGGTTGCCCTGTTGTTTTTTAAACTTCAAACCTTCCTTAACAATAATCCACAGGGCAGGCAACCCTCTGAAATCAGTGTACTTCACTCCGAAGATCGCACTTAAATTCAGACGTATAGGGTGCCGGAATGGCCGTTTAGTCACAATTGCAATTTGTTTTCTCATAGTTTGTTTAGGGCTACAAAGCTAGTTTTTATGGCAAACTATTCATATTGCAGAGGAGCATAAACACAATAAATACCTTATTGAAATGTACATTTTAAGGCAACAGATTCAGCAATATGTTAAAATAAACACTCCCGTTTCGTCATCGACATCATGTAACGTTTACCGTAGTTCTCTTAATATATATTCAAAATATATGGTTAACATATCAAAATGGTCCCCATTCATTCCTCTGTTATCATATACCACGACATTGTAAAATGTATCAGCACATCACATGTTTTTGAACTAACATATACGTCACCCCTCATTTTGGATTGACGTAATGTTTTGACACAAAATGGGAATAACTAGTAAAATGGGGAGCCTACAGGATCGATAGGGGGCGGTGATATGCAACTCAGGCATGTGACGTAATCGCGCTAATTACCTGCACGCGCTGTTTGTTTTCTTTTTCAGTTTATCTTTGAATTCTTTAGGCTCCAACTGTCATTCGTGCATAGTCGGGGCGCACGGGGGTCGAAGTGGACACCTCGTGCTATTTTTGGTTGCCCTGTCGGTTTCTAAACTTCAAACCTTCCTTAATAGTATTCCGGAGGGCAACCCTCTGAAATCAGTGTACCGCACTCCGAAAATTGCATTTACATTCAGGCTTATGTGGTCTCTTAATGGCCTCGCTGCATATATTTCTCTTTCCACATTTTCACAGTAAATGTGTGACAACAAACTTAAGTGTAGTATCAAATAATCAGGAATGACGAGAACTAATATGTACGGCAATATCGTATTGATATGTTTATTTATTAGGAAGCCAGGTACAAAACATTGGACAATATATCGAAAAATCAGTTCGGGTTCGCAGTTGACATCACACAACAGGAGTTATAATTACCTTAATATGTAATCAAGATATTTATGTAATATATCACAATGATGTACATTCATTTACCTACTGGATTATGCAAAGCAGTGGTAAAATAGTGCTATCTTATACGCAATCACGAGCCGAACATGTACCCCATCCCCTAAGTGTTGCGCAATCGTGACGTGACGCAAATCGGAGTGGATTTCATTCATTGTATCAATTTCGCGTTTCTTAGTGTAATAATACACTAGTAAAGACAGTCCTGATGCATACCCTCCTGCTGGTTATTAATGCAATGTTTGTTAAGGCAATATAAAATTATGATAACACGAATTATTCGAAATAAAAAACACATCAAGGTGTTACTCAATCACATCTTATACATTGTTCTGAGTAATCTGTGTCACTCTTGTCATAGCCATTTTTTTCAACAAGAATTCAAACAGGTTTTACTCGCCCATATTTGATATCTTTCCCATCGTATGGCCAAGCAACACAACACGGCACATGAAAGTTAAACTTCAATTCAGGCCTGAAGGTGTCTGAATGAATGTTAAGTCACAATGGCTAATTATGAAATATTCATGGTTTATTTAATGAAATTAGCTAGTCTCTGTACCAAAATATATCCGGAATGGTGAGAGGAATACAGACGACAAATATATTATAAAAATGTATATATTTTAAGGCAACGAGAAACAAACAATTGAAGAATAAGTTGAAAAACATTTCCGTTTTGTCGTCGATTTCATATAAATGTACCGTAGTCACCTTACTACATATTCAAGCTATATATAATAAGTGAACATATCAAAGATATCCCCATTCATTTCTCGGTTGATTTATGCCATACAATTGTAAAATACATTTGAACATCACTTGTTCTCGAATCAACATACAGTGTATACTTCTCCACCTCATTTTGGTTTGACGTTAGCTTTTAACATCATCTCTGGAATAACTTGAATATATAAATACGTTGCGTCTAATAAGTAAATTAAATATAACGTATTCTTGTTTTCAAATACATGAGGTATGTTATCATGTTTGAATGACATGTTTTGCGGCGTATCAGTCATTTTAACTTAGTTTGGTGTCTACGGTGTTTTACCGACAACAAATACGAAACTAACAAAATAAACACAACGGACACTTATGATTACCAAATATATGGTATGTGACATCACTATATTTGACAATGTCTAAAAAACGGTACCTTCTCGTCTGCA